>JARQOD010000004.1:14314129-14387276 GCA_033576555.1 Oophaga sylvatica
CGGAGTTATGAGGGAACTACGCTTATGCGGGTTTTTTTCATCATCTTTGGGAAAGTAAGGACCCTAACTTGCCCAGTGCTATCTTGAAATACATTCCCCTTGGTCAGCCCCCCTGGCCTCCCTTACCATTTACAAGTAAAGGTAAAAGACGCTGACCGTGTGAGACTGGTTTTTTACTTGCATGTGCACAACCCTCCCTTAAACCCATCGATAGGAAAGGTCCCACGTGGGGGCCCCACATCTACTGCCTCACCATCCCCAGAATCTCGGGCCGGGGTAAAAATTACCAGAACTACAGGTGGCTCCAAACCTGTATATTTTTCCCCCGTAAATTACCCCCCAACATACGCCTGACCGCGGGGCCACAGCCCCGAGCCCCGCTACCTGGACAATCCCATAGATTCTACGGGCTCGGCCTGGTCCCCCCTTCCCCTGGAAACCCAAATTGTGGTGCGTGTCGAAAAAAAAGGGCGTCCAACGGGATGCGAAACTCGCAAAATTGCGACCCCGTGGCCAGGAGTTTTTTTTTTGGAAAGGCTTTTGCATTTTTGGGCGCCAAAAAATCGCCATCTTTGTCCCCAATTCGCGCCCTCAGGCGCGGAAGAAGGGGGCGTACCTCGTGGGCGTGTACCCCCCGTGGCGCGAAGAGAATGCCTGCCCTCTCAAAGTGCTATTACAATATGCGATCCTGCCCTACAGCAAAGGAGGTCCGCCTCCTCTTCACCTTTCCTGCAAAGAGGAGGAGACGCAAACCCCGCCTCCACGGAAGAGATCGGACGTCTCTAAAAGAAGAAAAAAGAACGCTCTGGAACATCATGGAAGCAGGACGTGTGCAGCCGAGCAGGGAAGCGGAGGAAGCAGGCCCCGTGCCCCAGCCAAGCTGCCACCAGCACCGGAACCATCCGTGGTCCTGCACCTGCAGCAAGCATTGCTGGAAATCAAGGAAGAAAATGCACGACTAAGAAAGATGATTTCGCCACAACCTGGATTTGAGGAGATCGAGAGACGCCGGCGTACCCTGGAGCAGCGGCGGCTGTGGGACGCGGTGTTCTCTCCCCTCGACGACCCCCTACGTCTGGAGTTACCAAAACTTCTGCTGCCCAAGGCAAAGGAGCAACCGGAGGCTGCCCCCGAAAGTACCAATCCTGATCCCACCGGTGAAGCGGTGGAGGCGAAGGAGGTTGAGGAGGTACCGCCAGTTCCGGAACGCCCGCCCGGCCAGGAGGCCGCAGCAGATGATCGATCCCCGACACCGGAGGGGTCCTGTCCGTCATTACCAGACGTGGACTGGGACGAGATGGCGCGCCTGGATGACGTCGCCTACACCGCCCAGTGGGAATGTGAGTGGCAGCGTCGTGAGGAGAAACAACAACGCCAGCAGGAGGAAGAGCGGGAAGCTCAGCGGAACCGACAGCGGCAACATGCAGAGCTGATCGCGGACAAGGAGAGTGTCCGTAGAGAAAAAGGTACCCTGAGGGAACCGCGGCGGCAGGGGTGTGTGACTGAGTTCCAGCTCCGGAAGGGCTGGGGCTTCATAAGAGAACCGGGCCTCTACCCAGGGGTCTTTGTCAGCAGACGTGACGTAGAATCCCACCTACCGCAAGGCCATCCCGGGAGGGACCTAGTTAATGGAAACATTGTCAGTTATACACGGCACTGGGGTATGAAGGGATGGTATGCCCTTAATGTCACAATCGTTCGTGACCCCGTCCCCGACGCAGGTAACGTCACCACTACTGCAGCATCCCCGTCTCCAGCTCAAACAGCATTCGGCCGTGCCCCAGCATCGCCCCCTGCAGGTATCTCGCAAATAGAAGCAACACCTGTATACTCTCCACTAACTCGTTATTCTTCTACATCGCAACTTGCGACCCAGTTTCCATTGCAATCTATGACACGATCAATATCGCTAACTGTAACGCAAATTGAAACGCAATCGGTGTCTCGCAAGGAGAAAGTACCCGTTGCGCCCCTAGAGGTTCGCACGAGAACTGTGGTGACCCAGACCCTAATAGCAGCACACGACTTGTTAGTTATGGGATCTAGGGACCATTGCATTGTTCCAGCCCCGGGGTGGAAAATGTATTTGAAATAGTTAAACAGTAAGAATCGGTGAGATCCAGATAGGGGTCTACCATAAGTAATGTTGTAAAAAGTTTAAGAATGTTTGCCAATTTTGCACAAGTTAAATGTGTATATAACGAATATATATATATATTGCCAAAAGTAGAATGCCCGGCTGGGTAATCAGATAAAAAGTTTTTGCACTTTATTGTGATGTGATTTGATATAATGTGTCTTTTTCTTACAATGGACTCAGAGGCTGAGGACTGTGCCAGCCCAGAACTTATCTGTAAATAGTTGCACCTAGTGCATTATCTTGGTTTTACATAAAACCAGCACAACTACCTCTGAATACAAAACCCGTGTGGTGTGGCACTGAGTGAGGTCTGCATTCGGATGTCCTGCAGCCCACCCAGGACCCACGTTGAAGGTTTGGTGCGGGTCCTTCACAAGCATATTGTCTATTTATATGAAAATGTTATTTAATATTTGTACATTTCTATATATAATGTTTTGTTTGCAACGTTCAAGACATCCTTACCTCCTGGATGGGACGAATTAATGTTTAATGTTGATGTTTAATGCATAAACAAAATTGTCTCTTTGTATTTTACAGCCCGGGAGTGCTGTCTTTTACCATGGGGGAATGTGTAGCCCTGGTGTGAAGGCACACGCAGTACCCTGGAGAATGTGTGGAGAGATAGCAGTTTAATGCTCTATACCCATTCACTCAATATACACTAGACACACCCTTAGGGTAGTGTAGTGACTCGTAGGGAGTGGTCAGTGTACATTCGTTGAGTGATTTAGTAGTCAGTTTCCTGTCTTCGGACAGAGCAGACGTGTGGAGTCTAGCTGGGACTTGGAGGGAGGAAGCAGTCCAGCCTGGTTCTATCAGCAGTTCAGCAAGTGGAGGCCAGTAAGGGCGAGATATAGATCACCTCAGCCTGGTCAGAGCTGTACCTCACTTGAAGACATTGATAAAGAAAGAAGAGTTTAGTACAGAAATACTTCAGTCTCCTGTCTCAAGGACAGTGAAGGTTCAGAGACGTGCTCCTGCCTAGAAGATTACTGAGAGTCTGGTAACTAACTCTGAAGGAAGGAAAAGAAGGGAGTGATTATATGACTTTTTGCAAGTGTGAGTGTTTATGCTACAAGCGTGGACAAGGCGAAAGGCACAGTGGAAGATATATTTAAAAGTGCTTTTGGATTGGAGAAGTCCTGCACGTTGTTACCGGTCACTGGGGACCGAAGGATCACTATAGTTTCAAGCTTAGTGGTAAGAAAACCAGAGGCTTATCGGACCTTAGGTCGCGGCAAGCAGCCCCTAAATAGTCGGTACGTAACTGGGGTCAGGGGGAGTGAGGACCTTGAGTCAGTGCACGACAAGATAGGAATTCAGCTCTCTCACAGGAAGGCTCCGACCACAAAACTGACTGGGCAGTACAGCTTTGGAATAGCTGGAGTTATAGAGGGAACTACGCTTCATGCTGGTTGTACTCATCATCGTTGTGAAAGTAAAGGAGGCCCCTAACTTGTCCAGCTGCTATCTTGAAATACATTCTCCTTGGATCAGCCTCCCTGGGACCTGCCTTACCATCTTACAAGTAAAGGTATGGAAAGACGCTGACCGTGTGAGACTGAGTTATTTACTTGCATGCCTGCACAACCCTGCCTTAACCATCGACCTGAGGGAAGAGTCCCACCTGTAGGGGACCCGACATCTAGCTGCCTCACCATCCCCTCAGAGATCTACAGCAGCGCTGGTACAAATTACCAGAGACTACAGGTGGCGTCACGAACTGTATATATATATCCCCTGTAAATATACCCCCCAACATACGCCTGACCGCCAGGGCCACAGACCGAGCCACCGCTACCTGTGACAATCCCATAGACTTCTACGGGCTCGGCTCTGAGTACCCCATTGCCCTGGAAACCCACAATTGTGGTGCGTGGTCGAGACACCTCTATATACAGTAGATAACACAGGATCCACCATTCACAATAGGTGATGTCACAGCTCACCTCCTTCTCCTGTACAATGACTGATAACACCTCTATATACAGTAGATAACACAGGATCCACCATTCACAATAGGTGATGTCACAGCTCACCTCCTTCTCCTGTACAATGACTGATAACACCTCTATATACAGTAGATAACACAGGATCCACCATTCACAATAGGAGATATCACAGCTCACCTCCTCCTCCTCCTGTACAATGACTGATAACACCTCTATATACACTAGATAACACAGGATCCACCATTCACAATAGGTGATGTCACAGCTCACCTCTCCTCCTGTACAATAACTGATGACACCTCTATATACAGTAGATAACACAGGATTCACCATACACAATAGGTGATGTCACAGCTCACCTCCTCCTCCTCCTGTACAATGACTGATAACACCTCCATATACAGTAGATAACACAGGATCCACCATTCACAATAGGTGATATCACAGCTCACCTTCTCCTCCTGTACAATGACTGATAACACCTCTATATACAGTAGATAACACAGGATCCACCATTCACAATAGGTGATGTCACAGCTCACCTCCTCCTCCTGTACAATGACTGATAACACCTCTATATACAGTAGATAACACAGGATCCACCATTCACAATAGGTGATGTCACAGGTCACCTCCTCCTCCTGTACAATGACTGATAACACCTCTATATACAGGAGATAACACAGGATCCACCATTCACAATAGGTGATGTCACAGCTCACCTCCTCCTGTACAATGACTGATAACACCTCTATATACAGTAGATAACACAGGATCCACCATTCACAACAGGTGATGTCACAGCTCACCTCCTCCTCCTGTACAATGACTGATAACACCTCTCTATACAGTAGATAACACAGGATCCACCACCATTCACAATAGGTGATATCACAGCTCACCTCCTCCTGTAAAATGACTGATAACTCCTCTATATACAGTAGAAAATACAGGATCCATCATTCACAATAGGTGGTATCACAGCTCACCTCCTCCTCCTGTACAATGACTGATAACACCTCTATATACAGTAGATAACACAGGATACACCATTCACAATAGGGGATGTCACAGCTCACCTCCTCCTCCTGTACAATGACTGACAACACCTCTATATACAGTAGATAACACAGGATCCATCATTCACAATAGGGGATGTCACAGCTCACCTCCTCCTCCTGTACAATGACTGATAACATCTCTATATCCAGTAGATAACACAGGATCCACCATTCACAATAGGTGACATCACAGCTCACCTCCTCCTCCTGTACAATGACTGATAACACCTCTATATACAGTAGATAACACAGGATACACCATTCACAATAGGGGATGTCACAGCTCACCTCCTCCTCCTCCTGTACAATGACTGATAACACCTCTATATACAGTAGATAACACAGGATCCACCATTCCCAATAGGTGATATCACAGCTCACCTCCTCCTCCTGTACAATGACTGAGAACTCCTCTATATACAGTAGATAACACAGGATCCACCATTCCCAATAGGTGATGTCACAGCTCACCTCCTCCTCCTGTACAATGACTGATAACACCACTATATACAGTAGATAACACAGGATCCACCATTCACAATAGAGGATGTCACAGCTCACCTGCTACTCCTGTACAATGACTGATAACACCTCTATATACAGTAGATAACACAGGATCCACCATTCACAATAGGTGATGTCACAGCTCACCTCCTCCTGTACAATGACTGATAACACCTCTATATACAGTACATAACACAGGATCCACCATTCATAATAGATGATGTCACAGCTCACCTCCTCCTCCTGTACAATGACTGATAACACCTCTATATACAGTAGATAACACAGGATCCACCATTCATAATAGATGATGTCACAGCTCACCTCCTCCTGTACAATGACTGATAACACCTCTATATACAGTACATAACACAGGATCATTCACAATAGGTGATGTCACAGCTCACCTCCTCCTCCTGTACAATGACTGATAATACCTCTATATACCATAGATAACACAGGATCCACCATACACAATAGGTGATATCACAGCTCACCTCCTCCTCCTCCTGTACAATGACTGAGAACTCCTCTATATACAGTAGATAATACAGAATTCAACATTCACAATAGGTGATGTCACAGCTCACCTCCTCCTTCTGTACAATGACTGATAACACCTCTATATACAGTAGATTACACAGGATCCACCATTCACAATAAGTGATGTCACAGCTCACCTCCTCCTCCTGTACAATGACTGATAATCTCTATATACAGTAGATAACACAGGATCCATCATTCACAATAGGTGATGTCACAGCTCACCTCCTCCTCCTGTACAATGACTGATAACTCCTCTATATACAGTAGATTACACCAGATCCACCATTGACAATAGGGAAAGTCACAGCTCACCTCCTCCTTCTCCCTGACCTTTGTACACGCTCATTAGATGCTTCAATACAAAAGATAGCCATTGTAGCTAATGTTCATGTGTTGCTTCTTGAAACAATGGGAAGATAGAGTTCAAAAAAGTCCCAGTTGCCAGTGTGAAAATTGCTAAATTTCTATTTTTTACTTTTAATACAAATTGTTAAATGTTTAATAAAACAAAGACAATATGACAAAAATCAATACATTTAAAGTAGTGGTTCTAAATGTGTCTCTATTTTAATTATATAATAGTTTTTCTAATATTTTTTCACTAAAAGTCCCTATCAATCCCTCTGTAATCTATTTTATTTTACTTTTTTTTTACCTATTTCTTTGAAGACGCATTGTTCGAGAAACCCCAGTGCATGCTGGGAAACTCAAACGGGAGGTCACCAGGGAGCAGAGGCTGCAGTCACTGCCACAGCCGCTGTCTCCACCCTGAAACGAAGCATCAACGACATTCGTTGCGTAAGATGGGCTAGTCCCTGCTCTACTGAGCATGTGTGGCTTGTCAATTCTGACATATTCTCAGTACGAGCTCCCTTTTAACTGTGCAACTTTTTTCTCAGTGCAAGTGACAGTGTGCTCCCTCACCGGCTCTGATGAGAAGTGACATATTGAATCCTGTATTGAGCATGAGGTTGGACACGATGACCTTTCAAGTCCCTTCCAACTCTAACATTCTATTATTCTATTATGAACCGGCTATAGAGTGCACTGTCAGTACACATTGTAAAGAGATTACCCGGAAAGCAGGAAAAGCAGAGACCAGACCTGCCCCTGCAAGTGATGTTCGTTTCGGGGGGCAGGGCTGCTTTTCCTTCTTGCTTGGTAATATCTTTACAATGTGCACTGACAGTGCACTCTCTTGCCAGCTTGTCACTTCTCATCAGAGAGAAAGAAAGAGAGCACCCATAACTGTGCACTGATAAGAATATTGTGTAGTAAGAAGGTAGGTCATACTGAGAATAAGTTAGAATTGATAACCAACGCAGGTCTCTGCTCTCCGGGTTACCTCTTTGCAATGCGCACTGACAGTGCACTCTCTTGCCAGGTTGTAATTTCTCATAAAAGCCGACAAGAGAGCGCACTGTCACTGCACTGAGAAAAATACTGCACAATAAGAAGAAAGAAGCTAAAGATCCATTTACACCTACTAACCCACAGCACTAAACAACCGATCAGCCATTCGGAAGTTGTTTAATAGCCTGTGCACACAGGCCAACCGCGCTTTAGATGCGTATTGATTGATCTGTAATAGACTATTCAGTGCGCATGGGCTGCTACTGTCCTCAGCAGCGCTGGTGCCATTGTCTTGGTTTCGTTGTGTATACGAAGGCGTTCGGCTGTGGTTACAATCATAAGTAATGTGATGACGCATGAAGGAGTTTAGAAGCGTGGCATTTTGCCGATCGCCTGTTGCCTGCATTACGCCTTGCATACATACTCCTTTTGCCTGTTTATGCTGCTATTATGGATCAATAAAGTAGATGGTAGTGCACATGGTACGTGCTGTCTATTTTTGTACCATCAATTGCCAAAAGCAGGTTTCAATTTTTTTAAACCCCTCTTTAAAGAGGAACTATCACTTGCTCCAAAAAATTGAGTCTTATGCCTTGTAAAAATCCATCAGCAGCTCTGATTCTGCCGCTCTTTTCCGTTTTGTCCTGCATCGCTCCATTGCAAAGATATTCACATTTGTTTCTTTTGGAGCGCGCCATGTGAAATCTCCGACTTGGTGTTTCTTCACAGTCTTTTTTTGATTGCGTGCACCTTCATCCCTCCCTTGCAGATGCTGCCAATCACGGCTATATCTCAGATCATGTTTCCAGACATTTCTACTGTAGGTAATTAATGTTATATCTCTTTCTGTCTGCAATATTCCGTTTAACCCAGAGGTGTAAATACTTTGAGATTAGAAAAAGTGATTTATCTAAGATCAAGAGTAGTTGACCCCAGGATCAAACTGAATGTCAAGCTAGACCCAGTATTTTTCAGGGGCTGTAGTTAACTCCTAAGCTACTTTTAAGAAAAAAAATCAAGAGAACTTATAAAAGTCAAATACAAGCAGACTTTCAATAATAGCTGAATGCGTGATTATTCTGGGGAAAGAGTGAAAAATCTTAGAAAGTTTAAAAAGTTTAAAAGTTTAAGTTGGGAAAGTTAGATTATTACTATACATTAAAAGTTTAAAACAGATATTAAACCAACAAGGAATCTTGGGAGATTTCCACTCTGAAGTAGGCACAATTATGAGTGCAGCTCTGGAGTATAATACAGGAGGTAACTCAGGATCAGTAATGTAATGTATGTACAGGGTGACTGCACCAGCAGAATAGTGAGTGCAGCTCTGGAGTATAATACAGGATGTAACTCAGGATCACTAATGTAATGTATGTACACAGTGACTGCACCAGCAGAATAGTGAGTGCAGCTCTGGAGTATAATGCAGGATGTAACTCAGGATCAGTAATGTAATGTATGTACACAGTGACTGCACCAGCAGAATAGTGAGTGCAGCTCTGGAGTATAATACAGGATGTAACTCAGGATCAGTAATGTAATGTATGTACACAGTGACTGCACCAGCAGAATAGTGAGTGCAGCTCTGGAGTATAATACAGGAGGTAACTCAGGATCAGTAATGTAATGTATGTACAGGGTGACTGCACCAGCAGAATAGTGAGTGCAGCTCTGGAGCATAATACAGGATGTAACTCAGGATCAGTAATGTAATGTATGTGCACAGTGACTGCACCAGCAGAATAGTGAGTGCAGCTCTGGAGCATAATACAGGATGTAACTCAGGATCAGTAATGTAATGTATGTACACAGTGACTGCACCAGCAGAATAGTGAGTGCAGCTCTGGAGTATAATACAGGATGTAACTCAGGATCAGTAATGTATGTACACAGTGACTGCACCAGCAGAATAGTGAGTGCAGCTCTGGAGTATAATACAGGAGGTAACTCAGGATCAGTAATGTAATGTATGTACAGGGTGACTGCACCAGCAGAATAGTGAGTGCAGCTCTGGAGCATAATACAGGATGTAACTCAGGATCAGTAATGTAATGTATGTGCACAGTGACTGCACCAGCAGAATAGTGAGTGCAGCTCTGGAGCATAATACAGGATGTAACTCAGGATCAGTAATGTAATGTATGTACACAGTGACTGCACCAGCAGAATAGTGAGTGCAGCTCTGGAGTATAATACAGGATGTAACTCAGGATCAGTAATGTAATGTATGTACACAGTGACTGCACCAGCAGAATAGTGAGTGCAGCTCTGGAGTATAATACAGGATGTAACTCAGGATCAGTAATGTAATGTATGTACACAGTGACTGCACCAGCAGAATAGTGAGTGCAGCTCTAGACCATCCTACAGGAGGGGGCGGAGCTTGCCGTGCGGTCTGACTGTGGTGCCTGTGTGTGCTGCTCGGGAAGGGAGGTGAAGGTTTTCCATCCAGGACTTTTTGTCTGCCTCCTTCCCAGGAAAGAAGGCTCATCTTGGGACTGGCCTCCGGGACTGGGTCCCCAACTCCCACCTCCCGGTCCAAGCGGCGGGGGGTGGGAGGAATCCCAATCCGGCTAGGGTCACAAGATCTGGCCAAGGATCCAGCATGAGGACCCGCAGTACCCCCGAGGCCATGACTGCGGCGGCTCCTTCCCCCGGAGGTAGGCCGAGTACGAGCAGGGGTGCTGCAGCGGGGCCCCTAAAGTGGGGCACCAAGATGGCAAAGGAATCCACCGTGGTCTATGGTTCCCGTGTCCATGCTCACCTCTGTGAGTATGAGGACGCCTCAAGGAAGCTAAGATCCCTCTGGGGGGAGTTGAGGGTAGCTAAGGAGAGGTCCAACAGGGCCTCCGGCAATAAGAAGGCCGAGCTATCCGCTGCGGTCAGAAAGATCCATAGAAGACCTGGCAACCCGGAGGTGCGAGATCCTGGCCGGCAGCGGGCCCTTCCGTGAAAACCTGGAGAATGACGACCGGTTCAGAGCCATGACCGGAGGGGCTCCTGAGGGGCCACGGAGCCCCAGCCAGGCAGTGGAGGAGGAGGAATGCGAGGAGGAGGTCGCGCCCTACCCACTGCCTGGTGGCCTGGTAAGAGATCTCCAGGCGTCGCACAGCGGGATAGCCCCCGAGCAAGTGGCTCTCCCACCAGATTCTGGCTCTTCAGTGGGCAGCGAGTGCGAGGGGGAGGATGAGGATGGTGGTAGTAGCAGCAGTGAGGGGGGCTGCCTCGTCATGCAGCAGATCCGGCAGATCGAGTCCCCGGTCCGGTTTAACCAGCTGAGGTTCGGGGATGAGATCTGCGATGACGAGGCAACCAGGAGGGGGATGAAGAGAAAAGCTAAGAAGAAGGTAAAAAAAACAGCTGTTGTCCAGAAGTTTGTGTATGTCCCCCTCTCTGGGGCCCCCCGGTCCCGCTGTGCGGCACCCGCTACCCACCCCGGCTCGGGCTCTGTTGTGGGTCCGCAGCAAGGGAGCGGGGAGATTGCAGGCCATGACACGCAGGGTGCCGCCTCTGTTTGTGGTAATGGAGGGGGTAGTGACGTGTCTGATATGGAGCATGGTGTGGAGGGTGGCCCAGTGGTGGGCAAGAGAGTGTCAGCCGGGACCGCATCTCCGGCGGTGAGCGCTGTGGTGTCTGGGTCCCCCACTTACAGATCCGTTACTGGATCGCTTCTGGGGACACAGGCACCCAGTAAAGTGAAGGTGGCGGGGCCTGCGGCTCCGGCAGAGCCGGCTCATAAGAAACAACTGGTGGGGTCAGCTCCCCTGGCGGGGTCTGCGGTGAAGTCTGGGCTGGGGGCCCCGCCGCCGGTAGATGCTAAGGGGGAGTGGCCTAGCCTGGGGCCGGCCGCCGGAGTTGCTGTGCCCAAGCTGTTTGTGGCCCAGGGTGTGGTGGTTGGGGGCGCTGTGCCCCGGGGGACTGGTGCCGCCGGGTGGGCCCCTGGGGGTAGACCCGGCTCCGGGTCTGCTCCGGGGGTCCCGCTGCGGCCGGTCTCGGGGGGTGTGGCCTCCTCGGCACCCGCCGCTCATGTGGGTGCAGCTCTGGACGGCAGCGTTGTGAAGCTGGAGGCTGGGGGCGTGGCTTCCCAGCAAAAGGAAAAAAAAATGGTAAAGATCAGCAATGGAGCAGAGACTGCAGCAGACAACAGCAAGGGCGCTTGCCTGGCCGGGTCCCCTGAGTCTGGGGGCTTACCTGCAGTGGGGGCGCCGGCGAGGAGCCAGGATGGAGCTGGAGGCAGGACTGTTCCTGGCTTGGTCTCTGCCAGTGAGAGAGAAGGCAGCTCTGTGAATGCTGTGGAGGAAGTGCTGCTGAAGCCCAATGGCAGCACAGGTCTTAAAGGGTCAGCAGCACTGTGTGTGCCGAACCCCCCGGCAGGGAAGATGCCACCAATAGATGGCAGTAGCAGTGTGGTAAGATCTATAAATACCCAAAAAGTGAGGCAAAATAATATTGACCCCAGTGTGCATGTGAGTGAGAGTGGGGTGACTGATGGAGTGGATGAGGAGGGTGTGGGTATGGAAGTGTCTGCAATTGAGGATGCGGGTGGCAGTGTGTCTAAAGTGGCAAGTGTGAATGGGGTGGTAAGTGTGAATGGGGTGTCTGATGGTTCTGGAAGGAGGGGGGAGGGGGCCGGTCCATCTGCCCCCCGGCCACCGGTCCTCTGAGTTATTCGGGGGTGGTAGCTGGAGCCTCAGGGTCTGGTCAGGGGGTTTCCTCGCCTCTGGACCTCAAGGATGGCGTCTTGCGGCGCCGTTTCCTGGAGGCCCTCAAAAAGGGAGAACGGACGATCAATGTAGAGGGCAGAGAGGTGGACTTGGCCTTTTGGCTGGATAGATACGGCCTGGCTGCCTTCCAAGATAAAAGGGAGGGGGAAACGGTTTGGTCCCTCCCGACAGCCGGGCAGGGGGTGGCCAGGCGGAATGTGGTCCGTCTTCGGTGGAGGGGCAGTGAAGCGTGCCCGCCAAGAGCGAGGGTTGTGGAGCTCCTTCTGAAGATGGACTTCAGGGCGACGGACATCTTTGCCCTGATTCATCCGTTTGGCACCTCCTTCTTCGATGTCAGTTTTGTTCGGCCAGAGGGCCTAGAGCTTTTCTGGTCGAATTTCGAACTGGCAAAGGGTGAGCCCAGCTGGCGAGACTTTGCCGTACAGGCGGTGTCTCGCCAAAATAGTGTAAAGAGGGTGACCGTTCTGACAATTAACGAGTCACTCTCTGGGGTCGACATCATGACGTGGCTTTCCCGTTATGGGGAAGTCACGGACGTCCCTAAGAAAAATAGGGACGAGTTTGGCATTTGGTCAGGGGGCTGGACCTTCATGGTAAAGTTGAAGGTTTCAGGAGGTACGGTCACCCACATCCCCTCCTCAGCATTTCTGGGGAGGGACAGAATCCAGATCTTCTACCAGGGGCAACCGAAGGTCTGCCACAGGTGCGGTGATCCCCGCCACTTCAGCGCAGGCTGCAAGGTGCAGAAGTGTGCCTTGTGTGGCGGGGTAGGTCATCTTGCCGCAGCCTGTGGTGACATTAGGTGTCACCTGTGTGGTGACCTAGGTCACCCGTATAGCCGCTGCCCCCGCTCCTTTTCCAGCACCATCTCTGGCCCAGCGGGAGGGAGCCATGGGGGGGTCCCCGGTGGTACAACTTCTGCTGGGGCTGGGGGTGGAGGCGTGAGGGGAGCTGAGGGGTCAGTGAGGAAAGGCGAGGCTGGTACATCTGCCCACCAGTGGCAACAGGTGAGGCACCGTAAGGGCAGGGGGCAGGATAAGCCTCAGGCAACTGGGGTGATGACTGCCCCCACCCTGGAGGCGGCAGCCGAAGCCTCTGAGGCCCTGGGGGAGAAGGCGGTGAGCGAGGAGATCCGGAGGATGGAGAGGGAGGTGGCTGCTTCTGATAACTCTTCCCAGTATGAAAGTGTGGATGAAGAGGTGGTGGAGCAGCCTAAAAAAACGGGTGACAATCGTACCGGTAAGAAGAGGCGGAAGAAGAAGAACAAGGCTAAAAAATCTAATGCCCCCCCCTGACCGCTAGGGTGCCTACGGAAGGGCTCACCGGCTCACCTCTGATCCCCCTCTCCAATCGGTTCCAAGCCCTCGATGACTCTGCTGTCGGAGGTCGGGGGTGAGGGGCCGGATGCAACATCTGGGGTGCCTTCAGGGAGTGGCGAGGTCCGTCCTCCGGGGGATTCACACTCCTCTGGCGGGGGGACTACCTCGGGGTCCAGGGGCGAGGAATCTAGTGTTGGGAAGGAGGTGTCCACTGCTGCTAAAGAGGATATGGACACCTCTGTGTCTTTAAAGAGGAGGGGTGAGTCGGGCTCCTCCTCAGAGGGGGAGAGGAAATCTGGGGGTACGGTTAAAAACCAGGCCATCTAACTCAATCACCCATGATGGCGGAACCTACCCCGTTGACTCTGGCGTCGATTAATGTCGCCAGCATAAAGTCGGATACGGCTAGATTTACGGCCTTTGATTTTTTCACCCGGGTTGAGGCTGATATTTTATTTTTGCAGGAGACCAGACTAACGGACCTGGGGTCCATCCACAAAGCAAAGAGGGAATGGAGGAGTGGGCCCTCATACTGGTCTCTTGCGGCCGAGCCGTATAGCGGGGTAGCGGTCCTTTTTAAGACGGCGGAGGTGGAATGCAGACGGGTGATTGAGGTCGAAATTGGGAGATGTTTGGTCCTTGACGTCTTCATGAGGGGACAGGAGCTTCGGCTCATCAATATCTATGGCCCGCAATCTAAGTGGGACCGTAAATGTCTCTTCCTGAGGATCAAGCCCTATCTTTTTACGAGCCGGCAGGTGGTCTTCGGTGGGGATTTTAATACTATAACCAGACTCTGTGATAGGGGAGGCCCCGGAGACCGGCTGACTTATGATAGCGTAGCCTTGAATAGCATAGTAAGCGAAGCTCGCCTGGTGGATGTCCACATCCGGCACACCCCAGGTCACGAGGGTTTCACCTTTTATAGGGGAAGCAGTAGGTCTAGGATAGATAGGTTTTTTTTAAAGGAGGAAGCCGTCTCTTCTGCAGTGTCCGCTGTTGAGGTGGAGTTCTCCGATCACTGTTTAATTTTCTTTACTTTGAATGTTACAGAGACTCCCCGGATGGGGAGAGGCCTATGGAAGCTGAATTCGTCCCTTCTGGAAGAACCGAAAGTAAGACAGTCCTTTGAGGAATTTCTTCAGAGCCAGGTACCTCTCTTGGGTCTTTGTAGCAGTAAGTCTGAGTGGTGGGAGATCTTCAAAAGAAGGGTCGCAAGGTTCTTCCGTCAGCTCTCGAGCCTCAGGGGCCTGAACAGGTACCGCCTGTATCGGCAGCTGGGGAGGAAACTCGAGCAGCTCGTCTCGACTGGAGGGGACCGAGAGGAAATCTCCAGGGTGAAGACCTTGCTCAAGGGGTGCCAGTACGATAGGCACACATCCTTGGTTTTTGAGAGGGATTTCGGGAGGTACCGCTCGCCTGACCCTTACAGAAACTGCAGGTTGTCAGTGAATTGTAAGATGGTGACAGGACTGATCGACAGTACGGGGTCCCTGAATAGATCCAAATCAGGGATCCTGGAGGTGGTCAGATCCTTCTACTCGCATCTCTTGGGGAGGAGGGATCCTGATCGGGATGAGATGTCGGCTTTCCTGGCTGAAACCATCCCTGAGCCGGGGGATGACCCCTCTCTTCATGTTTTGGTAGAGGCAATCAGGGAAGAGGAAGTGAGACGGGCGATTGATGGGCTACGGCCCAAAAAGTCGCCCGGTCCGGATGGCTTAACATCCGAGTTCTACAAGACTTTTCGGGACTCTTTGGTCCCCCTTGACTGAGGTGTTTAATGAGTGCCTCTCCTCGGACACTCTGCCCAGTTCAATGAGGAAGTCAGCCCTGATTATCCTGTCAAAGGGTAAAGACTCGTCCCGTATTGAGAATTGGCGTCCCATAGCGCTTCTCAATACGGACCGAAAGGTTCTGGCAAAGGTGCTTTTTAATCGGTTGGTGAAGTTTGCACCCCGGCTCCTTTCGGGGGCCCAGCACTGCTCTGTTCCAGGCCGCAGTACATTTAGTGCTGTGCTCGGTGTCCGAGAGGCAGTGGAGCAGGGCAGGGCAGGTCACTGGAAGGGGTACTTGCTGTCCTTAGACCAGGCAAAGGCCTTTGACCGGGTTAACCATGAGTACCTCTGGTCCGTCCTTCTGAGGTACGGTCTGCCTGGGAGGTTTGTTGATTGGTTGAGAGTTTTATACAATGGGGCAGAGACTTTTCCGCTAGTGAACGGTTGGGTCGGACACCCTTTTGAGGTGAGGTCTGGTGTCCGCCAGGGCTGTCCTCTGAGCCCACTGTTATACGTGTTCGCGATCGACCCCCTTTTAAGGACGGTGGAGCGCGGACCGTTGGTGGGAGTCGGGATGGACCAGGCGGAGCCAGAGGCCGCCTTGAGGGTAGTGGCGTACGCTGACGACGTTTCCCTTTTTGTATCCTCGAGAGAGGAGACGGATTGGGTGATGTCTGAGGTTGAACGCTACTCGGTGGCATCCGGGTCCATGATCAACCGGGACAAGTGTGAGAGTCTCTGGCTGGGAGGGGGAGATCCAAGTTTTGATCTCCCAGACACCCTTCCAGGGCCTCAGGCCACAGCAAAAATATTAGGCATCAGTTTCGGCCCGGGGGACTATCCCCAGCAAAACTGGGAGGGCAGACTTAAGATTGCCGCCCAGAAGGTGAATCAGTGGAAGGGTTGGTCCTTGACCCTAAGGGAAAGGGTTAGTCTTGCCAAGGGCTATTTTCTTCCTTTGCTAATATATCTGGGCAGCATCTGCATCTTGCCAGAGCCTCTTTGGACACGGGTCTACAGCCTGTTTTTCCAATTATTATGGGGAAATAGGCTGAACCTAATCAAGAGGGAGGTCACGTACCGCACGAGGAGACTAGGAGGGTTGGGTATGGTCAACCCAGTGGTGTTTCTAGTAAACACCTTTCTTAAGGCAAACATCGCCAACCTCTGGTCAGAGAGGGCTCCTCCGTGGGTATTCTCCTGTAGGGGGTGGTTTCGGCCTTTCTTCCAGGAATGGGAGACAGGAGGGCAGGTGAAGGACCTTCGTACACCTCATGGGCATCTTCCGGCTTACGTTACACCGGTTCTGAAGGTGATCCGTCGGTGGGGTCTGGGAGTGTGGGAAATCAGGATCATGTCAAGAAGGTTTCTTGACAATAGGGTCCTGTTGACCCACTTTCAGAAGCCCCTGCCGCTCAGGGATTGCCCAAGCCGGGATCTGGAGCTGGGGCTCGGGTTATTGAACTCTAAGCGGATCCCCTTGAAGTTTTGGGACTTGGCTTGGCGCTGCTTCCATGGGAAGCTGTATGTGAGGGACAACCTGAAGTGCAGGAGCTCTGATGACCAGGATTGTCCCCGCGAGGAGTGTGGTGGCATGCTTGAAAGCATGGAGCACTTCCTGCTTCAGTGTCCCTTTAATACAGAGGTCTACAGCAGGGTGGGTGCTTCCATTGGCTGGCCCAGGCTGGCAGGCCTCTGTCGTGACCCGCACCACAATTGTGGGTTACCAGGGCAACGGGGTACTCAGAGCCGAGCCCATGGAAGTCTATGGGGTTGTCACAGGTAGCGGTGGCTCGGTCTGTGGCCCTGGCGGTCAGGCGTATGTTGGGGGGGATTATTTACAGGGGACTGGTATATAACAGTTTGTGACGCCACCTGTAGTTTTCTGATCACTAAGACCAGCGCTGCTGTAGATCTCTGAGGGGATGGTGTGGCAGCTAGATGTCGGGTCCCCTACAGGTGGGACTCTTCCCTCAGGGTCTATAGTGATTATGATGTCGTGAAGGTATGCAGTTAAATGACACAGTCTCACACATTAAAGCTTCTTTCCATACCTTTTACTTTCCAAAATGATAAGGCAGGTCCCGGGAAGCTGTTGGGGTGGATGGAGGATGCGTTTCAAGGTAACGGCTGAGTAGGTTAGAGGCCTCCTTAACTTTCAATGTAATGAGTCCAACTTGCATGAAGCTAAGTTCACTCTAAAACTCCAGCTAATTCTGTAGCTGTACTGCCCGGTCAGCATGGTGGTCGAGTCTTCTAATGGATAGAACTAAGTTCCTTCTCTTGTCGTGCACTGACTCAAAGTTCTTGTTCTACCTGACCCTGGTTTCGTACTGACAACAGGGCTTGTTCCTGTGACTTGAAGTCCAGCGAACCTCTGGTTATTCTATCACTACGCTTGAAGCTGTAGCGACACTTCGGTCCCCAGTGACCGGTGACTAATGCAGGATAGTCCAATCCTTCAAGCACTTCTATAATTCTTTCCACTGCGCCCTTCGCCCTGCTCGCGCTCTTAATATCAGCACTGACTAGACTAGGATAATATTCGATCATCCGTACTAGCCTCTACTTTTGTACCGTCTCCCTGTGTTGACAGGAGATCTCGGCTCTCCAAAAGGCACCAGTCCCGACTCTCTGCACGCTCACAGGAGAACTTTCAGACTGCACTGTGCTACAGGACACTCCCCTATACACCCCTGCTGGGTGTGTCTGAAATGTATATGAGTGATGTCGAGCCTTAACCGTTACTTCTCCACTCATCCTCCCGGATAATGTGTGCCTTACATACCAGGGCTACACATTCCCCCTTGGTAAAATACAGCACTCCCGGGCTGTGAAATAGACAAAGAAAGAATTTTTGTTTTGCATTTAAACATTTAACATCAAACTCTTCCCAGCAGGGAGGTGAGAAATTCTTAAACGTTGCATTATGTACAATGGACATAGAAAAATACAAAAACATACTTTCAATAAATATGTCATATCAAACAGTATTCTTGTGAAGGACCCGCACCAAACCTTCAACGTGGGTCCTGGGTGGGCTGCAGGACATCTGGCTGCAGACCTCGCTCAGTGCCACACCACACGGGTTTTATGTTCAGAGGTAATTGTTACAGTTGGATATAGAACCACGAGAATGCATAAAGTGCAACTATATACATTATCAGTTCTGGGGCTGACATAGTCCACAGCCTCGAAGTCCATTATTCCTCCTATTTAGTAATGCACAATACCATAACAATACTTTTTACAATATTCACATAAGGTAAACTTTTTCTGGGTTAAATTACATTATTTGGCTAGAATTACTGTTGATATCGAATAGGTATCTTCCCTTTCGTGGTTCGCTCTGATCTACGTGGAGTAGCTTCAGGTATATTAGTCTGTGATCTACCTGCTCTGCGTAACGGCAAACTATAGAACTGTCTCAATCTTTCTATGGATCTGGCAAGCGTACTGATGGCTGGGCGGTGTGAGTCAGCTTCACCAGGGGATCCCATAGCATGGGGCGCTGCTTCTGATGGTCCTTCTTGAGATTCTGTAGGCTGGGGTGTTACTGGAATAGGTAACTCCTGAACTGGCTCAACTGGCACCATGGGCATAACTGGAGGTAGAACTTCCTCTTGTGGCTGATAAAACTGCAACACCGGAATGATTACAGCATCTCCCAGTCTGGGCCAATCCGCAGGGAAATCTCCCAGATCCGTGTGTATGACCTCTTCTTTTCTTTCTTCTCGATTGACGACAGGGTTCTCTTCACGAAGCTTTAAGGGTTCTGGACACAATTTCAAATGGTCTCTGGACACAGTGGATATTGTTCTTCCTCCGTCCTTACTGATGATACAAACTTTTCTGTTGTCATATTTGGAGTCTTGTACGACGTAGGGTTCTTGTTCCCACTGGTTGTCCAATTTGTGCATCTTCCTTTTTCTTTTCAATACCACTTCTCCAGGCATCAAAGGCTTGGCAGGAGCATTCCTGTTGTAAATATCTTCCTGTTTTTCCCGTGCCTTGTTGAGACTTTCTTCTACACAGACTTGCACTCGTCTGTATTGCTCTTGCCGATTGATGTCCCAGTTTTCAACGGCGTCATCTGCCTCCGGTTCTACCACTCCAAGTTCTAAATCCATTGGTAGTCTTCCGGGCCTTGCTCTCATAAGATAGGCTGGAGTGCAGTTAGTGGAACTTACAGGTATATGGTTATACAAGTCAACCAAATCAGGTAGTACGTCCGGCCACCGATTTCTGTCTTCCAACGGTATGGATTTCAACAAATCAAGGACAATGTGGTTCATTTTCTCGCAAAGGCCGTTGGTTTGAGGATGGTATGGTGTTGTTCTAATTTTCTTACACCCATACATGTGACAGAATTCCTTGAATAGGTCAGCCTCAAAAGCAGGTCCTTGATCAGTTAATACTTGCTCCGGATACCCATGCGGTCTGCAGAAGCTTGCTTGAAAGGTTCTTGCTGCCGTCACTGCTGTCTGATCCTTAACTGGAACAACCACCAGAAATCTAGAGTAATGGTCCACCATGGTCAAGGCGTATGAGTATCCAGATCTACTTGGCGCCAATTTAACGTGGTCCAGGGCCACAATCTCCAAGGGACGAGTCGTCCAGACAGGCTGCAGGGGTGCCCTCTGACTATCGTAGTCCTTTCTTCTGAGACCACAGGGTCCACAGTTCCGACACCACCTCTCGATGGAGCTGCGCATCCCTACCCAGTAGAACCGGCACCTCAACAGGGTCTCCAGCTTTCTCCAGCCAAAGTGTCCTGCTTGATCGTGGTATGCTTCCAACACCATTTGGACGTCTGCCTTGGGGACCACTATCTGCCAGACCATCTCATGGGTCCTGGGTTGACGTATCTCCTGCACAACTTCTCACGGTATAGGAACAACCGGCTTCTCTCGTTCCACAGGAGCTTTGCTGACATAGGTGCATCTTTTTCCAAGGAGGAACCTTCCTGTCTTAACAACTCCTTGATACGGCTGACCACTGGATCGCTGTCCTGAGTCTCTTTCCAGCTGTGATGGGGTAAGGGATTTAACGTTGCACCATACTGCTTTCTGTAGACTCGCTGCTCGTGGACTATCCCATTTCGATGGAACGCAGGTAGCTCAATTTCTTCCAGGTCGTCCGATTCTTCTTCCGTGTCAGATTCATGCGGCATTCGGGACAATGCGTCAGCATTAGCATTCTTTCGGCCTGCCCGGTACTTGATGGTAAACTGGTAATTGGACAACCGAGCCATCCAACGCTGCTCCATGGCGCCCAGCTTGGCTGTGTCCAGGTGCGTTAAGGGGTTGTTGTCTGTAAACGCAGTGAACTGGTTGGAGGCCAGATAGTGCTTAAATCTTTCAGTAATGGCCCAGACCAGCGCCAGAAACTCCAGCTTGAAGCTGCTATAATTTTCCGGATTCCTCTCAGTTGGCCTGAGTTTTCTGCTGGCATATGCTATGACTTTTTCTTGGCCATTCTGCTTCTGACTGAGAACTGCTCCTAAACCTTCATTACTTGCATCGGTGTACAGCAGGAACGGTTGGCTGTAATCAGGATAGGTCAAGATCTCATCACCTGTAAGGATCTCTTTCATCTTTTGGAATGCTTCAGCCTGTTCCTTACCCCAATTAAAGGGAGGGTTTCTGCTCTTTAGGGATTGTCCTACTAGGAGGTCCTGTAAAGGGGCTGCCTTCTTCGTGTAATCTTTCACGAACCTTCTGTAGTAACCCGTGAGTCCCAGGAACTGTCGCACTTCCTTGAGGTTCTTCGGCTCCGGCCACTTCTGGATAGCAGTGACTTTCTCTGGGTCCGGCGCTACTCCTTCCGAACTGACGATGTGCCCCAAGTATTGTACCTTCTGTTTGAGTAGATGGCATTTTGAGGGTTTCAACTTCATCCCGTACCTGGACAGGGACTCAAATACTTCTGCCAGGTGCTTCAGATGGTCCTCATATGTCTTGGAGTACACGATGACGCCGTCTAGGTATAGCAGCACGGTTTCAAAATTGAGATGTCCCAGGCAGTTCTCCATCACTCTCTGAAATGTTCCTGGGGCACTGCTGAGCCCAAACGGCATTCTGTCGAACTCACAGAGCCCCATTGGGGTGGTGAAAGCCGTTTTCTCACGATCCTCCTCAGCCACAGCCACTTGCCAGTACCCACTAGTCAGATCGAGGGTAGAAAAGTAGTTAGCCGTTTTCAGAGCAGCTAATGATTCCTCTATACGTGGTAACGGGTATGCATCTTTATGTGTTATGCGGTTCACCTGCCTGTAATCCACACACATTCTCAAGCTACCATCTTTTTTTCTAACCAGGACTAGAGGTGCTGCCCAGGGACTACAACTATCCCTGATTACTCCGGCTTCTTTCATATCTCGCAACATTTCTTTAGCCTTCTGATAATGGGCTGGGGGTATAGGCCTGTACCGCTCTTTGATGGGAGGATGACTGCCTGTAGGGATATGATGTTGTACTCCCTTAATTATCCCAAAATCAAGTGGGTGCTTGCTAAACACTTGGGCGTACTCTTGTACCACCCGTAATACCCCTTGCTTCTGGTGAGCGGGAGTGGTGTCCGTCCCAACATGGAGTTGCTGACACCATTCCGCCACCTGGGTTGCCGGGTCATTGTCCTCCGCTATTTGGCGGGAGTCTAAGGACTCTGTCGGGAGAATAGAATTATTGTCGACAGCATGTAGTTTAGCAATGGTTGCATAACGGGTAAGTTTACCTCATCATCTCCCCAGTTGAGGAGCCGTACCGGTACTCTTCCATTCACCACTTCCACTACTCCCCTAGCAGTCATAAGTGTAGGTCTATGTTCTGAATGGTGGGGTTCTACTACAGCTTGGTAGCTCTGTCCTCTCAGACCTATGGCTGCCCTGCACCAGATTATCATTTCACTCATTGGGGGTATCACAATGGGATTCGAGTCAGTGACCCGTACATTACCAATTTCGCCGTCTGTAAGCTTCGCTTGCTGCTGATACATCAGGGCCCGGATCTCTCTTTGGATTACTCCCTTTTGTCTTGATCTGGCAATTTCAGCGAGCTGTTGGAGTAAGAACACAACTTCTCCCAGACAGTTACTGATAATGTTAGTACCCAAAATTATATTTAAACCGTTCTCCTCATTTACAGTCTTTACTACTAGAAGCCCCTGGTCTTTCAACTCCTCTCTGCCCACTTTCACATCCACACATTTTGTCCCGAGTACTTCTACAGGAAGACCATTAGAAGCATACACGGTAAAGTCAGGGCTCGGGGGTTTAAGACTGTCCATTGACCAGAACTTAGTATATAGGGCATCAGGTATTAGGGTCACCTGAGACCCAGTGTCTAACAATGCCGGAACTGCAATACCATCTAGAATGATAGACAGGTAGGGTCGCCCACCCACATACCTGCGGTTCCAGTCTAGGGGGCCTGACGGATCTCCTCCTGGGTGTTGGCCCTCGGACCCAGGTTCTGCCCGTTTAAAGGACACTGTGGAGACATATGACCTTTCCGGTTGCAACGGTAACAGGTGATCTCCCGATGAGGAGGGTGTTGATCAGAGGTCGCTCCTGGGGGTGGCGTTGTCCTCCTCCGGGGGGCGACGTCTTCCTTCTTCTCCGGTTCATCCACGGGACGTCTTCTGGGCAGTCAGCTAATAAGATCTTCCCTTCTTCCTCTTTCCGCAGCTGCAGGGCACTCATCACAGCAGCCAGATTTTTAGTCAGCTGGCGCACCTCTGAGCGCAAACAGTCCAATTCACTAGGGGGTGTCACCTGCGTTTTGGCTTCTGCCACTAGCGGGGAAAAGGGGGGTACTGCCGGTTCCAGAGTGACTTCACCCTGGTGATGTTGGGTTGCCACCTCAGGTTTGCCCAGGGGTCGCAGCCCTTTTATTGCCATGTCCTTTAGGGCATCAAAGGTAGCATCAGGATGATCTAAGGACCACCAGTTTACAGTTCTGCGTTCCTCTTGGGATCTCAATCCCTGTACAAATTGTTCTTTCAGCATCTTATTTTCGTCGATAGCATTTATATTATTAATCTGCTTAAGGGCTCTCAGGGCTCCTTGTAGTCGGCAAGCGTAGTCCCTGATGCTGTCACCTGGCTGCTGTGAACAGTGGTAGAAGGCCATCCGGAGATCCGTTTCTGTGCGGTCTTCAAACATGGCATGCAGCTTAAGGAAGATCGCAGGTACCGACTCCTGATCAACGGTATCCCAAGTCTCCACTTCCCTCTCAGCAGCGCCAGTTAGCTGCCCTATCAGCACAGCAGCTTTTTGTCTCTCAGGCATGGAGTACATTTCTAGGATGCTGCATAACTTCCGCTTGAATCCTGCTAAAGTGCCTGGCTCACCGCTGTACTGGGGAAGCCATTTCGCCCCAGGCATATATGGGAGCGTTAGTGGCATGAGCGGGACTACCGGACTGGGTGCTGGGCCTGCGCCCCCATCTGGCGCTACAATGCCACGCGGTGCGGGGTCGGGGCCTCCGGCTGGGGCCGCACTGTCGGCCGGTTGTTGTGACATATTAGCGCCCCCTTGGTTAAACGGAGCCTACCGGTTTCAGAAGCTGCTATTTCACAGGCACAGCAGTGGGGACAGGACCTTCGTCGCAGGCGCTCTGATGTCAGAGCGTCCACTTCCTGCCGCGGGACCTGCCGCTGAGTCAGAGCCGGGGCGTGTCCAAGACTTTGCGCGCTCTTTCAGGTACGCCCACCTTCTTCTCCAGCGCCTTAGGGCGCGAATATGGCGGCAAATATGGCGGTATTTGGCGCCAAACTACAGCAACAGTCTTTTTCACAAAGCACTCCACAGGCACACAGGGCTCGCAATTTTGCGAGTTTCTTATCCTGTTCGTGACGCCAAGTTGTCGTGACCCGCACCACAATTGTGGGTTACCAGGGCAACGGGGTACTCAGAGCCGAGCCCATGGAAGTCTATGGGGTTGTCACAGGTAGCGGTGGCTCGGTCTGTGGCCCTGGCGGTCAGGCGTATGTTGGGGGGAATTATTTACAGGGGACTGGTATATAACAGTTCGTGACGCCACCTGTAGTTTTCTGATCACTAAGACCAGCGCTGCTGTAGATCTCTGAGGGGATGGTGTGGCAGCTAGATGTCGGGTCCCCTACAGGTGGGACTCTTCCCTCAGGGTCTATAGTGATTATGATGTCGTGAAGGTATGCAGTTAAATGACACAGTCTCACACATTAAAGCTTCTTTCCATACCATTTACTTTCCAAAATGATAAGGCAGGTCCCGGGAAGCTGTTGGGGTGGATGGAGGATGCGTTTCAAGGTAACGGCTGAGTAGGTTAGAGGCCTCCTTAACTTTCAATGTAATGAGTCCAACTTGCATGAAGCTAAGTTCACTCTAAAACTCCAGCTAATTCTGTAGCTGTACTGCCCGGTCAGCATGGTGGTCGAGTCTTCTAATGGATAGAACTAAGTTCCTTCTCTTGTCGTGCACTGACTCAAAGTTCTTGTTCTACCTGACCCTGGTTTCGTACTGACAACAGGGCTTGTTCCTGTGACTTGAAGTCCAGCGAACCTCTGGTTATTCTATCACTACGCTTGAAGCTGTAGCGACACTTCGGTCCCCAGTGACCGGTGACTAATGCAGGATAGTCCAATCCTTCAAGCACTTCTATAATTCTTTCCACTGCGCCCTTCGCCCTGCTCGCGCTCTTAATATCAGCACTGACTAGACTAGGATAATATTCGATCATCCGTACTAGCCTCTACTTTTGTACCGTCTCCCTGTGTTGACAGGAGATCTCGGCTCTCCAAAAGGCACCAGTCCCGACTCTCTGCACGCTCACAGGAGAACTTTCAGACTGCACTGTGCTACAGGACACTCCCCTATACACCCCTGCTGGGTGTGTCTGAAATGTATATGAGTGATGTCGAGCCTTAACCGTTACTTCTCCACTCATCCTCCCGGATAATGTGTGCCTTACATACCAGGGCTACACATTCCCCCTTGGTAAAATACAGCACTCCCGGGCTGTGAAATAGACAAAGAAAGAATTTTTGTTTTGCATTTAAACATTTAACATCAAACTCTTCCCAGCAGGGAGGTGAGAAATTCTTAAACGTTGCATTATGTACAATGGACATAGAAAAATACAAAAACATACTTTCAATAAATATGTCATATCAAACAGTATTCTTGTGAAGGACCCGCACCAAACCTTCAACGTGGGTCCTGGGTGGGCTGCAGGACATCTGGCTGCAGACCTCGCTCAGTGCCACACCACACGGGTTTTATGTTCAGAGGTAATTGTTACAGTTGGATATAGAACCACGAGAATGCATAAAGTGCAACTATATACATTATCAGTTCTGGGGCTGACATAGTCCACAGCCTCGAAGTCCATTATTCCTCCTATTTAGGATAATATTCGATCATCCGTACTAGCCTCCACTTTTGTACCGTCTCCCTGTGTTGACAGGAGATCTCGGCTCTCCAAAAGGCACCAGTCCCGACTCTCTGCACACTCATAGGAGAACTTTCAGACTGCACTGTGCTACAGGACACTCCCCTATACACCCCTGCTGGGTGTGTCCGAATTGTATATGAGTCATGTCGAGCCCTTAACCGTTACCTCTCCACTCATCCTCCCGGATAATGTGTGCCTTACATACCAGGGCTACACACCTCTCCTATGCGGAGTGGGCCTATGGGGCATTCAGGTCCCTTGGTGGCCGAGATCGGGGCACTGTTTTCTTAGTTAGTTTAGTAACTAGGTTCTGCACGTGGAATGCACGGTGTCTAGTGTCTACTCAGCGGAAAGTCCTCCCCAGGGAAGAGGTGATTAGGAACATCCTGGGTGACCTGGCAAAAGTGCGCTCCCTGGAGTTTGAGAGGCTGGGTGCAGGGAGGGCCTCTCTTCTATGGAGGGGTTTCTCTTTTAATGTGCCCTAGGGTGAGTTAGGTTCTGTGTGCCTGTGATAGGGCTGAGTTAGTATTTTTTATCCTTTATCTTTATTTTGTAGGGTCAGATAGACGTGTAGGGACAGGGAGGGAAAGATAGGGACAGTCTTTAGGGACAGGTAGTTAGTATTAGGTTGGTAGTGAGGGTCAGTGAGGGACAGGTAGGGGCAGGTAGGGAGAGGTTGGTAGGGCTATAGGGACAGGATTTTCTCTTTTGTGTTGTTAGGGAGGGTGATGTGCGGTAGATTAGGGTGAGAGCCTCTATGGTCTCCAGTTCCTGGTGGTGGGCTGTAACCCTCACTCATAGATTTTTGTTTTGGAATTGGTAATCCGGGTATAGGGCTTGCAAGCATTGAACTTGGGCCTGTTCTTTGGTCATGGTTAAGGTGTGTAGTGGTTATTATTGATAGGTGTTATTATTGATGTGTTATTATTGATATATGTTGTTGTTGATATATGTTATTATAAGTTTGTATATATATATGTTGTATATTGTACTATAATGTGTGTAGGGGGATTTAGTTTAGGTGGGGTAACCTTTTTACCGCTGGTTACAGCTGCTGACATCTGAGCTCTATCAGTTCCACTGGTGTTTCTCGCATTGTCACATGGATGACAATGACACCGTGGTAACCGCAGCGCTCTGACCGGCGATAGCTATCTTAGCGCCGATCAGCTCTGCCAGTGTCTCTCGCACTGTCACACAGATGACAGCATGGCAAACAGCCAGTGTTCGGGATGCCGAACCTGAACAGTAACACAGACTTCCTGGAGAAGTCTGTGTTCGGGGTCCATGCACGGACACTAGGTGTTCGGTACAGACTTCAAACTTTCACCCATCACTTCTTACAACCAAAACATATGGTAAGCGCCCTCTTGTGGTGGCTGCAGGCATCTAGAACGCTATCTTTTATGTCTATCAAGGAGATTTGCAGCTCTGTATATGAAAGATTAAGCTACGACTACCATACAGATATATTAAAGTATTAATCAATACACAAGTTTAATCCTATAAAGATTAGGTAAAAAAAAATGTTGACATTCCCTTTTAGTCTCGTTTTTTTTGGAGATCAGTATTCACTATCTGAGATACCACATACTCTGTAGTAAGACATTGATGCCGTAATGTCAGGATTTGAAGTCAGCAGCCTGTATCCTGAGGAGTTACACTAAATCTTGGGATTTGGGCTGCAACACAGCAAATCCGGGATTTGCATAATAGTGCAATGTATTCCACATAAAGAAGACAGTGCTCTTTTTTAACACAAAGGATGCGTTATATCAATGTGATTCTGCAAATCCCAGATCCACAGCGCAGCAAGGAAGAAAAATAAATTAGGTTAGTGTTCACGTCACAGCGCAGTAAATTAAGAGGGGAATTTCTCTGCGGGATAAATCGTTGTCACGTTCTCTAGATCCAGAGGGAAATACCCAAATCTGACACACAATTGATATTTTCCTACAACGGTCTACAATTTTCCAAAAGGGGCGCTATTCTTTTCTATTGACTGTATGTGAAATTGCAACTAAGCTGCAATATCAGACACAGCCTGTGGACAAGAGAGGCGCTGTGTTGTGTCTATGTCTTCCAAAACACTATGACGGTTTCCATGAGTTCTATTTCCACAGGGCAGGGTACAAAACACATCAGCCTGTATTCCATCTGGAACAGCATGGTCTGGCTACCCTCATCCCTTTCCGCAAGTTAAAACTGCTTTTGGTGCAGATATCAGTCTAATATGACCAGAAACTGTCCAAATTCCCCTGTTCGTTATTTTGCTATCCACTGTTTTTCAGTAAGCTATTCATTTTTTTAATCAGTATTCTGACAGCATTACAGGTGCTGGAACTGCCTACCCTCATTTCTCACCATGCATTATGCTTGCCAATGTCCAATATCTTCCATTGCCCTGAATGGAAAGTCACCCTGTCTGTTTTGCTTGTATGTCATTTGACAAAGAGAACAGTCGAGGCAAAGCCCACTTCCTGTAGAGAGACAAAGGCACCACCACTTCCTGTAGAGAGAAAAAGACCCATCCCCACTTAGTGTAGACGAGAGACAAAGATCTGTCCCCACATCCTGTAAAGTGATAAAGACCTTCCCCACTACCTGTATAGTGACAATGACCCTTCTCATTTCCTGTAGAAAAACAAAGACCCGCTCCCACATCCTGTAGAAACAAAGACCCGCCCCCACTTCCTATAGAGAGACAAAGAAATGCCCCCACTTCCTGTAGAGATAATGACCCCCCACTTCATAGAGAAAGACAAAGACCCGCTCCACTTCCTGTAGAGACAAAGGCCCACCACCACTTCTTGTAGAGACAAAGGCCCACCACCAATTCTTGTAGAGACAAAGACCCACAACCACTTCCTGTAGACACAAGGACCCACCACTTCCTGTAGACACAAGGACCCACCACTTCCTGTAGACACAAAGACCCACCACCACTTCCTAGAGAGAGACAAAGACCCACCCCACTTCCTAGAGAGAGACAAACACCCACCCCACTTCCTAGAGATAGTCAAACACCCACCCCACTTCCTAGAGAGAGACAAAGACCCACTCCACTTCCTAGAGAGAGACAAACACCCACCCCACTTCCTAGAGAGAGACAAAGACCCACCCCACTTCCTAGAGAGAGACAAACACCCACCCCACTTCCTAGAGAGAGACAAAGACCCACTCCACTTCCTAGAGAGACAAACACCCACCCCACTTCCTAGAGAGAGACAAAGACCCACCCCACTTCCTAGAAAGAGACAAAGACCCACCCCACTTCCTAGAGAGAGACAAACAACTGTCCCCACTTCCTGTAGAGACAAAGACCCACCCCACTTCCTAGAAAGAGACAAAGACCCACCCCACTTCCTAGAGAGAGACAAACAACTGTCCCCACTTCCTGTAGAGACAAAGACCCACCCCACTTCCTAGAAAGAGACAAAGACCCACCCCACTTCCTAGAGAGAGACAAACAACTGTCCCCACTTCCTGTAGAGACAAAGACCCACCCCACTTCCTAGAGAGAGACAAAGACCCACCACCACTTCCTAGAGAGAGACAAAGACCCACCCCACTTCCTAGAAAGAGACAAAGACCCACCCCACTTCCTGTAAACACAAAGACCCACCACTTTTTAGAGAGACAAAGACCCACCCCACTTCCTAGAGACAAATTCCCACCCCACTTCCTAGAGAGCGACAAAGAACTGTCGCCACTTCCTGTAGAGACAAAGGCCCACCACAACTTCCTGTAGAGACAAAGACCCACCCCATTTCCTATAGAGAGACAGAGACCCGCTTTATGGTCCCTGGTGGCTATTAAACTATGCTATTCTGTGAAACGCCACAGCGTATCAGACTTAAACATACATGGCTGGAATCGTGCAGCCACTATCTGACACATGCTGGTTCCCTTTAAATAGAATTTTTAAATGAAAGAGGACATTTTGCCCTTTTAACAAGCAAAGTAGTTCTCCAACACTAGTCATTTTACATAGTTTTTCCTTCTATGTTCGGAAAATGCCACCAAACCACCATATAATGGCAAAGTCATACTACCACACACACGGTGCATAAAACCACTATATAGCACCCAAGTGATGTGCAGTATCTAAGTAATATACAAAGTGCTAATTTAAGTCTAAAGTCGATTTACTTCCCGACAAAGATGCCTACATCTCTCCTGACAACTCCATACACAAGAATTAGAGAGGCACTACTTAAAGTTATCAATTAATTCATACATTTCCTGGAGGTACAACAGAGGAACTTAAATAATAATCTCCAGAATTATTTTATGGGAAATGCAAATATTTAGTAAAACAAACATGTCAGAAGACCTGACACATTTGTATGAAGTAGGAATTCCCTTTTAAACAGGTTTCTCATGTTGTTTGTCCTGGAGCGCACTGTTCCCCTGCCTCTCGAGCGCACTGTTCCCCTGCCTCCCGAGCGCACTGTTCTCCTGCCTCTCGATTGCAGTGTACCTCCCTGTTTCGGAGATCACTGTTCCACTGCCTCCCGCCTGCACTGTACCCCTGTTTCGGAGCGCACTGTTCCCCTGCCTCCCGAGCGCACTGTCCCCCTGTTCTTCTGAGCCCACTGTCCCCCTTTTCTGGAGCACACTGTTCCCATGGATCTCGAGTGTACTGTCTCCCTATTCTGGAGCACACTGTTCCCCTGTCTCCCAAGTGCACTGTTTCCCAGTTCTGGAGTGCACTGTTCCCTGACTTCCGAGTGCACTGTCCCCCTGTTCCAGAGCACACTGTTCCCATGCCTCCTAAGCACGCTGTCCCCCTGTTCTGGAGTGCACTGTTCCCCTGTTCTGGAGCACACTCTTCCCCTGCCTCCTGAGCGCATTGTCCCTCTGTTCTGGAGCACACTGTTCCCCTGCCTCCCAAGCGCACTGTTCCCCTGTTTTGGAGCACACTGTTCTCCTGCCCCCTGATCACACTGTTCCCCTGCATCCCAAGTCCACTGTTCCCCTGTTCCGGAGCACACTGTTCCCGTTCCGGAGCACAGTGTTCCACTGTTTCGGAGCGCACTGTTCCTCTACCTCCCGAGTGCACTGTCCCCCTATACAGGAGTGCACTGTCTCCTGAGCGCACTGTTCCCCTGTTCCGGAGCGCACTCTTCACCTGCCTCCCGAGCGCACTGTCCCCCTATACAGGAGTGCACTGTCTCCTGAGCACACTGTTCCCCTGTTCCAGAGTGCACTGTTCCCGTCTCCTGAGTGCACTGTTCCTGTGTTCCGGAGCGCACTATTCCCCTGCCTCCCAAGTGCACTGTTCCCCTGTTCCGGAGCGCACTGTTCCCCTGTCTCCGGAGCGCACTGTTCCCTTGTCTCCCGAGCGCACTGTTCCCCTGTTCCGGAGTGCACTGTTCCCCTGTCTCCCGAGCGCACTGTTCCCCGTTCCGGAGTGCACTGTTTCTCTGCCTCCCAACTTCCTGCTTGTATGGGAATAGTGCTCTTATGAAGATTTATAGTTCGGCAAGTCAAATCGTTAGCCGAAAATGCACACTAGCCAATGCTGCTAGCACCATGGCGCCTTTGTACCATCTTTGGAGCAATCTGGTCACCTTCAGAGCAGCGCTTATTGTCTAGAAAAAAGAGCTTGTAAGCACTGCATTCCATGCCAAGGAGACCGACCAACTCGGAATGACTACAAAGGCATCCGGTAACCTAGTCAACGACCGATAAACTATAAAATAAAAAAAAACACCGTTCTTGAAAAGTAAATTGCAGAGTTACTGTTTTTCTATACAAGCATTATGCAATTTTACCAATTTAATGAGATGAGACGACCCCTTTAATGCCCCCCAAAAAACATCACAACATATTGAGAAAAGTAGAGAAAACTTAACATTATTTTTGCTTTTGTAAAAATATAATAAAAAGAAAGGAAAACTTGTGTTCACGTGAATGACGATGACTGCGGAGTAAACGGCACACGCACTTTTCCAAGGTAATTAAGCTTAACTTATTTTCTCGACTGTCGTCTTTACCATGAATTACTATAGTGTGGCGGCACTCAGCGCGCCACGTGAAAATAAATTTAACTCTAAGAAAAATGTTTCAGTTCTATCCAAAAATAAATCTGGGGGGGGGGAAAGAACATTTTCCATCATTGATAGTTCTGACATCCACTTTTGACCCTCCCAGAACAAACACACATTGACTTTAAATGGTAGGATTTAATAAAATTAGCTCTGAGCTGTGACTGCAGAGAAGAAATGTCGCATTAGACGCTCCGTGACCTCAGTGCCAGGAAGAGATTTCTTATATCTTAAAGGAGAGAAGAGGAAAAAAAAGCAAAGCACCTTTTTTTTTTCAGAAACAGCGCCACTCTGGTTGATGTCCATGTCTGGTATTGCATCTAAATTCCATTTAAAGTGAATATTCAAATTAGGTATACAGAAGGGAAAAAGTTCCCCAATTACTGTCTAAGAAAGATTACCGTAAAAGCCATTTTCCAAACTATAACATAACGAACCAGACACCAGAGAAGAGCGAATCGATTTGATGCAAATTTAATTTTCTTTTGAATTTTAAGAATTTTCGGAACTCAGCAAATTTGATTAATTTGCCACTTAGACATTGCAGAAGATTGCATCAGCCAGAGAAGGATCACATGACCTCGGGCACAACCGGGTAAGATTTCCCAAAATGCCTTGCACCTATCTCAGTGTAGTGCAGCCAATTAGCCTGTATTAAAGCAGAGGCAGGGAATGCAGCAGCCTTATTGTGGTGAATCTGGATATTGAGAAGACATTACAACTCACAGCTTAGCCATAGAGATATGAAGAAAAAAGCCATAAAACACAGAATATACTGTACAAGTAGTGTGTGCAAGGGCAGCAGTGAAGATTAGTGTGTGAAGAAAAGAGAACAGTGTCATGCATATATTTTATGGGAAAAAAGAGGCTTTGTAGAATTTTCCATTTATGGCAAATCGATCTAAAGTGAATCGAATTTCCAGGAAATATTCAGCGAATCTGGCAAATTTGAATTTCAAAGGATTTGCTCATCTCTTTTTGGGGGCAGTGACCCCTCGTCAGTAGAGTAGGGTACTTAGGAGAGTTGGACAAATTGATTCGGAAGACTATGGCTCATTGGCCAGGTAAGTAGTGGAAGCTGGCAAATCTCTTACCTTCTGGGTTCTCCAATGCAATGTCATGATTGTGGCAGATGATGTCACGCCTAGCTACGGAAAAGCCACGATGGGATCCCAGAAGGTGAGATATTTATGAGTCCCCCTTTCCAGCGGTCAGAGACAACTGACCTAGCAGATGGACCAGAGTCCTATGAATCAATCCTCCCGACTCTAGTGCTTACTCTACAGATGAGCGTCTGGTTTGACTGATATCTGTAGTCATGTTTTAAAGAGCTTTTCCACTTTTTGGGGTTTTTTTTACAGTTGGTATGGATCCCCTGCATATTCACTGATGAGCAAAAGGGTAACACTGTGTTGAACCTTTGACTTTCAGGCTCCATATCTCACCATCCACTACTGCATTGATCGTGAGACCACCATCATTTTATAGACCATCATCTTGGCTATCTCATACATAAGTGTGACTGACGGCTATTTAGCATATGATTAGCTATGCAGATTCTTGTCAGGTCACGGCATTGTTACTGTTTTGCTCCTGGTGGTGTGAAAATCTTTATCTTCTGAATACTACAAATTACAACCTGTTCTCATATCCCCCAACTGAAAGGTCACTAGTTCCAATCGAGGAGCAGCCATGAAGGAGATTTCCCAGGAAAAGAGAAACGGCATCATCCAGCTCATCGTTGGCGGTCTCTCGGCCTAGAAAATTGCCAAACTGCATCATGTGAGGCCATGACAGGTGAAAGAAGACTAGATGAAGTCCATTCATCCATTCAGAAGCCAAGAGGTGGACGTCCAGGCAAATTATTGGAGTCAACAAGTCGGCTCATCCCAAGGTCTATCAATTCTGATGCGACAAACATGGCAGTGGAGGAGGCTCGTATGCTCCGTAATAGTGAGATCACAGACATCCATACAAAGCACCGTGAGACGCACATGACACAAGTCTGGAATGGAGGCCTGAACAAAAGGTGAAGAAGCCTCAACTTCAATATCGTCTTAAAAAAAATACATCGGCTCGAGTTTGCAAAAGGAGAAGATTGGAAATTGGTGATTTGGAGTGATGAGATGAAAGTCAATAGACTGGGCTCTGATGGGTGCAAATGGGTCTGGAAGAAACAAGGGAAAAAAGGGCTAACAGATTGAGGAATTGAAGGAATTGTCAAGTTCGGTGGAGGAAGCCTGATGATATGGGGTTGCTTCACAGCTAAAGGTGTTGGATACTTGACCAGGATCGATGGTGGTCTCAATGCTACATGTGAGTATCCCACAAGACGAGTTACTTCTTACACTCAAGTACTATGGGGATGAAAAGGACGACAGTGTTCCAGCAGGACAATGACCAGAAGCATATGTTGAAATTGGCGAAGATATGGTTCATTGACAATGAAGTAGAGGGGCTGGATTGTCCCCCACAGTCCCCAGACCTCAACCCAATCCAACACTTGTGGGTAGAGATGAATACAAAACTGTATACATGCCCCGAGTGACGCGACCAGTGTGCACCAACTTTGGGAACATTTAGGGCCTGTGCACACATTGCGGATTTGCCTGCGGATTTTTCCGCGCCGAAACCGCACCTCTTGGCAGAAACCGCAGGCGCGGTTTTGACGCGGTTTTGATGCGGTTTTTGGCGCGGTTTTGACGCGGTTTTTCTCATGCGGTTTTGTATACGGTTTTTACAGCTAAATAAAGATATGTTGTTTAACAAAAAAAAAAAAAGATTTGTGATGTCATTTCTTGTCCAACCTCTTTTACATTTGTCCAACCCACACTCCATTACACACACACAGATAGAGATAGGCCGGCGTCACACTTACGAATATGATGCGAGTAAGTCGCACAACTTTCTCGCATGAACACCCGGCACGGCTGCCCGCTCTCGGACCCGAGTGTGCGGCTGCATGTATTTCTATACATGTATTTCTATGCAGCCGCACACTCGGGTCTGAGAGCGGGCGGCCGTGCCGGGTGTTCATGCGAGAAAGTTGTGCGACTTACTCGCATCATATTCGTAAGTGTGACGCCGGCAATAGATAGATAATAGATACCAGTAGTTAGATAGATAGAAAATACATAGATAGATGGATAATAGATAGTTAGAAATATATATAGAAAGATAGATATAGAGATAGACAGAAAGATATATAGGTAGATAGATAGATAGAATGGTACATAAATAGTTAAAGACACACACGCGTACACATACACAAAATAACGCAACAGTTAATAAAAAAAAAAAATTTAGGAAAAAAAATGGCGTGGGCTCCCGCGCAATTTTCTGCGCCAGAGGGGGAAAGCAGACAGCCGGGGCCAATATTTCTAGCCTGGGAAGGGGTTAATACCCATGGAGCTTCCCAGGCTATGAATATCAGCCCGCAGCTAGCCTTCACTGGCTATTAAATTAGGGGGACCCCCCAAAAAAAATGACGTGGGGTCCCCCTATAATGTATAGCCAGAAAGGCTACGCAGACAGCTGCAGGCTGATATTCATAGCCTAGGAAGGGGCCATGGATATTGGCGCCCCCCCTGGCTAAAAAATACCAGCACCCAGCCGCCCCAGAATTGGCGCATCTGTACGATGCGCCAATTCCGGCACTTAGCCCCTCTCTTCCCACTCCCCTGTAGCGGTGGGATATGGGGTAATAAGGGGTTAATATCACCTTGCTATTGTAAGGTGATATTAAGCCCGGTTAATAATAGAGAGGCGTCAATAAGACGCCTATCCATTATTAATCTTATATTAATAAAGGGTTAAAAAAAAACACACGCATAAGAATAAATTATTTTAATGAAATAAAACACAACACGGTTTTCATATCTTTATTACACACTCAGATCCAAGCGACGGCCCTCGATCTCCTGTAAAAAAACGTAAAAAAATAAAACAACCGTATACTCCCTGTCCGACGCAGTCCAATTAATAACGAGTGTCCCACGACGGTGTCCTCTATAGAACGGTGACATCGGGTGATGCCACTGCTCTGTAGGGCCTCCCAGTGATGCACTGACAGGAGACAATGGCTCCTGCACTGCATCACTGAGTTCATTCTCTCACTTTATGGCAATGCTGCGTGGGAATTTTCTTACCCAGCATTGCCGTGAGAGAATGAACTGTAGTGACGTCATTCTCTCCCGGCGGCAGAGCGGTACAGATCGATGGCGTCGGGGAAGAGGTGAGTATGTGCTCTATGTTATGTGTTGTATGTCATGTGTATGTTATATGTTCTGTATGTTATATGTTCTGTATGTCATGTGTATGTTATACGTTCTGTATGTCATGTGTATGTTATATGTTCTGTATGTTATATGTTGTATGTTATATGTTGTATGTCATGTATGTTATATGTTCTGTATGTCATGTGTATGTTATATGTTCTGTATGTCATGTGTATGTTATATGTTCTGTATGTTATGTGTATGTTATATGTTGTATGTTATGTGTATGTTATATGTTCTGTATGTCATGTGTATGTTATATGTTCTGTATGTCATGTGTATGTTATATGTTCTGTATGTTATGTGTATGTTATATGTTCTGTATGTCATGTGTATGTTATATGTTCTGTATGTCATGTGTAGTTATATGTTCTGTATGTATGTAATTTTTTTTTTTTTCATTCAGCACATTAGCCGGATGATGGGACTACTACTGTCCCATCATTGGCTAATGTGTCAGTCACTGTCACTGTAGCAGGCATCGCCGGATGGGACTTGTAGTCCCATCCGACGATGCCTGCATACACAGAGACACGCACACAGGCCCACATACCGCCGCACATACACAGCCTTGCACACCGATCGCGCACACAGCCCCGCACACCGATCGCGCACACAGCCCTGCACACCGATCACGCAGACACCGGCACACAATCACCGCCCACACACACAGCGCCGCACACTATACACGCCCACGCACCGCCCACACACATAGCGCCGCACACTATACACACCCACGCACCGCCCACACACACAGCGCCGCACACTATACACACCCACGCACCGCCCACACACATAGCGCCGCACACTATACACGCCCACGCACCGCCCACACACATAGCGCCGCACACTATACACGCCCACGCACCGCCCACACACTTCCCTCCTCCCGAACTGCAGCGGTTTCTCCCGCAGCAAACCCGCAGATCTTTTTTAGATCTGCGGTTTTGCTGCGGAAGTGCCTGACTCAATGCAAGTCAATGGGCGCCGAACCGCTGCAGTTCCGCACAAAGAATTGACATGCTGCGGAAAATAAAACGCGGCTAAACCGCGCGTTTTTTTCCGCAGCATGTGCACAGCAGACATGCGGTTCCCATTAGATTACATTGCATGTGCACTGTGCTGCGTTAAAAACGCAGCGGAAACGCATCTAAAACCGCAATGTGTGAACGGGGCCTAAGAAGAGAACTGAGATCAGATTTCGGTCGAGACATGCTTGAATCTGACCGAGAGCAGCCAGAAGGATTCAGGCAGTGGTGAAAGCCAAAGGTGGATTTACAAAACACCAACAAAAATTACAATTTATATTTTTAGGAGCAAAGCAGTAACAATGCAGTGACAGGACAAGAATCTGCATAACTAATCATACGCTAAATAGCCGCAATTCACATTTATGTATGAGATAGTTAAGATGATTGTCCATAAAACAATGGTGGTGTCACGTTCGGGGCAGTAGTGGATGGTGAGATATGGAGGCTGAAAGTCAAAAGTTCCAAACATTGTTCCCGTTTTGCTTGTCAGTGTACCTATATTTAAAATAAAACATGCTGACTACCCTTAGCCAACTCTAGGGGGCGCTCAGGATCTCACTGCATACTCTTTAACCATTGAGATCAATAATCAAACAGTATGCAGTAAGCTCCTATGTTCCCTCTGGTTGCGGTTGCAGGTAGTCGGAATGTTATATTTTATACCAATGTCTATGGAGACAATTTGGAGCGCTGTGTCGGAAAAATGGAGCTTAAATCTCTATAAAGATATACAATGAAATTATTCTGCGTAGCAGTGTTAAAAAAAAAAGTGGAAATTCCCATTAAAAAAAAAAAGACAGTTTTCCAATTATACTCAGCCAAAGTACAAGTCTAGAAACTATCTACAAAAAAAAAAACAAATTAAATAAAATATTAAATAAAAAATTATTATATATATTTATTTATATATATATATAAATAGAAAAAAAATTCTCTGACCCGAAGAAAGTTTACGAATTCTTAAAACTTGCCAGAGACTCACCAATAACTTCTGACAAGTGTAATTGGCTGGAAAAGCCGACACATACGAGGTCTTTAAGTTCACGTATACCAAGAACGCATTTGGAGTTTCCACAAACATTGACTTTCCGTAGAAACCAAACCAAGTGTCAGCTATGGCAACAGCAAAACAGGCTGTAAAACAGAGACTGCGAGTTTTATGAAATATCATATATATCTTTTTTCTTCTTTTTCCACATGTCATACAAATACAAAATCATATAATGATCTGCAGCTTTTCCAAAATAACTTTTTTAAAAGTGATTTATTTCATACACCGTGACTTTAAGAACAACTTTTTATGCTCTATTAAAACCTTAAAAATAAAAAATATATTCATTATTTTACTGTTTTTTGTTTTTGCTTTCGAGGACTTGATATTCTCAAACTTGGTGAAAATTTTGCCCCAAGAGTGTATGTTACAGGCGGACTATAAACATGCCATGGGGTCCTTGGAAGAAAAATAAGAGAGACCCTATAGTTTGGGATTATTTGTGCTTCCTTGTAAAGGTCACAACTTGTCTACCCATGTTATTGCTGCAGCCCATTTCTTGGCCTCAGCAGTGCATGGCGCGTAAGACCACTGAAGCTAGTGATTGGCTGCAGCGGTGACGTGGGTAGACAGCGCATGATCACAGCAGAGGAGTAAAATTCTAAAGGGCTTGTTAGAGCGTATGGGGTTGTTGTACTATTTATATTACTTAACCTTTAACTCCTTTAAAGGAGTTTTCCAGGTTTAGTATTCATCTAGAGGTGCAGTGATTTTACATTTTCACACAGACAAATTAGTAAAATTTGCCCCTCAATTTCTCCTGAACGTGGAAATACTCCATATGTGTCTGTACGGTACTGTTTAGCCATACGGCGAGCCTCAGGACGGACAGAGAACTACAAATTATCATAGAATCGCTTGTGGACTCCATATACAGAGCTGCTTAGTGCCAGAAGAGCAGAATCCCCTCTCTAGTGACCTAATTTTGGAGATTAGATCCCTCAAGAATTTTTCTACAGGTATAGTGACGATTTTGACTCCATGGTGTTTTCCGTAAACAAGCAGCAGTAGATGAAGTGAAAATTGCAAATCTATTAGTGTAGTGCCCAGTACGTTGTAGTGACCAGAACGCTGTAGTGACCAGTACATTGTAGTGACCAGTACATTATGCCCAGCTCATGCTTCTGGAGACGTGCACTCGTAAATTAGGCAGGCTCTCATAGCTACAGAAATGTCAAACATGAGGACACTAAATGTGGTTTAGGTACACTGACAAGCTCAGAAGATAGAGGGGCATTTTGATTTGGGAGCGCAGAATTTGCTGGAATTCATTTGGGGAGCGAGAGCCATTTCACTTTTCCTTTGTTCTACCAGTAACGTGAAAGCCCCCTATATTTTTACTGACTGATGACAGACCTGGGTAGAGACTTTTTTTTTTTTTTTAGTAGAAGTTTTTTGGGGGGAACATTTGACATAACATTTGGGATCACATTTATCCTGCGCTCTACGCTGAGCACTTACATCGGGATTTCCATCTAAATCTCCAAGTGACGTGATTTAGATGAAACCCCCGAGGAATCCATTCACTATAATGAGACAGCAGAGTTACTCTGGACTCCATCTGGCCTCTGTTCATCGGTTTCCTTCTTTTCAGAAGTACACAAAACTGTGACCAACTGCGCTTTTATGCAATCCTAAAAAGATGGACACCACCAAATCACAGGTCCTATGGCATCCACACTGCCTCCATCTGTCTCATTATCTCCGGGGGTCCATCTGAATAACTTATTTCAGAGACTTAAGGTACTGCCACACTAAACAATCCCGCTAGCGATAACGATAACGACGCATACTAATGCGATCGCTAGCGGGATTGTTTATATATCGCTGAGTGCGGCTTAACTTAGCGATGTCGTTAAGGACGCTATCGCGGTTAGCGATCTCCTTAACGACTTTAGCGGTACAAAAGTACCGCTAAATCGCTAAGAAAAGGTGCCACACTCAGCGATAATACTTACCCAGCGGGAGCGCCGACGATAAAATAGGGTCCGGAGCGATTCCAGCGACGAGCGAGATCACAGCAGGATCTCAGCAGGGAGCTCGTCGCTGACAGATGCCGCACACAACAACATCGCTAACGGGATCGCTAAATAGTGACGTTTTTTAGCGATCCCGTTAGCGATGTTGTTTAGTGTGGCATACCCTTTACACAGACACAGAGCTCCTTCGTCCTCCTCTCCCTCCTATCTACATAAAATTGTATGCATAGCGACTACCATGCCCTATCTCAGTAATGGGAAAGCCTGTTTCAGAATTGAGAATTTTGATAATGACTGATCAATTTTTGCAGAAAAAAGAAGCAGATGTCTCTGGTGATATGTTACAAAATTCCTTATTTTTAATACTGATTTCTGAAATAAAAATTACGCTTTAAGGAAAGATGTCCGCCACCTCCCCCCCCCATACTGTATTGTAAATAGTCAAGCATTTTTTTACTTCTCTTTTTTGGTAAAGGAAAAGCTAAGAAGGGCTGTTCCCTTAAGAAATTGTGCATCAGGATGTTAGGCAGCTGATATAATGCTTCTTTGCCGTCTTGCCTTCCCCCGTTGTGACAGTTACATAACGCTTTGCTTAAATATTTGAATTTGCGAGAACATTCCGGGATTTAAGTGTTGTACACAGCGGAGATTCCACGTGACATGTTTGATGTTGTTGCTATGGTTACTTGTTCTTTTTCATTCATTTGTAATTTGGAGAGCTTCATCAAGTGTGTGCAATATGTCAGACTGCATTATCTCCTTTAGGAAATGAGAATAAATGTTATGCCCGTGGTCTACGATCTGTCTCTTTTATTATCTTTACCAAAGGGTATGAGCGTGACATTACTGCTGCAGATTTTCAACCCCTTTCAGAGAAGATGGGGTGAAATAAATCCGTTAAATAAACCGCATCAAAATCCACGCCTATAAGGTGTGGATTTTGTTGCAGGTATACAGCACGTTTGCAGCAGAAGAATCCATCACTTGTGGACCTGCCCTTAGACTGAAACGACCAACAGATAGGTACCCACCAACATTTAAGTCCTTCCCCCCAGTCCCAGTGTACATAAAGTATATGCCTCCCAAACGTGCCAATATTTCTGGAGTCATTAAGGTGCCGCCCCCGAGGAACCTTCTGACCCACCCCAGTATGCCCATATTTGGGTAGGGTTTACATAAACCACACCCCTTTCAACTCATGAGTCTCAGCAACTCTGGGACACTTGGCAACTGTGCCTGCCCCAAGATCATCCCTGAATTTGATGGGAATGTATACTGAAAAATTAGGAAAGTCCTATCGAATTTGGGACTGTTGGCAAGTATGCAAGGACATTGGAAGAGACCGAGCTAAGGGGGACGTAGAATTAGGGTTGCAGAAACTAGACTTTGGAGAAAGGTCTATTTGGCCCAAGAGAGAAGACCAATACTAGTAAAGAGTGGTCCTGCTGGAGAATTTGCCTTAGAGTCCAGGAGCTTAGAGTTGTTCCACTGCTTAACGAAGTATTATTTTGGTATGATAAGGATCCATTTCAGATTTTTTCATGATTTCTATTGCGTCTTTTATATGGGTACAAAGGCTGATACATACTTACCAATGTTTCTAAGCCTAAAATCTTGAACCCCTTTCGACATCTGACGTACTTTATATCAGGATCATGCTTATATTTTACTTTTAGTCTATTTTTCCTTAGTTGCTCTACAATGCTATAAAACAAGACCTCAATAGCAAACGTATTTTTTGCCAACATAGTCCCATGATCAGAGTGGAAATTGAGCATGACCTATGCAAATCTAGCCCCCAAAAATGCCCTTTTAGGGGGTGATCCCAGAGGACGGGCCTAATGCCTTACCAATATGGTGATTTTCCATTTTTGTTTTTTTTTAACTTTTCTTACCTTCTTCCGACTTCTTGATTTTTCCATTCACATAGCTTTGAAAAAATTCCAAGAGCAACGAAATTTGGGAGAAAAAGGCAATTTTGAAATTTTTGGGGGGTTTATTTTATGGTGTTCATTGTGCAGTAAAAAATGATCTGTACAATTACAGAGATACAAAAAAGGCAATTTGAAAGAAAAAAATAGCTTATTTCCTTACTTTTTAGCTTTTTTATATTTGGGTCGATAGATTTATAGGAGGGTTTGTTTTTTCTGTGGCAAGCCTGTGTATTTTGAGGAAGGCGTGATGATTTCATTGCTTCCTATTGCATATTTTGGTCAGAGATTGACAGCAGCGTTTAGCAGCAGAGGGCAGCGCTTACTACTGTTAGATGCTGGGATAGATGTAGGCTAGGCTTCTGCCCCAGATTCAAAAAAATGGACCTGACATAAGCTGGTCAATGGATGATGGATGATGTAATTTAAAAGTACAACTCATCCATCAAACGAAGAGAGGAAGAGAGGGAGGAGAAAAAACAAAGACTGAAAATTACCATGTCGGAACGGAGTTAACCCGTTCCCTGGGAACACCTCCTAAATGGTCTTTTTTGGGCTGAGATTACATAAACAAGGCAGAAGAAGAATCGACGGCTTTTAAATGTGGTGCTGGAGAAGGATGGTATCGATACCATGGATGGCGAGAAGAAACAATCAATTTTTGAGCAAATCAAGCCAGACATGTCACTCGAAACAAGGGTCACCAAGCTACAACTTGCCTTCTTGGACACATCATAAAAGGAGAGCAATGACTGGAGAAGGACATCATGGTGGGAAGAACAGAAAGAACAAGGCGAAGATGAAGACCAGCAGCCGGATGGCTTGATAGTATCAAGAAAATGGCGGAGAAGACCCTGGTGGACCTATCTAGGCTTGCATAAGATCGATTTTCCTATAGATCGTTCATCCAAGTCAAGTTGAAAATCAAGTTCATCCATCAAATATTAAAAAAAAAAGTTACAAGCTACCACAACAGAGCACACTGCATGAACCACTCGCGCTCAGCAAAACTGCACTTCTACCGGACAGTACGTGATGTCATTTGTGATGACATGTACGTAGATTAAAGCCTCAAACGGGAAAATCATGTCGATAATGCACAGCATATGATCGTGCCAGAAGTGACTGTAAATCTATTAAGGGTACTGTGCTTTCCTGGGGCAGACATACCTTTGGTGCAATCTGTGCAGTCACATAGGGGCCCAAGGCTGAAGGGGCCACGGCCACCTCAAAGCAAGTGGAATTGTGCGTTATGATGAACTATTGGACTGCAAAAGACCCAAACATTGTTCTTGCTCAGGGGCCTGTTCTATCTGTGTCCCTTCAGTATTGATTTTAACACCAGTTCCTGGGTGTAGCTCTTCAGGAAGACCATCAACCATTAAATACTGAATTTACACTCCTAAAATAGTCTGATCATCTCCGATGGGCCCCAAAATCCAAGTCTCGTAACTTTCTCTCCCACAGTCTTGCAGCTGAACCTGACCTTGATAAAGTCACCTCTTTAAACCCAATCATGCCCCGGGGCCTTCTGCCTAAAAGTTGCAACTGCTCATAATGCATTCACAGTGCTCTTCCATCATGTTTGTCAACTGATCTGCTTAGAAATGTATCGCTAGGTCAGATTACCAGTGTCATAGAGAAAAATTTTACAATTCATAAAGACCTCTCCGAAGAGGGTACATATCATCCTCACATTGAACATATAGGATGAATTATAACTGGGGAAGTGAAAAACTAATTATAACTGGGAAAGTAAGAAAGAGCTGACACTTCAACCTGCATTGAAGTAGGGCCTCCTGCTGTGAACAGGTAATTACAACAAGGAATCTGATGAGAACCAGCCAAAAAAAGCTAGGATTTGTACACTCAGAGGCGGAGAAGTATACTTCCCAGGTAAAAGCATCCTCTGTTCAAAAGATTTGTCTCAGACCCTCTGGAGCCAGTGGTCAGTGATGAATATTGGGATTTGCATTTTTCCGATATTTAGATATTTTTGGCAACGTAGCAAAGGGATGAACATAACACATTCACTCACATCACCATAAGGCTGGCCAAACAAATCCAACTTAATATCGGTCAGATGGATGATGCTTTCCATGCCATGTTTCATGCTTCATCTTTATAGAAAGGTAAAATTGTGATAGTAAACATAAAATTCTAAAAGACCTGGCCTATTCCACGACCAGCCCCCCATATGAGCTCACCAAGGGGAGGTATGTGGGCGTAGCCTTGATCTAATAAAAATCAAAGTTTAGGTCTTTTGTCAGTCCTGGAAGGTACAGCTTGCTGTAGCTCTATCCATTTTCCTAAGGAGTACCTCTCTCTGTTAAGCTCTGAGCCGTTTCCGTGACATCAGGTTTAATACTTTTCTGTTGTTATCCCTTTTATTCTATGTGATTGTATATCCTGTATTGTTTTATTCCCATTTTGTATAGTCTTTGTATATTTTTTATAAACACTGCCTACCTTTCCGGATTAAATATATAGAATTTAATAGCTCTGCTCCTCTTGCTCTGTAAACCGCACCCCTGAAGCCATATGCTACCTGACGGGTGGCCTGTATAAACAATTAGCTGTTGCAGCTAGTATTTGCTTTTAGTATTGTGGAGTTGGCAGAAATTGTGTCAGGCTATATGTATATATATTCCATGCGTTGCCAACGGAGTTGTGTATACCATACGCACTGTGAGTTCCCCAATAACTGGCCTAGTAGTGGAAACAGCCGCGCTGTCGTCCATCAATCATCAGTCAATTGCGTAACTGTCCTGACGATCAGAGGCGGCGCAGTGGCGTCCCCTGATAAATTGGTGGCAGTGGTGGGATCTGCACAATCTCCCCAGTGTGCTCTCCTGACAACCACCCTAAGGTACACTGGCTAGAGGAGTCGGCAATTGTCCTAGGCACTAAAGCTCCCAGTAAGAAACATTTTAGGTGTTGGGTGCCTGAATGGAGTCTCAGAATTAATAAATATATTCATGGGGTCGGAAACAGGGTGTAATGTATGTAGTACAGTTCATATAGCGTCTTGTGCTTGGGTGCGATGAAAATACATGAGACACAGGTTTGATATAGAAAGTCTTGTATTACTTCATACAAGTTGGCAAAAATAGTCACACAGTTTGCAGACACAGAAGCAGGAGACACAGCAGGCCAGAGTAATCTAAGCTCAGCAATCACTCTCCACAACAGGTTCAGGATCTCTTCTCTGTTACCGTAAGTCCATGCAAACGTGGGTCTTTCAAAGAGCAGGGTTCAGAGTCCACAAGTGCTTCAGAGTTCCTCAGTAGGAATAGCTGGAGTACAAGGTCCAAGGCTTTAGGAGTCAGGTCACAGGTTCACTGCAGGCTAGATTCTGAAGCACTGATTGCTCAGCTGTGGCTGCTTAAGAAGCAAAAGGAGAGAATCAGGGCGGGAACATGCAAGCTGGAAACTCCATTTTGACTGAGGGCAAGATAGCTGCAGCAAGACAGAAAGTAAAATGGCTGACGAACAAACTGAGTTTCAGAAACATGTACACAGAACCTTACATTACTCCCCCCTTAGGGACAGCCTCCGGATGACCTCAGGCCAGGCTTGTGTGGGTACCTCTGATGAAACTGACGGAGCAAGCGAGGAGCATTAACGTTATTGACTGGTTCCCATGAGTTGTCCTCCACTGGGTAGCCCTGCCATTTAATCAGATATTGTAACTGATTTCTATACAACCTGGAATCTAAAATCCTTTCCACCACAAATTCTTCCTGACCATCGACTAGCACTGGGTCAGGGCAAGGAGAAGAACGTCCAGGAAACGTATTGGGTGTCGCAGCCTTTAGTAGGGATACATGAAAGACAGGGTGAATTCTCATAGTTCTGGGCAGTTGAAGACGACAAGCAACGGCACTTATAATTTTACTGATTTTATAGGGTCCAATGTACTTATGTCCCAACTTAGACGATGGAATCCTTAACTTAAGATTTCTGGTTGACAGCCAGACCAAGTCTCCTACCTTGAAAGCTGGTGCAGGTTTACGAAATTTATCGGCTGCTTTCTTGTACCTTTCCTGAGCCGATTCCAGATTCTCCTTTAGAAGATCCATATTCTTCTGTAAAGACGTGATTCTTTCAGCCACTGCTGGTAAAGGCGTTTCTATGGGAAATCGTGGTAGAATGTTAGGATGATAACCTAGATTAGAGTAAAAAGGAGACTGCTTAGTGGAGGCACTCTGAGAGTTGTTATACGAGAACTCAGCTAATGGAAGTAGATCCACCCAATCATCCTGTAGGTGGCAGATAAAGCAGCGGAGATACTGCTCCAGGGTTTGATTGGTTCGTTCGGTCTGTCCATTAGTCTGGGGATGAAAAGCAGAAGAAAGGTTTACTTTAATGTCCAATGCTGCACAGAAATTTTGCCAAAACCTAGAAGTGAATTGCACCCCTCGATCCGAAATAACCTCATCCGGTACTCCATGTAAGCGAAACACATCTTTAATCATCAAATCTGATGTCTGTTTTGCAGTGGGTAAGCCAACACAAGGGATAAAATGAGCTGCCTTTGTTAGACGGTCAACCACCACTAGAATGGTGTTCTTCCCTTGAGAGGTTGGTAACTCTACAATGAAGTCCATAGAAATGGATCCCCACGGGCGGGACGGGGTGGGAAGAGGCTGTAACAGACCAGTTGGTGAGGAGCGAGGTGTTTTGCATCTTGCACAGACTTCACATGAAGTGACATAGTTTAAAACATCCTTCCTGCAAGTGGGCCACCAAAAGAAACGAGAGAGAAATTCCTGTGTCTTTAGAATTCCTCTATGCCCAGCTATCTTGGAATCGTGAATGAGTTGCAATACTCTCAATCTGACTGTTTCAGGAATATACAGGCGTTGTCCCTGAATCCACACACCATTCTTAAAGACAAGACTTACGTCCCTTGGGGGTTGTGCCAAAAAGGAATCCGCATGGTATGCTTCCTTGATGTCCTTAAGTAGGTCTTGATTATTAATTACTCCTAGGAATCTAGAGTCAGGAAGAATAGTCTTAGGAGGAGTAATTGGACGTGTCTCTGCTGAGTAAATCCTAGAGAGTGCATCAGCCTTTCCATTGCGCGATCCTGGTCTATAAGAAATGATAAAATTAAATTGGTTTAAGAAAAGATTCCAGCGAGCCTGGCGAGGAGTCAGGCACTTAGCCGACCTGATAAACTCAAGGTTACGATGGTCTGTCAGGACGACTATTTGCTGTGCAGCTCCCTGAAGAAGGTGTCTCCATTCTTTGAAGGCGGCAATAATGGCCAACAACTCTCTATTGCCCACATCGTAGTTCCTCTCAGCCGAAGACAACTGCTGGGAAAAGAAGGCACAGGGATGCAAGACATTCTTCTCACCTGTTCTCTGAGAGAGTATAGCTCCAACGGCACAGTCTGAAGCATCCACCTCTATTATGAAGGCAAGCTCGGGGTTGGGATGTACTAGGATAGGTGCAGTGGTAAATTTATCTTTTAGACGGGAAAATGCTTCCTGGGCTTGGGGAGTCCAGGAGAACCTAGACTCTTTCCGGGTAAGTTGGGTGATAGGTGACACTACCTCAGAGAAATTTCTAATGAAACGTCTATAGAAGTTGGCAAACCCGATGAAGCGCTGTACCTCCTTCACATTTCTAGGACTTGGCCAATCCTTGATGGCTTGGGTTTTGCTTCCATCCATACTAATTCCTTGTGTAGACAGTACATACCCCAGAAATTGAATTTCGGTCCTATGGAATTCACACTTTTCAAGTTTGATGTAAAGATGATTTTGTCTTAGACGTTCCAAGACCATTCTCACATGTCCATGATGTTCCTCTGTGGAGTTAGAAAAAATTAGAATATCATCCAAATAAATTACCACGAATGTATCTAGGAGATCCCTGAAGATGTCATTCACCAAGTGTTGGAAAGTGGCTGGGGCGGTACTCAGACCAAAAGGCATAACTAGATATTCAAAGTGTCCATAGCGTCACCTGAATGCAGTCTTCCATTCATCCCCAGGTCTAATACGGACTAAGTTATAGGCCCCACGAAGATCTAGTTTAGAGAAAATTTTGGCATGTCGCACTCTCTCCAATAACTCAGGGATTAAAGGCAATGGATAACGGTTTCTAATAGTAACCTTATTGAGTTCCCTATAGTCTACGCATGGTCTCAGAGATCCATCTTTCTTCTTTACAAAGAAGATGGGTGCACCTGCAGGAGATGAAGAGGGGCGTATGAAGCCCTTGGCTAGATTTTCGTCTATGTAATCCTTTAAAGCCTTTAGCTCGGGCCCCGCCAGGGGGTAGATCTTACCAAAAGGTATCTCTGCTCCAGGCAATAATTCAATTGGACAATCATATGGACGGTGAGGAGGAAGCTGGTCAGCGTTCTTCTTGTCACATAAATCCACATAGTCCTGGTATACAGCTGGTAGTTCAGGGACTGACATGGTTCCTTTAGGAACAGAGCAAGCTGAAACTTTTGGACTCATCTGTTTCTCTGGAAAGTGTAATTCCTTGGTCTCCCAGTTAATGGTAGGATTCTGAGCCTGCAGCCATGGTAGCCCTAGAATAATGGGAAAGTGGGGAGAAGAGATAAGCATAAAGGACAGTTTCTCTTGATGATCTTTACCCATAAGAACCCTCAAAGGCTCTGTTTCCTGATCCACTGGTCCAGAGGTCAGCAGGGAGCCATCCACAGTTTCCATCTGTACTGCAGTAGCCTTCTTCACTGAACGTATCCCCTGTTTCAGAGCAAAGGAGACATCCATAAAATTTCCACTTGCCCCTGAGTCGATCATAGCAGAGCTAGACACCCAAGCTGAGTCAACCCAGAGTTTGACGGAAAGAAAGCAATGAGAATTGTTTTTCTTACAACTCAGCTGGGACACCGCTGAGGAAACTTGAAAAATGGCAGCGTTTACACAGTCAACGTCCTCAGAGGTAACGGAGTTTAAGTCCGAGAAATCAAGATCTGTTGCTGCAGATCTCTCTGGAGCCTGAGGCTCGGACCTGACAGATCCCCTCTCGCAACACTCACAATGAATGAGTGCTGCAGTAGTCTTACGAGAACGGCTGGGGCAGTTTATAATGAAGTGCCCTGACTTACCACAATAAAAACATAGATTCTCCTTAAAACGATGTTCCTTGCGTGCATCACTAACCCGTCGTTGTAAAGAGTCTACCTGCATGGGTTCAGGTTCAGGTTCCGTGTAATCCTACTCAAAGGTTCCTTAGCTGGAGAGGAAGGTAGGAAAAGGTTAGTGCGATTGCTTTCGAACCATCTCTCTTGCCTGCGTTCAGTCAGACGAGTATCAATACGGATGCAGTAGTTAATAAAGTCACCTAACGCAGTGGGAGGATCGGCACGAGCAAGTTCATCCTTAATCAGTGGAGATAACCCCTTTCGAAAAATAGATTTTTTGGCGGAACTGTCCCAGGTGGTATCAAGGGCCCATCTCCTGAAATCCAAGGCATATTCAGCTACCGAGTGCTTACCTTGGCGCAAAGCTAACATGGCTGCTTCAGCTGTTGCACCTCGATTGGGGTCATCAAACACCTGCCCCATGGCTGAAATAAAAGCATCAAGGTGATTCAAACAATCATCCTGAGTCTCAATCAGAGGGTTTGCCCACATCAAAACCTTGTTGGTAAGCAACATAATTATAGTAAGCACCTTAGATCGTTCAGTGGGAAATTGTGAAGCATGTGCAGAAAAAAAAGATTGCATTGATTAATAAATCCCCTGAATTTCTCACGTTCACCGCCAAAGCGAAAAGGGGGCAACTTGGGAATCCCAGAACTCGGGGCTACGGCAGGAGCCTGGACTCGCTCTTCTAGAACCTCAATCCTGGCTCGCAAATCCTGGGCAGTCTGTCCAAACACTTGCAAATTGTGATTAGTGAGGTCCTGTAGGCTTGAAAAACGGGTCTTTATATTCTGCAAATCTGCAAGGATATTATCAGTCACTCCGCAAAGTTCCTTTATGCGGGCCTCCATTTTCCAGATCTTTTAAGACAGGAGTACTGGAAGAAGAGGAGAGGAGAAAATAAAAACAATAGTGTTTACCTGTGGTAACACTGCAGAGAGAAAAAAAAATTAAGGGAACTGCTCACCTGGAATGGTTGTGAGAAGTCACAACCACTATCATCACAGAAAGTTCACCCGGACATCTGATATCCACAGTTACAGCAGACAAAAAAAAAGAGAAAAGAAAAAAAAAAAACAATAGTGTTTACCTGTGGTAACACTGCAGAAAAAAAAAACACTTAAGGGAATTGCTCACCTGGAATGGTTGTGAGAAGTCACAACCACTGTCATCACAGAAAGTACAACCGGACATCCGATATCCACAGTTACAGCAGACACAGCCTTTCCAGACCCAGCAGACACTAACGTTTTGGCTTCAGAATCTTGTAATGTATGTAGTACAGTTCATATAGCGTCTTGTGCTTGGGTGCGATGAAAATACATGAGACACAGGTTTGATATAGAAAGTCTTGTATTACTTCATACAAGTTGGCAAAAATAGTCACACAGTTTGCAGACACAGAAGCAGGAGACACAGCACTCCAGAGTAATCTAAGCTCAGCAATCATTCTCCACAACAGGTTCAGGATCTCTTCTCTGTTACTGTAAGTCCATGCAAACGTGGGTCTTTCAAAGAGCAGGGTTCAGAGTCCACAAGTGCTTCAGAGTTCCTCAGTAGGAATAGCTGGAGTACAAGGTCCAAGGCTTTAGGAGTCAGGTCACAGGTTCACTGCAGGCTAGATTCTGAAGCACTGATTGCTCAGCTGTGGCTGCTTAAGAAGCAAAAGGAGAGAATCAGGGCGGGAACATGCAAGCTGGAAACTCCATTTTGACTGAGGGCAAGATAGCTGCAGCAAGACAGAAAGTAAAATGGCTGACGAACAAACTGAGTTTCAGAAACATGTACACAGAACCTTACACAGGGGCTTGGCCTTTAAAAACAAGGCTTGGTTTTGTGGCAAAATTTTCTGTGCTCCAAAGTCTCCCATCCTACACATATACTAAAAGTAGGCAGTTATGCTCTAAGGAGTGCCTATACACAATGCACTCGAGCTGGCGGTAATCTCAGACACTTTACTGCTAACTGATGTGCTACCCTTCACTATCTCAAACTATCAAAGTAAGCGATACTAAAAGAAATAGAATTAATGTGATGTTTGTGATGTTCACAGATGTACCATGGCTGCCCAGAATGGTCATGCACCTTCAATGGTTTTGCCATGTTGCAACCACACCAATTACAGGTACTGCAATGTGTACTGTTATGATTCGGTAGCCGAGGAGGATAATAGCGAAATAGGCTAGGCAACCAGACACCCAGAGAGGTTGGTAACTTAGTAGATTGCAGACCCCTAAACTGGCAACACGACTAGAATTAGCCCTTGGACGTACCTACGATGCCCTAGACGCCTCGACACAGCCATAGAGTTAACTAAGCTTAAAGAGAGAAAGGGGAAAGCTAAACTGCCCCGGAGTAGAACCCCAAAGGAATAGATAGCCTCCAAACATATATTGCCGGTGAGACCAAATGAAGCACAAAACACAGGCAGAAAATAGAGCAAGCAAATGATGGGGCCCAAACTGTCTGGATAGAACAGAACAGGAAAGGATACTGTCTGCAATCCTGCAAAAAACTGTAAGAAAAATTCCAACACGTCTGATATGCAAAAATACTGAGGCCACACGACCTCTCCCCCACTAAATCAGAACTCTGGTGTGAACTGGATGCAAAACAACAGATACTGAAATAACAAGGGACTAGAAATACAGAAAAGACTGAAATAAGCTGTGGCAAATTAAAACAGAGTCCAGAACAGGTCCCAGCAGGGAACCCGGCTGAACAACACCAGCAAGGCAGAAAACAGAGAAAAGCAAAACGGAACAAATGCCACAGAATAAAACAGACAACTTATCTGAAAGATGCAGGAAAAAGCTGGAGGCAAGCAGACTTCCAAAAGGCTCAAGAAGAAAACTAAATCACCGGCAACCACCAAGGGAAGGCTGCTCACTTAAATCTCCCCCGTCTGTAACACCTGATGTAAGGTTCTTTGTCTCTGTTGACATGTTCCTTGAAACTCAGTTTTCCGTCGGCCATTTTGCTTTCTGTCTTTCTGCAGCTCTTGCCCTCAGTTAATATGGAGTTTCCAGTTTTCATGTTCCCGCCCTGATTCTTCCCTCTTGCTTCTTAAGCAGCCTCAGCTGAACAATCAGTGCTCCTGAATCAAGCCTCAGTCAGTCTGTGACCTGACTCCTGGAAGCCTTGGACTTGTACTCCAGCTATTCCCTACTGAGGAACCTTGGAACACTTTTGGACTCTGGAAACCTGCTGTTTGGTGAATCCATGTTTGCAGAGGAATTACGGTACAGAGAAGAGATCCTGAACCTGCTTTGGAGATTTATTGTAGTGCTTGAAGTTACTCTGGCCTGCTGTGTCTCCTGTCGCTGTTCCTGCAAACTGTGTGAACTTTTCAGCATGCTTGTATGAAGTAATACAAGTCATTTCATTTCAACCTATGTCTCCTGTGTTTTCCTCGCACCCAAGCACAAGACGCTATAGGAACTGTACACTATACATGACAAGATTCAGGAGCCAATGTTTAGTGTCTGCTGGGTCTGGGAAAGCCGTGTCTGCTGTGACTGTGGATATCAGATGTCCGTTTAATACCTTATGTGATGACAGTGGTTGTGACTTCTCACAACCATTCCAGGTGAGCGCATTCCCTTAAAATTTTACTCTGGAGTGTTACCACAGGTAAACACTATTGTTTTTTTTTTTTTTTTCCTTTCCTCTTCTCCTTCCAGCACTTCTGCCTTAAAAGATCTGGAAGATGGAGGCCCGCATAAAGGAACTTTGCGGAGTGACTGATACAATCCTTTCAGATATACAGACTTTAAAAACCCGTTTTGCAAGCCTACAGGACCTCACTAATCATAATTTGCAAGTGTTTGGACAGACTACCCAGGAATTGCGAGCCAGGATTGAGGCTCTAGAGGAACGAGCCCAGGCTCCTGCCATAACCCCAAGTTCTGGGATCCCCAAATTACCTCCTTTTCGTTTTGGCGGTGAACGTGAGAAATTCAGGGGATTTATTAATCAATGCAATTTATTTTTCTCTGCACATGCTTCACAATTTCCCACTGAACGATCCAAAGTGCTTACTATAATCATGTTGCTTACCAAAAAGGCTTTGATGTGGGCAAACCCTCTGATTGAGACTGAGGATGATTGTTTGAATCACCTTGATGCTTTTATTTCAGCCATGGGGCAGGTGTTTGATGACCCCAATCGAGGTGCAACAGCTGAAGCAGCCATGTTAACTTTGCGCCAAGGTAAGCGTTCAGTAGCCGAATATGCCCTGGATTTCAGGAGATGGGCTCTTGATACCACTTGGGACACTTCCGCTAAAAAATCTATTTTTCGGAAAGGGTTGTCTCCACTGATTAAGGATGAACTTGCTCGTGCCGACCCTCCCACTGCGTTAGGTGACTTTATTAACTATTGTATCCGTATTGATGCTCGTCTGACTGAACGCAGACAAGAGAGATGGTTCGAAAATAATCGCACTAACCTTTTACTACCTCCCTCCTCAGCTAAGGAACCTTTGAGTAGGATCACAAGGGAACCAGAACCTGAACCCATGCAGGTGGACTCTTTACAAAGACGGGTTAGTGATGCACGCAAAGAACATCGTATAAAGGAAAATCTATGTTTCTACTGTGGTAAGTCAGGGCACTTCATTATAAACTGCCCCAGCCGTTCTCGTAAGACTACTGCAGCAGTCATTCACTGTGAGTGTTGCAAGAGGAGCTCTGTCATGTCCGAGCCTCAGGCTCCAGAGAGATCTGCTGCAAGAGATCTTGATTTCTCGGACTTAAACTCTGTTAGTTCTGGGGACGATGACGGTATAAACGCTGCAATTTTTCAAGTTTCCTCAGCGGTGTCCCAGCTGAGTTGTAAAAGAAACAATTCTCATTGCTTCCTTTCCATCAAACTCTGGGTTGACTCAGTCTGGGTGTCTAGCTCTGCTATGATCGACTCAGGAGCAAGTGGAAATTTTATGGATATCTCCTTTGCTCTGAAACAGGGGATACGTTCAGTGAAGAAGGCTACTCCAGTACAGATGGAGACTGTGGATGGCTCTCTACTGACTTCTGGACCAGTGGATCAAGAAACAGAGCCTTTGAGGGTCCTTATGGGTAAAGATCATCAGGAGAAAATGTCTTTTTTGCTTATCTCTTCTCCCCACTTTCCCATTATTCTAGGGCTACCATGGCTGCAGGCGCAGAATCCTACGATTAACTGGGAGACCAAGGAATTACACTTTCCGGAGAAACAGATGAGTCAAGGAGTTTCAGCTTGCTCTGTTCCTAAAGGAACCATGTCAGTCCCTGAACTACTAGCTGTATACCAGGACTATGTGGATTTATGTGACAAGAAGAACGCTGATCAGCTTCCTCCTCACCGTCCATATGATTGTCCAATTGAATTATTGCCTGGAGCCGAGATACCTTTTGGTAAGATCTACCCCCTAGCGGGGCCCGAGCTAAAAGCTTTGAAGGATTATATAGACGAAAATTTAGCCAAGGGCTTCATACGCCCCTCTTCATCTCCCGCAGGTGCACCCATCTTCTTTGTGAAGAAGAAAGATGGATCTCTGAGACCCTGCATAGACTATAGGGAACTCAATAAGGTTACTATTAGAAACCGTTATCCATTGCCTTTAATCCCTGAGTTGTTGGAGAGAGTGCGGCATGCCAAAATTTTCTCTAAACTGGATCTCCGTGGGGCCTATAACTTGGTCCATATTAGACCTGGGGATGAATGGAAGACTGCTTTCAGGTCACGCTATGGACACTTTGAATATCTAGTTATGCCTTTTGGTCTGAGTACCGCCGCAGCCACTTTCCAACACTTCGTGAATGATATCTTCAGGAATCTCCTAGATACATTTGTGGTGATTTATCTGGATGATATTCTAATTTTTTCTAACTCCACAGAGGAACATCATGGACATGTGAGAATGGTCTTAGAACGCCTAAGACAAAACCATCTCTACATCAAGGTTGAAAAATGTGAATTCCATAGGACCGAAATTCAATTTCTGGGGTATGTACTATCTACGCAAGGGATTAGTATGGATGGAAGCAAGACCCAAGCCATCAAGGATTGGCCAATTCCTAGAAATGTGAAGGAGGTGCAGCGTTTCATCGGGTTTGCCAACTTCTATAGACGTTTCATTAAGAATTTTTCTGAGGTAGTGTCACCTATCACCCAACTTACCCGGAAACAGTCTAGGTTCTCCTGGACCCCGCAAGCTCAGGAAGCATTTTCCTGTTTAAAGGATAAATTTACCACCGCACCTATCTTAGTACATCCCAACCCCGAGCTTGCCTTCATAATAGAGGTGGATGCTTCAGACTGTGCCGTTGGAGCTATACTCTCTCAGAGAACAGGTGAGAAGAATGTCTTGCATCCCTGTGCCTTCTTTTCCCAGCAGTTGTCTTCGGCTGAGAGGAACTACGATGTGGGCAATAGAGAATTGTTGGCCATTATTGCCGCCTTCAAGGAATGGAGACACCTTCTTCAGGGAGCTGCACAGCAAATAGTCGTCCTGACAGACCATCGTAACCTTGAATTTATCAGGTCGGCTAAGTGCCTGACTCCTCGCCAGGCTCGCTGGAATCTTTTCCTAAACCAATTTAATTTTGTCATTTCTTATAGACCAGGATCGCGCAATGGAAAGGCTGATGCACTCTCTAGGATTCATTCAGCAGAGACACGTCCACTTACTCCTCCTAAGACTATTCTTCCTGACTCTAGATTCCTGGGAGTGATTCATAATCAAGACCTACTTAAGGACATCAAGGAAGCATACCATGCTGATTCTTTGTTGGCTCAACCCCCAAGGGACGTAAGTCTTGTCTTTAAGAATGGTGTGTGGATTCAGGGACAACGTCTGTATATACCTGAAACAGTCAGATTGAGAGTATTGCAACTCATCCACGATTCCAAGATAGCCGGGCATAGGGGAATTCTAAAGACACAAGAATTTCTTTCTCGTTTCTTTTGGTGGCCCACTTACAGGAAAGATGTCTTAAACTATGTCACTTCATGTGAAGTCTGTGCAAGATGCAAAACACCTCGCTCCTCACCAACTGGTCTGTTGCAACCTCTTCCCACCCCGTCCCGCCCGTGGGGATCCATTTCTATGGACTTCATTGTGGAGTTACCAACCTCTCAAGGGAAGAACACCATTCTAGTGGTGGTTGACCGTCTAACAAAGGCAGCTCATTTTATCCCTTGTGTCGGCTTACCCACTGCAAAACAGACATCAGACTTGATGATTAAGAATGTGTTTCGCCTACATGGAGTACCGGATGAGGTCATCTCGGATCGAGGGGTGCAATTCACTTCAAGGTTTTGGCAAAATTTCTGTGCAGCATTGGACATTAAAGTAAACCTTTCTTCTGCTTTTCATCCCCAGACTAATGGACAGACAGAACGAACCAATCAGACCCTGGAGCAGTATCTCCGCTGTTTTATCTGCCACCTACAGGATGATTGGGTGGATCTACTTCCACTGGCTGAGTTCTCTTATAATAACTCTCAGAGCGCCTCCACTAAGCAGTCTCCTTTTTACTCCAATCTAGGTTATCATCCTAACATTCTTCCTCAATTTCCCATAGATACGCCCTTGCCGGCAGTGGCTGAAAGAATCACTTCTTTAAAAAAGAATATGGATCTTCTAAAGGAAAATCTAGAATTGGCTCAGGAAAGGTACAAGAAAGCAGCAGATAAATTTCGTAAACCTGCACCAGCTTTCAAGGTAGGAGATTTGGTCTGGCTGTCAACCAGAAATCTTAAATTAAAGATTCCATCGTCTAAATTGGGACATAAGTACATTGGATCTTATAAGATCAATAAGATTATAAGTGCTGTTGCTTGTCGTCTTCAACTGCCCAGAACTATGCAACACCCAATACGTTTCCTGGACGTTCTTCTCCTTGCCCTGACCCAGTGCTGGTCGATGGTCAGGAAGAATTTATGGTGGAAAGGATTCTAGATTCCAGGTTGTACAGAAATCAGTTGCAATATTTGATTAAATGGCAGGGCTACCCAGTGGAGGACAACTCATGGGAACCAGTCAATAATGTAAATGCTCCTCGCCTGCTCCGCCAGTTTCATCGGAGGTACCCTGACAAGCCTGGTCTGAGGTCATCCGGAGGTTGTCCCTAAGGGGGGAGTAATGTAAGGTTCTTTGTCTCTGTTGACATGTTCCTTGAAACTCAGTTTTCCGTCGGCCATTTTGCTTTCTGTCTTTCTGCAGCTCTTGCCCTCAGTTAATATGGAGTTTCCAGTTTTCATGTTCCCGCCCTGATTCTTCCCTCTTGCTTCTTAAGCAGCCTCAGCTGAACAATCAGTGCTCCTGAATCAAGCCTCAGTCAGTCTGTGACCTGACTCCTGGAAGCCTTGGACTTGTACTCCAGCTATTCCCTACTGAGGAACCTTGGAACACTTTTGGACTCTGGAAACCTGCTGTTTGGTGAATCCATGTTTGCAGAGGAATTACGGTACAGAGAAGAGATCCTGAACCTGCTTTGGAGATTTATTGTAGTGCTTGAAGTTACTCTGGCCTGCTGTGTCTCCTGTCGCTGTTCCTGCAAACTTTGTGAACTTTTCAGCATGCTTGTATGAAGTAATACAAGTCATTTCATTTCAACCTATGTCTCATGTGTTTTCCTCGCACCCAAGCACAAGACGCTATAGGAACTGTACACTATACATGACACCTGATCTTCAATCATCCTCTTCAGGTGACTGACTTCTGTCAGCCAGACCAGTTCCATTACCAGCAGCAACCACCAGAGGGAGCCCAAACTCAGAAGCCAGACCAAAAGTGTTCACAACAGTGTACGGTCACCCTAACTGGCATATCCGGGTTGTGCTGGGGAGATAAGTAATTTCTGAGATATGCTCTTCTCCATTTTGCTCATAACTAAATGCCATTTTAATTCCTTTGTTTTATTCGAAACTGACAAGTCTTGTAAATTGCCTGAAAGTACAGAATAAGAAAAGCTTTTGTAAGTAGCAAAACATCAGATGGAATAAGAAAGATGCTCGTAGACGGTCTCCGGGGTTGCCTGTGCTGTAATTTATTATTAACTAAGACTGGATCTCTTATTATTATTAATAGTAAAAATAATCATGATGGTTATTATATTGTTATTATCATCTCATCTGTCAAGACTGGTCCCTGGCTGAATGCTTATGGACAAAAGTGGCGCTGTTTCGAAAACATCCATATTGGAGACACAAACTTCCCATTTGTACTGTCTGTACAGAAAGTAATGGCAAATGCAATGCATGGAGGGTAATGGACAGAAAAGTGAAAATACAGCATTTTGGAATTCAGAGTCCAGCTATCCAGAGACAAATCTGTGTTTAGTGATACTATTCAGTGTTAGGATGTGTTCACATTATGGTTTTGTTTACATGCAGTGCAAGTGCCAGGGTATGCTCCCAATGTACATGTTAATGGCGTCCATAAGATTCTACTGCCTTTTGATCCCGGCGTCGATCTCAGCCGGCACAGTGACCGATTCTGCTGGCGATTCAGCGACATCCGCTGATGTCATGTCAGCAAAGCAGCAGCTTCTTGTCCAAAGGGAGTGGGGCTATTAACAGCTATTTTGAAGGGCAGTAGCTTTTTTATTATTTATATTTTAACTGCATTTTTATTTATTAATTTTTCATTTATTTCAAATGTTGTGCCCCCACATAAGTTCATAAAAGATCATATGGAGGCATTTCAATATATAATTACTTATATTTTATCAGATTTCCCCTGTAACTTGGTATATTAGCCCTAGTTACTGTGGAATTTCAGCCTCTTGCCTGCAAAGCCAAGCTGACCAGATCTCCTAGGACCCAGAAGCTCCTGCTCCCGCAATAGAACCCGCGATCTCATACCCGCTGGCTAAGTAGGAGGAGGCTTCATTAAGCACTATATATATATATATATATATATATATATATATATCTCAATCCAGAAGGCAGAATGAGTAACAAACCATCCCTGCCTTCTTTATTGTGAGTCCGGCTGTGTCTGACATCTGGATCCCTGCTCCCACAATGATATGATCTTGTGGAGCTGCTCTACTCTGCACTGACATTTTATAATGTCACTGTAGAGTAGAATGCAGACCACCCAGACGTTTACTGCCTATGGACAGTTTAGAAGTAGTTAAAGAGTGATTTTAAAGTTTTTTTTCATAAATTAAAAGTACACATCAGATAAATACACTTTTTTTTCTAGGACTGATCTTTCACTCTCAATATTCCCAGTTCATGGATGAAATCAGTCTTCATTAAATACAGACTTTTCCATTACTGATAGAGCAGATGACAGTTGGTGTTCATAAAAGTCTATGGAGAGAGAGGAGAAAGGAGCTTGAGGCAGAAGCAGACATTCTGCTGCAAGGTCATCTGAAATGACAGTCATGCTTTAAAACAAGATCAAAAATTACAGAGCTATAATGTATCATAAAATCTCCAAGGTTCTACTGACTTCAAGATCACTCTGCAGACTATGTCCTAATCTACACAGAAAAGGTGAGAAAACAGTAAATGCCAGCTTATTGTGTGCGGCAATGACTAGCGGGAGAACTCAAATAATTGACAAGTAGCCAAAAACAAAAGGCTAAAAGCAAAATTAGAACATGACCTTACTTGAGTCTCCAGAAGAACTATAGAGCTATAATTAATCATAAAATCTCCAGCGTTCTAATTATATCGAAGGGACTCTGTTGACTCTGTCCCATTCTACACAGGAAATCTGAGAAAACAGTAAATGTAAGCTTATTGTGTACTGCAAGGACTAGTGGGAGAACTCATGTAATTGACAAATAGTCAAAAACAAAAGGTCAAAAGCAAAATTTGAACATGACCTTATTTGGGTCTTCAGCAGAATTATAGAGCTATAATGAATCACAAAATATCCAGCGTTCTAATGATATCAAGGTGACTATGCTTACTGTGTCATATTCTACACAGAAAAGCTGAGAGAACAGTAAATGTCAGCATATTGTGTACTGCAAGGACTCGTGGGAGAACTCATGTAATTGACCAATAGTCAAAAACAAAAGGTCAAAAGCAAAATTCAAACATGACCTTACTTGGGTCTCCTGCAGAATTATAGAGCTATAATGAATCATAAAATCTCCAGGGTTCTATTGATATCGAGGTGACTCTGCTAACTCTGTCCTATTCTACACAGAAAAGCTGAAAAAAAAAACAGTAAAAAGTCAGCTTATTGTGTATTGCTCGAATAATTGACAAGTAGTATCATAAGGAGCGCTATGTATGCGGTATAAACCAGAATTGACAGCATTGGATGGAAATAAGCTCCACGGGAAATCCTGCGCAGCTGGAATTTTCTCCATAGCTATAAATATACACCAATTATCAATTCAGGGAAATGAACCGAAAAAATAATGAAGTTTTATTTCACTACTTAAACTGTGACAACAACCATCATTCTAAGATACAATCTCATGAAATGATCCGCCATTAACATTCATTGGCAGCATAAGAAACGGTAAATGATGTTTTCGCTAATGCATCGGCGCGCTGTTTTACCAACAACCGGATTACTCCGCTTTCCTCTGAGCATCTAATTATTTTCTTTTGAAAAAAGCAGATGTGATTGACAGAATTGGTAAACATTAGCGATCAGTATTTTCCAGGGCGCTCCCGGCTCGGTAGCCATTAACGTGACATTGTTTTAGTATCTGGAATATTTAACTTACCCAATCAAGATAAAATCATCTCAGAACCATGTGCATCATTTTTCCAATTATTTTCACATTCATTATCCAGGATTTCCTGACAGCATTTTATTAGCAGAGGAAAACGAACAGTTTATCAAAACTGTGAAAGAAAATGGTCTGAATTATGAAAAAAAATAATAAATTAAAAAAATTTTTTTGGATACATTAAGTTCCAAAAAAGTCAAAACTATATTTAAAATAAAAAGTAAAAAAAGCTGTATTTTTCTCACACAAAGCACCTCTTTTGCAAAAGCCATAGAGAAAAATAAAAATATTTGGAGTACCTCGGGGCACCACAAGAGGGAGCTCAGGAGTTTACCGTATACAGTTTCATTGTTGAGACTAATCTATAATCATTATGCGTAATCCAATTTTACTACTTAGTTTTTTATTTAACGGGACATCGATGTGAGTTTTGCAGTAGTATTTATTTTTGTGAATTTAATTCTCTTTTCCCTTTTTTATACAAATACTTTTAGGGACCTTTTTAGAATTTTTAAGTTTTACCATTCAAATTATGCTTTTGTACATACCAGTCAATTTTTTTTTTTTAAATCACATAGCGTCACGGTACCTTAAAATGGACTTTTTATTGATGCTTATCATCATCTACAATTAATTTTGATACATTACATGTCCGTTTTAGGATCATTTTAGGTTATTTTAAGTGTTTGTAATATTTAATTTTTTTTTTACAGATTTGTACTGGTTGCCTCACTCAGAAAATATAATTGGATATTTTTAATGACTCTATATTCGTATGCCAGCATCCTGGACGCCTTTTGTGATCACTAAACCGCTGCAACGTCACATGAGACCCTGTTTCCGAGCCACACACGGCATTGATGAAATGCGGCACAGTATGGCACAGCACCAAAATGTCATGAGGGGGCTGTAACGCACAGTGTGGGAAAGACTAAGCGCAGGAAGGAAGCCCAGAAACTAGGGAAAGAGTGAGTGGAGACCCTAGGCAGATCTAATCACACCCTACCTGCCCTATCGTCCCTAAATTAGTTCCTCACTAATCGCCAAGCAGGAAACCTAAGCCCGGTATTTCTTTAGTGCTTAATCCTGGAACTAAAGACAAAAATGTAGGCAGACAAGGGGAATGAACTTAGCTTGAGAAGACTCAGAGAGGTAACACCAAACCTCCTCCAAGAGCACCAGAGAAGAAGTTAGCTGACTGCTATAGTTCCAAGCTTCATTCACAAGGGAAAAATGTGAATATCACCGGCGACTCTCTGCAGTAGACTGGGGATTTATAAACACCCAGGTCCAGGTGCATCAACTAGAGCTGGAGGGAGGTTGCCACTGGGTCCAAGAGTCGGAAGGATTAAGGAGGCGTCTGTAATGCCAAACACAGAGACCTTCTGAAGAAAGATGCAGAGCGACAGTCTGTTACATCTGACACACCCGTGACATGGGCCTTATAATCACAACAGGTGCCCAGAATACTGGCATTTGAATGCCGACCGTGGAAGTTCACACGGCCCCATTTCGGCTCTATGGAGTACCGAAGTAGACACTAGGCAAGGGTGGTGTGAATCTTTTTGCTCATCTGTAATTTTTATACATATTTGTATACACTCTACCATTCATGTACACTGGGTTGAGTAAAGGCAAAGACCACTTTGGTGCAGACTTAAGGACCAGATCCGCCTACAATATATATATATAGTGGTCAGTTGCTAAAAAATTGAGCTCACAAGCTCCCTCTAGAGTTGACTTGAGGGAGAGAGAAAATTATCTGTCCCGATATTTTTGAAAATAGGAAATTTTTGAAAATTGTCCTCCACTTCAGTAATTCATCCATATTCTCCATTCTTTACTCTTTAACGCCATCCCCAACCCAGATGACCCTCCAAATCCAAAATATTGGGCAACAAAGAATCTCCAAAACATGACTCAGTTTGGAGGTAACTATGCAGTTGGCTTTGGACCAGGGTCTTATGAGATGCTCAGAGGTACCAAAATAGTTTCTATTAATGAGGATGCAATTAAAAGTGGAGGTAACATGTTCTGTATTGATACAGAACAATGATGTGGAAATTTTTGTATGTGATTGATCACTGGAAAGTGTATCTAGCGCTACATTCCCTTTTAATCCTCTGTATCTATTTATGCCCAATATAGCTGCCTAATGAGAGGAACGGATATCTGTCACTAGCTCGTTATCCAAGTTTATACCTGATGCTAAGAGCGGGTAAGCCACTCGAGTCAAAAGACCGGTATATAGTACTGTATCCGGAGGAATGTTTTCTCTCACTTTGGCCAATTAAACAGTTTGTCCCATCTGGGACATTTATGGCAAATCCAAAGGATATGTAAAAAATGAGCGGTAGACACGAGTCCCAACACTGTGACCCACATCAATGTCCAGAATGATAGCCTGACGTTAGCAACTATTAGTGGAGAGGTGATGACACGTGCACATCTCTCTCTCTAGTCATTTCTAAGGGAGTTCCAAAAATTGTTCAGTAATTTTAAAAATAGAAGCAAGCAACATAGTCTTCATTTTAAGATAATGTCAAGGCAAGAACTTTGCACTCTCCGATGTTGCAACCAAAAGATGCAATACTTCTGCAGTATCGAAGGGGCACTAATGCTGGCTGGATCCAGCCAGCTTCAGAGCAGCGCTCACAAGCTCTACCATAAAGGGCTTGTAAGCGCTGCACTACTTGCCTAGGAGACCGGCCACTGCTGATAAACTACATAATTGATCAGTAACCTTGTCAATCAGCCGTAAACAATTGAATCCTCTGTTTTTAGAACGAGTTAGGATTTTTAAATTTTAACTATTTATGATCTTGAGAAAACCCCTTTAACATCGATGGGTTCTTAGTGTCACAAGGGTGTCACGTCCCTCTGAAAAACCTGGAGTTAGACGGTCATGTCGGGTAATGGATCGCAGGTCCTTCTTTAGAGATGGTGTGGTTTGTGTCTCATATTAAATTAATTTACGGTAGTTTCTTCTGGTGCTTCTGAAACAGGCAGCTCCATTTCAGTTGCTTCTGATCTGGTCATTACCTCTTCCTATATCAACTGGTCAGACCTTCTTGTCCCTTCCAGTGAAAGATTTGTCTTTCTGTGCTGTGTGCTAAAGCGAAGTGGTTGGAGTAGAGTTGTTGCAGAAGGGTTCTGTGGTTTGCTGAAGTACGTGTGTGTTTATCTCCTGGTCCCTGTTCCATTTAGTTTATTCCTCCCTGTTCCTATCCTCCTCGCTATTGTTGGTTTGTGCTTTTGTATGATACAGGTTTAATGTCATCCCTGTTTTGTATCCTGTTTACATTACATTTCTGTCCCATGCCTCATGGGATGGGAGAGAGGAAAGATCAGGGTTTAGCAGGAGCATAGTAAGATAGGAAACCAATGCCTCTACCTTCAAGTGTACCCCCCGGGACAGGGTTAGTTAGGGTCCAAGTTCCAGGGACAGATTGAGTCCCACTTTCCTTACCGAAGACCATCACAGTTGACAGCTAGTAAACAAAGAGGTTAATAATTTTTCAATGGGTCAATACCAACATAATTAGTGGACTAATGTATTGGACAATCTCTGGAGGTCTACTGCAATGAAAGGGTTAGTGTAAATGTCCTGGTGATCTAGTGCCGCTTGTGGTCTATTTAGCAATGCCTAAAAAAACTTTTCATATATACCATTTTAGACCTATCCTTATGATTCAAAAATGGGTGATCAATAAGTAGCATAGGCCGTGGCACCCATTGCTCAGTAGCAATGTGGGGCGAACATGTGTGAATGGCTGAGATGAAGAGTAGCTCCTTCTTTGGACACCAAAGAGATTATCCTGCCGTCTCCGCGAGTGAGCCGCGGGCGTCTGTGAACGCATAGGGGGGCATGGGATTTCTTGAAATCCCATTCACTGTGCTGTAACAACTGGTTGCTGCGGGTTGGACGTCCAACAACGTCCAACCCGCAGCGTTTACTGACCGTGTGCACATACCCTTAAGAATCTTTCCGACCCCCAAAATATGGGAACTGAATCCCCCAAAATTTGTAACAAATTTGACTTACTCATCCATAGGAAGTATGATTTTATCTAAACCAAAGCCTCCTCCGAAAAGAAGAGACACCCGTTTGTCAAGAACTGTTTAACTCTTCTTGCCTTTTATTGGTACAGAGAGGGTACTGAATTGCTGGATGATAAGCCCCTATGCTGCTCTCACAGGAGTACTGTTTCTCTTTCCGAAGATCAAGTAATCTCTTCCTTTAGCAGCTCAGAGGAGTACTGTTGCTCTTTCTGAAGGCCCAACCATCTCTGACTTTAGCATCTCAGAGAAGTACTGTTTCTTCTTCTGAAGATCTGTCCATCTCTTCCTTTAGCATCTCAGAGGAGTACTGTTTATTTTTCTGAAGATCTAGCCATCTTTTCCTTTAGCAGCTCAGAGGAGTACTGTTTCTTCTTCTGAAGATCTGTCCATCTCTTCCTTTAGCAGCTCAGAGGAGTACTGTTTCTCCTTCTGAAGATCCAGCCATCTCTTCCTCTGCAGCTCATCGGAGTACTGTTTATTTTTCTGAAGATCTAGCCATTGCTTCCTTTAGCAGCTCAGAGCAGTACTGTTTCTTTTTCTGAAGATCTAGCCATTGCTTCCTTTAGCAGCTCAGATGAGTACTGTTTATTTTCTGAAGATCTAGCCATATCTTCATTTAGCAGCTCAGAGAAGTACTGTTTCTCCTTCTGAAGATCTAGCCATATCTTCCTTTAGCAGCTCATCAGAGTACTGTTTCTTTTTCTGAAGATCTAGCCATTGCTTCCTTTAGCAGGTCAGAGTAGTACTGTTTCTCCTTCTGAAGATCTAGCCAGTACTGTTTCTCCTTCTGAAGATCCAGCCATCTCTTCCTCTGCAGCTCATCGGAGTACTGTTTATTTTTCTGAAGATCTAGCCATTGCTTCCTTTAGCAGCTCAGAGCAGTACTGTTTCTTTTTCTGAAGATCTAGCCATTGCTTCCTTTAGCAGCTCAGATGAGTACTGTTTATTTTTCTGAAGATCTAGCCATATCTTCATTTAGCAGCTCAGAGAAGTACTGTTTCTCCTTCTGAAGATCTAGCCATATCTTCCTTTAGCAGCTCATCAGAGTACTGTTTCTTTTTCTGAAGATCTAGCCATTGCTTCCTTTAGCAGGTCAGAGTAGTACTGTTTCTCCTTCTGAAGATCTAGCCAGTACTGTTTCTCCTTCTGAAGATCTTGCCATTGCTTCCTTTAGCAGCTCAGAGGAGTACTGTTTCTTTTTCTGCAGATCTAGCCATCTCTTCCTTTAGTTTAGCAGCTCAGAGGAGTACTGTTTCTCCTTCTGAAGATCTGAATATCTCTTCCTTTAACAGCTCAGAGGAGTACTGTTTCTCTTTCTGAAGATCCAGAAGTCTCTTCCTTTAGCAGCAGCAGTAGCATAGCTACTGGGGGGGGCAGAGGGGGCGGTGGCCCCGGGCCCCACGCTCTGAGGGGGCCCACCCGGAGCTACGCTACTGTAACTGTATTGGCATGCACAGCGCGCCGACACAGTTACTTTCTGCGGCAGAGCAGGGAGAATCAATCTCCCTGCTCTGCCGCCGGCCGCTATGGGGCCCCTGAGCAGGCGGTGGGGGGCCCGGTGCCAGCAGTGGGCCCCCCGCCCGTCATCGGAGGGTCAGCTGTATCAGCATCTAGCCAATGCTCCTCTCCCACAATCCCCCTCTCAGCATCTGACAGCGGGTGCGATGACGTCACTGCCGGCGCCGGCAGTCAGACACTGAGAGGGAGAGCAGTGAGCAGCGCAGGAGCCGGGAGCAAGAGAGGTGAGTACAGGATTTATTATTTTTGTAAAGGGGGGCATTATAAGTACGACTGCATATGGGGGTGCATTATAAGTAAGGCTGCATATGGGGGTGCATTATAAGTACGGCTGCATATGGGGGTGCATTATAAGTACGGCTGCATATGGGGGTGTATTATAAGTACGGCTGCATATGGAGGTGCATTATAAGTACGGCTGCATATGGGGGTGCATTATAAGTATGGCTGCATATGGGGGTGCATTATAAGTTCGGCTGCATATGGGGGTACATTATAAGTACGGCTGCATATGGGGGTGCATTATAAGTACGGCTGCATATGGGGGTGCATTATAAGTACGGCTGCATATGGAGTACATTATAAATAAGGCTGCATATGGAGTACATTATAAGTAAGGCAGCATATGGAGTACATTATAAATAAGGCTGCATATGGGGGTGCATTAAAAGTACGGCTGCATATGGAGGTGCATTATAAGTACGGCTGCATATGGGGGTGCATTATAAGTACAGCTACATATGGGGGTGCATTATAAGTACGCCTGCATATGGGGGTGCATTATAAGTACGCTACATATGGGGGTGCATTATAAGTACGGCTGCATATGGGGGTGCATTATAAGTACGGCTGCATATGGGGGTGCATTATAAGTACGGCTGCATATGGGAGTGCATTATAAGTACGGCTGCATATGGGGGTGCATTATAAGTAAGGCTGCATATGGGGGTGCATTATAAGTACGGCTGCATGTGGGGGTGCATTATAAGTAAGGCTGCATATGGAGTACATTATAAGTACGGCTGCATATGGGGGTGCATTATAAGTATGGCTGCATATGGGGGTGCATTATAAGTACGGCTGCATATGGGGGTGCATTATAAGTACGGCTGTTATGATTTGGTAGCTGAAAAGAGCAAGCAAAAACGGCAATACACCAGAGAGGTTGGAATCTTCTGGATTGCAGTACCCTGACTAACCACCACAACTAAAGGCAGCCGTGGAGCATTCCTAAGTTGGTCCTAGACGCCTCGTCACAGCCTGAGAGGTTAACTACACCTAAAGATAGAAAGAGGAAAGCTATCTGCCCCGGAGCAGATCCCAAAGAACATAGGAAGCCCCCAAACATGTAATGGCGGTTAGACAAGAGGAAATACAGACACAGACAGAAAATAGTATGAGCAAACGTTGGGGCCCAATCTTCCTAGAAAGAAAAGGATAGGAAGGATACTTACTGCAATCCAAAAAACCCTAAAAAATACCAACTCTACTAATTGCAAAAACACCTGAGATCACACGACCTCTACCACCTAAATTAGTTCTCTGGTGTAATCAAAACTAAGCCGCAGCCACTGAAAAAACTGGAAAAGGCAAATGAACAAATAACAGTGGCTCAGATAAACTGAGAGGAGCACAAGCCCCGGGAGGGGACCTGGCTGACCTCCACAGAAGTGCAGAGAACAATGCAAAAAGCAAGCACAAAAATAAAAGCAGAAAATATCTTATCTGATAGCAGAAGATGCAGGCAAGACACAGCTAGCTTCCAAGAGAACCAGGAACCACAGTTGAGACAAGAATAATTGATCACCGGCAACCATGATGGGAGGGAACCTCCCTTATATAAGACCAGTCTGTAACTCCTGATTGCCAATCTTCATTGAATGGTACAGTACTGTTTGTAACCACCAGAGGGAGCTTCTGCTCAGAATTCATTTCTAACACATTCACAACAGTACCCCCCCCTTGAGGAGGGGTCACCGAACCCTCATTTGGGCAACCAGGTCGGTCAGGATGAGCTCTGTGATACGCACGGATCAGTCTCCTAGCATGGATGTCCGAAGCAAACACCCAAGAATTGTCCTCCTGACCATAACCTCTCCACTTAACCAAATACTGGAGTTTCCGTCTAGAAAAACAAGAATCCAATATTTTCTCAACCACATACTCCAGATTGCCCTCAACCAAAACAGGGTCAGGAGGCGCAGCCATAGGAACCACTGGCTCGACAAACCTCTTCAATAAGGACTTGTGGAACACGTTATGGATCTTAAATGTCCCTGGAAGAAGTAAACGAAAGGAAACAGGATTAAGAATCTCCATGATCTTATAAGGTCCAATGAACCTAGGCTTAAACTTAGGAGATGCAACTCTCATAGGGATATTTCTTGAGGACAACCAGACCAAGTCCACCACTTCAAACCGAGGACCATCAGTCCTATGCGGTTGGCAAACCGCTGGGCCCTCTCCTGAGAGAGGGACAACCTCTCCACTACCTGGTCCCAAATCTGCTGCATACGCTCCACAACAGAGTCAACACCTGGACAGACAGAAGCCTCCGTCTGTCCCGAAGAAAATCCAGGGTGAAACCCAAAATTGCAGAAAAATGGAGACATCAAAGTGGCAGATCTATCCCTATTATTAAGAGCAAAATCAGCCAAAGGCAAAAAAGAGACCCAGTCATCTTGATCAGCAGACATAAAGCATCTCAGATAAGTCTCCAATGTCTGGTTTGTTCTCTCAGTTTGTCCATTGGTCTGAGGATGAAAAGCCGAGGAGAAAGACAATTGAACACCAAGTTTAGAACAAAAAGTCCTCCAAAATCTGGAAACAAACTGGACTCCTCTGTCAGACACAATGTTCTAGGAATGCCGTGTAACCGAACCACGTGCTGAAGGAACAAAGGCACCAATTCGGAGGAGGAAGGCAACTTAGGTAATGGCACAAGATGTATCATTTTGGAAAACCTATCACAAATCACCCAGATAACGGTCATTCTCTGAGAAACAGGGAGGTGGAAATGAAATCCATAGAGATATGGGTCCATGGTCTCTTGGGCACAGGAAATGGCATCAACAAACCACTAGAGCGAGAGCAAGGCTTGGAGCGAGAGCAAGTCCCGCAGGACTGCACGAATTCCATGATGTCACGAGACAAAGTAGGCCACCAAAAGGACCGACTAACCAAGTCTCTGGTACCAAAAATTCCGGGATGACTGGCCAACGCGGAACAATGAATCTCAGACATCACACTCTTTTTCCACCGGTCTGGGACAAACAATTTCCCAATATGGCAGCGCTCGGGTTTATCCTCCTGACACCTTCCAGAGCTAGTCTCAAATTGGGCTAGATGGTGGAAAGAACTACACCCTCTTTCAAAATAACAGCAGGATCAGATAACTCAGGAGAGTCTGCAAGGAAACTCCTCGAGAGGGCATCCGCCTTAACATTCTTAGTACAGGAAGAAAGGAAACCACAAAATTAAAACGTGTGAAAAACAAGGCCACCTGGCCTGTCTAGGATTAAGTCGCTTGGCTGATTCCAGATAAACCAGATTCTTATGGTCCGTGAGGACCACCACTTGATGTTTGGCTCCCTCCAGCGAATGTCTCCACTCTTCAAAAGCCCACTTCATGGCCAATAACTCCCGATTACCCACGTCATAATTATGTTCAGTTGGAGAAAATTTTCGAGAAAAAAAGGTACAAAGGTTACTTTTAGAGTTCTCAGGATCTCTTTGGGACAAAACGGCACCTGCCCCAATTTCAGAGGCATCAACCTCCACCTGAAATGGCAGAGAAACATCAGGCTGCCGTAGAACAGGAGCAGAAGTGAATCTCTGCTTAAGTTCCTGAAACTCAGAGACTGCCTCAGGAGGCCAATTCACCACATCAGAACCCTTTTTGGTCAAATCAGTCAATGGTTTAACAATAACAGAGAAATTACCAATAAATTTACGATAAAAATTTGCAAAACCCAAGAATCTCTGAAGAGCCTTTAATGAAGTAGGTTGGACCCAATCACAGATGGCCTGAACCTTGACCGGGTCCATTTCAATAACAGTTGGGGACAAAATGAATCCCAGAAATGAGATCCTCTGTACGCCAAAAAGACACTTTGATCCCTTCACATACAGAGCATTCTCTCTCAAAATCTGGAACACAGTCCGAACATGTTTCACATGAAAGTCCCAGTCATTGGAAAAAATCAAGATATCATCCAAATAAACAATCAGAAATTTATCCACAAAATCCCTGAAAATGTCATTCATGAAGGACTGGAAGACGGAAGGAGCATTAGTGAGCCCAAATGAACCATCCTTTTTGGCCACAAAGAAAAAACCGACACCCAAGGGTGAAGAGGATGGTCTGATATGACCCTTCTCCAATGACTCCTTGATATAAGACCGCATAGCGTCATGTTCAGGTACAGACAAGTTAAAAAGGCGACCTTTAGGGAATTTACTACCAGGCACTAATTCAATAGCGCAGTCATAGCTCCTATGGGGGGGCAAGGATGCAGATTTACTTTCGCTAAACACATCAGAAAAATCAGTCAAAAAGTCAGGAACATCCTGAGCCTGGGGAGAGGCAGAAAAAACAGGAGTGTTGGCATTAACACATTGGCAGCCCCAACTCGTTACAGACACAGATTTCCAATCCAAAACAGGATTATGAGACTGTAACCAAGGGAAACCTAGTACAATAATGTCATGCAGATTATACAGCACCAAAAATTTGCAACTCTCCTGATGATCAGGTTCAACCCTCATTATCACCTGAGTAGAGAACTGGGGTTTATTCTCAGCCAAAGGGGTAGAATCAATCCCCAGTAGGGGAATAGACTTCCGTAGGGGTATCAAGGGAAACCCACAACGTTTAGCAAAATCAAAATCCATCAGGTTAATAGCTGCTCCCGAATCAACAAAAGCCTGAGCAGAAAATGTGGACAGGGAGCAAATCAGGGTAACAGTCAACAGAAATTTAGTCTGAACACTACCCAAGACAACTGAGCGTGCAAAACGTCTTCCCCGCTTAGGGCAGACTGAAATAGCATGAGAGGCGTCACCGCAGTAGAAACATAACCCAATGCGTTTTCGAAACTCATGACGCTGTGCCCCAGAAGCCACTCCATCACACTGCATGGGTTCAGAAGCTGGCTCACAAGGCAACACTATTCCACGCATACCTCTACGCTCACGCAAACGTCTGTCAATTTGAATCGCTAATGACATAGAATCATTGAGACCAGAGAGAGCAGGGAAACCCACCATAACATTTTTTACATTCTCTGACAGACCCTTCTGAAAAAGGGCTGCCAAAGCATCATCATTCCATTTGGTCAGGACTGCCCACTTTCGGAATTTCTGACAGTACAACTTAGCGTCCTCAAGCCCCTGATTTAATGCCAACAAGGTTTTTTCAGCTTGATCAGTGACATTAGGTTCATCGTACAATAACCCCAGAGCCAGAAAAAATGCATCAACATTACTCAAAACAGGATCCCCAGGTGTCAGGGAAAAAGCCCAATCCTGAGGATCACCGCGCAGGAGAGAGATGACAATTTGAACCTGCTGTGCTGCGTTCCCTGAGGACTTAGGTTTTAAGGCAAAAAACAACTTACAGTTATTTTTGAAATTCAGAAATTTAGCTCGATCCCCAAAAATAAATCTGGCATGGGGATCCTAGGTTCCACAACCGGCAACCCTGCAAGATAGATAGCAATACTCCGAACTTCAGTGGCAAGCTGATCCACACGGCCAGACAACTGTGCAAACTCCATTGAGAGAAAAAAAAATCCTCCTCAGCACCCAGAGAAAAAGAGGGAAAAAATGCAACAGAGAAAAAAAAAAAAAAATTTCTGACAACTTCCTTTTTTCTTTTTCCTTTTACTATTTTTCCCTTCTGTTGAGTACCATATAATTTTCAGTTTGGCCGGTGATACTGTTATGATTTGGTAGCTGAGGAGAGCAGGCAAAAACGGCAATACACCAGAGAGGTCGGAATCTTCTGGATTGCAGTACCCTGACTAACCACCACAACTAAAGGCAGCCGTGGAGCGTTCCTAAGTTGGTCCTAGACGCCTCGTCACAGCCTGAGAGGTTAACTACACCTAAAGATAGAAAGAGGAAAGCTATCTGCCCGGAGCAGATCCCCAAAGAACATAGGAAGCCCCCAAACATGTAATGGCGGTTAGACAAGAGGAAATACAGACACAGACAGAAAATAGTATGAGCAAACATTGGGGCCCAATCTTCCCAGAAAGAAAAGGATAGGAAGGACACTTACTGCAATCCAAAAAACCCTAAAAAATACCAACTCTACTAATTGCAAAAACACCTGAGATCACACGACCTCTACCACCTAAATTAGTTCTCTGGTGTAATCAAAACTAAGCCGCAGCCACTGAAAAAACTGGAAAAGGCAAATGAACAAATAACAGTGGCTCAGATAAACTGAGAGGAGCACAAGCCCCGGGAGGGGACCTGGCTGACCTCCACAGAAGTGCAGAGAACAATGCAAAAAGCAAGCACAAAAATAAAAGCAGAAAATATCTTATCTGATAGCAGAAGATGCAGGCAAGACTCAGCAAGCTTCAAA
>JARQOD010000004.1:14387376-14521171 GCA_033576555.1 Oophaga sylvatica
CTGTGACAGAGAAGGGGACTAGCTCACCTGATGAACTGAGCATCCAGCCCCCTTGTATTTCTATGCATGGCTGTGACAGAGAAGGGGCTGGCTCACCTGTTGAATTGAGCAGCCAGCCCCCTTGTATTTCTATGCATTGGCTGTGACAGAGAAGAGGGCTGGCTCACCTGTTGAATTGAGCAGCCAGCCCCCTTGAATTTCTATGCATTGGCTGTGACAGAGAAGGGGACTGGCTCACCTGTTGAATGAGCAGCCAGCCCCCTTGAATTTCTATGCATTGGCTGTGACAGAGAAGGGGACTGGCTCACCTGTTGAACTGAGCATCCAGCCCCCTTGTATTTCTATGCATTGGCTGTGACAGAGAAGGGGACTGGCTCACCTGTTGAATTGAGCGGCCAGCCCCCTTGTATTTCTATGCATTGGCTGTGACAGAGAAGGGGACTGGCTCACCTGTTGAATTGAGCGGCCAGCCCCCTTGTATTTCTATGCATTGGCTGTGACAGAGAAGGGGACTAGCTCACCTGATGAATGAGCATCCAGCCCCCTTGTATTTCTATGCATTGGCTGTGACAGAAAGGGGACTGGCTCACCTGTTGAATTGAGCGCCAGCCCCCTTGTATTTCTATGCATTGGCTGTGACAGACAAGAGGGCTGGCTCACCTGTTGAATTGAGCAGCCAGCCCCCTTGTATTTCTATGCATTGGCTGTGACAGAGAAGGGGACTGGCTCACCTGTTGAACTGAGCATCCAGCCCCCTTGTATTTCTATGCATTGGCTGTGACAGAGAAGGGGACTGGCTCACCTGTTGAATTGAGCGGCCAGCCCCCTTGTATTTCTATGCATTGGCTGTGACAGACAAGAGGGCTGGCTCACCTGTTGAATTGAGCAGCCAGCCCCCTTGTATTTCTATGCATTGGCTGTGACAGAGAAGGGGACTGGCTCACCTGTTGAACTGAGCATCCAGCCCCCTTGTATTTCTATGCATTGGCTGTGACAGAGAAGGGGACTGGCTCACCTGTTGAACTGAGCATCCAGCCCCCTTGTATTTCTATGCATTGGCTGTGACAGAGAAGGGGACTGGCTCACCTGTTGAATTGAGCAGCCAGCCCCCTTGTATTTCTATGCATTGGCTGTGACAGAGAAGGGGGCTGGCTCACCTGTTGAATTGAGCAGCCAGCCCCCTTGTATTTCTATGCATGGGCTGTGACAGAGAAGGGGGCTGGCTCACCTGTTGAATTGAGCAGCCATTGTATATTGTTTCTATTTTAAACACATTTTTTCTTCCCTGGACAGCCCCACTCACGGCAGTGTTGTTGGTTTCCCGTAGATCACCATGGTGAAGCACCAGCAGTCTGAACACCAGTGGAGCCATTCTCAGGCTGCCCACAAATGTGCAATTAATGGTCTGTTCATTAGAGCCATCACATAGAAAACCCCATTCTGGCCCTCGCCGTACATTGTGGCTGCAGTCCCATAACTAATGGACATGGCCTGATAAATACACTGCACACATCACATATGGGGCTGGAACAGATTAGACCACAGCAATGCAATGTCACAATGATCTGTGTCCGCGGCTTCTTTCTATATAACTGCACTGTCATCACTGGTTATAATTCCCCCAAATCATCACTGCATTTATTACTGTAGACAGCAGCATATAGGAAAATCTGGGGAGAACAGGAGCCCCAAAGGGTCCTACACCAAGGAAGTGGGGGAATCACAATGGAGTCTGATGTCAGATAGATAGATAGATAGATAGATAGATAGATAGATAGATAGATAGATAGGTAATAGATAGATAGATAGATAGATAGATAGATAGATAGATAGATAATAGATAGTAGATAGATAGATAATAGATAGTAGATAGATAGATAATAGATAGTAGATAGATAGATAGGTAGATAGATAGATAATAGATAGATAGATAGATAGATAGATAGATAGATAGATAGTAGATAGATAGATAATAGATAATAGATAGATAGATAGATAGATAGATAGATAGATAGATAGATAATAAATAATAGATAATAGATCAATAATAGATAGATAGATAATAGATAGATAGATTAAAATATCAATAATAGATAGATAGTAATAGATATAGATATAGAGATATAATAGATAGACAGATAATAGATAATAGATAGATAGATAATAGATAGATAGATAGATAATAGATCAATAATAGATAGTTAGATAATAGATAATAATAGATAGTTAGATAATAGATAGATAAAATAGATAATAGATAGATAGATAGATAGATAGATAGATAGATAGATAGTAGTAATAGAAGAATAGATAGAAGATAGATAGATAGATAGATAGATAGATAGATAGATAGTAATAGATAGTAATAGATAGATAGATAGATAGATAAGATAGATAGATAGATAATAGATAGTAGATAGATAATAGTATAATAGATAGTAGATAGTAATAGATAATAGATAGATAGATAGATAGATAGATAGATAGATAGATAGATAGATAGATAATAGATAGATAGATATAATAGATAGATAGATATAGATAGATAGAAATAGATAATTAGATATAGATAATAGATAGATAGATAGATAGATAGATTTGAATAGATAGATAGATATAGATAATAATAATAGATAATAGATAATAATAGATAGATAGATAATAGATAATAGATAGATTAATAATATAGATATAATAGATAGATAGATAATAATAGATAGATAGATAGATAATAGATATAGATAATAGAAGATAGATAATAGATAGATAGATAGATAGATAGATAGATAGATAGATAGATAGATAGATAGATAATAATAATAATAGATAGTATAGATATATAGATAGATAGATAGATAGATAGATAGATAGATAGAATAGATAGATAATAGATATATAGATAATAGATAGATAGATAGATAATGATAGATAGATAGATAGATAGATAGATAGATAGATAGATAGATAGATAGATAGTATAGATAGATAATAGAAGATAATAGATATAGATAGATAATAGATGAAGATGATAATATAGAATGATAGCAGATAGATAATAGATATATGATAGATAGATAGATATGATAGATAAGATGTGATAATGATGATACAATAGAAGATAATATGATAAAGATAGAATAGATAATAGATTGTATAGGATAAGATAGACACAAATGCCAAGTTCTGTAGACATGACAGTAGATAGCCCATCGCCCAGATTCTGATCTGCATGCAGCCCATGCGTCCAGATGATCTGCCCTAGATCTGCTGCACTCCGAGTCTCTCACACTCGCACTTCCTCTGCAGCTTCCTCTCTCGGTGTAATTATCCTCCTCTATTATTTTTACATTCGATGTTAGACTCCAATGAAACAAAAAAAAATAAGCAAAAAAAACAATTGTACGCCTATTGTATTTTATGTATGAGGCCTATTAACCAGTTCTGGTCCTTCTTCAGCTTCACCCCCATGTACCAGACTGGGTCATTATTGTCCCACCACCATGTAACCTGTAGACAGGAATATACAGACAATATATAATAACAAGGAACATAAGAGGAAAAACAAATGCACCAACCTGTGCTCTCACATCTCACGTCTCGGGCAGGTTCTTCTGGATTCAAGTGGTCTTCTTCCAAGTCTTCGGAAGGCCATAGCAGCTTTCTTGGATCTTTGTGGATAAATTCATTCCATTGGTCTAGAAGATCATTTTCTCTTCTTTCTTTTTTTTTTTTTTCCATCCATGGAAAAAGTTGTTTTTTTTATAATCACAGAGGGAGGAGATCTTGTGTCTCGGAGCTTGAAGGGCTGCTTTGAGATGAGTTTTTGCATAACTCACCACCCCCAACCCCCATCTCCTTTACTATCCCTTCCATACTTCTCCACATTGAAAGTAATGGAACCGAGGAGGACGTCAAGTGCAAAATGATGTTCTCTTTACTTTCTGTGTATGACACAAAAATAACAAGAGGGATTTGATCCACGGACCGAGCGGAACATCTGGTCACCATAAATTAACCCAACGCAGACTAGAAGAAGGTTGATGTAGACCATTGCTACTGTATTTGGTTGCAGGCTATAAACTTGGATTTTTTTTTTAATTTCTTGTTCTCTGTGTCTCGAAAACTTAAAAAAATATCATTAGAAATATTTTTTATTTTTTAATAATTTTTTATAATTTTTTTTTTTTAGTGGGTGCATTTATTTTAGGGGGGGAAATATTCCCTATTATATATTTTTATTTATTTTTTTTTTAAAAAAAGGAATATTAAACCGATATTAGGTAGCGTTAACATTTTTAATAAAGTTTTTTTTTTAATCCGTATAGAAATAAATCTACATCAATTAATAAATTAAGGCTCACAAATATATATTTATATATAACCGTACAATATTTCCCAAAGTAAAAAAAAAAAAAAAAAATTCCTGCTATATTCAAGAGCACCAAAATCCACTGCACATACTAAGTCGACCATAACTGTGTTCACAACAGGTGTAGGTAATTTTTTATTTCTTTTTTCTTTTTTGTAGATTTATTTTTCTTACCTCGGGGGGTGATGAAAATTTCACAAAATATAAATAAAATATATATTTTAAAAAATTAAATTATGTCCAATAAATATTTATACAATAGATTTTTTTTCAGGATTTTTATTTTTTTTTTTTTTTTATTTATTTGCTATCCAAAGAGTCTCCATAAATGTATAGAAGGTTTTTTTTTTTTTTGGTTCCCAATTTTGACTTTAAAAAATATTTTTTTTTTTATATTCCAAGGAGGGGAGGATTGGGGGATCGCTTCGACAATTAAGAATGAAATTAGTTATAAAATAGATCAGTGACTTGAAATACTGCAAAAAATTATCTTCAACAGTCAACACTGTCCAGGTGCTACCTAGAGACCACAAAATTCTCTAAAACGTATCCTTAGAAAAAAAACAACAAAAAAAATCCCTTCTTCCATTGTGATGTTTCTTCGTAGGGTCATTTGGGCCGCGTTGGTTGATGATGATGATTAAGGGAGGTTCTTACAGGTCCGTTTCCCTGTTTGTATCCAGACACAGAGCATACAAGGACTTTCTAAGGTCCACACTACTCTTGGCTTTGAGGTTAGTCTTTTCTAAGGTACCAGTTCCATTGTTGATGCCCTCAACATTTTCCAAGTGTACTACAGACTTGTTGAGTGAAGATTTGCTGGGACTTCTCTTCAGATCTCCAGCACAACTACCCTGAGCACTACTAGGTTCCTCCTTCAAAATTACCTGCTCCTCATGGTCAGTCTCTCTATGGTAGAAGTAATTGAAATTCGAGACAATGACAGGGACAGGTAAAGCAATGGTGAGTACGCCCGCAATGGCACACAAGGAACCCACAATTTTGCCCCCAACAGTCACTGGCCTCATATCTCCATAGCCCACTGTGGTCATAGTAACCACAGCCCACCAAAAAGCATCAGGAATACTAGAGAAATGAGACTCTGGATCATCAGCTTCTGCAAAGTAGACAGCACTGGAAAACAGTATAACTCCAATGAAAAGGAAAAATATTAGCAACCCCAGTTCTCTCATACTGGCCTTCAAAGTCTGCCCCAAGATCTGCAGTCCTTTCGAATGCCTGGACAACTTGAATATCCTGAAGACCCTTACCAACCGGATGACCCTCAAGATGGCCAAAGACATGGCCTGCTGTCCATTGTTAGTCTGTTGCTCAGCCAGCTCTGTGCCGAGGGTTATAAAGTATGGGATGATGGCCACAATGTCAATAATGTTCATGATGTTCTTGGAGAACTCAGATTTGCTGGGGCAAGCAAAGAACCTGACCAGTAATTCAAAGGTGAACCATATGACACAGGTTGTCTCTATGATGAAGAAGGGATCTGTCAGTCCACTGGGGGGAGTAGGCTGTTGGGTGTCGTTCAGCACCGTGGACAGTGTTGGGGGCAGCTCATTCTCATCCCTGAACTCTGGTAGGGTCTCCAGGCAAAAGGTGATGATAGAGATGAGGATGACAAGCACGCTGACTATGGCAATACCCCTGGCAGAACTAGAACTCTCAGGATATTCAAAAATAAGCCATACCTGGCGCTGGAACTCATTCCCGGGAAGAGGTTTCTCCTCGTCTTTAAGGAAGCCCTCATCTTCTCTGAATCTCTCCATGGCTTCCTCACCCAACTCATAGAATCGAATTTCATCTGCGAAAACATCAATGGAAACGTTGACTGGGCGTCTGATCTTGCCACCAGACTGGTAAAAGTAGAGGATACCATCAAAGCTGGGTCTGTTACGATCAAAGAAGTATTCATTCCTCAAAGGGTCAAAAAACCTCATCCTTTTCTCGGGGTCACCTAACAAAGTATCTGGAAACTGGTTAAGCGTGGACAGTTGGGTCTCAAACCTTAAGCCAGCGATGTTGATGATGACCCTTTGGTTATTTTCGTGGTCCATGATACCCAAGTCAAAGTGGTGGTCCTCCTCCTCCTCTGGCAGGTTGTGGTGGTGGTGGTGATGGTGGTGGGCATGGGGTTCTTCTTCTTCATCCAACCTGATCACCGTGTCTATGTCACAGTCCTTGATGTTACTGCCAGGATAACTCATGATCATGTTGTTGCTTTGCAAGCGATCGCCCACACCTCCTCCTCCACATCCACCTCCACCACCACCACCTCCTCCTCCTACCTGCCCGATCCCTTGTGGCTGATATTGCTGCTTCTGCTGATGATGATGTTGTTGTGGTCGTTGCTGGCAGCTTTCCCCACCGACTTCTTCTCTCCTTTGACTGTAGTCATTCAGCCAAGATGGTGCTCTGGGGATTTGGAGCAGATCCCTCCTGCTTGCTGTGCTGCCTGACATGGTGGTGGTGGTGGTGGACCTGGTTGTGGCTCCATCTTCTGCTGCTGCTGTGCTCCCAGCTACAGCTGGGGCTCCACCGTTCTCCCAACTCACCAAAGCAATCTCCATTCTTCAAACATGAAATATTCATCAGCCCCAATCATTCTGCAGGATGTCACAGCAGATCCTCCTCCCCTCCCTGAGATAGAGACACAGAGGGGGTGGTGGGTGCAATGGGAATTAGTGCTGGATCATCTCCAAAAAAAAAAAAAAAATGGAATATACTGAGTATATATGCAAGAGAGTGGAAGCAGAGCAGACCTCTGTGCTCACAACACAAGGAGAGGGAACCCAGATGAGAGAGCAATCATTAATCCTGACGTCAAAGATGCTGCTTTCCTCCATCCATAGTTACCAAGCTCCTCTATGAAGCAGATGCCTGGCTTTCCAGAGAGCAATCTGTTCCTGTCTCTCTCCCTCTCTATCCTCCAAGCTTGTGCATTAATCTAACCTGAGGGAGGGGGAGAACCACAGAGACTCCCCATGGACTCCCCATGGACTGATGATTGACAGCTCTTCTTGGCCACTTCTGTGCAACAGGCTGATGGTGAAGGTACCAAGCAGGAGAAGACACCTATCTATAGAGACCTCTGATGTGCACTGCTGCCTTTATGGGGAGGTGGGGGGATGTTATTTTAAGCTGACTCTATGTCACCCAGCCTCAGAGTAGTTAATGCTGCCTATTCTGTAAAAAAAAAGACAAGGGAGGAGGAGGAGGAGGAGGAGAGGGAATGGTGTTTCACAGAGGCTGTGCTGCAATGCAAAGTATTCTCATGTAAGAGGGCAGGGAAGGACAGACAAGTGCACAGGGGGCAAAAGTGGGGCTGGAAGACTCAGCAGCAAGTGCAACAAGTGCAAAGAGTCCGAGGGGGAATCCAGGAGACTGGGGGTCATGTTACTATACTAATACTAGAAGGGATGCAAGAGAGTACCCAAGTGTCAGGCATGGAGGAATGGCTGCCTGTGGTGGAGACATTGTCACTGCTGTGCTGGTTGTAATGGCAATAGTCATACATGACTTATTATCATTGCTACAAGTATTATTATTATTACTAGTACTACTGTACTTATTAGCATAATGACTACTATCAGTAGTATCGTTATTGTAGTATCATTATTACTATTAGTAGTAGATGTAGGAGTTGTGCTATTATTGTATTATTACTACACCTCTTACTATCATTGCTACTATCGGTATTAGGGTTTATCATTACTACTACTGTTATAATCTTTACTACTATTATTGTATTATTATCATTACTACTACTGTTATTATAATCATTACTACTACTATTGTATTATTATCATTACTACTACTGTTATTATAATCATTACTACTACTATTGTATTATTATCATTACTACTACTGTTATTATAATCATTACTACTACTATTGTATTATTATCATTACTACTACTGTTATTATAATCATTACTACTACTATTGTATTATTATCATTACTACTACTGTTATTATCATCATTATTACTATTATATTAGTATCATTACTACTACTGTTATTATAATCATTGCTACTACTATTATATTACTATAATTACTACTACTGTTATTATCATCATTATTACTACTATTGTTATTATTATCATTACTACTGTTATTATTATCATTACTACTACTATTATATTATTATTATCATTACTACTACTATTATTATCATTACTACTATTATAATATTATCATCATTACTACTACTGTTATTATCATTACTACTCTTATTACTATAATTACTGCTACTGTTATTATTATCATTACTACTATTGTATTATTATTATTATCACTACTACCACCGTTATTATTATTAGTACTATTATTATTACTACTACTGCTACAATTTTTATCACTACTACTATTGTTAATATATATGATAATTCATTATTAGCACTACTACTGCTACTACTCACTTTTATTTACTACAACTGTTATTATTACTTCTACTTTTATTACTATCATCATTAGTGTTATTGCTACTAATACATTATATATATGATACTAACATACTGCTACTAGTATTAATATGATGATAATAGTAATTATTATTATTATAGTTGTTAATATTATTACAACTAGTACTACTGTGGTTATTAGCATAATAACTATAATTATTTTATTATCATATTTACTGTTGTTGTTATAGTTACTAGTAGTAGGAGGAGTTGTACTATTATTTTATCATCATTACTACATCTTTTATTTTTATTATTGCTACTACCAGGGTTATGTTTTATCATTACCACTAGTGTTGTTGTTATTCTAATTATTACTACTGCTATTACTACTACTATTGTATTATTATTATTATCATTACTAATACTATTTTTATCACTACTACTCCTATTACTGTCTTATATTACTACTACTGTTGTTGTTATTATTATTTTAATTATTACTATCATATCATCATTAATGTTACCATTACTAATATACTATTGTGTAATACTAATATACTACTGCTAATATCAATATAATGATAATAATAGTAATTATTATCATTATTACTGTTGTTATTACTAGTAGTAGTAGCAAGAGTTGTACTATCATTTTATTTTCATTACTACTACATCTGTTATAATCATCATCATTACTACTACTATTTTTAATCTGTTGTACTAGTAGTAGTAGAGTCACATATCTTTATGACAGTGGTAGTTATACAGTATATCATTAGTAATGAGGCCATATACTGTACAGAGCACTATGTGGTGCCAATATACTGTAAGGAGCGCTATGTGGGGTGCATTGTACTGTACGGAGCGCTATGTGGGGTGCATTGTACTGTATGGAACACTATGTTGTGCCATTATACTGTAAGGAGTGCTATGTGGGGCACATTATACTGTATGGAGCACTGTGTTGTGCCATTATACTGTAAGGAGCGCTATGTGTGGTGCATTTTACTGTATGGAGCACTATGTGAGGCCATTATACTGTATGGAACACTATGTTGTGCCATTATACTGTAAAGAGCGCTATGAGGGGTGCATTATACTGTACGGAGCACTACATGAGGCCATTATACTGTATGGAGCACTATGTGTGGTGCATTATACTGTATGGAGCGCTATGTGAGACCATTATACTGTATGGAGCACTATGTTGTGCCATTATACTGTAAAGAGCGCTATGAGGGGTGCATTATACTGTACGGAGCACTACATGAGGCCATTATACTGTATGGAACACTATGTTGTGCCATTATACTATATGGAACACTATGTGGTGCCATTATACTGTAAGGAGCACTATGTCAGGCACATTATACTTTATGGCGCTCGATGTGGGGTGCATTATACTGTATGAAGCGCTGTGTGGGGTGCATTATACTGTATGGGCAACACAGTGGCTCAGTGGTTAGCGCTGCAGCCTTGCAGCGCTGGAGTCCTGGGTTCAAATCCCACCAAGGACAACATCTGCAAGGAGTTTGTATGTTCTCCCCGTGTTTGCGTGGGTTTCCTCCGGGTTCTCTCGGTTTCCTCCCACACTCCAAAAACATACTGATAGGGAATCTAGATTGTGAGCCCCATCGGGGACAGCGACGATAATGTGTGCAAACTGTAAAGCGCTGCGGAATATGTTAGCGCTATATAAAAATAAAGATTATTATTATGGAGCTCTATGTGAGTTCATTATACTGTAAGGAGCACTATGTTGGGCACATTATACTGTATGGAGCTCTATGTGAGTCCCTTATACTATAAGGAGAGCTATATGGGGTGCATTATCCATTATATTGTATGGAGAACTATGTGAGGCCATTATACCATATTGAGCACTTTTCTTGGCCATTATACTGTTTGGAGCACTATGTGGGGGCATTATACTGAATGGAACACTTTTCTGTGGTCATTATACTGTATGGAGCACTTTTTGTGGCAACTATACTGTAATCATACTGTGATGGGGTCACCATTCTCTGTCAAGGGTATTGAGGGAGGGAAGTGCAGTAGGGTCATCATACTCTTTGTGAAGGAATTCACTGTGGGGGTATCATACGGTGTTTGGGGGCACTTTTATTGGCATCATACATTATTATCTTTGTCTGCGTTTTTAATTTTGGGCCCTCTGTGTATTTGAGATTGACACTCCTGCTCTAGGGTGAAGTGAATTCATGTACAGTACTTACTCCTCCGGGAATCATGCAGGCAACAGACTTCTAGGAGGAAAGAGTTAATATCATTTTCCAGATTAGCAAATGGCAAATCCCTATAAATGAACGTACTTGACGCCAAACATGTGCACATACATAGAATTATTCTGTGCAGGACGGGCGCTGCAGTCCGTTATGGAAAAATAGGTTGTATGTAAATGCATGGCAGAGCTGGAAAAAGCTAAACAGATGTCATATCCATCGAATGCCGAAAATCAGCGTGGGAAAGAGAGTTACCCTGAGCTAGGTTTTCAATTCCCATGGGATTAAGCCGTCCACTTTTGTAATCAAGAATATAAAATCCAACTTCAATTTCCCAGCAAAAAAAAAAATACTTAATCTACAGTCACCTAAAACATGCGATTATTGGTGTACCTTAAAAAAAAAAAATATATATATATATATATATATATATATATGCATATTTATATATAGAGAGAGCACATATATATATAATTATATATATAAATATATATGTATATGCTGTAATATACCATTTGCTGCCCCCTAAAATAAACTCTGAGTGCCCACCTTCGGAAAGTATTAATGCCCTGGATCCATCTTAGAATAAAAATAATTACCCCAGATAGCCCTCTATAAAAGTAAAAATGCTACCTGCTACAAAAAAAAGTAAAATAAAAAAATAAGTTGCTATGTACCCAATATAAGAGTCCTCTTGGTCTACAGCATCCTATAGGTTGGAGAGTGGTGGAGCAAGGAGCCTGTAGCTCCCTTCTCCACCACTGGATCCAACTGTAGTGGCATGACGTTGACGCTGGTAGAGTTCAATGTGGTGATCCAGGACATTTGGACTGCCCTAGAGTTTGGCATTAACGACGCCACTTCTACTTTTTTTCTTCTTTTGTAATTTTGCACCCAGGAAAACTGCGCACCCCCTGCGTCACGCATATGTAAGTTATTATGGGCTTATTATGTACTGAAGCAGTGGCGCTTTCCATGATTTTGTTTCCCTCTTGGAGACATACGGAAGTATGGTTATGCCCCATAGAAGTCAATGCTTGCCATATTATAGCTTCATAAACTTTGGAGACTGCCCAAAGCAGTAAATTGCCAGCATCCTTGCGACATAAAGCTGAGCCAAAAACCACCATGTCAAGATAATGATTGTTGCCCAACTATTTGATTTAATAACTTAATAAATGTGGATACACAATTCAGGATCCTCATCTCTACTCTGGATAAAACCAAAAATGAATTGACTTCAAAGTCAATTATGTAGTACCCAACTTCTCCTGCGGAGGCACTGCAGGGAAATTAAACTCTTGCTACTGGTTTCCTTTGCAGATGACAGATGATCATTGAAAGCAGGATTTTTCCAAATATATTTAAAGGGAGTTTTTTTTCCAAAAACAGGGACACAACTGTCCACAGGAAAAAATATCCAGCACAGACACAATTCTAGTTGATTTTCGGGGGTGTCCCGAAAGTCCATCCCACACGGATTGGATGTTGGTGGTATAGGTTCTAAACTTGAAAATCCACCTTTTTTCAGAATTCTAATTCCAGAATTTTGATATGTGGCACAGAAAGCTTTTTCCCTCCCTGGGTACAACTGCTACCTCTTCACCCCTGGCATGAATGAAGGAGACAACCGGTAGGAATAATGACCTTGGTGGATTGTTATGATATTCTGCTGAGGGAGCGTAGACGAATTATATACAGTTATGGACAGGTCCTCGTTTCAGGAATAGACCCTACGAACGTATATGTTCTCGTAAAGCACTTGCACTCTGCCAGTCCGGAAAATGCCACAACTGTATACATTGGCTTTTCTGGAAGCCGAAGTCTCAGGTGTCGGAAAAAGAAAAGACTGACCCTGGGCATTATTATAAAAGGGAACTCCTTAACCAACTGGCACCAATTTTGGGAGAAGTTGTCTAATTACCAGAAATAGAAACAAATATGGAATTTCAAGACTGGGTATTTGATCCATAATTGGCTTGGGCATCAGATGACATATGTTGGCATGTAAATAAAGACGAACGCACCTATGTATAAAAGGGTATCCGGTGCCGTCTGGACACGGAAGGAAATACAGATCAAAGTGTCTCCGAAGTTGTCACCCGATACAGAGTGAGCTCGGGTTAGTTTTACGGGTTTAAACATAGAATCATAGAATGGTAGAATTGGAAGGGACCTCCTGGGCCTTCTGGTCCAACCCCCTGCTCAAAGCAGGATTCTCTAAATCATCCCAGACAGATGTCTGTCCAGCCTCTGTTTGAAGACTTCCATTGAAGGAGAACTCACCACTTCTCGTGGCAGCCTGTTCCACTAATTGATCACCCTAACTGTCAAAAAGTTTTTTCTAATATCTAATCTGTGTCTCCTCCCATTCAGTTTCATCCCATTGCTTCTAGTCTTTCCTTGTGCAAATGAGAATAAAGATGATCCTTCTACAATGTGACAGCCCTTGAGATATTTGTAGACAGCTATTAAGTCTCCTCTCAGTCTTCTTTTTTGCAAGCTAAACATTCCCAAATCCTGCAACCGTTCCTCATAGGACATGGTTTCCAGACCGGTCACCATTCTGGTGGCTCTTCTCTGAACTTGCTCCAGTTTGTTGATGTCTTTTTTAAAATGTGGTGCCCAAAACTGGACACAGTATTCCAGATGAGGTCTGACCAAAGAGGAGTAGAGGGCAATAATGACCTCACGTGATCTAGACTGTATGCTTCTGTTAATACATCCTAGAATTGTATTTGCCTTTTTTGCTGCTGCATCACACTGTTGACTCATGTTCAGTCTGTGATCTATTAGTATACCCAAGTCTTTTTCACATGTGCTGTTACTTAGCCCTATTCCTCCCATTTTGTATATGCTTTTTTCATTTTTATTGCCCAGATGTAGTACTTTGCATTTTTCCCTTTTAAAATCCATTCTGTTAGTAGGTGGTAAATAGACGTGTATCACCAGCCCTCGTTGACCCACCATCCGCAGATGACCCTCCAGTGTTGCACATAACCCACTTGTTAGGTTGTCCCAATGATGGTCATGATTTCCTGGCACGTCCATGGTGGTCAAGGTTACCCTCGGAACTGAAAAGGCACCTGAGCAAAACCTACAAGGAGAAACAATTCTCTGCTGTAGCCTTCAGCTATTTATGTTAGTTCCATAGACAATTAATGGAGCAGAGGTCATCACCGGGTCCCCGAATAGGGAATAACCGATTACAATGAGCATTTTATGTGTCCAATGTAGGCAGTTTCCACCACCTAGGAAAACTACCAGCTACAGCTTGTACTGAGTAGTAAGAGATCTCAGCAGCGAGGAGGCACACTGAGGAGCTGCCGAGCAGGCCTGGTGAGTAGAGATTGAGTTTAAAGATTCTTACAGGATTATACCGCCATTCAGAAATGGATTATCGCAGACAAGTAATCCGGACTCATCAGATATGGTGTGGTTTATATTGTGAAGCTGTAATAACACAGATATGGCGATACTGATAATAACAACGTCCCGTAAAGATGCCAAAATTCTGTAAAAAAAAAAAATGTGATAATCTCTAGCTAAACACAGTCCCTGGTTTTCGGCTTATGCTTCGCTGAGATCATTTACTTTTAATGGTTTCTATGGAAACCCAACTCCAGACAGGCATGGGTATGTTGTGAAGTCTGCTAGGCCTGACGCTGCACTGGCAACATGTATCAGCACAAAATCTCAACATTTCAGGGGGCTTCATATGGTTGGCTTTATGACAAATCCACTAGGTCGAGTAGAGGCATAACATCATATGTAACGTGCCCCGTATCTACCGTACGTGACCGATAACTCTGATGTCTTCATATGTTCCAGAGAGGCTTTCAAGGTCTCCTCCTTGGCACCAAGATCCAGGTGCACAACTACTACCCTACCTCCCGCAGCTACACGTTTGCTCCATGTTTGCCAATACCATTCTTTCACCCATAATCCAGAACTATCGGACATGTTAACGCCATTATTTTACCCAGGAGAATGCCAAAACCAGCACATAAAGCCTCCATTTTTATAAAGTGGCATAAGCTCTGTTTCTCATAGTTACCAATATTGAATAGCAATTTCAGAACACTTAACCCCAGTTAATGGACCACCCAATCCATGAGTTCGACTAGTATAATCACCATCCCATTTTTTGGGAAGTTTGTAAAAAAAAATGGACCAGTCAAGTTCTTCTTGACCCTTTTTTTTTTAGGTCATTTCTATGAAACAACCAGATTGTCATACACCCTCACACAGGCTCTTTCGAGAGGGCTTCACCTGGTCAAATTGTCCAAAGCTTACTGGTATGCACTGCAATTAGTAGAACAGTGAGGGTCTCAGAAAAAGACCCACTATGATCTACGGTATCTACCAACAAGAAATACGATGACTGTTGTGTTTTGGTAGCTGAGGAGAAAAAGCAAATACAGCAATACACCAGAGAGGCTGGAACCTATTGAATTGCAGTAACCTGAACTAACCACACAACTAGAGGTAGCCGTGGAGCGTTCCTACGTTGATCCTAGACGCCTCATCACAGCCTGACAGATAACTACACCTAAAGGCAGAAAGAGGAAAGCTATCTGCCCCGGAGCAGATCCCCAAAGAAAATAGGAAGCCCCCAAACATGTAATGGCGGTTAGACAAGAAGAAGCACGGACACAGACAGAAAATAGAATGAGCAAACGCTGGGGCCCAATCTGTCTAGACAGAAAAGTACAGGAAAGGATTCTCACTGCAATCCAAAAAAACCCCTAAAAAATACCAACTCTTCTGATTGCAAAAACACCTGAGATCACACGATCTCTACCACCTAAATCAGATCTCTGGTGTAACAAAACTAAGCCGCAGCCACTGAAAAAACAGGAAAAAGCAAATGAACAAATAACAGTGGCTTCAGATAAACTGAGAGGAGCACAGGCCCCCAGGAGGGGACCCGGCTGACCTCCACAGAAGTGCAGGGAACTATGCAAAAAGCAAGCACAAAAATAAAAGCAGAAAATATCTTATCTGAAAGCAGAAGATGCAGGCAAGACTCAGCAAACTTCCAAATGAACCAGGAACTACAATTGAGACAAGAACAATTGATCACCGGCAACCATCATGGGAGGGAACCTCCCTTATATCAGACCAGTCAGTGATCCCAGATTGCCATTCCTCGCTGAAAGGTTCAGTACTGTCTGTAACCACCAGAGGGAGCCTCTGCTCAGAAACAATCTCTAGCACATTCATAACAGATGACATTTTAGAGTTGTGCAAAAGGATTTTCAGGACCCTGGCCGGTAGTCCATGGCTGGTGAACCACGTTCTACTTGCCTGTGCCTTTTTTGATTAGAAGACCTGGCACAATGTCATGCCTAACTTCATGACAGACTTATTCACAATGAAGTAGCCATCATACTCCTCTGACTAAGTAGCCTCTTCAACGGAAGAGTACTCTATCTCTGGCGGCACCTATTGGACGCAGCGGTCCGAAAAGTCAATATTGACCATTTAACAAGCCATAGTGCATGAATCAGAATAAGCCAAACTAGAAACCTCATTTGCAGACACATGTTTCAGGGTATTACCTCCTCATCAGTGCCAAGCAGTAGATCAGATTTGGCTAGGTAAGAGGCCCCTGACTGTGCTTCAAAGGGGAACTTTTCTCCTTGGGGGGGTGTGCAGCCGGCATAAGGAAACTTATAGGCCATGCAATACTCCTTTGGGAAATTAAATATGCAAACTACCTCTTCAAAAGGAAGAGTACTTTATCTCTGGTGTCACCTATTGGATGCAGCAATCCTAAAAGTCAAAATCTACCCTTTAACAAGCCAAGCTACGTCATAAAACCTAAGACAGAAACAAAATGATCATATATACTGCTGTAAGTAAATAAGTAAAAGCAATAGTGCATATAAATACCATAGGGTACTTAGTAAACACTGTTTTTAATTTTAAAAAAAGCATAAAAGCCATCCCACTACGAAAAGGTGTACCTAAATCAGGATGGTCCTAACCTCTAGTATTAAAACCTTACCATGTGTAATAGTTACTGTACGTTAATGTGAATAAGGGCCAAGCAGGACCAGGGCCTGAATATGGATACCCAGCAAATGGAAAGTTATATAAACTTAATGTCCTGCTCAAAGAAAGGGCTTAGGATTAGAAGCCAAACCAGAAACTCAATTTGCAGACACATGTTTCAGGTTGTTACCCCTCCTCAGTGCAAAGCAGGAGATCTTATTGGGCTAGGTGAGAGGCTTCTGACTGCGGGTCAAAAGGAAAACATTTCCCCTTACAGAATACCAAGCCAGCGTAAGGAGAGTTATAAGCCATGCAGCGCTCCTTCGGGAATTTAGATATGCAATTAGCCTTTTCAGGAGGAAGAGGACTTTAACTCTGGTGCCAACTATTGGATGTAGCAAGCTTAAAAGTCAATATCGACCTTTTTCCCTTTTGAAGAGGCTATTTGCATATTTATAGAGGCGCATTGCACTGCCTTTAAGTCTTCTTACCTAATTTGGAAACTCTCTGCAAGGGTACTCGTTCCCTCTTAAATCCAGAGTCAGAGGCCTCTCCACTAGCTATAGAAGCTCTTTTTCTTTGCGCTGATGAGAGGCAACACCCCGAAACACGTGTCTGCAAATGGAGTTTCTGGTTCGGCTTCTTGTCCTAAGTCATGTGGCAAGTCTCATTAAAGGGTTAATATTGACTTTTAGGATTGCAACAGAGATAAATTCCTCTATTGCATATTTCAATTCCCAGAGGAACATTGCATAGCCTAAAAGTCTCCTTACAATTTCTCCCTTTAGACTCTTCTGAGTAACACAAACCCTTAATTTTTAACATTTTCTTGGTGGCCCATCTGTAAAAATAAGACAAACTGTAGTGCCAGGGAATGGACCGCCCACTGTTCAGACATTGATACTATATCCTAAAGGTAGGGTTTAAAGTCCGGAAGAACCCATTTCATTTTTTTTAGAAATGTAATTACAATTTTTGAACATTTGTTTAAATTTTACCAAAAATATATTCTGTTTTTAATTTTTGCTTTCCTGGACTTATACTTCCCCCTTAAATCAGGAGACCCCCCTCTATTATCAAATAATGGCTTAAAAGGCACAGTCATTAGCAACTCCATTTAGCACAGATATGTCGCCTCATTACAAAGATGCGCAGTGAAACAGGTCAGCGCACAATCTACTTCATCACTTTCCTAATCCCAAAACAGCTTGATGTTCTGTGCGCCGCGCTCATTCAGAGCGAGCGGACAGCGTAGTTTCAGTTTAAGCTCTCCGACTTCCGGATGGTGATTCCAATTGAATGTTTCGTGCTTGTGAGGATTAAACGCATAGTCAGTGGCAAATCACAGAAACATCTGTATAAGCATCCTCCGTCCACCGGGGGCTAATCCACAGGAAATAATGAATTAATTCTACATGTATTTTGCAGGCCGTGTCGTCTAAACACTGTGATAATGAAATGCTAAAATAGGATTTTTTAAAAAAAATTGCAATTTTTTGAGATTTACAAAATTTGTAGCCAACCATAAATTTCCCACTTTTGATCTCTCTTTTCCAATCTCCGGAAAGTGGTGGTCAAAATTTGATAATTCCTTTATACTTCCACTAGCCTGGAAAGGGAAAGGGAAGAACGTATTGTTCTGAGTGTCCAGATGTCCGTTCACGAGACTATATTTTACGGTCAGTGATTACTTGGCAAATTTCTGGTGCAACTAAGCGTCTCCTGTCCTAAGAACCTTATAGGTCTATATGAGGATGTTATTTCAGGTCAGGAGACCCATGAGAATTGTGGTCCTTCATTCATTCTTTTATATTGTAGACCCAGTGCCTTCCAGATAATTGACTAGATCAAAAGTATGGGAGAAGAAAGGTATGCTCAACTGCAAAAAAAAAAATATTTGCAGTTCTCTGAAGTAGTCTTCAATAACATAAAAAAATAGAAAAATACTTCGGCACTCTTCGGTAGTGCCGAAGTATTTTTCTATGTAGATCAAGAATACGACTGTCTAAAAAATTGTAGATCCATTCTATGATATGATCCATATCACATGGATCACTTGTGCTGACATTAGCAAGAATCTACAGAGAAAATACCTTGTTTTACTTACCTCGTTCTGTTCTTGAAGAGGTGTGCCGAAACGTTTATGAATTGTCATCATGATATTCCACCAGTGGGACCAGAACCGATTTCCAGAACTGGGATCCTATGGAAAAGAAGGAGCGAATGCTGTGTATGTGCAGCCACCTCTCTATTCTTGACGTGGTCCTTTTAATTAAGATAGATGCTGTGCAAAAATTTTAGGCAGGTCTGAGAACAATGCTGCAAGGTAAGAAATAAAGTAGAAAATAAAACAAAAGTGTTAATAGTTTACTTTTTATCAGTTAACACAATGCAAAGTGAATGAACAAAAAATAAAATCAATATTTGGTGACCACATTTTGCCTTCAGCGTCACTTCTTTTAGGTATCCAAGGGACAACGTTTCTTCTTCAGAGACTGACATGTCAAGCTTGGCATGCCAAGGTGAGGAGACTTTTAAGCCTTGCAATGCTCCTCTGGGAAATAGGCAAATTGTCTCTTCTGAGAGGAATAGGACTAGAACTCTAGCGCCACCTATTGGAGGTCACAAAAATGTTACCCGTTGGATCCTCTGCTCAGAACCAGATCTCACACTTTGCCCTGATGAGAGGCAGTACACCAAAACACAGTGTCAGCAAATTGAGATTCTGGTTTGGCTTTTATCCTAAGTCATGGGGCAAGGCTCGTTAGAGGGTCAATATTGACTTTTAGGATAACTACTTCCAATAGAAACCTTCTGGAATCGTTTTAATCAAGGTCAAGGTGATTTGCTGACTCTTTCCAGGAGGTATCCCCTTATTCTGGGGGGCCTTCCAGATGATCTGGCAAGTATTACTATGAGCTGATTCGGGACTATGCTTACTCCTTTTTTACTAAGCTCCTGGGCTCCCTCTAGAGGTCAGGGCAGATAGTTTTCTGCTTATTGTATATTTATGCTGGGGTTTTGGAGCTCTGCGCCCAAAAAAACAGAGCTCCTGCCACTATAAGGAAGACAGAAATTAATCAGAACAGAATATTGCATATATACCTTAGGATTTACTTAAATCCTATCTGGTCATCTCAGAATTGTTTAATGGCTTTCTATGTGTCAATGCTAGTTGAAGAATTTGTCCAAAAAATTTTGCCAAAAATAGCGCCTCTGCTGTCAACAGGTTGAGTATAATATTTCAGCTCAGCTCTATTGAAGTGTATGAGGCTGAGCTGTAATGTCCCATACAACCTGAAGACAAGAGTAGTGCTGTTTTTGGAAGAATTTTTTTTTTATAATCCTGGATAGCCTCTTAAAGTAGATGAGTCATTTTCTTTATATGTATTTTTCTTATCTGGTGTAAATGCCGCTGTTCTCCTGAATCCGATGATGTTTTTCTTGTGTTCCTGCTCCCCTCCGTTTCTGAGATATGGCCTCTTCTTCCCTGTATATAAATCTAGTCTTTGGATCTATGTGGGCGTGGTCTTCAGGTAGTCTCTCGTGGGGATGAGTTGAGGACCACACCCACTTGATAACAGGAGGCCATATCTCAGGATTGGAAAGGCGTATAAAGAAAAGAAAAACAGCGCCGGATTCAGGAGAACAGCGGCATTTACACCAGGTAGAAAAATTACACATTTATGGCAAGTGACAGGACCCCTTTAAAGGCAACTAATATACATTCTTATTAGCTATTAGTGGTTTTCTTACTGTATACTTCTGAATATTGATCCTAAATTACAGACACACTTAACTGCACCTATATGTGGTCTCATATGGACAAGCAGTCAAGTACAGAAATTGCATCTGCTGCTGATTTCTAGATAGGCTTTCAGTTGTCAGGTTCATCACTGGAATTATTCATTGTTGCTTAGCAAATTCTACATGCCTGGAATACCGCGGATCCTTGCACCTCATAATAGGATGAAGTCATCTGTTTTCTGGAATCTCACTACTGCTTAAAATGCGTCTTTGGTCTACATCTAATAAGCTGCATATATAAGTCCTCTACCCGCGAAAAATGTCCACCCTACTAGCAGGGAAGTAGCCATAGGGGGTGCAGAGGTAGAAGTCACACACAGGACCTGGCGTAAAAAGATCTACAAAGATCCCTCTGACTTACAAGAAGACACAGTATTATAAATGGTACATGGGAACTGATGATGGCATCATTACAGATTTTCATTTTCTGACGTGATACGTTTTTACAAGAATTTTATCTGCCTGCAACCACCACTAGGGGGAGCTAATGCATATGGATTTCTACAGTCATTTTTTTTTCCCTTGTCACATTCCAAGATCCATAAAGTTTTAATTTTTTTCAGCAATTTTGATGGCTTGTTTTTTCTAGAGGATAATTTTCTTTCCAATGCCACACTTTAAGGGTACATATGATTTATTGAATATCTTATTTGTTTATTTATTTTTTAAAGGCAACTCAAATCAAAACAAGCAACAAAAAAGTGCAAAAACAAATATCGGAGATATAACAACACATGTAATTAATTATAGAGACATCAAAAGATATCACGGATTTAGACAAACACCTGGTTAAAAAAATGTACACCCTGCAATTTCAAGATGACAGTAAATGCCAAAAAAAAAGCAAATATGTGCCTGCTGTTAAGGAGAAACGAGTACGAGGAAAGAAAGTGGAACCATGGATGTAAGGCACTATTCGACTCCGAGGACAGGTGTAGGGTCCCGAAATAAGCCTCCGAGAAGGGCTGATAACACTAGGAAAAAAGTAGTAAACACCCCTTAAAGCAGGCACATTAACGTGTCACATAAAGTAGAACAGCAGGGATCCGACATACCTGTTCACGTTTCGCTTGGGAAGCTTTATCTGGGGGTTATTTGCTGTACTGTTTCTCTTCTCCTTGACAGTATGTAAATATTTGCATGTTGTCAAGGAGAAATAGTAAAGAAAATAAAATGGAGCCAAGGGATGTAAGGCGCTAATCAACTCCAAGAACATGTGTAGGGTTCTGAAATACGGAAAGGCTGATAATACTCGGAAAAAAGTAGTAAATACCCTTTCAAGCAGGCACACAAACCAGAGTTACCACAGTAAGGGTGTCACTTAAGTTAGAACAGCAGGGACCCACCACACCTGCACACGTTTCGCTTGAAAAGCTTTATCTGGGGGTGAATTACTGTACTGTTTCTCCTTGACGGTATGTAAATATTTGCCACATGCGCAATACTGCAAATAGTTGCATGCTGTCAAGTTGAAATAGTAAAGAAAATAAAGTGGAGCCAAGGGTTGTAAGGCACTAATGGACTCCAACAACATGTGTGGGGTCCCAAAATACAGAAAGGCTGATAATACTAGGAAAAAAAGTAGTAAATATCCCTTCAAGCAAGCACACAAACCAGAATTACTGTATTAAAAGTGTGCTACACGGTAAAACAGCAGGGACATACCACACCCGCGCATGTTTCGCTTAGAAAGCTTCATCTGGGGGAAAAACAATTTGCATGCTGTCAAGGAGAACTGAGTAAAGAAAATAAAGTGGAGGCAAGGGTTATAAGACCCTAATCGACTCCAAGAACATGTGTAGGGTTCCGAAATAAGCCTCCAGAAAGGCTGATAACACTAGGAAAAATGTAGTAAACGCCCCTTCAGGCAGAGATACAAACCAGAGTTACCGTAGTAAAAGTGTGATTAAGGCAACACAGCAGGGACATACCACACGTGTGCACGTTTCGCTTAGAAAGCTTTATCTGGGGGGGGATTTGCTGTACTGTTTCTCCTTAACAGTATGGAAATATTTGCCACAAGTGCAAAAAAAACAACATTTGCACGCTGTCGAGAAGAAACAGTAAAGAAAATAAAGTGGAGCCAAGGGTTGTAAGGCACTAATGGACTCCAAGAACATGTGTGGGGTCCCAAAATAAGGAAAGGCTGATAACGCTATGAAAATGGTAGAAAACACCTCTTAAAGCAGGCACATAAACCACAATAAAAGTATGATATAAAGTTAAATATCTTGCATCCACATGCGTTTCTCTTGGAAAGCTTCATCTGGGGGGCTTAGCTATACTCTTTCTCCTTTACAATACATGTATTTGCCATTTTTTACACTTGTGGTTATATACTGCCATCATGTGGTGGACACTGAAACTGCAATGTGTATAAAGTGTTTTCCCAACCCGTTTATTTGTATTCTTGGTATGTTGTACTGTGTCTGTACTAATACTGTCTAAGTATTTCATTTTAGATGTATCAATAAAGATACAATTTACCAATGGTAACAATTTAGGAAGTTATCACCTATCCTCATTATTGGGTGATAACTTATTGATTGATGGAGCATGCGCAGCACCTGCTCCATTCATTGTCTATGGGTCTGCCTATGGTAGGCATGTCACAGTCCTTCAGCAGAGTAATAGCGAACTGCCCATTTGTGCGGTCTAGGATACAATTGAAGAAAAGTTATCATACAAGTGATCACAATTTTACATAATTTTGAAAGTATAAAAATAATAAAAAGATGCTGAACATTTTTTTTATCTTTCATGAACAGCGCCACACTTGACCCCAGGTCGTATCTGGTATTGCAGCTTGGATAATTTCATCTAGTTAAAGCAAAACTGCAATACGACGCTGACCTGTGGGCAGATGTGCAGCTATTTTTGGAAATGAAATGGGTTTTTTTCTAATTCTGGACAATCCCTTTAAAGTAGTCTAATAACTTTTGCTTTGGCACTATAGCAAGGGCATAATGACTTTTGACTCTGTAGCCATTTTTTTTAACAATAACCCCTTAGCTCAGGAGGTGGAGAATTATTATGTTTTTTTCAGGATTAGTAAAAAAAAGTTTATCTTCTTTTTTTTTATTGTGGAAACAGCGCCACCCTTGACTGTGGTTGTGCCTGGTATTGCAGCACCACTTTATTAGGTAAATGAGGCTGAGGTGCAATACCAGACACAGCGCCCCTGTAGGGGAACTGAAGCATTACATGTACATGGACATCAATGGGCCACCTGGTCACAGACTTGGTCCTCTTTGAAGCCACTTTTTCCTCCAGGCAAATGAAAGTTTGCTTCCTGAACCTGCGGACAACCATAAATGTATGACAGATGTGGCTAGGATCCAGGCCCAGTGGCACAATACTTCTGTATATAGGGGTATTCCGCTGAGTGATGACACTGGGCTTCCTCCACCCCTGCGGGCAGCACCAGTTAGCGGTGCACAGTCCGGACATTCTCCCTGCAGATTGCTCTGCCCATCACACTATTCTCGGTCTCACGGGGAAGTGACACCACCATTAGAATAGTTCTTATAATCCTGTTTACCCTGAAGCCCAGCAGTGACCCCCTCTGCGCTGCTTCCTCTTAAAGGGGTTGTCTAGATATCGAATCGCCACCGATCACTACACTGGGGGTCACTTCTCCTCTCTGACTGGCGCTGTCTCCAGCACATCATATAACTGCGGCAGCCCAACACCACCAACAACATCATCCACTCCGGTCATTTAAAGGTTATCCGGCTGCATGTTTTTGCTATGTAATCTGAGAGCAGCATGTTATAGGGCTGGAGACCCTGATTCCAGCGATGTGTCACTTACTGGGCTGCTTTGTGCAGTTTTGATAGAATCCCTGCTGTAGATACAGCAATGGTCAGAATGCTGAGCTGTGTATAACCCCGCCCACACCTCTCATTGGCAGCTTCCTCTGTGCTGGCTGCCAATCAGTGGTGAGGGCGGGGTTACACAGATTTGCTGGACTGCTGTGCACATGAGACCTAGTCTGACAATGATAATCTCCTGCTGATAAAACACTGATTGTATAGAAACTACAGCACACAGCCTATTAAGTAATACATCGCTGGAATCAGGCTTTCTTGCTCTATTTTATGCTGCTCTCTGATTAAATAGCAAAAACCTGATGACAGTTTCCCTTTAAATCGGCTCTTTTTACTACTTAGTTCTTTAATTTCTTGCTACTCAAGTCTTCTACATCATTGTTCAGTTCTGCTACATTGGTCATCACTGTTCCAGCTCTGCTACATCAGCCATCGATGGGCCAGCTCTGCTACATTAGTCATCACTGCTCCAGCTCTGCTACATCAGCCATCAATAGGCCACCTCTGCTACATCAGCCATCGATGGGCCAGCTCTGCTACATCAGTCATCAATGGGCCACCTCTGCTACATTGGTCATCACTGTTCCAGCTCTGCTACATCAGTCACCTCTGGTCCAGCTCTGCTACATCAATGTGAATATTCAGTGCCATAAAGTGACAAGTTAGTGTCATACACGCCCAAACAGTGTATGTAGAGGCAAAACCACAGACAATATATCAGAATATTATATCACTTTTCATTAAATATTTGCAATTATATGCAGATCAGATGACAAACGGAACTAATGGAACTTGGAGTTGAAGCCCCACGAAGTTCATGGCCAGTAGGCTTTTGCCTCTACAGCCTTCCCTGTAATCTGCCCTGGAGACAACTTATAAATGTGGTGTCCTTAGCGTCTTAATTTCTCCGATTTTTTTCTTCTGTAGTTTGATCGCACTGTAAAAAAAAAAGTTGAATAGAAATATTACACAGATCCACCCTCCTTCGGTAACATTTCACCATGGGGTCCTTATTGGGGGGGAATTCTTACCTCTGGACTGTACTTACCTGCTATTGTTTTACTGTGGAACAGCTATGATCGTATGACTGCAATTTATGCCTGAGGTCAGCTGGCTTCCTGTTCTGTCTCTCCACCATGCTTTACACTGCATGTCTGCTCAAACAACTGAACAACCAGTAATGAAGAGAATCAGGTGGCTGCTTGTAGTCTAGGGCACATAAGAAAGGGAAAAGAAGGTAGATGGGTCACTTATTAAGGGCAAAAGACTGACTTTTATTAAAGAGAAGTATAGATTGGCGTATGACGGCGCTGTTAAGAGAGGATGCGGCACTGTTAATGGGCATGCAGCTAGCAATATTTAGGATTGTTGTATTCTCAGGTCAGTAATACATGGCTGTCATTTTTTAATGGGGGGTTTAGGTTTACTGCCCCCAAAAAATATCAGCAATAGAAAAAAAACTATAATATAATGACCTGAAATCTAAAAGTGATGATTTCCCTTTAAAAGAAATTAAATTCCTCTGCTGCCCTCTGCTGGTGACTACTGCAATACTACACTAATTAGATTTAACCCGTTAACAAACAAGTTTTGCTTTTTATTTTTTTCCTCGCTTTTAAAAAAGAAGTTCTTGTATAAAACAAGATCTATTTTTTTTAATGCCAGCAGTTTGGAGCACTTATAATTTATTGATTAGCTTTTTTTATTATTATTATGTTATTGGAGAAGGGGAAAAAAAGCAATAATTATTTGCATTTTTGCGGGGTTTTTTGCATTTACACAATTATAACGCTTTATGGGGAAAAAAACACAAAAGGGACACTTGCATTGCTGCATCAATGGGTCTATACGAGGGCTTGTTTCTTTTTACTGTATTAGTTGTAGTTTTTACTTTTATTTTTTCGTTCCACCAGGGGACGTAAACCAGTGATTGATTATATCATGTTTTGGATGCTTTTCTGATGCATTTTATGCCTGTTGCATGTTCTAGCTGGATATACCCGCAATGTCTTTTTCAGGGGGTTCTGCTCTGAAATTTCACCTGAAGAAGCTGCGAAACGCTAAAAAGAATGAACTCTTGCACGGCAGTGTCTTTATATAGGGGACTTCATTTTTGATCCACATGCAAATGAGGCGGCTTCGGTGCGCCCTTGGCGTGATCAACATTTCAGTGCGTCGTTACGCCCTTCGATTTGCATATCTAGCACTGTCACTGAGCTGCATGGACTGCGCGCACTCCTTAAACTCAAAAGCCCTGACAGCGAAGGAACCAGCAGTGTCAGTGCAGGCGCGCACTCAGTGTGGGTGTGGACACGCTCTGATATCCGGCTCCTCTCTCTTTAGCAGCTTGCCCTTTGATTTGCATATCTAGCACTGTCACTGAGCTGCATGGACTGCGCGTACTCCCTAAACTCAAAAGCCCTGACAGCGAAGGAACCAGCAGTGTCAGTGCAGGCGCGCACTCAGTGTGGGTGTGGACACGCTCTGATATCCGGTTCCTCTCTGAAGCAGCTTGCACCGAGTGTAGTGAGCAGTGGCCATATGTAGTGGCATGTAAAAGTTTGGGCACCTCTGGTCAAAATTAATGTTATTGTGAACAGTTAAACAAGTTGGAGATGAAATGATCTCTAAAAGGCCTAAAGTTAAAGATGACACATTTCCTTTATATTTTAGGCAAAAAAAAATATTGTCACGTTTTAGATTAAAGGAAAATGGGCCAATGCAAAAGTTTGTGCACCCCAGGAGATTTGTGTGCTGAGATAACTTTGACCAAGGTTTCAGACCTTAATTAGTCTCTTAGGGTTATGACTTGTTCACTATTATCGTTAGGAAAAGCCAGGTGATGCAACTTTCTCAGTTTTTTTTTCTAAAAACCCAGCCTCTTCTAACCTTCTGCCAAAAACAGCAGCCATGGGTTCTTCTAAGCAGCTGCCTAGCACCCTGAAAATGATAATGGTGGAGGCCCACAAAGCAGGGGTAGGCTATAAGAAGATAGCAAAGCTATTTCAAGTTGCCCTTTCCTCAGTTCGAAATTTAATTAAGAAACGGAAGTTATTAGGAACAGTGGAGGTCAAGATAAGGTCTGGAAGACCAAGCAACATTTTAGTGAGAGCTGCTCGAAGCATTGCTAGAGAGGCAAATCAAAACCTGAGCTTGACTGCAAAAGACCTTCAGAAAGATGTAGCAGTCTCTAGAGTTGTGCTACATTGTTCTACCGTTCAGAGACATCTGCACAAATATCAGAAGAAAACCTCTCCTGCATCCTCGCCATAAAAATCAGTGTCAGAACATTTGCATTAACCTGTTTACTACCCGAGACCAACAGGAAAACTTGCATTGACCTGTATTCTACCCTAGACAGCCAAGAACATTTACATTCACCTGCTTACTACCCCTGACCACCAGGGACAATTACATTGACCTGTCTTCTACCCTAGACTGCCAAGAACATTTACATTCACCTGCTTACTACCCCTGACCACCAGGGACAATTACATTGACCTGTCTTCTACCCTAGACTGCCAAGAACATTTACATTCACCTGTTTTCTACCCCAGACCACCAGGAACACTTACATTGACCTGTCTTCTACCCTAGACTGCCAAGAACATTTACATTCACTTGTTTTCTTCTACCCCAGACCACCAGGAACATTTACATTGACCTGTCTTCCACCCTAGACTACCAAGAACATTTACATTCACTTGTTTTCTACCCCAGACCACCTGGAACACTTACATTGACCTGTCTTCTACCCTAGACTACCAAGAACATTTACATTCACTTGTTTTCTACCCCAGACCACCTGGAACACTTACATTGACCTGTCTTCTACCCTAGACTACCAAGAACATTTACATTCACTTGTTTTCTACCCCAGACCACCTGGAACACTTACATTGACCGGTCTTCTACCTTAGACTACCAAGAACATTTACATTCACCTGTTTTCTACCCCAGACCACCTGGAACACTTACATTGACCTGTCTTCTACCCTAGACTACCAAGAACATTTACATTCACTTGTTTTCTACCCCAGACCACCTGGAACACTTACATTGACCGGTCTTCTACCTTAGACTACCAAGAACATTTACATTCACTTGTTTTCTACCCCAGACCACCTGGAACATTTACATTGACCTGTCTTCTACCCTAGACTACCAAGAACATTTACATTCACTTGTTTTCTACCCCAGACCACCTGGAACACTTACATTGACCGGTCTTCTACCTTAGACTACCAAGAACATTTACATTCACTTGTTTTCTACCCCAGACCACCTGGAACATTTACATTGACCTGTCTTCTACCCTAGACTAGCAAGAACATTTACATTCACTTGTTTTCTACCCCAGACCACCTGGAACACTTACATTGACCTGTCTTCTACCCTAGACTACCAAGAACATTTACATTCACCTGTTTTCTACCCCAGACCACCTGGAACACTTACATTGACCGGTCTTCTACCTTAGACTACCAAGAACATTTACATTCACTTGTTTTCTACCCCAGACCACCTGGAACACTTACATTGACCGGTCTTCTACCTTAGACTACCAAGAACATTTACATTCACTTGTTTTCTACCCCAGACCACCTGGAACATTTACATTGACCTGTCTTCTACCCTAGACTACCAAGAACATTTACATTCACTTGTTTTCTACCCCAGACCACCTGGAACATTTACATTGACCTGCCTTCTACCCTAGACTGCCAAGAACATTTACATTCACCTGTTTTCTTCTACCCCAGACCACCTGGAACACTTACATTGACCTGTCTTCTACCCTAGACTGCCAAGAACATTTACATTCACCTGTTTTCTTCTACCCCAGACCACCTGGAACACTTACATTGACCTGTCTTCTACCCTAGACTGCCAAGAACATTTACATTCACCTGTTTTCTTCTACCCCAGACCACCTGGAACACTTACATTGACCTGTCTTCTACCTTAGACTGCCAAGAACATTTACATTCACCTGTTTTCTTCTACCCCAGACCACCTGGAACACTTACATTGACCTGTCTTCTACCCTAGACTACCAAGAACATTTACATTCACCTGTGTTTACTTCCCCAACCAGGAATACTTCTAAAGTACCAATGATACTGAAATTGTCTCTTCACTGACCTAAACAACCAGGGATTCTAACCCTAACCTTTTTGTGCCATAGACCTCCAGGAATACCATGATTAATCCTTTTACTTCTCTAGTCCATCAGGGAAAATAACACAAACTCATTACAATTTTCTAAAATCTTCAAGGACACTAACATTAACTTCTTTACTACCTTAGAGGGAGCTGGACGCTAAACCATTCACTTCCCAAGACCTCCAGGAACACTTACATTTACACTGTTTACTACCCTAGACCACCAGGAACCCTTACATTACCCTTTTTATTATCTTAGACCTCCTCTTCTAGAGAACCAAGGACACTGAAATTAACTATTCACTGATCTTAATACTGAGGGATACTTATGCTCAACTTTTTGCTCCCATAAACCACCAGGCATACTGGAATTAACCCTTTCAGATCTCTAGACCACCAGGAATAATGATATGATCCTACACTGCTCTAAACCCACCAGGGATCCTGGTATTAACCACTTCACAAAGTCTTGACCACCCAAGTCCTGGAACAGCGTCCAGGCATGTTCTTCAGAAGACTGTAACGACCGCAGATCCTTCTATGGAAAATTACGGGAAATATGTGTTCCGTGGATATTTCCGTGCCGCTGTTTATTTGCTGTTGGGTCCATGTGAAATATATATTCAGACTTGTGGGATTAAACTCTGGGATGGTACAATACCTGCTCTGTATGTCTCCCATCGCTACCACGGACCACAAGCTACGATATTTATGGACGTGGACACAGACCGAGGGAAAAAAATGGATTATGGGTGAATTTATGGAAACTTCGAAAATATTTTCTTTCATATCTGACTGCCTCCTGCACTTATAAATGGGCTGCGTTATGTCTAAGGCGGAGGAGATGTGAAATTTACTTTTCCTGATGTGGGAAACTAAAGGTCATTTATGCCAGAATCGGGAATCACAAGGACACTTTTTATTTATCTATTAGTATTACTGGATTTTTTTTTTTTTTTTTACGTTTTATGCTTTAGAGACAGTTCTTCCCCCAGTCTATTATCCGAAGCTGCTTTAACCCTTTCAGATTGCCTTAGCTACTTTACTGTGTAAAAGCTTTTATTTCTTATTACTGTGTCACAGCAGCTTATCTTGGCTCAGGCAGCACAACATACATTGACCTGTCTTCTACCCTAGACTGCCAAGAACATTTACATTCACCTGCTTACTACCCCTGACCACCAGGGACAATTACATTGACCTGTCTTCTACCCTAGACTGCCAAGAACATTTACATTCACTTGTTTTCTTCTACCCCAGACCACCAGGAACATTTACATTGACCTGTCTTCCACCCTAGACTACCAAGAACATTTACATTCACTTGTTTTCTACCCCAGACCACCTGGAACACTTACATTGACCTGTCTTCTACCCTAGACTACCAAGAACATTTACATTCACTTGTTTTCTACCCCAGACCACCTGGAACACTTACATTGACCTGTCTTCTACCCTAGACTACCAAGAACATTTACATTCACTTGTTTTCTACCCCAGACCACCTGGAACACTTACATTGACCGGTCTTCTACCTTAGACTACCAAGAACATTTACATTCACCTGTTTTCTACCCCAGACCACCTGGAACACTTACATTGACCTGTCTTCTACCCTAGACTACCAAGAACATTTACATTCACTTGTTTTCTACCCCAGACCACCTGGAACACTTACATTGACCGGTCTTCTACCTTAGACTACCAAGAACATTTACATTCACTTGTTTTCTACCCCAGACCACCTGGAACATTTACATTGACCTGTCTTCTACCCTAGACTACCAAGAACATTTACATTCACTTGTTTTCTACCCCAGACCACCTGGAACATTTACATTGACCTGTCTTCTACCCTAGACTACCAAGAACATTTACATTCACTTGTTTTCTACCCCAGACCACCTGGAACACTTACATTGACCGGTCTTCTACCTTAGACTACCAAGAACATTTACATTCACTTGTTTTCTACCCCAGACCACCTGGAACACTTACATTGACCGGTCTTCTACCTTAGACTACCAAGAACATTTACATTCACTTGTTTTCTACCCCAGACCACCTGGAACATTTACATTGACCGGTCTTCTACCTTAGACTACCAAGAACATTTACATTCACTTGTTTTCTACCCCAGACCACCTGGAACATTTACATTGACCTGTCTTCTACCCTAGACTAGCAAGAACATTTACATTCACTTGTTTTCTACCCCAGACCACCTGGAACACTTACATTGACCTGTCTTCTACCCTAGACTACCAAGAACATTTACATTCACCTGTTTTCTTCTACCCCAGACCACCTGGAACACTTACATTGACCTGTCTTCTACCTTAGACTGCCAAGAACATTTACATTCACCTGTTTTCTTCTACCCCAGACCACCTGGAACACTTACATTGACCTGTCTTCTACCCTAGACTACCAAGAACATTTACATTCACTTGTTTTCTACCCCAGACCACCTGGAACATTTACATTGACCTGCCTTCTACCCTAGACTACCAAGAACATTTACATTCACCTGTTTTCTTCTACCCCAGACCACCTGGAACACTTACATTGACCTGTCTTCTACCTTAGACTGCCAAGAACATTTACATTCACCTGTTTTCTTCTACCCCAGACCACCTGGAACACTTACATTGACCTGTCTTCTACCCTAGACTACCAAGAACATTTACATTCACCTGCTTACTACCCCTGACCACCAGGGACAATTACATTGACCTGTCTTCTACCCTAGACTGCCAAGAACATTTACATTCACCTGCTTACTACCCCTGACCACCAGGGACAATTACATTGACCTGTCTTCTACCCTAGACTGCCAAGAACATTTACATTCACCTGTTTTCTACCCCAGACCACCAGGAACACTTACATTGACCTGTCTTCTACCCTAGACTGCCAAGAACATTTACATTCACTTGTTTTCTTCTACCCCAGACCACCAGGAACATTTACATTGACCTGTCTTCCACCCTAGACTACCAAGAACATTTACATTCACTTGTTTTCTACCCCAGACCACCTGGAACACTTACATTGACCTGTCTTCTACCCTAGACTACCAAGAACATTTACATTCACTTGTTTTCTACCCCAGACCACCTGGAACACTTACATTGACCTGTCTTCTACCCTAGACTACCAAGAACATTTACATTCACTTGTTTTCTACCCCAGACCACCTGGAACACTTACATTGACCTGTCTTCTACCTTAGACTACCAAGAACATTTACATTCACCTGTTTTCTACCCCAGACCACCTGGAACACTTACATTGACCTGTCTTCTACCCTAGACTACCAAGAACATTTACATTCACTTGTTTTCTACCCCAGACCACCTGGAACACTTACATTGACCGGTCTTCTACCTTAGACTACCAAGAACATTTACATTCACTTGTTTTCTACCCCAGACCACCTGGAACATTTACATTGACCTGTCTTCTACCCTAGACTACCAAGAACATTTACATTCACTTGTTTTCTACCCCAGACCACCTGGAACACTTACATTGACCGGTCTTCTACCTTAGACTACCAAGAACATTTACATTCACTTGTTTTCTACCCCAGACCACCTGGAACATTTACATTGACCTGTCTTCTACCCTAGACTAGCAAGAACATTTACATTCACTTGTTTTCTACCCCAGACCACCTGGAACACTTACATTGACCTGTCTTCTACCCTAGACTACCAAGAACATTTACATTCACCTGTTTTCTACCCCAGACCACCTGGAACACTTACATTGACCGGTCTTCTACCTTAGACTACCAAGAACATTTACATTCACTTGTTTTCTACCCAGACCACCTGGAACACTTACATTGACCGGTCTTCTACCTTAGACTACCAAGAACATTTACATTCACTTGTTTTCTACCCCAGACCACCTGGAACATTTACATTGACCTGTCTTCTACCCTAGACTACCAAGAACATTTACATTCACTTGTTTTCTACCCCAGACCACCTGGAACATTTACATTGACCTGCCTTCTACCCTAGACTGCCAAGAACATTTACATTCACCTGTTTTCTTCTACCCCAGACCACCTGGAACACTTACATTGACCTGTCTTCTACCCTAGACTGCCAAGAACATTTACATTCACCTGTTTTCTTCTACCCCAGACCACCTGGAACACTTACATTGACCTGTCTTCTACCCTAGACTGCCAAGAACATTTACATTCACCTGTTTTCTTCTACCCCAGACCACCTGGAACACTTACATTGACCTGTCTTCTACCTTAGACTGCCAAGAACATTTACATTCACCTGTTTTCTTCTACCCCAGACCACCTGGAACACTTACATTGACCTGTCTTCTACCCTAGACTACCAAGAACATTTACATTCACCTGTGTTTACTTCCCCAACCAGGAATACTTCTAAAGTACCAATGATACTGAAATTGTCTCTTCACTGACCTAAACAACCAGGGATTCTAACCCTAACCTTTTTGTGCCATAGACCTCCAGGAATACCATGATTAATCCTTTTACTTCTCTAGTCCATCAGGGAAAATAACACAAACTCATTACAATTTTCTAAAATCTTCAAGGACACTAACATTAACTTCTTTACTACCTTAGAGGGAGCTGGACGCTAAACCATTCACTTCCCAAGACCTCCAGGAACACTTACATTTACACTGTTTACTACCCTAGACCACCAGGAACCCTTACATTACCCTTTTTATTATCTTAGACCTCCTCTTCTAGAGAACCAAGGACACTGAAATTAACTATTCACTGATCTTAATACTGAGGGATACTTATGCTCAACTTTTTGCTCCCATAAACCACCAGGCATACTGGAATTAACCCTTTCAGATCTCTAGACCACCAGGAATAATGATATGATCCTACACTGCTCTAAACCCACCAGGGATCCTGGTATTAACCACTTCACAAAGTCTTGACCACCCAAGTCCTGGAACAGCGTCCAGGCATGTTCTTCAGAAGACTGTAACGACCGCAGATCCTTCTATGGAAAATTACGGGAAATATGTGTTCCGTGGATATTTCCGTGCCGCTGTTTATTTGCTGTTGGGTCCATGTGAAATATATATTCAGACTTGTGGGATTAAACTCTGGGATGGTACAATACCTGCTCTGTATGTCTCCCATCGCTACCACGGACCACAAGCTACGATATTTATGGACGTGGACACAGACCGAGGAAAAAAATGGATTATGGGTGAATTTATGGAAACTTCGAAAATATTTTCTTTCATGTCTGACTGCCTCCTGCACTTATAAATGGGCTGCGTTATGTCTAAGGCGGAGATGTGAAATTTACTTTTTCTGATGTGGGAAACTAAAGGTCATTTATGCCAGAATCGGGAATCACAAGGACACTTTTTATTTATCTATTAGCATTACTGGATTATTATTTTTTTTACGTTTTATGCTTTAGAGACAGTTCTTCCCCCAGTCTATTATCCGAAGCTGCTTTAACCCTTTCAGATTGCCTTAGCTACTTTACTGTGTAAAAGCTTCTATTTCTTATTACTGTGTCACAGCAGCTTATCTTGGCTCAGGCAGCACAACAGAGCTGAAGACTTGTTGTACTGTGGACCAGGTGGTTATTTTAGTTCAGGCAGTACAATTCAGCTATTTATTATTAATCCGACCGGTTTTTCTTGATTCAGGCAGTACATTAGAGCTATGTATGATTACTCTGTGACAGCTGTTTTTCTTGATTCAGGCAGTACATTAGAGCTATGTATGATTACTCTGTGACAGCTGTTTTTCTTGATTCAGGCAGTACATTAGAGCTATGTATGATTACTCTGTGACAGCTGTTTTTCTTGATTCAGGCAGTACATTAGAGCTATGTATGATTACTCTGTGACAGCTGTTTTTCTTGATTCAGGCAGTACATTAGAGCTATGTATGATTACTCTGTGACAGCTGTTTTTCTTGATTCAGGCAGTACATTAGAGCTATGTATGATTACTCTGCGATAGCTGATTCTCTTGGCTCAGGCAGTATGATAAAGCCGAAGATTTGTTGCTCTGTGGACCAGCTGTTTATCTTAGTTCAGGTAGTATAATTTAACTTACTATTTAATATTACTCCGCGACAACTGCTTATCTTGCCTCAGGCAGTACAATAGAGCTATTGTTTGCTGTGAACCAGCTGTTAATAAGCTAAATATTTATTATTACTCTACGACCGTTTGATTGACTCAGGCAGCACAATACAGCTATTTAATAATTACTCTGTGACAGCTGTTAATCTTGGCTCAGGCAGTACTACAGAGCTGAAGACTTGTTCTGTGGACCAGCTGGTTATCTTAGTTCAGTTAACACAATTCAGCTTATTATTACTCTGTGACAGCTGATTTTCTTGATTCAGGCAGTACAATACAGCTATTTATTATTACTCTGTGACAGCTGATGATCTTGGCTCAGGCAGTACAATACAGCTGAATATTTGTTGTTCTGTGAACCAGCTGATTATCTTAGTTCAGGCAGCACAATGCAACTTACCATTTATTATTACTCTGTATCCACTGTTTATCTTGGCTCAGGCAGTACAACAGAGCTCTTTCTTGTTCTGTGAACCAGCTGTTTATCTTAGTTCAGGCAGTACAATAAGCAAAATATTTATTATTACTTTATGACAATTTGATTGATTCAGGCAGTAGAATACAGCTATTTAATAATTACTCTGTGACAGCTGCTTATCTTGGCTCAGGCAGTACAATAGAGCCATTTCTTGTTCTGTGGACCAGCTGATTATCTTAGTTCAGGCAGCACAATAAGCAAAATATTTAATATTACTCGATGACAGTTTTATTGATTGAGGCGATACAATGTTGCTATTTAATAATTACAATGTGACAGCTGTTTATCTTGATCCAGGCAGAACTATTTTTTGTACTGTCGACGAATCAGAATGGTTAAAGGAGTGGTCCAAAGTCAAAGTAAATTTCATTCTAAATCCCTAAATTGGCTTTCCAGGGTGCGCCTATATGCTTTTCTTTTTTAATTCATAGTCTCATTAAAAAATATATATATATATAATTATTGTGTAATAAATTATATAACCCTTCTCAGAGCTATAGTTTTGCTACAATGTATCAGTATAATCAATCTGAAGTCCAGAATGCAGCTTTATACATAGGACAAGTGAGGATAGGTTTTAAGACAATTCCCATTGACTGATAGCAAACAAAATACTTAAACACATGGTATTTTAGAAAGTTGCAAAATCTTACAATGTGCAGTGATTAAGCTTTATTTACACTGGACTTGAAATGTGGTCATCATGGCCCAAATAGAACATTTTACTTTGTTTCCACAAGAGGGCGATGGCGTTCCATCCATTCCATTCTATGGCTGCAGAACATCTTGCTTCCAGCTTCTTCCAGGCTGACGCACTCACATGTGAATACGCTTTTACTCTTTTTCCGGGACGCACAATGTCACCTTGTTCTTATATTATACATACTTGAATAATAAAGACTTTTCTGAATCTTTGCCGCTGCCCTCTCATTTCACAACTCTGAGGTTTTGGAGAAATAAGTCTCATTCCCTATGATTGGATACGTATGACGGAAACATGAGGCCCAGAGTTCAGTAGGAATGTAAACTTTCATGTTGGGTAGGTGATAAACGTAACATCGGGGGGCTCAGAGGGGGCTTGCTGACATCCTAGATTATTCCAGAATGGGGACAATATTCCAGGAAGGGGCCCAGGGTGGAGGACACTACACAAGGAAGGGGTCCAGGATTGGAAACATTGTTATAAGATGTGGGACATTATACCAATTAATGGCCCAGGATGGGGGGGCATTGTTATAGGATGGGGGACATTATACCAGGATAGGGGACAATGTTACAGGAAGGGGCCAGGATGGGGGACATTAGTACAGTAAGGAGCCAAGGACAGGAGACATTTTACCAGGAAGGGGCCCAGTATGGTGGACATTATTACTGGAAGGGGCTCAGGATTGGAGACACTGTATCAGGAAGGGGGACATTATACAGGGAAGAGGATCAAGATAGTGGACATTATAACAGGAAGGAACACAGTACAGAGGATGTTGTACCAGGAAGTGGCCCAGGATGGGGGACATTATTACTAGAAGGGGCCCAGAATGGGGGACATTATTACTAGAAGGGGCCCAGGATGGGGGACATTATTACTAGAAGGGGCCCAGAATGGGGGACATTATTACTAGAAGGGGCCCAGGATGGGGGACATTATTACTAGAAGGGGCCCAGAATGGGGGACATTATTACTAGAAGGGGCCCAGGATGGGGGACATTATTACTAGATGGGGCCCATGATGTGGGACATTATTACTAGAAGGGGCCCAGGATGGGGGACATTACTAGAAGGGGCCCAGGATGGGGGACATTATTACTAGATGGGGCCCATGATGTGGGACATTATTACTAGAAGGGGCCCAGGATGGGGGACATTACTAGAAGGGCCCAGGATGGGGGACATTATTACTATAAGGGGCCCAGGATGGTTACATTATTACTAGAAGGGGCTCAAGATGGGGGACATTATTACTAGAAGGGGCCCATGATGTGGGACATTATTACTAGAAGGGGCCCAGGATGGGGGACATTACTAGAAGGGCCCAGGATGGGGGACATTATTACTATAAGGGGCCCAGGATGGTTACATTATTACTAGAAGGGGCTCAAGATGGGGGACATTATTACTAGAAGGGGCCCATGATGTGGGACATTATTACTAGAAGGGGCCCAGGATGGGGGACATTATTACTAGAAGGGGCTCAAGATGGGGGACATTATACCAGGAAGGGGGACATTATACCAGGAAGGGGGACATCATACCAGGAAGAAGCCCAGGACAGGGGACATTGTACCAAGCAGGGGCCTAAGATGAGGGACATTATTGAGGGATGCAGGCCAAGATGGGGGGACAGTATTACAGACAGGTGCCAGGACCCTATAATGTCCCCCCCACATTATGGGGACATCACTACATGGAGGGCGTATATAGGATCTACAATGCTACTAGGGCCCATACATCTGCAACCTGGAGGTACAAATTTTGCAGCGGGGTCCACGGGACTCGCACATCTCACACGGGATATGCAATTTTACGCAGCTTCGGTGCCACTATGATCATTGGGCTTCCTAGAGCCGATTTTTCTGTCCGTCTTAAAGGGGCTGTCCAGGATCTAAAAAAAAAAAGCAAACACAAGATACAAGTTACTACATGTGTTTTTTACCAATATCACAGACTCACACAACCAACTTTCTTCTTAGCGTTGATGCTCTCGACATCTTTTTCAGTTGTCCCATTTTGCACACACCATGTGTGTACGACGCCCTAGCAGTCACGAGCCTTACATGGGTTGAGCTGCCCCCTCCGTTTGAAAAATAAAAACTCTCTGAATTCCCCTTTAAGGGCTCATACTCACTGGCGACGAAAACGGATGATATTCAGCCGATAAAAAATCCGATTCAAATCTGATCAATGTTATTCAATAGGTGACATCTCATTTGCGATTTTTTTCTCATCAATCGGTGTGAGAAAAAAATCGCAACATGCTGCGATTTGATGCGATTTTGGCATGATAATCGCTAATGCAAGTCAATGGGTGCGAGAAATAATCGCACAGCACTCGCACCATGCGAGTGCTGTCCGATTTATACGCACCAGTCTCCTTTGAAAAGCCGGCAATTCATCCCCGGCTACTGTAAAATCACACTGACAGCTCACAAAACACTAGATACATACACATAGAATACATATATATATATTATATATATATATATACATGTCATTGTGACACATACATATATATATATTTATAGTTCTTACACTTCTACATACTGTAATAGCCGCTAATTCAATTGCCGGCTTTTGTGAAATCACAGAAGCCGACATGAAATGATACATTGTTTACACACAGTTAACCATGTCATTTCATGTATTTTGATATATGGTTTTAACTTACAATTACATGAGTGTATGTGTGCAAAATGTCAGACATGTAGGGGTTAATTAAAGGTGTAAATTCGTTGAAAAAAAATGCGTGGGCTCCCGTTGTATTTTCTCCACCAGACAGATAAAGCAAGCGAGTGGGGGCAAATAATAGTAGCCTAGGGAGGGTACATTTTTTTGTGCCCCCCCGGCTACTAACATCTGCCCCCCGACACCCCACAAAGGGCAAATCTCTAATTAGATTAGCCCTTTCTGGCACTTTGCCCGTCTATTCCCATTGCCCTGTAGCGGTGGCGAATGGGTTAATAAGGGGTTAAAGCCACCTTGCAATTGAAAGGTCACTTTAAGCCAGGTTAATAATTGAGAGCTGTCAATTAGACAACTATCAATTATTAATCCTATTGTATGAAAGAAAAATCAAACACACACACTTTAATAAAAAAGAAGTTTAATGAAATAATCAAACAGTTTTTGACCATATTTTATTTTCCTGCTAAAACCATTTCCTGTAATAAAAATAAAATAAAAAAGCAAAATTATTCTTACCAATCCGATGCACAGTCAGGTCCCACGCTGTAATCCATCAGAAAGGGTTAACAGGTTACAGCTAGCAGGGAGCCAATGCTGCCTGCTGAGCTATTACCCCCCCCCCCCCCGAATGAATAATTTCCTCTCCCAGCAAAAGGAGAGGAAGTGATTAATTAGTGGAGCTTAATTGATTTATTGCCACTTTCACTTCAGGTCAGGTCACCCTGACCTGACCTAAAGTGAAAGTGGGACGCAATCAATTAAGCTTCATTCATTAATCACATCCTCTCCTGTCGGCAGGAGATAAGCTCATTCATTCAGGAGCTTTCAGCTGAGCACGCAGTATTACTTGCGCTGCTTGGCTCAAAGCTAGTTAACCCTTTGTGAAGGATTACAGCGTGGGACGTGACAGATCGCCGGATAGGTAAGAATAATGTTGTTTTATTATTTTTTCTTTATTATAGGAGATCAAGGTCTTCGAGGGATTAAGAGTTAAATAAAAGATGGTCAAAAATGCGTTTTTATTTCATTAAAATTATTTATTCTTAAAGTGTGTGTTTTTTTATTTACTTCAATAGGATTAATAATTGATAGTTGTCTAATTGACAGCTCTCAATTATTAACCTGGCTTAAAGTGACCTTTCAATTGCAAGGTGGCTTTAACCCCTTATTAACCCATTCGCCACCGCTACAGGACAATGGGAATAGACGGGCAAAGTGCCAGAAAGGGCGAATCTAATTAGAGATTTGCCCTTTCTGGGGTGTCTGGGGGCAGATGTTAGTAGCCAGGGGGGGCACAAAAAAAATGTACCCTCCCTAGGCTATTATTATCTGCCTCCACTCGCTTGCTTTGTCTGTCTGGTGGAGAAAATACAGCGGGAGCCCACGCATTTTTTTTCAACGAATTTACACCTTTAATTAACCCCTACATGTCTGCAATTTTGCACACATACACTTATGTAATTGTAAGTTAAAACCACATATCAAAATACATGAAATGACATGGTTAAGTGTGTGTAAACAATGTATCATTTCATATCGGCTTCTGTGATTTCACAAAAGCCGGCAATTGAATTAGCGGCTTTTACAGTATGTAGAAGTGTATGAACTATAAATATATGTACATATATGTGTCACAATGACAAATATATATATATATGTATTCTATGTGTGTATATGTATTGTTTCTATTCTTTATTAAAGCTGTCAGTGTGATTTTACAGTATAGCCAGGGATGAATTAGCGGCTATTATACTATGTAGAAGTGTATGACCTATATATATATTATATATATATATATATTATATATAATTATTTGCTTTTTGTGTACATTTTTTTTTTACAATGTGATTTTTACATGACTTTTTACATAGAGATAACTGCTCTATGTAAAACTTCATGTTAAAATCGCATTGCATACAGATGGAAAACTGATGGAAAACTGATGGAAAACGCATGGTGCGATTTAAAATCGCATGCCTTTTTACAACAATTGTACCGTTTTTTCCCTGCAGAAAACGGACCGATTTTTTTCCAGCCAGTGAGTATGAGCCCTAATACTTACTTTAGCCAGAATCTGAGCAGAGCTTCACATAACACCGATCATAAAACACCGCAGCAGTCGCAGCACCGGGAAGAACTCCGCAGATCACCGGTAATACCGTCCATTCTTCATCTCCTCCATTCCGAGCAGTTCAGTATTTGTAGAATGTGAAGCAGACGTTCTGTGCGGGGGAACCCTGCGCCGCCGTCACAAATCGCCTGACAGTTTAAGCAGATGCCACATCAACACTCGTGCTAATATCACATGTCAAACACAAAATATCTAATGTGATAATCTGGAAACTAAAATACAAAACACAAAACTGACAGCCTACACAAGAGCAGCAACGTGGAGAACAGGGGCGGCGTGTGACGGATGGAGAGAAAGAGAGATAGATAGATAATAGATAGATAGGAGATAGATGATAAAGACTGTAGTCATTGATACAGTTTAAACGGAATCAGTCACCAGATTTTTGTTCCCCCATCTGACAGCAGCATGATGTAGAGACAGAGACCCTGATTCCAGCGATGTATCACTTATTGGGCTGCTTGCTGCAGTTTGGATAAAATCACTGTTTTCTCTGCTGCAGATCTACCAGTTCTCTGAATGCTGCGCTCTGTATAACCCCTCCCACACCACTGATTGGCAGCTTTCTGTGTCCACTGCGCAAAGCTACCAATCAGAGGTGGGGGCGGGGTTATACAGCGCTCCTAAATATGCAGGACTGCGTGGCAGCAGGTTTACTAGTCCTCTAGTGATAATATCCTGCTTATAAAACTATGATTTTGCCAAAACTACAGAAAGCAGAACAGTAAGTGACACATCGCTGGAATCAGGGTCTCGTCTCTACATTATGCTGCTCTCAGATTAGGTCTCAAAAACCCGATGACAGATTCCCTTTAAATAGATTGATAAATAGATGTTGTTGTTAGAAAGACAGAAATATAGGTACTGTGTATATATAGGCACTGTGTAGATAGATACAGTTGTGTGCAAAAGTTTTAGGAAAAATGCTGTAAAGTAAGAAGAAACTTTCAAAAATAGAAGAAAAGTTAATAATTTATGTTTATCAATTACCAAAATGCAAAGAGAATGAACAAAAGATAAACCATCAGTTCTTCTAGAAATGTAAGGGTGTGACAGAGACTGTCGTATACCTGGCTCTGAAGACAATTGCAGTGTGAATATTGACTTGGGTTTCAGTGTATTTATGATGTAAAATATAATGTAAAAAGCATAGCGCATTATAGGTACTGATGCTGCTGTGTAGGTACTGTATTGGTAATGCCTAAGGTTAAATGGTACACTGATCTCTGGGGTAGGGACAGTAGCATAGATAAGGCAGTGGTGGGCCTTATTAGTGTACAGTAATAGGAATAATGTAGATTACAGATAAATGTTTGGGACCAGCCCAAGCATGGGAAGGGACAAGGTCAAGTAATGAGGAAAATCACTTCCTGGTTTAGTTAGAGAAAATGTGAGGTTCATAACAAGTGGAAATTCAAGGTGCAGTGGGCTGGAGGCACGTGCAGTACACATCGTTCTGGCAGCATGAGGTCATACGAAATTTCCTGCGGGCCTTCCCGTAATGTTGTTTGACCTATGGCCCGAACTAGGCACTGAGGAGTGTGCCTTATTCCCTTCCATATAGAGGAAGCCGTGAGGGGTGAGACAAAGCTGTGGTGCCGGACGGAAATCACTGGGGCTGACAAGAGGATCAAGCGTAGAGATAGTCCGAGCTGAACGTAAGCAAAGGCTTGAAATGTACATTGCTGATGGAACTGGAATTAGAAGGTGCTGCGCCTGAAACTTCGTATTAAAGACTCATGTACTTGAACTGTCCAGTAAAGTTGAACTTGTTATAACGAACCGCGTGTCCCGGTTGCCTACAATTGAGTGCACAGCAAAATTCACAGCACAAAACAAATGGATTGGGACACTGTTTGTAGGGCACCAGGGCGTGGAGAAGCAGCAGCTCACCCACGGCTACTGCAGTGGGCACCTTACAGGAACACTTGTCACTTGCACACAGGTTTTGATGGAGGTTGTTACGAACAACTTGGAGAACCAACCAGGGCTGCCACCAGGAATTTCAGGGCCCCATACTGGCAAAATGTGTGGACCCTCTTGAGACTTTGTCCTGGCTCCACCCCAGCTCCGCCTCCACCCATCGAACCTTCTACAGTCCCACCGCCCACTCTTGCAAAAACTCCACATCTACACCATGTCCTCACCAATCACACATTAACAGGTCCCATCAAACACCAGATCGCGTACATAAGCCACGACCACGACAAGGTTGACTCCTCTGGCAGGTCCCTACTCTACTCTATTAAACATTTCTTAAAGTATCCAATAATCTTTTCAGGTATATTTTAATTTATTTCTCTTTAACCCCTTCACCACCTTGGGATTTTCTGTTTTAGCTTCCCTTCCTTCTCAGAGCCATAACTTTTTTATTATGGCCATATGAGGGCTTGTTTTTTTTTTTACGGGATGAGTTGAACGGCACCATTGATTTTACCATATAGTGCACTGGAAAACGGGAAAAAAATTCAAGTGCGGTGAAATTGCAAAAAAAAAAAAGTGCAGTTCCACAATTGTTTTTTTACCAAGTTCACTAAATGCTAAAAATGACCTGCCATTTTGATTCTCCAGGTCATTACGATTTTGTAGATACCAAACATATAGGTTCTTTTTTATTTAAGCGGTGATAAAAAAAAATCTAAAATTAAAAATAAATTTTAAAAAATGGCGCCATTTTCCAAGACTCATAGCGTTTCCATTTTTCAGGATGTGGGGCTGGGTGAGGGCATATTTTTTGCATGCTGGGCTGACGTTTTTATTAATACTATTTGGAGATAGATATGATGTTTTAATCGCCTGTTATTGCACTGTATTGCAACCAAAAACCGTAATTGTGGCGTTTTGATTTTTTTTCTCATTACTCCGTTTACCGATCGTCAGATGATCACAGGGCGCCGATAGGCAGAGCTAGTACCGCACTTCCAGCGCGGGCATGTTAAATGGCGTTGTCAGAGATGGACAGCGGCATTTAACATGTTAACAGCCGCGGGTGGATTGTGATTCCACCCATGGCTGTTAGAGGCACAAGACAGCTGAACAGATCAGCTGTCATGTACCTGAACACATGCCGGCTCAGCTCCCTCCAGAGCCCGCATCAAAGAGGGGCTGACGACATATGACGTATATATATATATATATGTCATAGGTAGTAAATTGCTTAAGACAATGTGTGACATACATTTTTTTTAAATGACCAATAATATCACATACAAGGGAAAAATACTGTGACACCATGGCCGGACCACAAATTAACCACCCATATTGACTGAATAATACCACATACAAGAGAAAAATACCACCACACCATGACTTGATCACATATTACCACCACATAGTGACCGAATAATAACACATACAGAGGACAAATACCACCACACCGTGACCAGACCACATATTACCACCACATAGTAACTGAATACTACAATACTGATTATTAATAAAAAAAAACACAATACTAATATTACCATAAATGCTATTATACACAGGAGCTCTGTACATAGTATACAGTGTATAGTGTAAGTGTATAGATAAAACAAAGACTCACCAGTGACATTATACACAGGAGCTCTGTATGTACTGTCGGTGTACAGGAAATACAGTGATAACCAGTGACAATATAAACAGAAGCTCTGTATATAGTGTCAGTGTACAGGTAATAGAGTGACTCACCAGTGACATCAAACACAATAGCTCTGTATATAGTATACAGTGTGTAGTGTAAGTGTTCAGATGATACAGTGACCACCAGCGACATTATACACAGGAACTCTGTATATAGTGTATAGTGTACAGGTAATAAAGGGATCACCAGTGACATCATACACAGGAGATCTGTATATAGTGTACCCATGTATTTCCATCCTGCCCCCATATGTCCTCCCATCCTGACCCTGAGTCTCCATCCCGCCCCATGTGTCCTTCCATCCTGCCTCATGTATCCCTATCCTGCCCCAAATGATCTCCCATCCTGCTCCATGTGTTTTCATCATGCCCCATGTGTAATAAAATCCCCCATCCTGGCCCTAAATGTATCCATCCTGCCCATATGTCTCCATCCTGCCCCCCATATTGAGGCATTCAGTACAAATAGAAAAAAAGTTTCTCCTTACCTGGCCATGGTCCAGCAGTGTCCTCGTCCTCATCCATTTAAGGTGCAGACTATATATTTATCACTCAATAGATTGATAAATATATAGAATGATTGATAGATAATAGATAAAAGATATAGATAGATAGATAGATAGATAGATAGATAGATAGATAGATAGATAGATAAATAGATAGATAACAGATAGATAAATTCCAGGCAAGAAAAGAAGTCACTATACTCATATGCAATTCGTTTATTAATTCTATGGAAGGCTATTTGGTACCTTTAAACTGTTTTGAGGGCTATGTGGGACAATTATACTGTTTGGAGGGCTATATGGGGGCATTATACTATTTGGAGGGCTATGTTGGGGCAATTATACTGTTTGGAGGGCTATATGGGGGCATTATACTATTTGGAGGGCTATGTGGGGGGCCATTATACTGTTTGGAGGGTTATGTGCGGGCCATTATACTGTTTGGAGAGTTATGTTCGGGCCATTATACTGTTTGGAGGGTTATGTGCGGGCCATTATACTGTTTGGAGGGTTATGTGCGGGCCATTATACTGTTTGGAGGGTTATGTACGGGCCATTATACTGTTTGGAGGGTTATGTGGGGGCCATTATACTGTTAGGAGGGTTATGTGGGGGCCATTATACTATTTGGAGGGTTATGTGCGGGCCATTATACTGTTTGGAGGGTTATGTGCGGGCCATTATATGTTTGGAGGGTTGTATGGGGGCAATTATACTATTTGGAGGGCTATGTGGGGGCCATTATACTGTTTAGAGGGTTATCTGCGGGCCATTATACTGTTTGGAGGCTTATGTGTGGGCCACTATACTGTTTGGAGGGTTATATGCGGGCCATTATACTGTTTGGAGGTTATATGCGGGCCATTTTACTGTTCGGAGGGTTATGTGTGGGCCATTATACTGTTTGGAGGGTTATGTGGGGCCATTATACTGTTTGGAGGGTTATGTGGGGGCCATTATACTGTTTGGAGGGATATGTGGGGGCCATTATATTGTTTGGAGGGATATGTGAGGGCCATTATGCTATTTGGAGGGTTATGTGTGGGCCATTACACTGTTTGGAGGGTTATGTGGGGGCCATTATACTGTTTGGAGGGTTATGTGCGGGCCATTATACTGTTTGGAGGGTTATGTGGAGGCCATTATACTGTTTGGAGGGATATGTGAGGGCCATTATACTGTTTGGAGGGTTATGTGCGGGCCGTTATACTGTTTGGAGGGTTATGTGGGGGCCATTATACTGTTTGGAGGGTTATGTGGGGGCAATTATACTATTTGGAGGGCTATGTGGGGGCCATTATACTGTTTGGAGGGTTATGTGCAGGCCATTATACTGCTTGGGGAGTTATGTACGGGCCATTATACTATTTGGAGGGTTATGTGTGGGCCATTATACTGTTTGGAGGGATATGTGAGGGCCATTATACTGTTTGGAGGGTTATGTGGGGCAATTATACTATTTGGAGGGCTATGTGGGGGCCATTATACTGTTTGGAGGGTTATGTGCGGGCCATTATACTGATTGGAGGGCTATGTGGGGGCCATTATACTGTTTGGAGGGTTATGTGGGGGCCATTATACTGCTTGGGGAGTTATGTACGGGCCATTATACTATTTGGAGGGTTATGTGCGGGCCATTATACTGTTTGGAGAGATATGTGAGGGCCATTATACTGTTTGGAGGGTTATGTGCGGGCCATTATACTGTTTGGAGGGTTATGTGGGGGCCATTATACTGTTTGGAGGGTTATGTGGGGGCCATTATACTGTTTGGAGGGATATGTGAGGGCCATTATACTGTTTGGAGGGTTATGTGCGGGCCGTTATACTGTTTGGAGGGTTATGTGGGGGCCATTATACTGTTTGGAAGTCTTTGTGTGGACATTATTCTGTTTGGAGGGCTACATGGGGCTATTATACTGTTTGGAGGGCTGGCATTATACAATGTAGAGGTTGATGTGGACTCTGGAGTCCATCATACTGTGTGGGGTCATTATACTGTTTGGAGGGTTATGTGCGGGCCATTATACTGTTTGGAGGGTTATATGCGGGCCATTTTACTGTTCGGAGGGTTATGTGTGGGCCATTATACTGTTTGGAGGGTTATGTGGGGGCCATTATACTGTTTGGAGGGTTATGTGGGGGCCATTATACTGTTTGGAGGGATATGTGGGGGCCATTATATTGTTTGGAGGGATATGTGAGGGCCATTATGCTATTTGGAGGGTTATGTGTGGGCCATTACACTGTTTGGAGGGTTATGTGGGGGCCATTATACTGTTTGGAGGGTTATGTGCGGGCCATTACAGTCATGGCCAAAAGTTTTGAGAATGACACAAATATTAATTTTTACAAAGTCTACTGCTTCACTTTTTCTAATGGCAATTTGCATATACTCCAGAATGTTATAAAGAGTGATCAGCTTAACAGCAATTACTTGCAAAGTCAATATTTGGCTAGAAAATGAACTTTATCCCCCAAAAACACATTTCAACATCATTGCAGCCCTGCCTTAAAAGGACCAGCTAACCTCTTTTCAGTGATTGCTCCATTAACACAGGTGTGGGTGTTGATGAGGACATGGCTGGAGATCAATCTGTCATGATTAAGTGAGAATGACACCACTGGACACTTTAAAAGGAGGCTGGTGCTTGGCATCATTGTTTCTCTTCTGTTAACCATGGTTATCTCTAAAGAAACACGTGCAGTCATCATTGCAATGCACAAAAATGGCCTAACAGGGAAGAGTATCGCAGCTAGAAAGATTGCACCTCAGTCAACAATCTATCGCATCATCAAGAACTTCAAGGAGAGAGGTTCCATTGTTGCCAAAAAGTCTTCAGGGAACCAAAGAAAGACCAGCAAGCGCCAGGACCGTCTCTTAAAAGTGTTTCAGCTGCGGGATCGGGCTACCAGCAGTGCAGAGCTTGCTCAGGAATGGCAGCAGGCAGGTGTGAGTGCATCTGCATGCACTGTGAGGCGGAGACTCTTGGAGCAAGGCCTGGTCTCAAGGAGGGCAGCAAAGAAGCCACTTCTCTCCAGAAAAAACATCATGGACAGACTGATATTCTGCAAAAGGTACAGGCAGTGGACTGCTGAGGACTGGGGTAAAGTTATTTTCTCTGATGAATCCCCTTTTCGATTGTTTGGGACATCAGGAAAACGCCTCATTCGGAGAAGACAAGGTGAGCGCTACCACCAGTCTTGTCTCATGCCAACTGTTAAGCATCCTGAAACCATTCATGTGTGGGGTTGCTTCTCAGCCAAGGGAATCGGCTCTCTCACAGTCTTGCCTAAAAACAGCCATGAATAAAGAATAGTACCAGAATGTCCTCCAAGAGCAACTTCTCCCAACCCTCCAAGAGCAGTTTGGCGATCAACAATGCCTTTTCCAGCATGATGGAGCACCTTGCCATAAAGCAAAGGTGATAACTAAATGGCTCAGGGAACAAAACATAGAGATTTTGGGTCAATGGCCTGGAAACTCCCCAGATCTTAATCCCATTGAGAACTTGTGGTCAATCATCAAAAGACGGGTGGACAAACAAAAACCTAAAAATTCTGACAAAATGAAAGCATTGATTGTGCAAGAATGGACTGCTATCAGTCAGGATTTGGTCCAGAAGTTGATTGAGAGCATGCCAGGGAGAATTGCAGAGGTCCTGAAGAAGAAGGGTCAACACTGCAAATATTGACTTGCTGCATTAACTCATTCTAACTGTCAATATAAGCTTTTGTTACTCATATGTTTGCAATTATTAAATTTCTGTCTGTGATAAAAACATCTGTCAAACACACATAAAAACCAGAGGGCAGCAGATCATGTGAAAATATAATATTTGTGTCATTCTCAAAACTTTTGGCCATGACTGTATACTGTTTGGAGGGTTATGTGGGGGCCATTATACTGTTTGGAGGGTTATGTGGGGGCCATTATACTGTTTGGAGGGTTATGTGGGGCCATTATACTGTTTGGAGGGTTATGTGGGGGCCATTATACTGTTTGGAGGGTTATGTGGGGGCCATTATACTGTTTGGAGGGTTATGTGGGGGCCATTATACTATTTGGAGGGTTATGTGCGGGCCATTATACTGTTTGGAGGGTTATGTGGGGGCCATTATACTGTTTGGAGGGTTGTGTGGGGGCCATTATACTGTTTGGAGGGTTATGTGGGGGCCATTATACTGTTTGGAAGTCTTTGTGTGGACATTATTCTGTTTGGAGGGCTAGATGGGGCTATTATACTGTTTGGAGGGCTGGCATTATACAATGTGGAGGTTGATTTGGACTGTGGAGTCCATCATACTGTGTGGGGTCCATCATATTGTGTAGAGGGCTGTGTTGGGGTCACAGTTGGGGCATCGTACTGTGTTGGGGTCACTATACTATGCCAGATGGGTCATCATACTGTGCACTTGGAGGGCACAGGAAGAATTCACTGTATGGGTTTCGCACAGTGTTTGAGGAGCACTTTTGTTGGCATCATACTTTATGGGGCAATGAAAGGGGATTCTAGGGCCTCAATAGGAGGAAATTTACTTGGGTAGGTTATTAGAACTTTTATAGGGCCTTGATTTCTATGTACGCCCATGTGAGGACGGTCTCCGTAACTCTCATACACTTCGGTGGTGAGGGCCACGACGTGCATCCAGGCTCTGTGGGGTCCAGGAGTTAATATTTTGGCCATAGCAACCTTAGCCCAGCCTTACACTAGAATATTGTGCTGTCATTATTCATTCAGACCGCTATTTGGCTTTCCTTGTTCAGGATTTTTCCATTTCTCACCCGATGAAAAAACCCGCATAGTTTACCTAATGTCCGACTTCCTGAACGTTCGCCTGTCAAAGTCTGCGAAACGCGTTGAAGCTGGCATTCTGCTGAGCACAAGGCGATGGAAAGGGGCCAGTTCTGAGGTAAAAATACTCGTGAATAAAGCAGTTTTGTCAGCGCTGGGCGGCGGGTGGATGAGTAGATGGGGATCCAGATGTCTTGGATCACGGGCCACTCTGTGTTTGCGCAGATGGAGGGTGACAAAAACACCACTGTGCCATATCTGTTTCGCGTTCAGAATTCTTTCTCTTGACTCATGAGGTAACGATGAGATAATATCGTGAGAGAGCTGGAAATAGTGACTGGGTTTAAACAAGATGCAATGCTGGCTTTCTTCCAGGAACAGCGCCACCCCTGTCAATGGGTCTGGTCTGGTATTGCAGTTCAAGCTCTAGTGTAGTAAATGGAGCTGAGCCGCAATACCACGAACAACCGAGGATGTAGATGGCGCCATTTTTGGAAAAGAACAATCATTGAGGAAGACCATTTAGCTGCAGTGGAGTCCAAGGGGGAGGAAAGGCCAAATTATCTTTTCCGCCATATTAATGGTAAAACAGGTGCACGGGTCATTTCTACCCAGGCCCTGTAACAAACCAGGGTGTAGAAATCCAGTCCATAATTTGTAGGGAATCTACAGAATTTTCGGAAACAGTCATGCATACAAAATTGGGCATGTTCTGGGCAGAAAAGGGGCCAATTTTAAGTAAACCACGTCCAAAAGTGGGAATTCATGCCTGGATTGGGGGCAACACTAAGATGAGATTGGGAGTGGGCTTCACAACAGAGATTTTGGGTTGCCAAATTTTCTATTCCATTGGGTGCTGTTTTGGGCAAGAACATTTCTTCAGTCTGCACCAAATTTTTCTATCCACACTTTTGTTTTTTTTATGTTAACTAAAGTTTGGCTTAAAGGGGTTTTTTTTGTTCTTTTTTAACTTAATTGCTTGTATTCAGGGCTAAAAATAATTTTTGCAATTGGGTTTCATTAAAAATTTTGGCTTTCACAGGCTTTTTGTTTCCCTTCCTATTCAACTTTGATGTGATCTGTGGTCGTAAATCAGATGCAAGGAGCTCAGAAAGGGGAAAGGTAAAGAGTTCACTGAGCGATTCTCAGTTAACTCATTCTGCAGCCAGAAATAATCAATGTAACACAAAGGCTATAGAAAGCAAACCGTGTAAAATTTCTAATGACATCCATATACAAAAAAATAATTTATTTGGTACCCAAAAAAATTAATGTCAACAATAAAAAAAAACCCTAAGGGAGGAACCCTAAGGCTATGAAAGGGTTCATTAAAAAAAATCATTTCCTATAATGCTTGGCACGAAATATGGATTTGGGGTTGGCAAGGAAATGACTTTTTTTTTAAATCGTACTACTTTGACTATTTACTTTGGGACAGTTTTAAGAGGTGAACTGAGTGCATCGCAGCCAAAACCTCTACGCATTTGTCTCAGCAGTCATGGAAGTCATCTGCAAGGTTAAGTAAGGTCGGCTCAAAATCTGAGCCTGGTGATCTCATCATCTACTCCTCCTCAGAGTAATGGCACTGTACTGACCCATATACCGTTCTCCTTCAAATTCTGACCCTTACTTACAGAAATCGGTGGGGCCACAGGACCTAGACCTGCATAGATCCAAATCTCTAGAACGAAAGTTTTCATTATCCTTTAAAGAGAAGAAGTGCGTACCTGGTTTCCCAGTCTTGTTCCTCCATGGCAAGTGTTTGTGATTACATCTGTAAGGAGATAAGTGAGAAGACGCACACTGTTAATGCCTAACAGAGTGCAAGCGAGCACTGCCATATACTGGTCAAAGGTGATACAGAAAGGAAAATCAAAAAGAATTACATTGGCAGGAACTCAAGAGTGAAGTGCATGTTCCCCTTGGGGAAGTGATTGGAGGAGACACCGGGTCAGGTGATAGCGGTGGCGCAGTTAATAAATATAAAAGGTACGGGAGGACCGAGAAAGGAGAGACATCTGGACCTGTAGCAGGATGGTTGTGTGAGCAGCGGAGTTGGCTTATGGTTGCCATTACGAGAGACAAGACGAGAGTAAAGGAATTGAGAGACCAGACCCAAGTGAAGATCCGAGAGAGACCAGACCCAAGTGAACAACCGAGAGAGACCAGACACGACTGAAGATCTGAGAGAGATCAGAGCCAGGACAGCTGAGCCGAGTGAGCAGAGTCATGGCCGACAGACAGGCAACAAGGCCTCAGCGGAGGGAAGTTCATGTGAGCCGTTGTTTCCAGTGTAGACGTACGGTACAAAATGGGAACCGGATCTTGCGTCAGGGAACGAAGGCAGTCGCATCCGCGTACCTGATTGAGCTTGGGACACAGGATCTTCTCTAATTGGTAGGTGATGGCTTTTCTAGAAAAAAAAACAATACTATATATATATGTTAAAGGGTTGTTCTAAACTTGCGGCCACACAGCTCCCTGCCTCCTGACTCCCTCCTTGCCAGGGTTGGTGACCTTCTGAATGACCCAAACTGTGGTCTCCCTGAAGCTGCAAGTAGAGAGATGGCCAGCTTCAGAGCAGCACTTACAAGCTCGTAAGAAAATAGCTTGTAAGTGCTCCACCTCTTGCTTTGGAATACAATTACAAATCCCTCCGTTCTTGAGAGGATTTTTTCATAAACATTGAATTGCAAAGTTGCTTGTTTTTACAGGCACTTGCCAACCTGACTTATTTTTTGGAAGATGAAAGATATTTTAAAGGGTCATAAGTAATAAACATTGATTGTACAGCATGCTCCCCTTTCTTCTTACCTCGTAGTTGAAGAATTGGTTCATCTGGTCTTGCTATAGCCTTCGGATTCCTTGATCCCAATGATGATGTTCCAAACAAGTGGATTCTTCATATTTTGAAAATTTGTAATCAAAAAACATTTAACTTTTTAGATTTTTTTTGTACTTTCCAAATCTTGATAATTTATCAACTATTATGTATACCTGGATAACCGGTTTAATGTATGTACCAGATGAAATTATTCTGAGGGCCACCCACCATCTATACAGAAGATGTTCAGGACCACTATTAATTGGCTCATTGTTATTTTTGGACACACTGGACAATCAAAAAGATCTGATAGGTTATTTTTGACCAATGATCATACAATAAGAAATAGACCCTAACAGCAAATGATTAACTTCAAAGTCAGGTTTCAATGGAGTTGTCTTCTTCTAGGTCTTTCGGGGCAATGTATGTGCCGGAGATTGGGTTCAACGGCGGTTCCTCAAACCAGTTGAGGAGGTTTTGTTGAGCAGGTCCAATCCTAAAATATTATTTTTTTTAGTTTACATTTATGTAACTGCTATAGAGTTACTTGACTAATTGGTTTCTTACCTCACCCTTTCGTAAAGAGACCAATGGCTGGAGGGTATGTGTAGAGCCCTATCTAGAGTGGCAACGTTTCGCTTCACCGACTTACTCCAACTTCCCTGGCCAAGGCAAAGTGGCTTTTGGGCCCATACTGTACGACATGTTTCCCCCTTTACCCTAAGCTATTTCCAATTTCAATGTATCATGTACAATACAAGTAGCCCGAGGAAAGATGAACCCCGTCCAGTATTCCTTTATTCCTTTTCTCCCACGGACAACTTGCAATGGTAGAAATCAGAGGAGCCTTCAAAAAGTGTCAAGAAGATAAAATGCCAAAAATGAGAACTTCTGTTTTGAAAACAATGTAGTCGGTGTCATGAGCCAAAGCCAATAGTTGGACCCCTTTTATTTTATTTTTTTTTCAATTGGCCCCTGATTTAGAAGCACTCAGAAGTTGGTAGCCAACTTTTTTTTTGGGGGGGGGGGGTTATGAGCTATTTGAGAAGTTCTTCAACTAGGCTTCTAAAATAGTGATAATGGGTCCACTGACTTCAACGTTGGTCAACTTCTAAACACCCACTTTGTTCACTTTACCTTTAAGAAATTACAGCTAAGATCCATTTTAATCCTCGTGTACACATCCCAGACATCTTTTCATTGTTTAGCAATATACCTCTAACTTCTCAGCCTGACAAGAGAATAAACAGAAAGGCTTTCATGTAGACATGAAAAATAAACTAATGAGCAGATAATGTTAAGCAAATGGTGGGTGATGATAGGCAGGTTGGATGGAAGGGGTCTTGGAAGACAATGTATTGTCAGAAAATTTTCATAAATTTCAGGATTTTGCATATATATTTTTTCAAAGTTAATGAATTTTCTTTTTTACATTTTTATGATTATCCATATAAAAATAAAACCTTAAATATTGCAGTTTTTTACCTTGGCCACAAAAGCATACACATAAAACTGATATTTCAGGTGATAAACTTTTGCTGTATAGACTGGGACAGCATGTGCAGAGTAATCTCATTATCATTAGATGATAGCCAAGTTTGTTTTTTTTTCAATTATCCATAGAAAAATAGAACCTGAAATATTGCTGTTTTCATCTTGGCCACTAAAGCATACACATAACACTGATATTTCTAGTTTTAGGTCTTTTGCTGAGTAGGCTGGGACCGCATGAGCAGAGTAATCTCATTATCATTAGATCATGGTCAAATTGCAACCTAAAATATTACAGTTTTTACCTTGGCTACTAAAGCATACACATAAAGCTGATTTTTTTTCTGGTTTTGTCAGCTTTGCTGCATAGACTTGGTCTGGATGTGCAGATTAACCTCATTATCACTAGACCATGTCGAGCAACTTTTTTATTATTATTATCCATAGAAAACTAAAACCTTGGCCACTAGAGAATTAACAAAATACTTTCTGTTCTGCAGCTCACATTTCAGCCATATAGCGCAGACTCGGACCAGAAGGGTGAAGTCATCTTATCATTAGATGGAAAGCAAGTTAAAAAAATTTTTTTATCTAAAAATATATATATATATTACAGTTTTTTCCTTGGACACTAAAGCATACACATAAAGCTGATATTTCTGGCTTTGTTGCATTGACTGGGACAGCATGAGCAGAGTAATTTCATTATCATTCGATCATTGACAAGTTACATATTTTTTAATTATACATAGAAAACTAAAACCTTGGCCACTAGAGAATTAACAAGAGAGCCATACTTTGTCTTCTGGAGCTCAAGTTTCAGCTTTGTAGTGTAGACTCTGACCAAAAGGGTGAAGTCATCTCATCATTGGATGGAAGGCAAATTGTAATTTTTTTTATCCATATAAAAATATGACCTAAAATATTGCAGCTTTTACATTAGCCGCTAGAGCATATACAAGAGGATGACATTTTCCAGTGTTTTTTTCAGCATATCAGCTTTGCTGTACAGGTTGGGACAAAGTGGGCAGAGTCATTTCATTATTATTATAGGTTAGGCAAGCTAATGCTACTATATTTCCTGAAGGCCTTGATGAGGAAAGCTAGAAAAACTACACTATATACACAGATAAGGCTGGATAGGTAACTCTTTTGTTATGCCCTAGTCTCTAGGGGAGGGGTAGCACTCCATAACTCATAATCTATATCTGGCCAAACACATGAGATAGTGGTCAGCCGAACATACACAGCCATCACATGATCATTTTCAACTGCCCAATCCTTCTTTCATCTGTTGTGGGTGAGTCAGGAGACCCCTATATACATCAGATGTTCCGCGATGGGGGTCTTAAGACAGTTTTTTGACATTCACTACAATCGCCATAAAGCACACACCCTCTGCTGTACTGTCTATGCAGATAATACAGGATGAAAGGAAGGAAGTGTGTGCCACCAACATGGCCGCACTCAGGAAGGATTTTTGAAAAAAAAAAGGAGCAAATACATTATCTACCATATTAAATAATTAAATTAATACACGAGACATCCCCTTTAAGTGAATTTACATTGGGATTGGTCTTGTATGGGTTAACCAGGGGAACATATTTAGCCAGTGCCGCATTACATCTTACTTTGACTACTATTTATTCCGTGTGTGTTATCTGGGTTTATTGTCAGGAATATAAACACTCTCGCTAGGCACGAGTGGCTCCACGGGGATTTGTTTCATGTTTGAAAGCAACTTATCAAGGGTATCCAAAGGATAAAAGAAGCTTTTAATTACCGAAATTGCTGCAGAATTCAACATTCTCAACGGCAAGATTTATTCAAAGGTCTGAATTTATCAACGGTTCGAGCTGGTTTCACCTTGTATCCGCGCGTAAGTCACTGGCCGTAGACTTAAAGGAATTGTCCACTACTGGACTTATACTATTAATGGGCAAAAGTAAGGGAATGAAAAAATATATATATATTTACTTTCCGAAACGGCCCCATTCCGTCACAGTCAACACTGTATCCCCTTGGTATCAACATTTGGGCAAACTGAGTGCTGCAACTGATCGGTGGCCACTGATTGACTGCAACGCTCACGTGATTTCCCCGCTGGATGAGGGAAACAGGGTTTGTCAAAGAGGTGACACGAGAATTACATGAGAATAATAGGGTTGCTTGTATAATTCTTACCCTTGTGGGGTCCTCCAAAGGCACTGACTAGTGCTGACCCCCAGATGAAGCATTTCTTGCTAAACACGGTAGCTGAACATCCCTGGTTTGCTGCGAGATATTACTTTTTATTTATTTTTGTAATTGCAATTATCAAGAACTTAGGAATAAACTCCCCCCTTCTGTCTAGTGCTGATCCTCAGATGACGCATTTCTTGCGAAACACAGTAGCTGAACATCCCTGGATTGCTGCCTGGTATAACTTTCTATATATTTTTCTAATTGCAAATATCAGAATTTAGGAACAAACTCCCCCTTCTGACTGGTGCTGATCCCCAGATGAAGCATTTTTTTGCTAAACACAGTATCTTAACATCCCTGGTTTGCTGCGTGGTAGTACTTTCTATATATTTTTCTAATTGCAAATATCAAAATTTATGAATAAACTCCCCCTTCTGTCTAGTGCTGATCCTCAGATGAAGCATTTCTTGCTAAACACGGTAGCTAAACATCCCTTTTTTGCTGCGTGGTATTACTTTTTATATATTTTTCTAATTGCAATTATCAGAATTTAGGAAGAAACTCCCCCTTCTGTCTAGTGCTGATCCTCAGATGAAGCATTTCTTGCGAATCACAGTAGCTGAACATCCCTTGTTTGCTGCCTGGTATAAATTTTTATATATTGTTCTAGTAGTTGAACTTATCAGAATTTGGGAACTCCCCTTTCTGTCTAATGCTGACCCCCTGATGAAGCATAACTTGCGAAACAGGAGTAAGGAGCTGAACATCCCTGGTTCCCTATCTGGTATTACTTTATATATATATTTTTGGTCATACTCAGCATTGTGTAGTCCATACGGTTATTAGTGAGTGGTGGTATTTGGCTCTCGGATCTTCTTTTTGGCCATCGAACTGTTCCACGCCATACTTTCCAACTACTACAAGTCCATAATCATGAAATCTTGATATTTATGCGTCATATTTTTAACGTACGTTTTCAACGTTTTTCTTCTGACTCCATACTTATGCTGTGTCACATTTTTTTGTAAGGTGTTGTTTGTATTTTTATCATTCAATAAAATGGTACATTTTCTATTGTGTAGTTATAGGTAGGTGTGTGATGGCATTTATCTGCAAAAAATGTGCTACTGTCGATAATCAAATAAAAAAAAAATTTGGAAAAAATCTGTCCTTTTTTTATTACTATTATTTTTAAATTCCCAAAACAGCGCCACTTATGCCTAGTGACCATATCTGGTATTGCAGCTCTACCCTGTTTAAATGAATGCTGGGTCCTACAAGTCAATTAGGTTTTCTGGCTAAAAACACTTTGCTCAAAGACCCCTACCTAGATGTCAAAGTCGGTGACTCCTTAAAGGGACAGTGTCACAAAATTCAGAAGCACTTTTATAAAATGGATTAGTGCCTTCGAGTGAAGCAATGGTAATGAGATCCGTTCTATAATAATGAGAAAAAAATAATAAAAACAATGGCATTTAAAAAGCTGAGCGCTGGCTGATTTCTAGAAAGGCTCCTCCCTCGTATTTACCACTTAAAATGCTTTATAGATCTCATCAAATGTGCTGCACTTTACAAAGTACAGCTGACTCGTATTATTCAGCACAAGCGGCTGAGCACTTAGAGAATGAACCGAGGTCAGACAGGAAGACGGAGCCAGAAAATGCTTCCGAATTACTGGAAAAGACTGACAAAGGCGATGGCTGGACACCAATTACTCGCAATGGACTGCGCAAATTGAAGAACTGAGTGATGCAGGGAAACAGCACAGATTATGCAGGACATTGAAAGGAAGTCAACTAAAACTGCATTGTAAGCAAAGACCCTATAAACCAAGAATTCATTTTCTTTTCTACCCTGAGAATTTTGTGAATCATTCGCCTATTTAGAGGAGAACTACTCACCTCTTAATTTCTGGCGCATGAATAAAATTCTAGAACTGCAGTAAAGACTGACACCAAACTAAAGTAATAAATAATATATTTGATGTTGCTTTTTTTTGTACCTGGTATAAATGCCGCTGTTCTCCTGAATCCGACGCTGTTTTTCTTTTCTTTCTGCGCCTCTCCGTTCCTGAGATATGGCCTCTTATCCCCAGTTTACAAGTCTAGTCTTTTTTTTAATTAAGTGGGCGTGGCCCTCCACTCATCATTGGACAGCTACTTGAGGACCACGCCCAGTTGACTGAAAATACTAGTATGATAGACTGGAAAGAAGGGGCTATATCTCTGGAATGGAGAGGCGCAGGAACAAAAGAAAAACATCGCCGGATTCAGGAGAACAGGGGCGTTCACACCACGTAAAGAGGATGTGTCACTTTCCATGAATATGTAATTCTTTTAAAAAAAGTTTTTACATACAATTTTACTTTGATTTGCATCTTGGGAAAGTCTGGCAGAAAAAATACGATACTGCAATAAAAAGAATAACTGAAATGTGAAGACTATGTCACATATTCACATATGATGTGATTCCGAGAGGCATTATTTTAGTCTCCCTAGACTCCCATGTGCCATTTTTTGGGTGTCGAACATGACATGTCCCCTTTTTTGAGGACACCCCCATCCAGCCCCCAATCTCTCCCTTCCACAACTCATTTCTTGCCTTCTTCAACGACGAAACCTTACAGGAATCTCTGATTTCATGGATTTCAGTGCGAATCGTGAGGTTTGCCAACTCTTCTGGGAGTCGAGGAGGTTTTCCTTTATTCCAGAAGCCTCCTGGATGTGATGGGAGAGATGACAAATATTGCCCGCTATCCAAGCCGTTATGATCTAGATATTAATGTGGACAGACCTGTCATCAAACATCCACTATAAGAAATACTATCCACCAAAGCAGACATTGGCCTGGTATGTACAAATTTGCATAAAATGTGCTTCTCGGGGGTGGTCCTGGTCAAAGAGGGTGGAGCTACAAATTTCCTAAAATTCAGGACATTAATAATAATAGGGAAGAGAATATTCCCTTAGTGGTGGGAGACCGGGAGGGAACCCAGGATATTTAGATAAAGGGAAAATGATAGATAATAATAGATAGATAATAGATAGATAGATGATAGATAAATAGATGATAGACAGATAATAGATAAATAATATATAGATAGATAATAGATAAATAGAGATATGGATAATAGATAGATAATAGATAGATAGATAGGTGACAGATAGATAATAGATAGATAGACAGATAGATAAATAGATAGAAAGATAATAGATAGATAATAGATAGATAGATGGATAGAACTTAAGAATGGAATTGCGTGTGAATAGTAGCCTGTAGTCAGGGGTATCTTCCTTAGGATTACCTTCCCAATCATCTGTCTTTAAATACTTGCGCTATGTCAATTGAACCGTCATACTGTGAAAATCCACTAGGTGGTGCAGTGAGTCACTGGCTGCCATTTTATCCATACTTAGAAATGTATTCAAATCTATCCTTCCCCTTTAAGAAATATATATTTTTTATAATTCTCATCAAGGTTCTTTTGTATTTCTACCATTCAAGTCGTCGATGACGCAACAAGGTCCAATCTAAACCTCATAGTTAAGAGCACAAAAAACATTAGACAAGTCACCGCAAGAGCAAACAAGCTGTCAGCACGAGTGTTGTCCGGGGAGAAGACGGATGGGCCACAACTGCTGGGTGGGAAACCAATATCAGGACAAGTCCCGGCTCCAGTTAAGATCTAGTTCAACAGCAGGAATCCGTAAATTCTCCGCACTTGTGACCCTGTCCCCTCGGTAAATACTGAACTTGCACTTTAAGTGTCGGACTATCGCCCAGGATTCAAGAATTTGCCTTTACGATATTATTTATTAAGATTTTTTATACAAACTTTAGACAAACTTTTTTTTTTGGTTTTTTTAATTAGTTTTCATTACAATTTGTTTTATTCCGGTGTTTCCAAAATATCCCCAGCCCCTTCTTCTGGCTCCAGGACGCCGGCTCTCTCACCCTTTCGGATCACGGCTATTTCCAGTCTGACTTTGAACTGGTTTGAAATGTCAGGGTCACATATCAGACGGAAGGGTTTGGAAATGGCAAGTGTGCGCCCCCGATAGGTAGTTCACTATATGGCGGCTTTTTTTTTTTTTTGCGCAACCACAAACCGACCGACCAGAACATCAGCTCCGAAGGGAAGATAATTCCACCCGGGTAAAGGGTCAGTATATTATTGAAGACAGGAGTGATTTCCATTGCAGCATTTCTAGGATTTTTTTTTTAAATACATTCAAAAAAATTGCACTTTTACCAGGTACACACACTGTAAATACACCCTTTATTTCTACCCCTATCAGGTTTGGATATTAGGACATTATTAATTTCATCTACTGGTTTAATCAAGTTGCCAGGTGCAAAAGTCATCTATCACTAGACCACCAGGGACCATAATATGGGTTGTGCTTCTAGATCCCTAGGCCATCATGTGTTGGATAACTATTTGTATCACTAGTTCAATAAAAATCAGAACATCTGGACCAATAGGCCACCAGGTGTCCGTTCACTCTCTGGACCACTAAGCCACCAGGTGTCATATCATTCTTTGTACTACTAGGCCACCAGGTGTCATATCATTCTTTGCACCACTAGGCCACCAGGTGTCATATCATTCTTTGCACCACTAGGACACCAGGTGTCATATCATTCTTTGCACCACTAGGACACCAGGTGTCATATCATTCTTTGTACCACTAGGCCACCAGGTGTCATATCATTCTTTGCACCACTAGGCCACCAGGTGTCATATCATTCTATGCACCACTAGGACACCAGGTGTCATATCATTCTTTGCACCACTAGGACACCAGGTGTCATATCATTCTTTGTACCACTAGGCCACAAGGTGTCATATCATTCTTTGCACCACTAGGACACCAGGTGTCATATCATTCTTTGTACCACTAGGCCACCAGGTGTCATATCATTCTTTGCACCACTAGGCCACCAGGTGTCATATCATTCTTTGCACCACTAGGACACCAGGTGTCATATCATTCTTTGTACCACTAGGCCACCAGGTGTCATATCATTCTTTGTACCACTAGGCCACCAGGTGTCATATCATTCTTTGTACCACTAGGCCACCAGGTGTCATATCATTCTTTGTACCACTAGGCCACCAGGTGTCATATCATTCTTTGTACCACTAGGCCACCAGGTGTCATATCATTCTTTGTACCACTAGGCCACCAGGTGTCATATCATTCTTTGTACCACTAGGTCAGCAGGTGTCATATCATTCTTTGTACCACTAGGCCACCAGGTGTCATATCATTCTTTGTACCACTAGGCCACCAGGTGTCATATCATTCTTTGCACCACTAGGACACCAGGTGTCATATCATTCTTTGTACCACTAGGCCACCAGGTGTCATATCATTCTTTGTACCACTAGGCCACCAGGTGTCATATCATTCTTTGTACCACTAGGCCACCAGGTGTCATATCATTCTTTGTACCACTAGGCCACCAGGTGTCATATCATTCTTTGTACCACTAGGCCACCAGGTGTCATATCATTCTTTGTACCACTAGGTCAGCAGGTGTCATATCATTCTTTGTACCACTAGGCCACCAGGTGTCATATCATTCTTTGTACCACTAGGCCACCAGGTGTCATATCATTCTTTGCACCACTAGGACACCAGGTGTCATATCATTCTTTGTACCACTAGGCCACCAGGTGTCATATCATTCTTTGTACCACTAGGCCACCAGGTGTCATATCATTCTTTGTACCACTAGGCCACCAGGTGTCATATCATTCTTTGTACCACTAGGCCACCAGGTGTCATATCATTCTTTGTACCACTAGGCCACCAGGTGTCATATCATTCTTTGTACCACTAGGTCAGCAGGTGTCATATCATTCTTTGTACCACTAGGCCACCAGGTGTCATATCATTCTTTGTACCACTAGGACACCAGGTGTCAGACCAATCTTTGACACAAGGGCATCTAGTGGAAGACTACTACACTTTGTACCACTAGACCACCAGGTGTTGGGACACTTTGTTTTTAACAGTAGGCTACCAAGACAACCAATAATCAGAACCTGCTTCTGCTAATATATTGTTCAGCAAATTCCAGGATCACATGACTATAAGTAATAAATTAATATATTGCTACATATGCAAAAATATGTATAGAATGCCTACAGGTGTTTTCTTCTGACTGACATTACTGTGGGCATGGTGATATCAGTAATAAAATGTACTGACACAGGACCACTAGCCCACATGGGATCAGACCACTAGATCACCAGGGATAATTAGCTATACCATTGATTACCAGAACAACGTATAAAAGTTTACTACTTACTACCAGGAACTACAGATAGTATATTGGATAAATAATAGACAGATAGATAATAAATAGATAGATATAGATAATAGCTAATAGATAGATAATAAATAGATAACAGATAGATAATAGATAGATAGATAGATAGATAGATAGATAGATAGATAGATAGATAGATAGATAGATAGATAGATAGATAGATAGATGATGAATAGATAACAGATGGTTAATAGACAATAAATAGATAGATGATAGATAGATGATAGATAGATGATAGATAGATAGATAAGAGATAGATGATAGATAGATAAGAGATAGATGATAGATAGATGATAGATAGATGATAGATAGATAATAGATAGATAATAGACAGATAATAGATTGATTGCATTGGAGTCTTTTTTAAGATTTTTTTGTCTTCTTTTTCATTAAACCTGAGCCTTTTTTAGCGTCTATTGTATATGTTTTCACCTATATTTTATGTTCTCCATTTGTAGTTTTTAATCAATTTCATCTGATTAATAATTTGCAACTTTTTGAGAAATCACAACATTTGTCCTAATTGCGCTCCAGCCTCTCCCTCCCTCCCGGAGCGATTATATATTTACACCAGGAACATTTTGCGCAAATTTTTATTTATTTTTTTTCCCAATATTTTGTGAAACGTTATGACTTTTTGGAGGTAACAAGTAGCAATAAAAAAGGCGCGAGACAGGAACAATGACCATTTTTGACTTTAAACAATATTCACGAATTTAGGAGAATTTGACGGAATTCCCGAGAGATGAAAAAAAAAAAGAAAAGTCAATTTGGAAAATAAATTAAAAAAAAAAATGATGACTTGGGGCCTTGGACTTTTAGACTGGATAGATGATAGAGAGATGTGATACGCCCAGATGGACGCACGTCATAGGACATATAGTACAGTAAGTGACTGATACCAAGGTAAGAAGTCAGGTTCCTGATGGCGGTGATGACACGTGCTGATGCCTCCGTTTTGTTCTGTCACTTAGAAGCAGTGAAAAGACAGAGCGCTGCGGGTTCATCTCGGTAACGCTGATACGGTTTTGTCCGCTATCTATTTCAGGAGCTGTCCAGCAGGTAAGTCAATACATGGCTGCCCTGGATCCGACTCATTACTGTCCGTCTCCTGTTACACCTAATCCATTTTACCTAGGTGACAGAGCTGCACTTTGAAGTTATGGAAAAGACCGAGCTGTAACACACCCGACGCCATCGGAGAATATTCCGTGACTGCAGCAGCCTTATGTGGCTCATACCATTGTGGAACCTTACAAAAGAGCGCCACCTCTTCTCGCAGGTTATAAGTGGTATTGCAGCTCACTTTCATTTATTTTAATAGTGCTGAGCTGCACAGGTGTGGTGCTTTTTTGCAGAAGAAGCCATGTTTTTTTTAAACCCCCCTCAAAGGGATTGTTCACAACTTTTATATTGATTATCTATCCATAAGGTAGGTGGTCAATACCAGATGCGACACCCAGCACCCCCACCAATCTGCTGTTCCCAGTGCCGGTAGCGTCCAGATGTGATCAGTTCAAAATTGGAACAGAACAGCGCCGCTAACTGTATAGTGGTCAAAGTGGGGTACTGCAGATCCACTCCTATTCATTCGAACAGGGGCGGATGTTCAGTACTAGGCCGAATCCACTATACAGTGTGTGGAGCTGTTCTGATCTGCTCCGCAACAGATCATCACCGGAATCGGGAACAGCTGGTCAGTGGGCAGTAGGGTGCCGTGAGTCGAACCGGAACCACTGTGGTTCTGACAGGTCATCAATATAAAAGGTAGTGGACCACCAATTTAAGGTTGACTTTTATTGGATGACTCTCATAATTAAAAGGGATTGTTCACAATCGGAAAACTATAGAAATTTTCCATCAGCGGCTCTTCTTCATCCGCTTTAATTGAGCCTAGCTCCAGTACAAGACACATTCCGTGGACAACCCATGGAGCAACGGGTCTGAATTAGCTCTATTTTGTTTATGAGGGCCACCAATGTTGTGGTACACTTGAAAATGTTGCACCCACAAAAAAAGTACATAGTGAACATCGATATTTGCCAACTTTCCAGGAGGCTTTGGAAAAAAGAGAAGACCTCTCAAGCTCCCGGGAAGACTCTCCGGGATGCATAAGGAACTCTCCCAACAACGTTTCTGGAAGTCTTTTTATTCCAAGGTCTGGGCTTGGAAGAAGCATAAAGGGGCACGGAAAAGGTGTGGAGACGGTGGGGTCTGAAAAGGAGACTTTTGCCAATAGTTGGCCAGTTCGCGAGCATACCTAAATACATTTTAGTTCTTCATGGAGATCTTCATTCCGGGACATCTGTCACACAACCTACAGAACTGGAGATAAAATTACGATCGGTTGCAGTTTCCCTCCCTCTGGATATAACGCCCTTGTACCACTCTCCTCCTTGCTTTGTTCTTTGTACATACAGTATGTGAATCATGGCAGATGACAATGGTGGGATCCACAGAAGCTTCTGCCTTTGCTATTAATAATGTTCTGTTCGGCTGTTTTTCTGTAACACACATTCTGTCACTTCTGATGCTTACGCAGCCCCTTGGCTGCAAATCTGCACTTCCCAGCTCAGTTATTCTGAATATTCTGAAAAAAAAAAGCATTGCCAAAATCCATGGACCATGTGGCTGCCACAGCACAAGGAGATAATTGGTAGAACAATGTCCATGGAAGCTTCTTTTATATTACTATTTGCAATATCAATGATTGTTCTATAGCGACTTGGAACAAACTATATACAAGCATCAGAACTGGCCTTGGGTTATAGAAGGGGCAAATAGGGCAGCTGCCCCTAGATCTTCACCATCTACAGTAGAATCCTCCACCATCTTGTCTCAACAGCCAAAATTTCCAAGGAGTGAAAATCCGATGGAGTGTCAGATTGCGAGAAAGTGCGAAAGGTACTTTGCCCCAACTTTATTGCAGAACTTATACAGCCCCTGTATGGCACATTTATGGCAACTTGGAAGATCAGGGGGCTTAAATCCCAAAACCGCAAGTTAATCCGTATCCGAATGGCTCTCTGGATGCAAAGGAGCTGAATGGAGCAGAAGTGCATATTCTTGACCTTTGCCCAGTTGACCGTGTATGAAACTGCAGAAGAAAGTCGACTTGGCTATAGATAGGGAACAACTTTACAATTTTAGGAACAACCATTTAACTCCACATTAGCGCCACAACAAGGGGTATAATGTACAGCCTTAAGACCACTTCCAGATTTGCTAACCTCCTACAAAAGGATACATCATTGTGGACAAAACAACTCGAATTCTCATTCGCAAAGTTTGCCCCAATATTGCTCCTTCCTGGTGGTCCTCTCCAATCTGACCATCACCTGACAATCTGGTGAATACCAATCTTCTAAATGCTTTGCCAGCTATCTCAACATAATCAAGTTGGCCGAGCACGTACAGTATGATATAAGTCACAGCCAATCACTTCCTGAGAAACGTGCCCAATCTTTCTTTTCCTTGCTAAGAGCCTGTAGGGTATCACCAACTGATGATTAGCAAACGTTGATTGTCATATTGTGGCTACCATAAGCTTCGAAGGAAACACAACAAACCAGGTCTTTAAAATCATGTTCAAATGGCCCAATGATCCCTTTAGTTTATAGCTATAAGCGTCGAAGGAAACCCAACAAACCTTTTCGTTAAAACCGTGCCCATATGGCCCAATGTGGTCTTCAGTTTATGGCCAGTACGTCTCTCCAAATAGCAAAATTACAAAAAGTACAAGTGTACTAATCAAAATGAAAATCAACATTCAGAGATAAAAAAAGAGGGACTGACACATATACTGTACTAGCAAGAAGCGGAAGCCAGTTTCACCGATAATTAAATTATGGACCTAAAAGAGAAGGTAGAAAACACAGAAAGACAATACTAGGAGTTAACAATGGATGGGTAGGAATAATGGAAATATAGAAACCATCAGTCTAGGCACCACTGTCCAACTACCGAAGGTGCTATCTGGCACCACTTCTATGATCAAGACTACTTTTTAAGACCACAATGCCCTTATCTTAGAATTTGGAGACTTTCTTCAAGTCTTTTGGTACTGTCGGGCATAAATAGATCACTCTTAAAAAAAAAACTGGTCACAATTGGTACCTTTAGACCTGACATCAAAATTGTCAGACTGTCTCAGATCTGTATAACTAAAATCATGCCTCTTAGTCAATCTAAAATGTACTGTACATCACTATGGAAAGATCTTCCACTGGAAAGAAAACTGCGAAAACTTTAACACATTATCTTATGAGCCAATGTTCTCTCCAGTTTGTGGCTATAAGATATGTCAAAACTGTTGGTATCACAGATGTATGGGTACACTAAAATAAAAATGGAGGTCGGAAAGAAAAACAAATTATAGCATCTACTCTGGTCATCACACAATGAAAGCGAGTCCCTTCTAAAATCATTCTGTGAACCAGAAAATAAGGATGGTCAGACGATGCTTAGAGCAAACAATGGTGCTAAAAATGGTATGTAATTTCTCATACCATATGACTAAGCATCATCTCTACCACAAATTTTGAGGAACATTGTACCTATTTCTTAGAATTGGGAGACCTTCTTCAAGATGGAGACACTTTCAAACACAAATAGACAAATCTTGAGGGAAAACTGGTCACAATAGGTACCTGATGCTAGACATCTCCAAACCCAAAATAATGTCCCTCAAGACACATGACTATGGAAAGACACTATGAAAACTTTAAAACCATTCTGCACCAGAAAATAATGGTGGACACCACAAGAAGACGATGCTTAGAGCAAACAATGGTGCTAAAACTGGTTTGTAATTTTTCATACCATATGACTAAGCATCACCTTTACCACAAATTTTTAGGAACACTTTGTCTATGTCTAAGAATTAGGAGACCTTCTTCAAGATGGAGACACTTTCAAACACAAACAGACAAATCTTGAGGGAAAACTGGTCACAATAGGTACCTGATGCTAGACATCTCCAAACCCCAAATAATGTCCCTCAAGACACATGACTATGGAAAGAATCCATGAAAACTTTAAAACCATTCTGGACCAGAAAATAATGGTGAACACCACAAGAAGACGATGCTTATAGCAAACAATGGTGCTAAAATTGGTATGTAATTTTTCATACCATATGACTAAGCATCACCTTTACCAAAAAATTTTGAGGACCATTGTGCCTATTTCTTAGAATTGGGAAACCTTCTTCAAGATGGAGACACTTTCAAACACAAATAGACAAATCGTGAGGGAAAACTGGTCACAATAGGTACCTGATGCCAGACATCTACAAAACCCAAAATAATGTCTCTAAGACACATGACTATGGAAAGACACCATGAAAACTTTAAACCAATTCCAACATGACCCACTGTTTCCTTCAGTCTGTGGCAACAAGGCATGCCTGATCTGTCAGTCATACAAAAAGTAAGAGAACACTATAAAAATGGATGAGAAAGAAAAAATGAAGCACTGTAGTATCTATTCCAAACATCAAACAACAGCAGAAAGATCCACCAAAAATTATACTGTGGACCGGAAAATAATGGTGGAAACCACAGGATGATGATGCTCACAGCAAACAATGGTGTTAAAATTGGCATGTAATTTTTCATACCATTTGACTAAGCATCACCTCTACCACAAATTTTGAGGACCATTGTGCCCATTTCTTAGAATTGGGAGACCTTCTTCAAGATGGAGACACTTTCAAACACAAACAGATAAATCTTGAGGGAAAACTGGTCACAATAGGTACCTGATGCTAGACATCTACAAAACCCAAAATAATGTCCCTCAAGACACATGACTATGGAAAGACACCATGCAAACTTTAAAACCATTCCGACATGACCCACTGTTTCCTTCAGTCTGTGGCCACAAGGCATGCCTGATTTGTCAGTCATACAAAAAGTAAGAGAACGCTATAAAAATAGATGAGAAAGAAAAAACGAAGCACTGTAGTATCTATTCCGAACATCAAACAACAGTAGAAAGTCCCACCAAAAATTATTCTGTGGACCAGAAAATAATGGTGGATACCACAGGATGATGATGCTCACAGCAAACAATGGTGTTAAAATTGGCATGTAATTTTTCATACCATATGACTAAGCATCACCTTTACCACAAATTTTGAGGACCATTGTGCCCATTTCTTAGAATTGGGAGACCTTCTTCAAGATGGAGACACTTTCAAACACAAACAGACAAATCTTGAGGGAAAACTGGTCACAATAGGTACCTGATGCTAGACATCTACAAAACCCAAAATAATGTCCCTCAAGACACATGACTATGGAAAGACACCATGAAAACTTTAAAACCATTCTGACATGACCCACTGTTCCCATCAGTCTGTGGCCACAAGGCATGCCTGATCTGTCAGTCATACAAAAAGCAAGAGAACACTATAAAAATGGATGAAAAAGAAAAAATGAAGCATTGTAGTATCTATTCCGAACATCAAACAACAGTAGAAAGTCCCACCAAAAATTATTCTGTGGACCGGAAAATAATGGTGGAAACCACAGGATGATGATGCTCACAGCAAACAATGGTGTTAAAATTGGCATGTAATTTTTCATACCATATGACTAAGCATCACCTCTACCACAAATTTTGAGGACCATTGTGCCTATTTCTTAGAATTGGGAGACCTTCTTCAAGATGGAGACACTTTGGATGATGATGCTCACAACAAACAATGGTACCAAAAATGGTACTTGATTAATGAATGGTGTGGGTGACACTTCTTTCATCAACACAAGTTTTGAGGAACACTGTGCCAGTTTTGAAGAAATGGAGACTATTTTGTTTCAAGTATATGGGCATCATTTAGTCATATCGTGAAGACCAATCCTGATCCTGGCACCAGTGAAGTCAGACAGTCTCACATCGGCATAGATAGATATAATATTGCCCTTCCATTAATAAGTGTATATGACTAGAGAAGATCTTGTCCTGGGGAAAAAAAAAAAAACTTAGAAGGAACCAGTGATGGATCAGTGAAGATAATCTACATCGTTGGACTCCATATAGTTAATACAAGAATGTTTTGTTGTTCCCGTGCCAAAAATTTCATAGCTCGCTCCCACCTCCTGTTTACGGCAGAACCACATTGTGAACACATCTTGTATTTCATCCAGTGGCATTTACCATCGGACAAAATTAAACTACGACCCAAAGTTAGAGAATCCTATAAACCCTCAGATTCAATTAAGATACGAATGCTCCATCCATAAGATGGATGAATATATATATATAGTATGTGTTGTGCAAACAGTATGGGGCTGCTAGGCATAAAGACAGAAGAAATTCATAGGAGTATTTTTAACCCTTCCATGAATAACGTAATAAATTGACATTGACAGCACATTCCCATTGAAAGGACACCTAGAGGACTTCGAGACTGGCCCATAACTTCGGAGGCACAAAGGCAGTATATCAGTACTGTGTTACAAGACGCCACATGAGTCTGTGGGAAACCTATTCTGGAAGATCGGGAAGGCATCCCCACTTTTTCATGAACTTTCTTGGTCTTTAAAGTGGTGATCGACTCATTTAGTAAAACAGTCAATTCCGATTTGGGAAATTCTCAGACACTTGTTGTACCAACCATAAATGTAACCGTAAAATCCAGAGCAGAGAAAATATTCATGTCAGTCCATAACATTCCCGATCCTGATGAATGGAAGATAGAAAGATGCACACGATCAGGTCAGATCTCCGTCATCAATGATGACACAATATGGGAGGATAGCAAATGATCATTATTTTTTTTTTTATGATTAAAAGCACCAATCCCAATCTTTGTCACAGAATGTTGTGTTTTAACAAAATGACATGTGAGACACATAATAGTGTTTTTTGGCAAATTTCATTTTGGCCACACAGATTGCTCTGTAAACTTTAGACTACTTATTAGAATGAGGAAAGAAAGAAAGAAAGACAGAAAGAAAGAAAGAAAGAAAGAAAGAAAGAAAGAAAGAAAGAAAGAAAGAAAGAAAGAAAGAAAGAAAGAAAGAAAGAAAGAAAGAAAGAGAAAAGAAAGATGGATGGAGTTTATAGAAATATGAAAACAATAGATAACTAAAGAAAGGGAAAGAGAGGAGAGAAAGAAAGAAAGCTAGAAATGAGATGGATGGTTATAAATATATAGATAATATAAATAATAGACAAATAGATGATAGATAGAGAATAGAGATAGATAAATAGATTATAGATAGATAGATAATATAGATAATAGATAGATAATAGACAGATACATAATAGATAGATAATAGATAAATAGATAATAGATAGAAAGATAGATAGATAATACATCGATAGAATAGATAGATGATATATAAATAGATAGATTATAGATAATAGATAGATAGACAGAATAGATATAGAAATAGATAGATAGATAGACAGAATAGATATAGAAATAGATAGATAGATAGATAGATAGATAGATAGATAGATAGATAGATAGATAGATAGATAGATAGATAGATAGATGTACTGCAGAATGTAAGCAGACCACCAGTAAACCCTATACCCCCCGGGTCCCTCCTGTTGAGGAGCGGATGCACGAGACGCAGCCCCAGACCTTCTCTCAGCAGTGGATGCAGCAGTATTGATCACCGGTGAAATGGAAGGGATTTGCAGGGATAATGATACCCAAGGGCATGCTCTTCTCGCTGCCTTAGCAGAATACCCTCTATAGACCTCAGTAAATTGCTTGATCACCGTACTATTAAAAAAAACACAATCTGCTCACCGATGCATTTTCTGAGACAACAGCAGTAAGGAATAATACTAAACTTTTGTCAGACTACGTCATCTCCTTCCGGATAAGGTTAACACCCTTCCAAGAAAAACAAGCCATTGCGGAACATCGCTGGTTACAGCCTTGGTCCGTTTACTGCACAATGCCCCCAAGTCTCCTTACTACAGACAGCAGATAATTTATAATGTCCCCGTTTTTTCCTCTTGTTTAGAAGGTTTCATCCAGAACTTGTGTAACTTTTTATTCATTCTTTTCATATATCCTGTTGGCCTGAAACAAGTCTGCCAGCCTAAAAAAAAAGCTGCGCACCATCAGAAGAGAGACCAGATATATAAAAAAGTAACTTTGCCTCCCTCATTATAGTGAAGGGATACATCCGAGCTTCATCAGGGGCACATCGGAATCCCTTTTTTGGGAGGAACCCCTGATGAAGCCTCAAACACGTGGGCAAACCCTGAACCATTAGGAGATGCTCCACTTTTGACTTCCACTTGTTAGATAAGTACCATAGCAAGATGCAACACTCCGGGACCCACCAATAAGCTGCCATCTATAGGGAAACCTTTTGTGAATTGTTCCATTTCACTCTAGCACCTCCACAGGACAAATTGAGTATTGCACAATCCCCACATAAATCAATGGGTGGTGGGTGTAATACAGGACACTATAGGTCCTCCAGAGGGAGACTCTCTGGAACCGCACTCCTAAAAAAATAAGGATTCTTATCAGGTGGATATCAAGAAAGACCCCAATACTGTAAATTCATTTGCCCTTTTATATATTTCCCATAGTCCGTGGTTTTCTGTTTTTCGGGACTGGTGTAAGGTCCAGCAGTTGGACCACAACTAATCAGACCTTTATGGTATATCTAGATCTAGTGGGAGAAAGAAATAGCTGCTTTAGCCACATGGGTTGTAGCTCCGCTCAATAGAAGTGGATGGGGTTGAATTGCAATACCGCATAAACCCTGGGGACAGGTGTGGCGCTGTTTTTGGAGCACAGCAGCCATTTTTTTAATATTGTGTACTGCTTCTTTAAGCATGTCCAATGAGACTGCTAAATAAATCTTATAAATATCACACTGTGAATTTTTTTTTCATTTTTAAAGATTTTAGGGCCAGATTCCGGGTATTGAAAAAATATTTTCATGTTTTTTTTTGGTTTTAAAAAATGATAGAAATATAACACGAGTGGTTGGATGCAATTACTATGAAGAGCCTAGTGTCCAGCTTCTCTCTGAAAAGTGATTCCGCACACTTCTCGACCCCATTCTGTCTCTTCGCAGCTCGGAGACGACGGGACATGATCTGCACATTATTATAAGAGGAGTAAGAACAGAATATTGGAAGGCAACGCAAGGCGGCCGATTGCCACAACTTGCAGCTGCGGGGACTCGAACATATGTTTCGAGCATGTTGAAGACCCTCGGTTAGCACACGATCATGATCGGATAACACCTTATCCGAGCACATCCGCTCCTCACTACTCAGGATCTCATTTTTGCAACGCTGCTCCAATATGGCCGCCTTCTTGGTGAAATGACAGCTTAAGTTGCATGCATAGAGTTGACGCTTATATTCAAGACAAGCCTAATAGTCACATCTTGATGCATTTTTCATGACACTTACAACAGCTTGCCCTGTTTTTTGCCACCCCCAGTATATACACTTGGACACTGGGGTTCTATCTCATGGCGAAACATCCTGGCATTATGCACAAGAAAATGTCTGAAAGCACAACTTTCTGGAAGATATCAGATGGCAACAACAGGGCTCCTCTATATTGGCCTCCATGCCTTGTTTTATGTCTCCCAAATGTGGATCTATCTAATGGTGGAGCATCATGGCGGATGCCTATGGCAGGATTCCCATCCATGGACCTCCAGATGCTGTTTTGCTGCCCCCCATAGTATGTGCTTGGACACCAGGATTCATTCTGATGGTGGAGCATCCCAGTGTTAAACATCACAAACCTTCCGGAAGACCAGCTTTCTGGGTGGCTTCAGAAGGATACAGCTGGGCTGAACTTGAAGGAGACTCAACGCCTTTTTTATGGCCCCCCATATATGTGCTAAGACACCAGGGCTCTATGGTGGAGCATGTTGGAAGATGGCTATGGCAGGGTTGCCATCTATGAACTTTTGGCTACTGCTTCCTGTCCCCCCCAATATGTTCTTGGATAAGAGGGCTCATTCTGATGGTGAGGCATCCTGGTGTTAAACAGTAAAAACCTTCTGAAAGCACAGCTTTCTGGAGGGTTCCAGAAGACTACAGCTGGCTGCCCTTGAAGAGGCCTTCACGCAGTTTTTTGCCCCTAAATATGTGCTTTGACATTAGGGCTTTTTTGGAGGAGCATACATGCAAATGGCTCTGGTAGGATTCCCATCTATGGACCTTCAATCACTGTCTTAACCCCCCCCCCCCCCAGAATATTTGCTTGGACACCAAGGTTCATTCTGATGGTGAGACATCTTGGCAATAAACACAAGAAACCTTCTGGAAACACAGATTTCTGGGTTCTTCCAGAAGACTACACCTGAGCTACCCTTGAAAGGGCCTTTACACCATTTTTGGCCCCACAAATATAAATTTGGACACCAAAGGTCTTTCTGATGGAGGAGCATACTGGCAAGAAACCTTCCAGAAGGTTATTGGAAGGGCAGCCCTCCATCACGACCTGACCCCAAATATGCTCTTGAAAACCAGGGCTCTATAAAGTGGTTGAGTATCCTAGAGGATGGCAATAGTATTATTCCCATTCCATGGACCTTGTTTTCTGCTAACTCCAGCCCCTGTGAATATGACCTTGGACACTAGAGCTCTATCTGATGGCGGAATATCCGGTCCGTACACACATTCTGGAGTCGCAGCTTTCTAGAAGGTTTTGTAAGGCTATAGCAGGGCTCCTACTTTGTGGACTTCATGCAATGCTGCACACCAGGGCTATATCTCTTGGTAGAGCATTTTGATAGATGGCTATGGCAGGGTGCTCCATGCAATGCTCTTTGTTCCTCCCCACCGTGTTGTGTAGATGCCCCCCAGAGTATGTGCATGGACACCAGGGCTCTATCAAGTATCAGAGTATCCTGGTGGATGGCTAAGGCAATGCTCCCATCCATGAGTATGCCATTGAACACTGGGGCTCTATCTAATGGCTCAATATCCTGGTGGATGGCTAAGGCAAAGCTCCTATCCATGAGTATGCCATTGAACACTGGGGCTCTATCTAATGGCTCAGTATCCTGGTGGATGGCTAAGGCAATGCTACCATCCATGAGTATGCCATTGAACACTGGGGCTCTATCTGATGGCTCAGTATCCTGGTGGATGGCTAAGGCAATGCTACCATCCATGAGTATGCCATTGAACACCAGGGCTCTATATAATGGCTCAGTATCCTGGTGGATGGTTAAGGCAAAGCTCCCATCCATGAGTATGCCATTGAACACTGGGGCTCTATCTGATGGTTCAGTATCCTGGTGGATGGCTAAGGCAATGCTACCATCCATGAGTATGTCATTGAACACCGGGGCTCTATCTAATGGCTCAGTATCCTGGTGGATGGCTAAGGCAATGCTACCATCCATGAGTATACCATTGAACACTGGGGCTCTATCTGATGGCTAAGTATCTTGGTGGATGGCTAGGTGGATGGCTAAGGCAATGTTACAATCCATGAGTATGCCATTGAACACCGGGGCTCTATCTAATGGCTCAGTATCCTGGTGGATGGCTAAGGCAATGCTACCATCCATGAGTATGCCATTAAATACCGGGGCTCTATCTGATGGCTAAGTATCCTGGTGGATGGCTAAGGCAATGTTACAATCCATGAGTATGCCATTGAACACCGGGGCTCTGTCTAATGGCTCAGTATCCTGGTGGATGGCTAAGGCAAAGCTCCCATCCATGAGTATGCCATTGAACACCGGGCTCTGTCTAATGGCTCAGTATCCTGGTGGATGGCTAAGGCAATGCTCCCATCCATGTGTATGCCATTGAACACCGGGGCTCTGTCTAATGGCTCAGTATCCTGGTGGATGGCTAAGGCAATGCTCCCATCCATGAGTATGCCATTGAATACTGGGGCTCTATCTGATGGCAAAGTATCCTGGTGGATGGCTAAGGCAATGCTGCCATCCATGAGTATGCCATTGAACACCGGGGCTCTGTCTAATGGCTCAGTTTACTGGTGGATGGCTAAGGCAAAGCTCCCATCCATGAGTATGCCATTGAATACTGGGGCTCTATCTGATGGCAAAGTATCCTGGTGGATGGCTAAGGCAATGCTGCCATCCATGAGTATGCCATTGAACACCGGGGCTCTGTCTAATGGCTCAGTATCCTGGTGGATGGCTAAGGCAATGCTCCCATCCATGAGTATGCCATTGAATACTGGGGCTCTATCTGATGGCAAAGTATCCTGGTGGATGGCTAAGGCAATGCTCCCATCCATGAGTATGCCATTGAACAACGGGGCTCTATCTAATGGCTCAGTATCCTGGTGGATGGCTAAGGCAAAGCTCCCATCCATGAGTATGCCATTGAGCACTGGGGCTCTATCTGATGGCTAAGTATCCTGGTGGATGGCTAAGGCAAAGCTCCCATCCATGAGTATGCCATTGAACAACGGGGCTCTATCTAATGGCTCAGTATCCTGGTGGATGGCTAAGGCAAAGCTCCCATCCATGAGTATGCCATTGAGCACTGGGGCTCTATCTGATGGCTAAGTATCCTGATGGATGGCTAAGGCAAAGCTCCCATCCATGAGTATGCCATTGAATACCGGGGCTCTATCTAATGGCTCAGTATCCTGGTGGATGGCTAAGGCAATGCTACCATCCATGAGTATGTCATTGAACACCGGGGCTCTATCTAATGGCTCAGTATCCTGGTGGATGGCTAAGGCAAAGCTCCCATCCATGAGTATGCCATTGAGCACTGGGGCTCTATCTGATGGCTAAGTATCCTGGTGGATGGCTAAGGCAAAGCTCCCATCCATGAGTATGCCATTGAGCACTGGGGCTCTATCTGATGGCTAAGTATCCTGGTGGATGGCTAAGGCAAAGCTCCCATCCATGAGTATGCCATTGAACAACGGGGCTCTATCTAATGGCTCAGTATCCTGGTGGATGGCTAAGGCAAAGCTCCCATCCATGAGTATGCCATTGAGCACTGGGGCTCTATCTGATGGCTAAGTATCCTGATGGATGGCTAAGGCAAAGCTCCCATCCATGAGTATGCCATTGAATACCGGGGCTCTATCTAATGGCTCAGTATCCTGGTGGATGGCTAAGGCAATGCTACCATCCATGAGTATGTCATTGAACACCGGGGCTCTATCTGATGGCTAAGTATCCTATCCATACACATAAGAAACCTTACTGGGAGATTTCAGAAAATCCAAATGTCTTCTGTTTTTTACAGGAGCCTCTGAGATTTTTCAAAAGAGTTTGCAAATACGCCTGAAATCTTTCAGCAGCCATCTATAAACCCGTCCCTCCTTTCCCTTTAAGAGAGGCAGGATTTTATATCAGCAGTAATTTTTACCTTCATTGTTCATATCTGAAAATTTTCCTTTTTCCCGGTTTAGTCATCCGTCAAGCTTTAGAAGCTAATTTTTTTTTTTTTGTTCCTGTCAATCTCCTGTCAAAAGTTCCCTTCACGGCAGCTCCTGTTCTTCTCACTAATAGATGCATCTATATATAAAGAGAAACGTTTATAATCACCCTGCACTTCATGCACGTACAATAGCAGGAGCCAACCCCGGCATCAAGACTGGGGCACAATTCTGATGGAACGTAGTGAGAGACACCATCTCCTTTGAAATGGACATGTATTCCTATTTAGAGGTCAACCAGGTGACGACGCCTCTGGAAGCCACACTAATTCTCATACAACTCTCCCAGTATACTTACTAATAGAATACACAAACCCTTGAACACATCTACAATCTTCAACCAGCCAGCACCAAACCCTTGGATATCAAAGCCTCAATTTTTCATGCTGAATTCTAGAATTCGATTGCACAATTTTTCACACTGCAGCTTGGCTTGGCCAAATTTGCTGTAAGCACAAGCCCATCACAAGCTCAGGAAGAAGGCGGAGAGATGCCAAAGTACAAAACGGGTTTTCCCATGGAAGAACAGAAGTGAGAATGGCCTTCTCCATTGTAGTCTATCAACTCACCCCAACTTTGCCCTGGTAGAGTTTTGGACGTTAATCTTTGCATCAGTCGCCAATAAGTAGCCTTCCTGTTTGCAGATGAAGGCAGAACATCAAACTGCAGACTCTTTCCAAGGACTGTAACAGTCTTAATGCTTCTCTTCCTCTTAAATTTTTAATTAGGCCATTTGTTAGGGCCGATTTTTCATTTTAATATCTCTGGAAGACAGAAGACATATACCATCGCTTCCTGCTCATCTATCACCCGCCCTCCCCCAAACCCTTTTCAGAGAGAAGAGAAAAAGTTAGAGAAAACAGTAGAGGCATAAGTTTAAGAGCGGTAATTGTATCTGGGGTCATACTTGATTCCGAGCTTTCATTTACCCCCCACATCCGATCACTGGCTCGCTCTTGTTATCTGCATCTCAAAAACATTTCTAGAACTCGACCCTTTCTTACTTTCGACTCTGCAAAAACTCTTACTGTTTCTCTTATTCATTCTCGTCTGGACTATTGTACCTCTACTAATCGGTCTCCCTCTTACCAAACTCTCCCCTCTCCAATCCGTCCTGAATGCTGCAGCCAGGATCATATTCCTCACCAATCATTACACCGATGCCTCTACCCTGTGCCAGTCATTACACTGGTTACCCATCCACTCCAGAATCCAGTACAAACTTATTACCCTCACCCACAAAGCACTCTATGGCTCAGCACCACCCTACATCTCCTCCCTCGTCTCAGCCTACCACCCTACCCGTGCCCTCCATCATGCCAATGACCTGAGGTTAACATCCTCAAAATCAGAACCTCCCACTCCCGTCTCCAAGACTTTTCACGTGCTGCGCCAATTCTTTGGAATGCACTACCCAGGTTAACACTATTAATCCCCACAGTTTTAAGTGTGCCCTAAAAATGCATTTGTTCAGACTGGCCTACCGTCTCAACGCATTAACTTAACTATCCCTGTTGGCATCATGTTCTCACACGTTTTATGCATTTAATAGCCCTCTGTGTCTGTACTGTTACATACTTAGGCAGATAACCGGTTCATGCAGCATTACAGGAACACCCGAGTCTTACACTATGGCTGGTCCGAACAACGAAAGCAATTGTTACCATCTACCTTCCGGGTCTCCTCTTTTCCTCATAGATTGTAAGCTTGTGAGCAGGGCCCTCATTCCTCTTGGTATCTGTTTTGATCTGTGTTTATTGTTATGCTGCATTCAAATGGAATTTGTGGTTATATTCCGCGCTGCCGCAAGAATGGATTCCAGGAGAGAGATGTCAAAGATTCACACTGGTTTATTCAACACGTTTCGGGGGTCTCATGCCCCTTTCGTCAGGAAATACCCGGCCACATACGGAGGCTCCGGTGTTATAAATGTTGGCTGCCATTTTGCCCCGGCAAGGGTTAAAATTAATGAAAAAAAAAAATCAGCTTTACCTATCCTAAGTCCACCCGTCACTTGTCCTCACCTTCTCACCAGATCCTCCAGTCTTCACTTTAGATCTTCCATTCGTCGGTCTTCTCTTCCTGTGCTGAGAAAAGCCAAGGCTAAGGCTGGAGGACCGGGCAGGGAACTGGAAGGGCAAGACAAGTGAGTGATGGGCCTAGGACAAGTGAGTATATTTTTTAACCCATTCCTTCCCATATATTTTTGTCTAGAGAGATCTCAGGGCAAAAGACGTTTGTTTTCGAGGGACTTCCAGTTTCGGATAAATCAATTTGGTTCGAATCCAATTTAATCGGCTTTTTCAGACTAATCTAACCTGAATCAAATTTTGTAAAATTTGCTCATCTCTAAAATACAACCAATAATGTTGATTGTGGTGGTACTTCTAGTGGATTTCAGTTGGTTCAGATCAAGGGCAGACTGATCATACGAGCATTAGGGCAGTGGCCATAGGTGCCACAGTTCTTCAATCACTTCCAAAAATTTTTAAATATTATCTTCAAAAATGGCCATTACTGGATAGTACTTGTAACAACAAGCTTTTTTGCAATTTACTGCTTACTAAAATTTGCAGCCGATCTTGAGATACTAACTCTTTTCATTTGTTTACAGCTCCACGGCAACGAGATGTAAACAAAGCAAAAGTAAAGTGTTAATATCTCAAGAACGGCAAAAATTTTTAATAGGCAGTAAATTGGAAAACTGTTTGTATTTACAAGGACTATCCGGCAATACCCATTTATGAAAATGAAAAGAACCCTTTAAGGGAGTAGCTCAACAAGGGATCTTTGTGGTATATGCCTAAAATAAGCTTTAAATGTCTGATAGGTAGAGCTCTGGTTGGACCGACATCATGGGCCGAGGAAACAGACCACTACCAGTCAGACCCTGGCTCAGACCAATAATACTCAGCCTTGTTTGAAAACATCCATTGTTGGTCTGTGTACGGATTGGTATAGGGAGTGGAGGATGTGGCTTTATTATATGTAATATATGAAGCTTTAATCATCTACGTTCAGGTTAACACCAGTCTTGGTCTCTAATGTCCATCCTTGTGCCCATCATGCCGAAGGAGGGAAAGTAAAACCAGGACCTTAGGCTTGATTATTTTAAGGAGAAGCATGTCACTCTTCCAGTTGAGCTAGAACTCCACCCGACGTAACTTACTACCACATTTGAGTGCCACATAATTGTATTATATGCCAGCTTGGGGCAACCACAGATCAAGCCATTGAATCTCAATTATGTCAAATTCATGGCTGTTTTTCAGGAAGGTGGCAAACTGGGCTCCCAACCTCTTTTGGCCCTCTAAGACAATAGGAGAAACCTGAATTTACTACTGACCATACATAATTCAATAGAGAGGACCTTCATTCGCATGGGTGCTGTAATTGTTCCACAAATCCATAGGATAAGGACCACCTAGCCACCTTAGACCACCAAAGAATTAACCTGTTCCCTCTTGTACACCACCAATGTTTTTTTCTGTATTCAATTATAAGAATATCTGGATAAAAATGTTAACCAGGGGGAACCTACTTTGCTTTGTTGTCTAGTGGACTTTTTTAATGAAAACAGCCTTGGCCAAAGGTTGGTGAGATATCTGGTCCTCAGAGAAGTTGAGGCCTATCTCCCAACACATAAGCATGAGATTTCAGTCAGGTGAACATTCTTTAAGCTGACATCCATCTTCTGACTCCCCCATACACATGATTTATGCATTTTCAAAAGGAAGAGAGAAGAAAGACACTGCAAGGATCCTCAGCTTATCTCCTCCTAGAGTCAGAAGCCACATGGGCCTCCTTTATGGTTTAGGGTCGTCACACAGCAGCACACGTGGTGTCTATGGGTCCATCATACCCCACACTTGCCAATGCACTCAGTTGTCTGGTGACTCCTGGTAAAAGGAGAGATATCCCAAACTTCTGTAAGAGTTGGCAAACCTCTTGGGTTCCACAGAAGCCTCACAAGAAAATTAGGATGGATGGCGTGTAGCCTTGCAAATAAAAATGTACCAATACTTAAAATGTTTCGCATATTCCGTAATCCAATTATCCACATACAGTGACACGTGGATGGCCGAGAAAGTTCCCAGCACTAAATATAAACCCGTCATGCAGAGCTCCCTATTATCTGGCATGCGCTGAATGTTGTGTCAAGTGTGAATAGTATCCTTGTGTTCCACATTTGTACAGCACACCATTATAACATCCCCAGCTCTTGTGCCATTGTTTGCTGTTACATTGTACTTTCCGATACATAATACCTGTCCAGTGACATAAGATCCACCGGGTCTGGTCTCCTTCCCTTATTTATATAGCACATAATAAGCGGGATACAATGTCACATACTGACAACAGGCAGGTTTATGAAACCATCATGGCTGCATGGAGCTGATCAGAGTAGATGGTCGAAGGTCGAACATGGCCGCACAAAATATCATTGCAAGCAGATTTGGGTGGGTATACAGGGTAGGTTTCATTTTAACATATTTGGGAGCTGATTCAAGGGTTATTCCCCCAAAAATCAAAGTCTTGCTGATCGCTGGGGTACTACTGCTGGTATCTCCTGCGATCCCGAGATCTGGGCTATAAAACCCCAACAACGGGACCCAATGTGATCTTGAGACCTGGACTCTAAAACTCCAAGAACAGAACCCCATGTGATGCCAAGATCTGGATTTTAGAACCCCAAGAATGGGACCCCTGTGTTGCCGAGATCTGGGCTATAGAATTCCAAGAATGGGACCCCATGTGATGCCGAGATCTGGGCTGTAGAACCCCAAGAATGGGACCCCATGTGATGTCAAGATTTGGGTTGTAGAACTCCAAGAACGACATGTGATGCCGAGATCTGAGATGTATAACCCCAAAAATGGGACCCCATGTGATGCCGAGATCTGAGATGTAGAACCCCAAGAATGGGACCCCATGTGATGCCGAGATCTGAGATGTAGAACCCCAAGAATGGGACCCCATGTGATGCTGAGTTTTGGGCTGTAGAATTCCAAGAATGGGACCCCATGTGATGCCAAGATCTGGGCTGTAGAACCCCAAGAATGGGACACCATGTGATGCCGAGATTTGGGCTCTAGAACTCCAAGAATGGGAACCCATGTGATGCAGAGATCATGCTGTAGAATTCCAAGAATGGGACCCCATGTGATGCCAAGATCTGGGCTGTAGAACCCCAAGAATGGGACCACATGTGATGCCGAGATCTGGACTGTAGAACTCCAAGAACGGGACCTCATGTGATCCTAAGATTTGGGCTTTAGAACCCCAAGAACAGGACCCCCTGTCCCTGTGGTCTCAGTATCTGGGCTGTAGAACACCAAGAAAGAAGCTCTGCAGCCCCGTTCTGAATAGCGCAGAGGTGGGCAAGCGCTATCTCCGCTCCATTCATTCTCTATGGGACTACGGGAAATACCCAAGTGCAGTATTTAGAAGTCGTATAGACAATGAATGGAACCACATTCAGAATAGGGCTCCTAAGCCCACATCTCGGGATTGCAGGACCCCAGGGATTAGGAAGTTATCCTCCATGTTTTAGAATAGGGGATACTGGGATACTTTTAATTTTTGGGAATGACACTTTAAATTAAAACTCCATCGTTGTCATCTTTTAGTTCAAAATTTCTATGAAAATAATAAAATTTTTGAAGCAGTTGGAGCTATGGTTCGCTGACACACAGCATGCAAAAAGATGTAAAAGATAACATTTTGGCTGCCACTAGAGAGAGCTGTCTGTATATGGTGTCTTCATTAGACTTTAAAGAGGGGTTTATTTATGATCCGATTTTTTACGGAAAAAAAAAGAGAAAAACTTATTATTAAATTTAAGGAAATGCTGTTTAAATAGTTGCCCACTTTGGATGAGCCATTTCTGTAATATCTGTCCCCAAATAACAAGCGGATCATAATCTGCTAAGATCACCAACCAGCATCGAGACATGCAGCCCCGGGGACTCGAACATATTTTTCGAGCATGCCAAAGACACTCGGTTAGGACCCGAGCATGCTCAGATAACACCTTATCCCAGCACATTTGCTCATCACTAAAAATGAATATCTTTTTTATCGGATGGAGGTCGTCCAAAATTCTTTACCAGCTTCTTAGGAAACAAATGGTAGCTGGAAAAGGCAACTGCCCACATGAAATCCTTGTATGATATTCATTGGCAGAAACAGGCAAGCTGATTGCAAACACAACACACAAGCTGCTCCTGTATTTCACACGGATTCTAACACGATGCAATAGATAAGAGAGGACTTGTGTTATGGAAAACAAGGTGACAATACACTACAACAGCACTGTAATAAACGGCGCCGCACAAAAGTATACTAAGATACAATACTATACCAAATAATACTATACTGTACTTTACTACGTGGTAGTAAGCACTACTCTAGTAGACAATTGTATACTAAGGGCTCTAGTCTTTTTTTGTGGGTTTTTTAATTCACTTTTCTTTTTTGACTTGTGACTTTCCGCAGACTTTTTTTTACAGCAAATTCATCAAAATTCATAAATTTTGCGCAAAGCCCAAAATATTTACTGTTTTTTTTTGCAACTACTTAGTACAAACAAAAAAATAAGCTATATTCGCAAAAGGTTTAAATAAAATGCGACTTTTTGCCTTTCATAGATAAAATCATTCCAGGAGGGGACTGGAGTCAAAGCGGCGCCACGTTTTTCGCATATTATTAATCAGTTTAAAACAGCTGGAAAAGCCACATTAACAAAAAAAAACAACAAAAGCATAAAAGACAGCTGGAATAAAAACGCGCAAAGCTTTTAATGAAGTTGTCACGAATGACAGTCACTAATTGGGAGGTGTTCACGGCATAAAACTGGCAGAAATGCCATGATGAATGGGCCCCTAATTATATAATACTACACGAACAGAATTGCACTGCAGTATACAACATCACACCAAACAGTATAATAACAATATACTAAGAAATAGTATAGTAAAAAAGATACACTAAACAGTATTAAGGTATGTGCACATAGTATCTTTAAGATGCCGCCAGACCAGGCAAAATTTTCCTAGACAAAGCGGCTTCAGGAAAAATCCAGCAGTTTTTTTCTTAACGTGACTTTGCATGAGGTTTCGCCGTTGATTTTATGGCGATTCAGTCTTTTTTCTATGATTTAAACTATACCTAGCAAGAATGAATATGTTACTTCTTTTAAACGCTTCACGGTTTCCGAACCTTGAAGTCGATTTGACAGTACTGTCCCTTATGTTCATTTTTTGAGTCAGTTTCGCTGCGCTTTTTCAGGTGGTTTCCAGGCGCAGAATTTGCCTAGAAAAGTTACTTTGACCGTATACCCTTTTGTATAATCATTATACTGTTATCCTAGTATTTATGCCCCTGTAAGCCCCCTGAGTGCCCCCTTTCAACATATTATGCCCCCTGAGTGCCATTTTAAGTAAGTGATAATGCCCTCAGAAGTGCCCTCCGAAAAAAGTAATGCCAAAAGTTTATACTCACCTACTACAAATACTCTTCTCCCTTGTAAACAGGTCGAGTCTGCTAAGGCCGTGTAATGCAGACAGTGACGTCATTGCACCAGGATGCTCATGTCCTGTAAGCCAGGGGTTACAGAACAGAGAATAGTGGGGCAGAAAATCCATGGCTCCCTCCACTATTACAGGATTGGGCTCTACAGGTCAAAGTGGCGCTCACTCGTAGGTCATTGGCGGCAGTAATGCCAATGGTACCTATTTTTTTTTTTTCATTTTGCTCCCAGGGCAACTGGTCCTGTGGCACTGTGTACAACAAAGTAAAGCAGTATATAAAACTATACAGCACTAAATAATGCTGTAAACCACTTTCTATACTAAGCTAATATATACTACTAAGACTAAAAACACTATAAAACACTACACTATAGATTATACAACATCACAGTATACAAATACCATATTATAATATATAGTATACTATACAATAGTATTCAAATCAGTATTATACCAGACTATGATATACTATACAGTGTCACAATATTATACTATACAGTATTATACTATAAAACAGCATACAAATCAACACAAAGCTTTACTATACAGTATAATACCGTCCCATTTACCCTTCCATGCTACACCACTGTAGATGACACAGTAAAGTACTATATAAAAGTGTGCAAAAATATACTAAATAACAATGTACTAAACTACTATACTATGGTATGTTGTACTACACTAGACAATATCTTACCATTCTAAACAGTAAAATACCGTATAAAACAATAATATCCTGTACTATATAAAAATCATAGTTATACTACTGTACTATATAGAACTTTACAACATCATGTAATACAGTAATATACTCTACAAAAGTATACTATCACAATATAACGCTATAATACATGGTAACATACTAGTATTTTCCTATAGAAAACCATACTATACCAAAAAATTATACACTATACTGTACAGTTTTTAAAGGGAACCTGTCAATAAGAAAATGCCATCCAATCTGCAGACACCATGTTATTGAGACGGGGATCGGAGTAGATTGATGTATAGTTTTGTGGGAAAAGATTCAGTAGAACCTGGGTTTTAATCATTTAATCCCCTGGTCTTTTTGGGATTTTCGGTCCAGTGGGTGGTCCTATCTGTGACTGACAGATATCTCTGTATGCACATTTATACAAGGAAGGCTGTCAGTCACTGATGGTTCAGTAGGCGATCCTATCTGTGACTGAAAGCTATCTTTGTATGCACATTAATATAAGGAAGGCTGTCAGTCACTGATGGTCCAGTGGGCGGTCCTATCTGTGACTGAAACTATTCTGTATGCACCTTTATACAAGGAAGGCTGTCAGTCACTGATGGTTCAGTAGGCGATCCTATCTGTGACTGAAAGCTATCTTTGTATGCACATTAATATAAGGAAGGCTGTCAGTCACTGATGGTCCAGTGGGCGGTCCTATCTGTGACTGACAGATATCTCTGTATGCACATTTATACAAGGAAGGATGTCAGTCACTGATGGTTCAGTAGGCGATCCTATCTGTGACTGATAGCTATCTCTGTATGCACCTTTATACAAGAAAGGCTGTCAGTCACTGATGGTCCAGTGGGCGGTCCTATCTTTGACTGAAAGCTATCTCTGTATGCACATTAATATAAGGAAGGCTGTCAGTCACTGATGGTCCAGTGGGTGGTCCTATCTGTGACTGAAAGCTATCTCTGTATGCACCTTTATACAAGGAAGGCTGTCAGTCACTGATAGGACCTCAAATTCCAGAAGCACCAGAGGATTAAAATATTAAAACCCAGGTTATACCGAATCTTACAAAACTATATATTAACCTACTCAGCTTCCCCTGCTCTATAGCATGGTGTCTTTAATAATGGACTGCTGTTCAATAATTCTTGTATGATAAATTGTGTGATTCAGGATCTCAACGGCTATAAAATATGTAGTGTAAAAAAAAAAAGTACAAAATCATCGAGAACTCCCGAAGTTTCTAACCTTTTGAAAAAAAAAACACATTAAAACCCTAAAGCAATAAAAAATAATTAAAAAAATCCAAAGAGACTTTTAAAAAAAGAGACAACCCATTCTCTCTACACATTTCCAATTCCGTACCATGACGTTACCACTCAAACTAGACTTTGGTCCAAGCGTTTATAGAAAGGACCCTTCCCAGTATCAAGACAAGTATCATAACAGGGGGGCTCCCGTTTTTCTCTAAATCCTGACCTCTATTCCTAGACATGAAAGGACATATCTTTGGTACACCAGACTGCATCAGACCTGGATCTCAGAAACAATGAAGCTCTAGAACACAATGTTCTTACTTAGAACATTCTTTATTTCCATGATTGCCGACGTTTTCGACGTTCGCTTTTATCTGCAGAATTTCTAAAGATAATGTAACGTCGCCAACATCTCGGATAACAAAAAAAAAAAACTGCATTGAAATCTCACTGCCCACGAGAAATTCTAGCGCTACAATTGTTGGCAGAAACAGACAAGTAAAAAGGAATCTGGAACGCTAACTCATTTCACCAACATCTTACAAATGTTACACAGAAATTAAGCAGCCTACGTGAAATTCCAGCACAATATTCCTTGGCAGAACTAGCGAGACTTAGAATAGAGGTCCACTTCTTCTCTGATCTCTCATTTGCACATTTTTGGTAATTTTAACATAGAAGGTCATGGGCTTATAACCTAAGCATCCCTCAAAAACAAATTGGGATGCCATTGGAACACACACAGAAAATATACGAACAAGATCAACAACAAGAAAGGTGTAAGAAGACCATCTGCCGAAGGACCTCACTGTGCTACTGCTAGTAGAAGCAATTTAGATAATGGAGCAGGAGAGAAAAGCTTGGAAGTCTTGAACTTCTTCTCCTGCATGTCCATGATAGGGGGGGGAGATAGAAGAGAAGACCACAATAGTCATAAGACATCTCTTTCTGATTTTACTGGCTGTTGTTGGTGGCTGTACCCCATTCCAGTCCTATGATCACCTCTGGTGGGTCTAAATTTTTCTCCAATAAAAAGGTCCAGCCACACCTTGGCTTTAGATGTTCAGCAGAGGACAACCCTACAAGTGGATGATTTGCATCCTTAAGGCATTTGTAATCACCAGTATTTTTCGACCCTACCACATAGCAATTTTGCTAGTCAACTGGATACATACACTGGTGACAACCAACTCTATTGTGAGGTCCTAAACCCCTGTGAGATGATGGAAAAGGACACCAGTTTGTAAGGGTCTTGAAGTAAGAGCTTTAAAGGGCTTGTCCACCTTTAACGACAATTTTCTTTTTACTTAAATGCATGTATTTGGGGATAAAAAACTAATTTTACAGGCTTTTTGTTTCGCTTAATATTCAACTTGTATCTGGTCATAAATCAGCCAAGAGTAGCTCAGAAAAAGAAAGATGAAATAGTTGGAAGCCCTCCAGTGAGAACAGGGCTAGCGTCACACAACCATATTTTCTCTCATCTGAGAAAATCTGGCAGATCATACAAATCACACTCTGATCAAACTCGGAGTTTGACCAGAGTTTGGCCAGAGTTTGGTTAGACTTTGGCCAGAGTTTGATGAGAGTTTGGCCAGAATTTGCTCAGTCTGGCCAGAGTTTGATAAGAGTTTGGCCAGAATTTGCTCAGAGTCTGGCCAGAGTTTGATGAGAGTTTGGCCAAAATTTGCTCAGAGTTTGGCCAGAGTCTGGTCAGAGTTTGGCCAGAGTTTGGTCAGAGTTTGGCCAGAGTTTGATGAGAGTTTGGCCAAAATTTGCTCAGAGTTTGGCCAGAGTCTGGTCAGAGTTTGGCCAGAGTTTGGTCAGAGTTTGGCCAGAGTTTGGCCAGAGTTTGGTCAGAGTCGGGCCAGAGTTTGATAAGAGTTTGGCCAGAATTTGCTCAGAGTCTGGCCAGAGTTTGATGAGAGTTTGGCCAAAATTTGCTCAGAGTTTGGCCAGAGTTTGGTCAGAGTTTGGTCAGAGTTTGGCCAGAGTTGGTCAGAGTTTGGTCAGAGTTTGATGACTGTTTGGCCAGAATTTGCTCAGAGTCTGGCCAGAGTTTGATAAGAGTTTGGCCAGAATTTGCTCAGAGTCTGGCCAGAGTTTGATGAGAGTTTGGCCAGAATTTGCTCAGAGTTTGGCCAGAGTCTGGTCAGAGTTTGGCCAGAGTTTGGCCAGAGTTTGCTCAGAATCTGGCCAGAGTTTGGCCAGAGTTTGGTCAGAGTTTGGTCAGAGTTTGGCCAGAGTCTGGTCAGAGTTTGGCCAGAGTTTGGTCAGAGCTTGGCCAGAGTTTGGCCAGAGTTTGGTCAGAGTTTGGCCAGAGTCTGGTCAGAGTTTGGCCAGAGTCTGGTCAGAGTTTGGCCAGAGTCTGGTCAGAGTTTGGCCAGAGTCTGGTCCAGAGTTTGGCCAGAGTTTTGGTCAGAGTTTGGCCAGAGTTTGGTCAGAGTTTGGCCAGATTTGCCAGAGTTGATTGGCCAGACTTTGCTCAGAATCTGGTCAGAGTTTGGCCAGAGTTTGGTCAGAGTTTGGCCAGAGTTTGGTCAGAGTTTGATGACTGTTTGGCCAGAATTTGCTCAGAGTCTGGCCAGAGTTTGATAAGAGTTTGGCCAGAATTTGCTCAGAGTCTGGCCAGAGTTTGATGAGAGTTTGGCCAGAATTTGCTCAGAGTTTGCTCAGAGTTTGGCCAGAGTCTGGTCAGAGTTTGGCCAGAGTTTGGTCAGAGTTTGGCCAGAGTCTGGTCAGAGTTTGGCCAGAGTTTGGTCAGAGTTTGGCCAGAGTCTGGTCAGAGTTTGGCCAGAGTTTGGTCAGAGTTTGGCCAGAGTTTGGTCAGAGTTTGGCCAGAGTTTGGCCAGAGTTTGGTCAGAGTTTGGCCAGACTTTGCTCAGAATCTGGTCAGAGTTTGGCCAGAGTTTGGTCAGAGTTTGGCCAGAGTTTGGTCACCGTTTGATCCAATTCTCTCAAATGTGGAGAAGATAGACGAGAAAAAAAAATTCTCTATCTTCTCCATTCTGTCAGTCCATGAAACATCACACTGCACATGGATGTCATCCGATTTCAGTCTTATTTTTTTTCCCACCAACTCATTGACTTGCATGGCCAAATGCGATCCGAATATCAGATGCAAATCGAGCATGCCGCGATTTTTTCCTCAGACAGATCTTGTCCAAAGAAAAATTCAGATATGTGCACTGCCCCATAGAAAAACATTGGTCCGAGTGCGATCTGAGGTATAGTCAGATCGCACTCAGACCAAAAATACCGTCGCCTGCACCTGCCCTAAGAATTAGCTCACTGATGGAGTCTCAGTTCACACATTCTGCAGCCAGCAATAGACGGTGCAAAACAAAGGCTATTGAAGGTAACAGGAGCAACATTTTTAATGAAAACTAGTCGTGAAGCAGATTTTTAGCCCCGAATATAAGCACAATTAGGCATATATATCAAAATGAGTGCAATAAAGATGTGACCAATCATGTTGCTGCTTTCATTTTCCAAAGGGCCACAGAGAGATGAAAGCTTGAATCTGATTGGTTGCTATGGGCAACTGTTTTACCTCACACATAGACTAGCTAACTTTCCCTAATAGATGTAAACACATATCTTCGGCCCAAAATCTCCCCTCAGAGACCGAATTATTGCAGGAGACTAGATGGCAACTGTAAAAACACCTGTCAACCAACATTATTAATAAAAATCTAGAGCACACCTTTAATATCTTTCCCCTTGAGATAGATATATATATATATATATATATACACATATATATATATATATAGTAGTTGCCTCCTCCGGTTTTATATAAAAAAAAAATAAAAGATGTGAGCCTTTTTCAAGACGACTGCTGTTTCCTTTCACTTCTGACAAGAATTGTACGCAGCTCTCAGGCTATTTTTAGTGGGAGCTGTCAAATCCCTGAAAGGGAATTCCTAGTGATCTGAGTAATGCTGAAAAAAAGGCAAAAAAAAAAAGTTATATATGTCATAGAAACGTCTGGACTGCGTAAAATGACCAATATGCTTATTCGGGAGTATCCACTTAAAGGGGCCTTTTTGTATTTAAAAGGTATTGCTTTAAGAAGACAACGGCCTTTTCAAGCTGAAGCTATCATGGCGGTCAATGAGTTTGAAGTGTCAGCTCTTCTCCCTTCTGGAGCTGTCTTATGGATTTTAATTAATCTCTATGACACGTTCTGTTCGCCCATTGAAAATTCTATCTTCCATAGATATCGGATTGATGCAAAACCACAATATTCATATCTGGACACCGGAGACAAAAAGTCTAAGGCCGGCGTCACACTGCCGAGTTTGATGCGAGTTAGTCGCACGACTTTCTCGCATCAACACCCGGCACAGCCGCCCACTCTCGGACCCGGCATAGAAATACATGCAGCCGCACACTCGGGTCCGAGAGCAGGCGGCCGTGCCGGGTGTTGATGCGAGAAAGTCGTGCGACTAACTCACATCAAACTCGGCAGTGTGACGCCGGCCTAAGAAGCTTCTTTGATGAGAGGAAGCACTATACTTCCCCACCTCTGAGTACAAGAATCCCCATTTTGGTATGGTTCCCAGAGCAGATCTTCCGGTTTTAATTACCTGGCATCTGCAAGGGGCGGCTACTTCAATGGAGATGGATGTGTTAGCTTTCTGTCCCTGTTATAATTAGTTTTTCTCACTTCCCCATATGTTCATTGTGAAGGTGATATGTCCCCAATTCTGGAGATGTCTGTATGAATTTTAACTTTTTCTCTATGACACCTCCTCCTTTTAGAGGTTGCATAGAAGACTGATTTGCAGATCGTCTCCCAAATCCACCTTACGGCACAACCTCCCAGGATCCCACAATACCCTCTCCTTCTTGTACTCGGAGATGGGTTTCTCAGTGAGCTCACTCAGGTCCTCCAGACTGACATCTATGAGTAGGCAATGGATTCTCTCTTTCCTGGCGATCAGTCATCGTCCAGCCACTCAATTCTTCTTCAGTGGCCAGTACATGAAAAAATTACCGTCCATGTGCCGCATGGACAAACCGGAACAGGAAGAGCAGGGGTCGCTCTTACAGAATAGTTCACCGGTCTAGTACATAGAGAGCGATGTCCTAGAGGGAGACCCTACCCCATTGATGCCCGGAAAGTTATGTAACTTTCAAAGTCACTTTATTAGGGTGAGTTTCCACGGTCAGGAAACGCTGCGTGTTTGGCGCTGTGCGCTGGCGCAGCGCCAAACACGCAGCGTCCAGATGTTACAGCATAGTGGAGGGATTTCAAGGAATCCCGTCTCCACCATGCGTAACAATACGCAGGTGGCAAACCTGCGTAAACGGACATGCGGCGCGTCTTTTTAGACCGCAGCATGTCCTCGCGTATTGCGGCGACGGTGCGTCGCCGCAACAGAATTTAACACAGGGCTATGTAGCCCTGCGCTCTTTCCGGAGGTGTTCCGGAGGTGTCCTGAACACCTCCGGAAAGATCGCGCGTCAGAAAGGGGGCGGGGCTTAGACGGAGCGGAATTTCCGCTCCGTCCAAAGCGCTATGGTTCCGGACCGTGGAACCATAGCCTTAGGGAATTTGTTTTCATTCCTGTAAAAAAAAAAATTGCAGGTAAATGGTTCCTAAATTCTTACTTTTCCACAGTCTATTTCCCTGCAGGGTTAATCAAAATGTACTCATTTGGAGTACAGATGGTGTCAGTGAAAGGGTCAGCCCGGTACTTGTGTGTCACCAAGATTAAGTGCAGATGACCGTTTTCTCTCCATCCGAGAAAATCGGTCCGATTACGCTAATCACACTCTGATCAGAGTGGGATCCGATTTTCTCGAAGGTGGAAAGAAAAAAAAAAAAAGTTTCTACCCCTTCACCATTATGTCAGGCCGTGAAAATTGGACTATACTCATATGTCATCTGAGTGCAGTCCAATTTTTTCAAGGACCCATAGACATGAATAGGCGAGTGCCATCCGATTCTCAGACGAAAATCCTGAATGCTGCAACATTTTTTCTCGGACCACTTAGTCTAAGAAAAAATAAATCGGAAATGTGCATAGCCCAAATAGAGTTACATGGGTATGAGTGCTGTCCATCAAAACAACAGATAGCACTCATCCGTCATCTGCACTATCCCTAACTCTGGGGATAAGCTGCTGAAGGAGATTGTTCGAATAAGCAGAACACTCAGGTGCTGACCCATCACTGCCATCATCTGTACTCCAAATGAGAACATCCACTGCCGTCATCTGTACTCCAAATGAGAATATCCACTGCCATCATCCGAACTCCAATGAGAACATCCACTGCCATCATCCGAACTCCAAATGAGAACATCCACTGCGTCATCTGTACTCCAAATGAGAATATCCACTGCCATCATCCGAACTCCAAATGAGAACATCCACTGCCATCATCCGAACTCCAAATGAGAACATCCACTGCCATCATCTGTACTCCAAATGAGAACATCCACTGCCATCATCCGAACTCCAAATGAGTACATTCTAACATCAATGCAGCAAAAGGCAGGCGAATATATTGGAGAAAAGAAGGGGTTTGGACGCCACCTAACATGCAATTTTTTTAAGGAATTAAGAATTAAGAAAAGTTCCCTAATGACAAAATTTCATAACTTTCCATGCTGGACAAAATTATAAAAAGTCCTTTTTAACTATTTCCAGTCATGCACTTTGCCACGCAACAACGCCAAAGATCGTGCAGCACTTCCAACACCTTTTCCTAAGGGGAGCAAAATATTGGTCAGTATCCAAAGCTGGACTATGTATTGCCCAACCCCGGAGGGAACAGGAGACTTTCCCTTTGTTTCACTGCAGGAGATTTTCACCATGATAAAACAGATGATCCCAAACATCGTATTACGTTTTACGTTATGGCGCCATAACTTATACCCGCAACATAGTCGTTAAGTCATAACGTGATGGTCAGAAGATCAATCAAAAAAAAAAAGAACAAGCCCCTATCACAGACATTTGTGCTGACGACCTGGCCTCCCACTTTATAGAAAAAATAGATACTATCCGTCAGGAAATCTGCTCTCAACCACCAAGTGCTGTGACTCCCATCCCTCCCTGCATTTCCCCTGGCTCAATTTCCACATTTGATCCCATCACAGAAGAAGAAGTCTCCAGACTCCTCTCTTCCTCTCGTCCGACTACATGCACTACCGACCCCATTCCCTCACATCTCCTCCAGTCTCTTCTCCTGTTGTCACAACTCACCTAACTACAATCTTTAATCTCTCACTCTCCTCTGGCATTTTCCCATCCTCCTTCAAACACTCCATCATTACTCCACTACTAAAGAAACCCGCTTTCGACCCTTCCTGCACAAACAACTACAGACGGGTCTCCAATCTCCCCTTCATCTCTAAACTTTTGGAGCACCTAGTCTACTCCCGCCTTACCTGTTACCTCTCCACTTACTCCCTCCTAGACCCTTCACAGTCCGGCTTCCGCCCCCTACATTCGACTGAAACTGACTCATCAAAGTGACCAATGACCTTCTGACAGCAAAACTTAACGGTGACCACTCTCTGCTCATTCTTCTCAACCTTTCTGCAGCTTTCGACACAGTTGACCACTGTCTCCTACTGTCCAGGCTCCACTCTCTAGGCATTAAGGACACTGTTCTCTCCTGGTTCTCTTCCTATCTTTCTGACCGCTCCTTCAGTGTTTCGTTCTCTGGCTCCACGTCATCTCCTCTTCCTCTCACTGTCGGTGTACCCCAGGGCTCAGTCCTTGGCCCCCTTCTTTTCTCTCTCTACACGGCCTCAATTGGACAGACCATCAGCAGATTTGGCTTTCAGTACCATCTTTATGCTGATAACACACAACTATACACGTCATCCCCCGACCTTACCCCCGCTGTTCTACAGAACGCCACCGACTGTCTGTCCACAGTCTCCAACATCATGTCCGCTCTCTATCTGAAACTCAACCTCTCCAAAACTGAACTCCTTCTGCTCCCGCCGTCTACTAACCTCCCTAAATCTGACATTTCCCTCTCCGTGGGCGGCACCATAATAACACCCCGGCAGCCGGCTCGCTGTCTGGGTGTTATGTTTGACACCAATCTCTCCTTCACCTCCCATATACAATCTCTTGCCCGCTCTTGCCGCCTACACCCAAAGAACATCTCTAGAATCCGCCCTTTTCTCACCATGGAAACAACAAAAACCCTCACTGTAGCATTGATCCACTCCCGCCTGGACTACTGCAACGCTCTATTACTTGGCCTCCCCATTACTCGACTATCCCCTCTCCAGTCCATCCTTAATGCAGCAGCCAGGGTCATCCATCTGGCTAATCGGTACTCGGACGCGTCCGCTCTTCGCCAGTCCTTACACTGGCTGCCCATTCATTATAGGATCCAATTCAAAGTACTTGTTCTCACCCACAAAGCTCTCCACACTGCAGCACCCCCCTACATCTCCTCCCTCATTTCTATCTATCGGCCTAACCGACTGCTGCGCTCTGCAAACGACTTTCGACTAACCTCTGCACTAATCCGTACCTCCCACTCCCGACTCCAAGACTTCTCCGGTGCTGCGCCAATCCTCTGGAATGCTCTACCCCAAGAAATTAGGACTACAATTTGCATGGTTTCAGGCGCTCCCTCCAAACACATTTGTTCAGAGCGGCCTATCACATTCACTAATCAAAGTCATTCTATGTGTAAGTGTGTGTGTAGCCCATTCACTATCTCCATCCATCCCTCACTCCCTCAAGATGACTGGACCATCATTGTAAATGCACCATTGTATATACAAACCTGTACTTTGTATCTCCCCCACCTCATTGTAGATTGTAAGCTCTCACGAGCAGGGTCGTCTTATTTTGCTTTAATTATTGTATTGTTAACGTTGTTACTTATGACTTGTGTTTTGAAACTGTTAAACTGTAAAGCGCTGAGGAATATGATGGCGCTATATAAATAAAGATTATTTATTATTATTATTATATTATTATTAAAAAACAACGCCCCAAGAAAAACACAAAAATTTCGAAAAACGTTTAGATTTTTTTTCCAGCCATGTCTTTCATAAAGAACAAGAAGGTTGACACTTTAAACATCAGAGGTCACCAACAGAGAATAAAGGTGGTGGGTCGTAATTTCACATCTGGACAGCGTACCAGGTTGGAGAACACTAGTCTACAGTATGTCGTTAATATGGAATTTAAGGCTCCTACGCAACATTCCATGCCAAGATGTAAATCATCACTTTGAACAAGCTTAGCCTTTCCACGTTTCATCCAAACCTGTGGGATGGTAATCCACTGCAGATAGACAGTGCAGTTGGCCAAAAAGATTCACGGGACTCCGATTCAGCGGCCACCTTGGTTGGTAGACCAAAGCCCTATGAACCTCTACCTACCTGCTCGCAACTCCTGCGCCTCTTCTAAATAGTAAGTATGGTGCAACATCATTGTCGTGGTGTGACGAACTCATGTAGGGCATACGAATTAGAAGAGGAGCTCAGGGGTTGCCGGCAGGTAGTCAGAGGTTCACAGCCATGGACTACCGGCACATATTTTTGCTCAACTGTAGTGGACAGTATAAGGTACTATCCCAGGAGCCAGTGTGAATTTTTTACTGGCAAAGAGTTGGTATAAATTGATACGTAGGATCCAGTCCATTGGCCAAGTGAGGAATCTCTGGCCGTGGGATCGGAACATTGAGAACAGCCTCTAACCTAATGGCAGTCGCGACTCTTCTTTTTATTTGAAGGTCTGGCGCAATGTCACGTAAATGATGATGTTGTGTCAGGCCGGCTAATTAAAAGAACCACCGATGCCGGGAAGATGCGGTTCTCAGGGTTTCCGTTCAGTGGCCACAGAACACTGACATGGGACTGGATCCTGCAACTTAGTGGCAAGGAGAAAAAAAAACCTCTATAGACAACGAAACATAAAAGGATGTGATCAGCAAAAAATCTTAGAAGAGTTGAAGAAGAAAGTAGACTGGGAACAATGAGACCAAAATCCCTTTCGGCAAAATATCAAGACACCAGTATTACAATTGGCAAAGTCTCAGGAGGCTCAAAATCACCAAAATGATGAATAAATACAATCCCAAAAAAAAGAAAGACTACTCTAATAGGAAGCATAAAGGCATGACATGACCGATAAACTGTTCAAAAAGTCGAAACAGACTACACATATCAATAACAACACAAATACAACCGAACCAAAACAAAAATTTTCTTGGCCAAGTGTTGACCTCAATGACACTAGTCTTTAGTACGTCGAATTTGAAAAAAATAATAATAAAAATATAAAAATTTCTAAGGTAGATCAAATTCATTCTCCTTCAAAAATTGTCAGTCCCAGGATCTATTGCCAAAACAGGTTGTGAGTCAGCAAGATGGTTGGTCGTTTTAAGTCACGCTTGTTGGCCCTGTTGTAAAAATCAAAACGCAACATAATGTAGTCACTGTACGAACTAGGAAGTTGTTCCAGGAGCAACATGTAATCGTTGATGGTCCATCTTCTGGGAATGGTGTCCAATTTCTCATTTGTGAATGGAGCTGCAGTGAGCATGTGCGACCACTGTTGCATTCAGTGGTGGTCGCACATGCTCAGTACTGTTCAATTCACACCAGGACCTTTATCAAGATAGGTGGGTTCTCAGTAGCTGGACCCCAAGTGATCATACATTTATCATCTATTCTGCGGATAGTTACTAAATATTTATGGGACAACCAGTTAAACTTATTAGTAAAAATACATCTAAACATACATAAAAGAACAAAAAAAGGTCCAAGTTTAAAGGGTTTTTTTGCGGGGAGGAGGTTCAAAAACAGCACAGCACAGCTACTACTTGAATAGTTTTGAGCCGCAACACCAGATAAGACCACGGATGAGAGTGGCACTGTGTGTAGAAAAAAATACAGAGACTTTTAACAATCTCAAGCAACCCCTTAGGTTTTGAGAGTAATTTTCTTAAAAAAAAAAAAACAATAATAATAATATCCAAAATTATTTTAAAAAAACACAATTACCAGAATTTCTGCCTGCCATATACCAGCATGTTTACAGTAGTTGTAAAAAAAAGAAAAACTGAAGCAAATTCAATGTCATTAATGCATGTAAAAATACACATTGATCCATTAAAAGAATTCAGAAGTAAGCAAAACTTGTAAAAAAAATTATATTTATTTAGTATTTTTTTTAAATAACAAGCAATTTGTCAAGTGCACGTTCAGGTCTACAAAGACATTTGAGCGCATTTGAAAAAGGTAAGAGATTCGTCAGACTTTTTTTTTTTTTTTTTTTTTTTTTAATTTTGCAGATCTGCATGCCTAGGCTATGAGAATTTATCCCTGTACTTCAAACATAGGATTATCCAAATGGGCTGAGTTACAATGAGAAAAGCATCATTCACACACCCCAGACTGCACCCCGAGTAATGTACCCCTAAACCTTTTTTCCAAAAAAAAAAAAAAATATTCAAAAATAAAATAAAATAAAAATAAAAAAAAAAGTCAATTCATGCAGCACTTGTTTTTTTTTGTACTCATGCAGAAATATTAAGTCCTTAAAACATATTTATGAGAACCCCCCGAAATCCTATAAACCATGTTTGTCTGATGTTACTTTAACCACCTTATTCAGCTTCACGCAAAGAACGTTTGATTGCAACTTTACTGAATGCAGCAGTAATAATGCAATTTGGAGGGGAAAAAAAAATGAAAAAAAAAATTGAAAAATAAAAAAGTGCTTTTTTTTCCTGTTTAGATTTTTAGTTTGCTGCTTTTTGCGAAGCCTTAACACCATGCATTATAATTTTCAAATTTTTGATTTTTGGGGGGGTGAAGATGAATTTAAAAAAAAAATAAAAAAACAAAAAAGTCCGTCCAACAAGTGCAACTTCATCCAAAGACTCTCAGGTCAGAGAGTTACCAGGTCTTTGCTTTTTCCTTTTATTACAGAAAAGTTTATCCTTTTTTCTTATTTCATTTTTCCTTCCTGAACCTCGTCTGTTGTCATCAGCGCCTCCTATTAGTCCAGAAGGGTTTTTGTACCAATTCTTAGCATTTATTTTTAATTTGTGTTTTTTTTTTTTAATTATTATTATGGCATAGTGTCAACTTGCATAAAAACAAACACTTTCGTGGATAATTTTTCACCTTTCGAGGATAATTTTTCGACACTTTCGAAATTGGATTATTTGAATTCAGATCCTTTCAAAATTTTACAATTTTTTAATTATCGTAGAATTTGCCCTTTTATTAAAGATCGGTTGGGTATGGGTTGCATTGATCGGGGGAGGGTAAGCATCTATAATACACCAATAAAGCCTACCAGTTCTGGAAATACATCATCCTGACACTTTTCTTTTTTTTTTTTTTAATTTTGGGTACAAATTTTTTTTTTTGAAAAATCATAGAACTTTGCAGCATAGCATTGCATATGTCGTGGTGGATACCATTGCAAGGATCGAAGCTCAACTGAGGAATGATAACTTTGTAGGGCAAAAAAAAAAAAAAAAACGGCAGTTTGTTAAGTTTGTTAAGTGCATAATTTTTTCCATTTCAGGCAAAAAGTTTCAAAACTTTTTTTTTTTTTTTTTTTACAGCACATTCACAATATAAAACTTTTTCTTTTGTACCTCATCGCGAAAGAAATAAAAAGCAATAGTAATACAAATGGTCAATAAACATCCAAGCATACACTGGCCCTTTTTGCTTTATATATCTCAATATACTCCCTTGAACACAAGAGGATAGCACGCCCCCTAGGGATTCGTCCTGGTAATGTCATGTCACCTAAAAAAAAATTTTTTTAATTTCATTTTTAAATATAGTATATATATATTTTTTTTTTAAACTCTACAGTTCCCGTCCTTTATATATTTTTTAAACTCTACAGTTCCCGTCCTTTTTTTTTTTTGTTAGCTCTATTCACGGAGGCACTTTCAGCAAGTCAGTGAAGAAAGAATAAAAGGCACTAGCAACTATCTAGATCATTCTCTGGTCTCTAGAGTTTCCGTAGCAAATTCTAGAGGAATAATAAATAAATAATAATAATAATAATAAAAAAAGTCTATGGACGTCAAATAATAAAAGCATAAGAGATGTCTGCATTTTTTTTTTGTTATTTTTTTTTTTAATGCATACAATTAATGGTAAATTACATTCTGAGGCTGTAGCAATATACATGCATCTGCACCATTTCAGTAAGTCTATGCTTTGCTTTGATTTTCTTCGGTATCATTACATACTGTTCATTTGGACTTTTAAGAAGCCATCTAATAATCCTAGGATTTTCTTATAATATTTTATATTATTTTTTGATTTTTTTTTTAGGTTTTTTTTTTCGTTGTATGCCTGGAGATACATTAGCATATTTCCCTGAGATATACTACAGGAAAAAAAAATCATTAGACCCTTAAACTCCATCTGGCTCCTAATCCAATATGAACGTTGACTTTTTTTTAAATTTTTTTTAATTTTTTTTTTTTTTCTACAATACTGATATCATGCATAAATTACTTCAGATTACACCTTAGTCAAGTAGGCCATAATGCTGAATACTTTAACATGCTTGGTCTTCAGTAAAAGGTTATTATCTCCGTTTTTTTTTGTTTTTTTTATGACTTACTATGCATTTACATACAGTACCGTAAATTACTAATTTTAAAATTGTAATTTTTTTCTCTTTTTTTTTTTTTCTTTTTTTTCTTGTATTATTTTTCTGAAATTAGGAGTGCACTTTTGGTGAATGCAAATAATAGCCGTCGGGGAAAAAAAAAAAATAAATAAAATAAATGAATAATAAAAAAAATAAAAATGAATTATATTCTTCTTTTACACTTAAAGGCCCGCAGCGTCTTGCGCCGCGGCGCCGTTGCATTTCACACAAAAAGACCCCCACCAAAAAAAAAAAAAATTAAAAATAATTGAAAAAAAATAATAATTAAAAGAAATAAATAAAACTTATCCCCCATATTGGTTTGAGGTAACATTTCAGGCATGCTAGATTACCAAATAAATACATTAGGTATCAAATTTTGAAAAAACATGCTAATGAGTTAATACCATTGTGCTGTATTGCAACAAGAATGGGGTGAGAGAAGTAAAAGGGAGGGCGAGACGGTCAAAGATTGGGGGGTTGCATCCAAGTTTTGTGAACCAAATCGAAATTTAAAAAAATAAAAATAATAATAATCGAGTTGATATCATCTGCATATAAGAAAGAAAACTCTAGCAGCAATTGCAGACGTTATGTCTTTTTTTTTTTTTTTCCATTTAAATGACTTAGTATTGTATAAGTCCCTGTCCCTTTAAGATGAAGCAAAAGTCATGGATTGATTCCTAAGGTGCTTTATGAATCAGTAGGTCATCGGTAAGTGCATATTATTTCATTGGATAGTAAATACACTTCTTCAGTGTTTTGTTTTTTTTTGCATACTTCGCGGTTAACCCCTTAGATGCACTCCCTCGTAGTCGTCTTTGAAAAAAAAAATATCTATTGTAAATCCATGCATATCTCTTGGTTGCCATTTAGATAGACAAGCAAGGAAGGGGTGTGAAAGTGTTAATCGCTTGCTGTCCTGTAGTACCTTTTTTTTTTTTTTTTTTTTTTTATCCCTTCCACTATCTCAACCAGTTTGGGAGATACTACTTTTTTTTTTCTTTTTTTTTTTTTACCCATCACCGGTTGGAAGGAAAAGAAAAAAATATCCCATTTAAAAAATAAATGATTAATAGTTATCTTTCACGGATCCTGAAAGCTTCTTGGTTCGCTGAGCACAAATTCGCAATGCAACAATGCATTAACGATAAGAAGGTAAAGCATTCAAAGACTAGTTTTAAAGCATCTACAGAAAGTGGCAGAGCCATTGACATCCTGCAGCGGTGGACCTGGTGGACCTCGATCTACACGTCTGTCAGTAGCTTGCTTTTGTTAACACAGTTCTGATTGGCTACGGTGCAGTTGCCAGTTCTGAGATTGGCCTCTCTAAAATTATCTATGCTATTATTCAGGTCCTCTTCGATCTCCATGTACTCAGATTTGCTCATAGTCGAAGAGCTGCGTCGACTCAGATCACTGTCAGAGGCTAAATTGGGGCAACTAACATGTAGTAACTGAGCCTGTTCCTCCCCTTCAGTTTCTCGGTGGTAGAAGTAGTTGAAGTTGGACACGATGACAGGTACAGGCAGGGCAATTGTCAGGACACCAGCAATGGCACACAAGGAGCCCACAATTTTGCCTCCAATTGTCACAGGGTACATGTCACCATAGCCCACAGTGGTCATGGATACCACCGCCCACCAGAAAGCATCAGGGATACTTGTAAAATGAGAGTCATCCTCTTCTGCTTCAGCAAAGTACACTGCGCTGGAGAACAAGATGACCCCAATGAATAGAAAAAAAATTAGCAACCCTAGTTCTCTCATGCTAGCTTTCAAGGTCTGTCCCAAAATCTGGAGGCCCTTAGAATGTCTGGAGAGTTTGAAGATTCTAAAGACTCTTACCAGTCTGATGACCCTCAGGATGGCCAAAGATGTTGCCTGTTCCCCTTTTTGGGGACCTTCTTGCTCGGCCATTTCAGTCCCCAAGGTGATAAAGTATGGGATGATGGCCACTATGTCAATAAAGTTCATAGGTTTTTGAAGAACTCTGGTTTGCTGGGACAAGCAAAGAACCTTACCACCAACTCGAAGGAGAACCAGATGATGCAAAGGGTTTCCACCACAAAGAAGGGATCCGTGAAGATGTTGGATTTGAAGAAAACTGTACTGTTGTCCACCCGGCGACTGAAGATCCGGTCTTCCTTCAACTCTGGCAAAGTCTCCAAGCAGAAAATAACAATAGAGATGAGGATGACCATGACTGATACTATGGCAATGATCCTGGCTGGTCCTGAGCTCTCAGGGAACTCAAACAAAAGCCACACCTGACGTTGGAACTCTTTTTCGGGCAAAGGGCGCTCCTCTTCTTTTATAAAGCCCTCATCCTCCCGAAATTTCTCCATCGCTTCTTCTCCGAGTTCGTAAAACTTGATCTCTTCGGAAAACATGTCCAGGGGAACGTTGACTGGCCTTCGGAGCCTGCCCCCGGACTGGTAGTAATACAATATGGCATCAAAACTGGGCCTGTTGCGATCAAAAAAGTACTCATTCCTAAGAGGGTCAAAATAACGCATCCTCTTTTTGGGGTTCCCAAGCAAAGTATTGGGAAATTGGGCTAAAGTCTTTAACTGGGTCTCAAAGCGTAACCCAGCCACGTTGATGACCACCCTCTCACAGCACTCATGATCATCATGGTCTGGCTGGTAGCTGTCTTGAGGGTGCCCAGGTAGGGCTGAGGTCTCGTCCATGTTCTCCCCAGCAATCACGGTCATTTTTCTGCAAGGGAGGAGGGGTGGGGGAGGAGGAGCTGCTAGGAATAACCACTTTGATGCTGCAGCACACTCCTTCTACCCCTTTACTTTCTTCCGTATAGACAGCCAGGTCCCTCAGGGTCTTCGAAGCAAACGAAATAGGGTAGGTGATGCAGATCTTTTGACACACAGAGGCCAGCACCACCACCCCAAAAAAAAAAAAAAAAAAATGAAAATTTTGCACAAAAAAAAGCCAAACAATATAAGATCTTCAGTGTTTCTTCCGTCTACTGCAGCAGGTCACTTCTCCTATCTGAGTCTACCATTGCTGTAATGCTGTCACAGTTCCCCGAACATAAAACGCTGTAGGGATGGATGCTACGGTCTTTGCCAACTCAGCAGATTTTTCCTCCAGCTTTCCCCTCCTTTTTGTATTCACAGGTAAACCAGAAGATCACACCAGTGCGGTAGATGAATGCTGCAGGGGGGGATGGAATAGTAAAAAAAAAAAGGAAAAAAAAAAAGAAAAGTACTAAAAAAAGGAGTAAAGACATAGGAAATATTAAAAAAAAGCATAACAAAGGGGGGGGGAATGTAGGAAAAAGCATGCAGAGTGCCTACCGCAGGGGATAACGGCACATTCCTTCACTAGGCACTAAGTTAAGTTCACAACACAAGCACCAGACACCAAATCACATTGCTGCAGTGCATGGATTGCAGGGGAAAGGAGGGGGAAAATGGAAAAGCCGATGCTGTTCACCTTACCTTGTGTGGGTGCTGCTGCAGCAGGATGAGAAGTAATAGCAGGCTGGGAATGCGTCAAGCCTTGCAGTATACAGGGAGGCACATGCAAAGGCGAGCTCCTGTGCCCCTTAAATGCACAATAAAGCCCATGTTAGTCCTGCCGAGCCGCCCATTCTGCATTAAAAAGCAAAAAAAGCTGCTGCATAGAGAGTCATTCCAAAGAAACAAATCATGCTTTAATCCTCACTCCTTGCGGACGGTAGGGATGCACCAGTCCCGGGGATGTGCGGAGCAGCTGCATCATCGGAGAAGCAGCCCTCGCTATAGCGGTAATGAGCCTGGTATGGCCAAGTCGGAATACATTAAGGGGGAATAGCAAACTCTAACCATTTATTGACGTTGCAGTATCAGCAGAAACATGAGAGCTGTTTGGTGCAGGCAGGAACAGATCCTCCCTGGGTATCACAAGTCCAGCCATACTACAATCCTATAGGCTTTTACTGCTAAGAGACAGGGAAAAACAAGGCAGTGGTTTTTTTTTTTTTCCAAGGGGATTCACATTGAGACGCAATGCAGGCAGCATGCAATGCAAGCAACAGAACCTCCTCCCCTTCCTCCTACTCCATGTGGGCATCCAGCAAATGATCCATTAGGCATGATCACCCCCCCCCAACAATGTGAACATGATGTGGGAGGAGAGAAACGGCTTCACGTGTAGAAGCACAACCAGCAAATAGTCCACGAGAGGCGGCAGTGCCAGGTGCCAGCTGTCCTCACCACTTAGACGCAAGTGGCAATCCATCACAAGGTGGCTTTACCAGTGCCAACTCATCTACGCCCTGCACACCTGGTTGCCAAAACTTAACTGCCCCCTCTTAGGATCAAGATTAATACCTCTGCTGCGTGCAACAAACTGGGATGTCAATGGGAAAGCCTATATCACCCTAATTGCTCTCATCTGCAATGGTGTTGAGACCTTACCATGGGATGGTACTCCTGCACCACAATTAATAAGAGGAATAATCTGGGCAACTCTATACCACTTACCCTGACTTCACTAGGCAAGTGGTTCCCAATCTAGGTCCTGTAGCAATGATGGACGCACCCCATTTGCTATCAAGACATCCATCTACTCCACCAGTTCCAATTCCAAGCTTGCCATAAAGTCAACTGAGTACTCGATGCCAATGATATGTACATAACTAATAGGCCAAGTGCCCCCTTACTCTACTAGTCACCCAGTCCTCCCCTTTACACCACCAGTCACTCAGCATCACCTTTACTCCACCAGTCATCTAGTGCCACCCATTTATTCCACCAGTCACCTAGTGCCACCCATTTACTCCACTAGTCACCTAGTGCCGCCCTTTTACTCCACCAGTCACCTAGTGCCACCCATCTACTCCACCAGTCACCTAGTGCCACCCATCTACTCCACCAGTCACCTAGTGCCGCCCATTTACTCCACCAGTCACCTAGTGCCACCCATCTACTCCACCAGTCACCTAGTGCCGCCCATTTACTCCACCAGTCACCTAGTGCCGCCTATTTACTCCACCAGTCACCTAGTGCCACCCATTTACTCCACCAGTCACCTAGTGCCGCCCTTTTACTCCACCAGTCACCTAGTGCCGCCCATTTACTCCACCAGTCACCTAGTGCCACCCATTTACTCCACCAGTCACTTAGTGCCACCCATTTACTCCACCAGTCACCTAGTGCCGCCCATTTACTCCACCAGTCACCTAGTGCCGCCCATTTACTCCTCCAGTCACCTAGTGCCGCCCATTTACTCCACCAGTCACCTAGTGCTGCCCATTTACTCCACCAGTCACCTAGTGCTGCCCATTTACACCTCCAGTCACCTAGTGCCGCCCTTTTACTCCACCAGTTACCTAGTGCCGCCCCATTACCTGTGAGCCAGGTGCCTGCACCCTTACTCTACCAGTCACCCAGTGTTCTTTATTTTACCATTCGCCCAGTGCCCACCTTTACTCAATGATTAGGCCGTGCCCCCTCCAGTCACCCAGGGGTCATCTTTTAGGTTATCAGTCATCCATTGCCCCCCATTTACTCCTACAGTCCCCTAGTTCCGCCCATTTACTCCACCAGTCACCTAGTGCCACCCATTACTCCCCATCACTAGTGCGCCCATTTATCACCAGTCACCTAGTGCCGCCCATTTACTCCACCAGTCACCTAGTGCCGCCTATTTACTCCACCAGTCACCTAGTGCCCATTTACTCCACCAGTCACCTAGTGCCGCCCTTTTACTCCACCAGTCACCTAGTGCCGCCCATTTACTCCACCAGTCACCTAGTGCCACCCATTTACTCCACCAGTCACTTAGTGCCACCCATTTACTCCACCAGTCACCTAGTGCCGCCCATTTACTCCACCAGTCACCTAGTGCTGCCCATTTACTCCTCCAGTCACCTAGTGCCGCCCTTTTACTCCACCAGTTACCTAGTGCCGCCCCTTTACCTGTGAGCCAGGTGCCTGCACCCTTACTCTACCAGTCACCCAGTGTTCTTTATTTTACCATTCGCCCAGTGCCCACCTTTACTCAATGATTAGGCCGGTGCCCCCTCCAGTCACCCAGGGGTCATCTTTTAGGTTATCAGTCATCCATTGCCGCCCATTTACTCCTACAGTCCCCTAGTTCCGCCCATTTACTCTACATGTGAGCCGGGTGCCCCGCCTTTACTCTACCAGTCACCCAGTGTTTTTATTTTACCAGTCGCCCAGAGCCCACCTTTATTCAATGATTAGGCCGATGGCCCCTCTACTTATCCAGTCGCCCAGGGGTCCTCTTTAGTTTACCAGTCACCTAGTGCTTCTCATTATGCCACAAGTCACCAATAGCTCTCTTTTACTCCAGTCAGCCAGTGCTCCCCTTAACTGCACCAGTCATCCAGTGCCCCCTCTACTCTACCAGTTGCCATTGCCCCCATTTTCTCTACTAGTCACCCAGTGCTCCACTTTACTCCACAAGTCAACCTGAGCTCCCCTTTACTCCAGTCAACAAGTACTCCCTTTCACTCCATCTGTCACCAAGTGCCCCCCTTTACTCTACTTGTCGGTGTGTACCCCCGTTTATTAAACGAGTCGTCAAGTGGTCCCATTTATTTTACGAGTCACCCAGTGCACCCATTCCTTTTTACTCCAGTCACGCAGTGCTCCCCATTACTCCATCAGTGACCAAATGCCTGTCTTTACTCCAGTCAGGCAGTTCTCCTTTTCATTCGCCCCATTAATCCAGTGCCCACTTTTAATCTGCCAGTCACTCAGTGTTCGTCTTTTCTCCAGGGACCCAGTGCTTTCTTATACTACACTAGTCATCCAATGCTCCCCGTTACTCCACCAGTCACCCAGTGCTTCTTATTACTCCACCAGTCACCCAGCGCTTCCAATAATTCTACCAGTCACCCAGTGCATTCCTTTACTCCACCAGTCACTCAGAGCTTCTCATTATTCCACCAGTCACTCAAAGCTTCCAATTACTCCACCTGTCAACCATTGCTCTCACTTTACTGCCACCAGTCACTCAGTGCTTCCCATTACTTCTCCAGTCTCCCAGGGTTTTCCATTTCTCCACCAGTCACTCAGAGCTTCCCAATAGTACACCAGTCACCCAGTGCATTCCTTTACCAGTCACCCAGTGCTTCCCATTACTACACCAGTCACCCAGTATATTCCTTTACTCCACCAGTCACCCAGTGCATTCCTTTACTGCACCAGTCACCCAGTGCTTCCCATTACTGGACCAGTCACCCAGTGCATTCCTTTACTCCACCAGTCACCCAGTACATTCCTTTACTCCACCAGTCACCCAGTGCATTCCTTTACTCCACCAGTCACCCAGTGCACTCCTTTACTCAACCAGTCACCCAGTGCTTCCCAATAGTCCACCAGTTACCCAATGCATTACTTTACCAGTCACCCAGCGCTCCCATTACTTCTCCAGTCTCCCAGGGTTTCCCATTTCCCCACCAGTCACTCAGAACTTCCCAATAGTCCACCAGTCACCCAGTGCATTCCTTTACTCCACCAGTTACCCAGTGCATTCCTTTACTCCACCAGTCACCCAGTGCATTCCTTTACTCTACCAGTCACCCAGCGCTTCCCATTACTACACCAGTCACCCAGTGCATTCCTTTACTCCACCAGTCACCTAGCGCATTCCTTTACTCCACCAGTCACCCAGTGCTTCAAAATAGTCCACCAGTTACCCAGTGCATTCCTTTACTCCACCAGTCACCCAGTGCTTCAAAATAGTCCACCAGTTACCCAGTGCATTCCTTTACTCCACCAGCTACTCAGTGCATTCCTTTACTCTACCAGTCACCCAGTGCTTCCCATTACTGCACCAGTCGCCCAGTGCATTCCTTTACTCCACCAGTCACCCAGTGCTTCCCATTACTCCACCAGTCACCCAGTGCTTCCCATTACTGCACCAGTCACCCAGTGCTTCCCATTACTCCACCAGTCACCCAGTGCTTCCCATTACTCCACCAGTCACCCAGTGCTTCCCATTACTCCACCAGTCACCCAGTGCTTCCCATTTCTCCACCAGTCACCCAGTGCTTCCCATTACTGCACCAGTCGCCCAGTGCTTCCCATTACTCCACCAGTCGCCCAGTGCTTCCCATTACTCCACCAGTCACCCAGTTCTTCCCATTACTCAACCAGTCACCCAGTGCTTCCCATTACTGCACCAGTCATCCAGCACTTCCCATTACTGCACCAGTCACCCAGTGCTTCCCATTACTGCACCAGTCACCCAGTGCTTCCCATTACTCCACCAGTCACCAAGTGCTTCCCATTACTCCACCAGTCACCCAGTGCTTCCCATTACTCCACCAGTCACATAATGCTTCCCATTACTGCACCAGTCACCCAGTGCTTCCCATTACTCCACCAGTCACCCAGTGCTTTCCATTACTCCACCAGTCGCCCAATGAGTCCCATTACTGCACCAGTCACCCAGTGCTTCCCATTTTCCTCCACCAGTAACCCAGTGCTTCCCATTACTCCACCAGTCACCCAGTGCTTCCCATTACTGCACCAGTCACCCAGTGCTTCCCATTACTCCACCAGTCACCCAGTGCTTTCCATTACTCCACCAGTCGCCCAATGAGTCCCATTACTGCACCAGTCACCCAGTGCTTCCCATTACTCCACCAGTTACCCAGTGCTTTCCATTATTCCACCAGTCGCCCAATGAGTCCCATTACTGCACCAGTCACCCAGTGCTTCCCAATTTCCTCCAACAGTAATCCAGTGCTTCCCATTACTCCACCAGTCACCCAGTGCTTCCCATTACTGCACCAGTCACCCAGTGCTTCCCATTACTGCACCAGTCACCCAGTGCTTCCCATTACTCCACCAGTCACCCAGTGCTTCCCATTACTGTGTGTAGCCCTGGTGTTAGGCACACGCAGTACCCTGGAGAGTGTGTGGCGAGACAGCAGTTTAATGCTAAATACCCATTCACTCAACATACACTAGACACACCCTTAGGGTAGTGTAGTTACTTGTGAGGGAGTGGTCAGGGTGTATGTTTGTTGAGTGATTTTAGTCAGTTTCCTGTCTTCGGACAGAGCAGACGTCTGGAGTTTAGCTGGAGGGAGGAAGCCGTCCAGCCTGCTCATCATCAGTTCAGAACGTGGAGGCTAGTACAGGTGGTCTAGTTCACCTCAGCCTAGTCAGAGCTGTACCTCACAAGAATACATTGAAAGAAAGAAGAAGCTTAGTGCAGAAAGACTTCAGTCACCTGTCTAAAGGACAGTGAAAGGTTCAGAGACGTGCTCCTGCCTAGTGATAACTGAGAATCTGTAACTAACTTTGAAGGAAGTGAATGAAGGAAGTGACTACCCGACTTTATGCAAGTGTGAGTGTTTATGCTACCAGCGAGGACAAGGCGAAAGGCACAGTGGAAAGATTATTGGAAAGGTGCTTTTGGATTGAAGAAGTCCTGCACATTGCAACCGGTCACTGGGGACCGAAGGATCACTATTAGCTACAAGCATAGTGGTAAGAAAACCAGGGATTTACCGGACCTTAGGTCGCGGCAAACAGCCCCATATAGTCAGTACGTAACTGGGGTCAGGGGAGTGAAGACTTTGAGTCCGTGCACGACAAGACAGGAATTCAGCTCTCTCGCAGGAAGGCTCCTACCACAAAACTGACTGGGCAGTACAGCTATGGATTAGCTGGAGTTATTGAGGGAACTACGCTTCAGGCTGGTTGTACTCATTGTGTTGAAAGTAAAGGAGGCCCCTAACTTGTCCAGCTGCTGTCTCAAGATACACTCTCCTTGGATCAGCCTCCCTGGGACCTGCCTGAACATCTTACAAGTAAAGGTATGGAAAGACGCTGACCGTGTGAGACTGTGTTATTTACCTGCACCCGACTTCACTAACTTCATAGACTTTGAGGGACCAGTCCCACCTGTAGGGGACCCGACATCTAGCTGCCTCACCATCCCCTCAGAGATCTACAGCAGCGCTGGTACAAATTACCAGAAGACTACAGGTGGCGTCACGAACTGTATATAAATCTATCCCCTGTAAATATTCCCCCAACATACGCCAGACCGCCAGGGCCACAGACCGAGCCACCGCTGCCAGTGACACAAACCCATAGACTTCTACGGGCTCGGCTCTGAGTACCCCATTGCCCTGGTAATCCACAATTGTGGTGGCGGGTCGAGACAAAATTGGCGTCACGAACAGGATGCGAAACTCGCAGAATTGCGAGCCCTGTGTGCCTAAGGAATTGTTTTTGTGAAAAAGGACTGTTTGCACTTTTGGCGCCAAAATCGCCATTTTTGTCGCCATATTCGCGCCCTCAGGCGCTGGAGAAGAAGGTGGGCGTACCTTCGTGGGCGTCTACCCCCCTGTGGCGCGAAGAAAATGCCGGCCCTCTCAAAGTGCTATTACAATATGCGATCCTGCCCTACAGCAAAGGAGGTCCGCCTCCTCTTCACCTTCCCTGCGAGGAGGAGGAGACGCAAACCCCGCCTCCACGGAAGAGACCGGATGTCTCCGCAGGAAGAAGAAAGAAGCTTCTGGAACATCATGGAAGCAGGACGTGTGCAGCCGAGCAGGGAAGCGGAGGAAGGCAGGCCCCGTGCCCCAGCCAAGCTGCCACCAGCACCGGAGTTATCCGTGGTCCTGCACCTGCAGCAGGCGTTGCTAGAAATTCAGGAAGAAAATGCACGCCTGAAGAAGATGGTCCAGCACCAACCTGGATTTGAAGAGATCGAGAGACGCCGGCGTACCCTGGAGCAGCGGAGGCTGTGGGACACGGTGATCTCTCCCCTCAACGACCCCCCACGATTCGAGTTACCGAAGATTCTGCTGCCCAAGGCGAAGGAGCAACCGGAGGCTGCCCCGAAAGTACCGATCCTGATCCCACCGGTGAAGCGGTGGAGGCGAAGGAGGTTGAGGAGGTACCGCCAGTTCCGGAACGCCCGCCCGGCCAAGAGGCCGCAGCAGATGATCGGTCCCCGGCAGGGACACCGGAGGGGTCCTGTCCGTCGTTACCAGACGTCGACTGGGACGAGATGGCGCGCCTGGATGACGTCGCCTACACCGCCCAGTGGGAATATGAGTGGCAGCGTCGTGAGGAGAAGCAGAAACGCCAGCAGGAGGAAGAGCGGGAAGCTCAGCGGAATCGTCAGCGACAACATGCAGAGCTGATCGCGGACAAGGAGAGTGTCCGGAGAGAGAAAGGTACCCTGAGGGAACCGCGGCGGCAGGGGTGTGTGACTGAGTTCCAGCTCCGGAAGGGCTGGGGCTTCATCCGTGAACCGGGCCTCTACCCAGGGGTCTTTGTTAGTCGCAGGGACGTAGAATCCCACCTACCGCAAGGCCATCCCGGGAGGGACTTAGTAAATGGAGACATTGTCACGTACACACGGCATTGGGAATGAAGGGATGGTATGCCCTTAACGTCACCATCGTCCGTGACCCCGTCCCCGACGCAGGTAACGTCATCACTACCGCAGCGTCCCCGTCTCCAGCTCAAGCAGTATCCGGCCGTGCCCCAGCATCGCCCCCTGCAAGTTCATCGCAAATTAAAGCAATTTCTACATCGCAACTAGCGACCCAGTCTCAATCGCAATCCATGACACGGTCCATATCGTTAACTGTGATTGAAACGCAATCGGTGTCTCGTGAGGAGAATGTACCCGTTGCGCCCCTAGTGGTTCGCACAAGAACTGTGGCGACCCAGACCCTAATCGCAGCGCATGATTTGTTAGTTCTGGGATCTAGGGCCCATTGCATTGTTCCAGCCCCCGGGGTGGAAAATGTATTTGAAGTAAATGAATGAATAGTAAAGAAGAATCGGTGAGATCCCTATAGGGTCTACCATAAGTAATATTGTAGAAAGTTTGAGAATGTTTTACAAAATTTTGCACAAGTTGAAGAGTATAACGTATATAATACATTTATATATTTCTAACCGTAGAATGCCCGGCTGGGTAACCAGAAAAAGTTTGCACTTTCGTATTATAATAATGTTATATTATATCTGTGTCTTTTGTTTTACAATGGACTTTGAGGTTGAGGACTGTGCCAACCCAGAACTTATTTGTACATAGTTGCGCTTCGTGCCTTATCTTGGTTTTACATAAAACCAGCACAACTACCTCTGAATACAAAAACCCGTGTGGTGTGGCACTGAGTGAGGTCTGCAATTGGATGTCCTGCAGCCCACCCAGGACCTACGTTGAAGGTTTGGTGCGGGTCCTTCACAAGAATACTGTATATTTATTGAATGCTATTTAATATTTGTATTTTTCTATAATGTTTGCAACGTTCAAGATATCCTCACCTCCCGGATGGGACGAATTAATGTTATTGTTGATGTTTTCATGCATAAACAAAATGTCTCTTTTGTATTTTACAGCCCGGGAGTGCTGTCTTTTACCATGGGGGAATGTGTAGCCCTGGTGTTAGGCACACGCAGTACCCTGGAGAGTGTGTGGCGAGACAGCAGTTTAATGCTAAATACCCATTCACTCAACATACACTAGACACACCCTTAGGGTAGTGTAGTTACTTGTGAGGGAGTGGTCAGGGTGTATGTTTGTTGAGTGATTTTAGTCAGTTTCCTGTCTTCGGACAGAGCAGACGTCTGGAGTTTAGCTGGAGGGAGGAAGCCGTCCAGCCTGCTCATCATCAGTTCAGAACGTGGAGGCTAGTACAGGTGGTCTAGTTCACCTCAGCCTAGTCAGAGCTGTACCTCACAAGAATACATTGAAAGAAAGAAGAAGCTTAGTGCAGAAAGACTTCAGTCACCTGTCTAAAGGACAGTGAAAGGTTCAGAGACGTGCTCCTGCCTAGTGATAACTGAGAATCTGTAACTAACTTTGAAGGAAGTGAATGAAGGAAGTGACTACCCGACTTTATGCAAGTGTGAGTGTTTATGCTACCAGCGAGGACAAGGCGAAAGGCACAGTGGAAAGATTATTGGAAAGGTGCTTTTGGATTGAAGAAGTCCTGCACATTGCAACCGGTCACTGGGGACCGAAGGATCACTATTAGCTACAAGCATAGTGGTAAGAAAACCAGGGATTTACCGGACCTTAGGTCGCGGCAAACAGCCCCATATAGTCAGTACGTAACTGGGGTCAGGGGGAGTGAAGACTTTGAGTCCGTGCACGACAAGACAGGAATTCAGCTCTCTCGCAGGAAGGCTCCTACCACAAAACTGACTGGGCAGTACAGCTATGGATTAGCTGGAGTTATTGAGGGAACTACGCTTCAGGCTGGTTGTACTCATTGTGTTGAAAGTAAAGGAGGCCCCTAACTTGTCCAGCTGCTGTCTCAAGATACACTCTCCTTGGATCAGCCTCCCTGGGACCTGCCTGAACATCTTACAAGTAAAGGTATGGAAAGACGCTGACCGTGTGAGACTGTGTTATTTACCTGCACCCGACTTCACTAACTTCATAGACTTTGAGGGACCAGTCCCACCTGTAGGGGACCCGACATCTAGCTGCCTCACCATCCCCTCAGAGATCTACAGCAGCGCTGGTACAAATTACCAGAAGACTACAGGTGGCGTCACGAACTGTATATAAATCTATCCCCTGTAAATATTCCCCCAACATACGCCAGACCGCCAGGGCCACAGACCGAGCCACCGCTGCCAGTGACACAAACCCCATAGACTTCTACGGGCTCGGCTCTGAGTACCCCATTGCCCTGGTAATCCACAATTGTGGTGGCGGGTCGAGACAACTGCACCAGTCACCCAGTGCTTCCCATTACTCCACCAGTCACCCAGTGCTTCCCATTACTCCACCAGTCACCCAGTGCTTCCCATTACTCCACCAGTCACCCAGTGCTTTCCATTACTCCACCAGTCGCCCAATGAGTCCCATTACTCCACCAGTCACCCAGTGCTTCCCATTACTGCACCAGTCACCCGATGCATCCCCTTTACACAACCAGTCATCCAAACACAACTCTAATAATCACAACCACCACACAACTCAATATAATCAGATACAATTATCCCCAAACTGAGAGCATAGATCACCCCCATATCTGCTGCCAGAGCACCCCCACCCCCAAACCTCTCATCCAACCTGCACTAAAAACCAGTCACTCCCAGGCTCAGTCATCAATGATCAGTCACAGCAGCACCCCTTTTGCTTGCAGGCAGTGCCCCCCCTCTATTCCACCAATGATACAATGGATCTCTGCAGTACAGGCTCATCCCAGGCTCTGTCCTCCCCCAGTGTCTGTGTGCTGCTGCAGTCATCACAGCTTCTGCTTTCCCCACAATTGATTTTAGGTTAGTACATACCATGGTCCATGATCATGACAGGTGACTGGAGTCAGGCGTTACATGGTGGGCTCCTGGCAGTCAGGTGCAGAGCAGGGATTCCTTCCTTCCTTCCACATTGCGATGCTACAATGTAGCAGGATGCCAGCACACTGACTGCTGCTGCGTCTCTCTCATTCTTCCCCCTTCCAGTCTGCTCTGCAGCACTTTCCACAAGCTGCATACTATTCTCTAGCTGGATTCCATAAACTGCTAATGACCAGGCTGTGCAGGCTGCACACACTGTGGGATCCTGTGCAGAGCACTCATGCCTGCAGCCTGTGCTCTGTGTTAGGCACTGTCATGGCTCTGCCTGCGCTGCTCATCATGATTCTTGTCATAGTGTCACCAGGCTCTGCAGAGCTCAGTGCTGGCAGCAGCATCTCCACTCAAGCCCTGTCTCCTATCACTTGTGTACTGCTCACAGGCTCAGTTTTACAGCCCAGGCTGCTGCAGAACCTCTTTAAAAATTAGTCTTATTAGCAAAAAATAAATACAATTATATACTGTATCTTTGCATTACTGGGATTGCAAATTAGGAGACTAATAAAACAGGAAGGGGCAATGCCTGTTTTTGGGGATTGGGATGGACAATGTTTGCTTTCGGGTTTTAGAAACTGCGCCACTTTGGCAGGAAATTTGGAGATAGCTGGTGACCTGTGTATCCAACCGATCAAGGAGTCGGAATCAAAAAAAAAAGTGTTGGTAGCGCGGTTTATTCTCCGTATGTTTCGAAGTATTCTGACTTCTTAAGGAGATCCACAGAGCTTTGTGGATCCCCTGAAGAAGCTGGAATACTTCGAAACACACTGGCAATGCTTTTGCCTTATCCAACAGCACAGGTTAGCCGCTATCACTAAATTATCCGCATTACCACGTTGGATACGCCAACCAGTGGAACTGGATTAGAAATTAAGAGACTAATAATACAGGAGGGGGCAAAGCCTGTTATAGGGGATTGGGATGGATATTAGGAAACTGATTGATTTTGGGTTCTAGAAACTGTGCCACTTTGGCGGGAAATTTGGAGATAGCTGGTGACCTGGATATCCAACCGATCAAGGAGTCAGAATCAGGAAAAAGTATGGGTAGCGCAGTTTATTCTCTACGTGTTTCAAGGTATTCTAACTTCTTCAGGAGATTCACAGAGCTTTGTGGTTCCCCTGAAGAAACTTGAATACTTCGAAACGCACTAGGAATACTTTTGCCTGATCCACCAGCACAGGTCAGCCGCTATCACTAAATTATCCGCATTACCACGTTGGATGCACCAACCAGTGGAACTGGATTAGAAATTAAAATACTAATAATACAGGAGGGGGAAATGCCTGTTTTAGGGGGAATGGGATGGATATTAGGAAAAATGATTGCTTTTTGGGTTCTAGAAACTGCGCCATTTTGGCGGGAAATTTGGAGATAGCTAGTGACCTGGATATCCAACCGATCAAGGAGTCAGAATCAGGAAAAAGTATGGGTAGCGCAGTTTATTCTCTATGTGTTTCGAGGTATTCTAACTTCTTCAGGAGATCCTTAGAGCTTTGTGGATCCCCTGAAGAAGCTAGAACACTTCAAAACGCACTAGGAATACTTTTGCCTGATCCAACAGCACAGGTAAGCCGCTATCTCTAAATTATCCGCATTACCACGTTGGATACACCAACCAGTGGAGCTGCAGCTGCTGGAATCATGTTTCATATTATTTAAGTGTTGTGTCTCACATAACCCCACCAAGTGAGCGGACCACCTCTTATCGCTACCTTAGTCTGGATAACACCCTTATTGCGCTTTCTTTGTTCCCTTAGCCAGATCCCTGTACTTTTGTGCAGGGGACTTTGGTGTTGCAGCTCAGCCATATGTAAGCAAAAGAGTCTGAGATGCAATACCAGGCACAACCTATGGACTGGAGTGGCGCTAATATGGGAATAAATGTTTTTTTGATAAAGATATCACCACTTTGTTTTCAGGTTTTGTGTTCTTGTTTTCAGTTGCAGTATATATAGTGTCAGTAGTACGGCCTCGGTGGGCACTACCTATAGCAAACAAGAACGAGGCAGCGCTTCTCTGTAGATGAAAAGTGAATTGGGTCCTTTATTCGCCCACACGCTACGCTTCAGCTTTCCCACTTGAGTCTTTTTTTTGCAGGGGCTTGAAAGAGGCTCCAGTGAGAAAGCTGAAACATCGCGTGCATGGGCGAATAAAGGACCCAATTCATTTTTCATCTACGTGGAAGTTTTGCCCTTTCCCACACTATATAGACCAAAGTATATGCCCCCTCTACATGACACCTCCCATCCCACATCCATAGACATAATATGGAGCGGGATCCTCTGCAGATGTCACAGTTTCCGCTCTTCTAGGAAGGTTTTCTACAAGATTTTGGAGGCATCTGTGGGAATTTTTGCCCCTTCATCCAGAAGAGCATTTATGAGGTCGGACCCTGATTTTGGAGGAGAGTCTGGGGTCATAACCTCCATTATAGGTGTTGGTCATGTTCTCCCCCTCCATGTCTGTATGGACCTCGTGCACTGGGCACAGTCATGGGGAACTGTTCCCACAAAGCTGAAGCTACAATTGTCCACAATGTCTTGCACATTTCCCATCTCTGGGTCTAAGCGGTTCCTGGCATTCACCACATGGGTATTAGTGGGCACCTTAGTAGATGATAATGCCGTTACTGAATAAAAATCACTGTACAAAAACCAGGACAGATATTACCGCCATATGGTGACCACTTTGCGGTAATTACCTGTCCCGCAGAATGTATAAGTGATTGCAATACAGTAATATCTAGTGACGTTCTTTCACTTTTCAAGTGATGTCTTTTGAATTGTTCCTTCTTTTCCTTTTGGCCCAGACCATCATGATGACTTCTTCCAGAAAAAATTTGTCTGTAGACTTTACATCAAAGATAGACTTCACTTCTGACAAACTTCTCACCTTGCTGATTCTTCCTGATATACTACCCATGCTATGTTGTGCCATACGCTAAATACCGTATTTCAGAAGTTTTAGCCTTGTTGAAATGTTCCCTGTGTGCCCCGAAGGCAGTAATAATGTCCGTCTGTCTGAATACTGAAATTCCTATAGCGCCTCCTATATGCTCGGAGCATAGTCTTAAAAAGAAGTAATACGAATACCCATTTACCCATTTTAAAGTAATAATGCCCTTAAATCAGCTTCTATTGCTATATGTACATGTATATATATTTAATTTCAATAGCATTTTATTTTTCATGTTATCTATATACAATAAATCAAATCTTACATTTTTCACACTGGCCACTGGACCTAATAGTACACTGCTACTTCCTGATTTTCACATGGACATTATCAACAATAGATGGACTCAGACCCTGCTCGGTTTTTTAGAAGGATTATCTGAGCATGCTCTAATCTGGGCAAAGGTCATTCTACAGGAGGGGGAGGAAGTGAGCTGTGACATCACCTATTGTGAATGGTGGATCCTGTGTTATCTACTGTATATAAGGTGTTATCAGTCATTGTACAGGAGGAGGAGGAGGTGAGCTGTGACATCATCTATTGTGAATGGTGGATCCTGTGTTATCTACTGTATATAGAGGTGTTATCAGTCATTGTACAGGAGGAGGAGGTGAGCTGTGACATCACCTATTGTGAATGGTGGATCCTGTGTTATCTACTGTATATAGAGGTGTTATCAGTCATTGTACAGGAGGAGGTGAGCTGTGATATCACCTATTGTGAATGGTGGATCCTGTGTTATCTACTGTATATAGAGGTGTTATCAGTCATTGTACAGGAGGAGGTGAGCTGTGACATCACCTATTGTGAATGGTGGATCCTGTGTTATCTACTGTATATAGAGGTGTTATCAGTCATTGTACAGGAGAGGAGGAGGTGAGCTGTGACATCACCTATTGTGAGTGGTGGATCCTGTGTTATCTACTGTATATAGAGGTGTTATCAGTCATTGTACAGGAGGAGGAGGTGAGCTGTGATATCATCTATTGTGAATGGTGATCCTGTGTTATCTACTGTATATAGAGGTGTTATCAGTCATTGTACAGGAGGAGGAGGTGAGCTGTGACATCACCTATTGTGAATGGTGGATCCTGTGCTATCTACTGTATATAGAGGTGTTATCAGTCATTGTACAGGAGGAGGAGGTGAGCTGTGATATCACCTATTGTGAATGGTGGATCCTGTGTTATCTACTGTATATAGAGGTGTTATCAGTCATTGTACAGGAGGAGGAGGTGAGCTGTGACATCACCTATTGTGAATGGTGGATCCTGTGTTATCTACTGTATATAGAGGTGTTATCAGTCATTGTACAGGAGGAGGAGGTGAGCTGTGACATCACCTATTCTGAATGGTGGCTCCTGTGTTATCTACTGTATATAGAGGTGTTATCAGTCATTGTACAGGAGGAGGAGGTGAGCTGTGACATCACCTATTGTGAATGGTGGATCCTGTGTTATCTACTGTATATAGAGGTGTTATCAGTCATTGTACAGAGGAGGAGGTGAGCTGTGACATCACCTATTCTGAATGGTGGCTCCTGTGTTATCTACTGTATATAGAGGTGTTATCAGTCATTGTACAGGAGGAGGAGGTGAGCTGTGACATCACCTATTGTGAATGGTGGATCCTGTGTTATCTACTGTATATAGAGGTGTTATCAGTCATTGTACAGGAGGGGAGGTGAGCTGTGATATCACCTATTGTGAATGGTGGATCCTGTGTTATCTACTGTATATAGAGGTGTTATCAGTCATTGTACAGGAGGAGGAGGTGAGCTGTGACATCACCTATTGTGAATGGTGGATCCTGTGTTATCTGCTGTACATAGAGGTGTTATCAGTCATTGTACAGGAGGAGGAGGTGAGCTGTGACATCACCTATTGTGAATGGTGGATCCTGTGTTATCTACTGTATATAGAGGTGTTATCAGTCATTGTACAGGAGGAGGAGGTGAGCTGTGACATCTCCTATTGTGAATGGTGGATCCTGTGTTATCTACTGTATATAGAGGTGTTATCAGTCATTGTACAGGAGGAGGAGGTGAGCTGTGACATCACCTATTGTGAATGGTGGATCCTGTGTTATCTACAGTATATAAAGGTATTATCAGTCATTGTACAGGAGGAGGAGGTGAGATGTGACATCACCTATTGTGAATGGTGGATCCTGTGTTATCTACAGTATATAGAGGTGTTATCAGTCATTGTACAGGAGGAGGAGGTGAGCTGTGACATCACCTATTGTGAATGGTGGATCCTGTGTTATCTACTGTATATAGTGGTGTTATCAGTCACTATACAGGAGGAGGAGGTGAGCTGTGATATCACCTATTGTGAATGGTGAATCCTGTGTTATCTACTGTATATAGAGGTATTATCAGTCATTGTACAGGAGGAGGAGGTGAGCTGTGTTATCATCTATTGTGAATGGTGGATCCTGTGTTATCTACTGTATATAGAGGTGTTATCAGTCATTGTACAGGAGGAGGAGGTGAGCTGTGACATCACCTATTGTGAATGGTGGATCCTGTGTTATCTACAGTATATAGAGGTGTTATCAGTCATTGTACAGGAGGAGGAGGTGAGCTGTGACATCATCAATTGTGAATGGTGGATCCTGTGTTATCTACAGTATATAGAGGTATTATCAGTCATTGTACAGGAGGAGGAGGTGAGCTGTGACATCACCTATTGTGAATGGTGGATCCTGTGTTATCTACTGTATATAGTGGTGTTATCAGTCACTATACAGGAGGAGGAGGTGAGCTGTGATATCACCTTTTGTGAATGGTGAATCCTGTGTTATCTACTGTATATAGAGGTATTATCAGTCATTGTACAGGAGGAGGAGGTGAGCTGTGACATCACCTATTGTGAATGGTGGATCCTGTGTTATCTACTGTACATAGAGGTGTCATCAGCCATTGTACAGGAGGAGGAGGTGAGCTGTGTTATCATCTATTGCAAATGGTGGATCATGTGTTATCTACTGTATATAGAGGTGTTATCAGTCATTGTACAGGAGGAGGAGGTGAGCTGTGACATCACCTATTGTGAATGGTGGATCCTGTGTTATCTACTGTACATAGAGGTGTCATCAGCCATTGTACAGGAGGAGGAGGTGAGCTGTGTTATCATCTATTGCAAATGGTGGATCATGTGTTATCTACTGTATATAGAGGTGTTATCAGTCATTGTACAGGAGGAGGAGGTGAGCTGTGATATCTCCTATTGTGAATGGTGGATCCTGTGTTATCTACTGTATATAGAGGTGTTATCAGTCATTGTACAGGAGGAGGAGGTGAGCTGTGACATCACCTATTGTGAATGGTGGATCCTGTGTTATCTACTGTATATAGAGGTGTTATCAGTCATTGTACAGGAGGAGGAGGTGAGCTGTGACATCTCCTATTGTGAATGGTGGATCCTGTGTTATCTACTGTATATAGAGGTGTTATCAGTCATTGTACAGGAGGAGGAGGTGAGCTGTGACATCACCTATTGTGAATGGTGGATCCTGTGTTATCGTCTGTATATAAAGTTGCATTGCTTTTCACTGGATAATTGAAAAACATCACCTAATTCTAAAACAAATACATTTAAAATAAATACCTTATTCAAACAATAGGACATTTTCTAATGAGAAAATATCAACCTCATTTTTAATGTATTGTCCTGAGACGGAAACTGATGAATCACGTCAAGATCACAGCAGTGAGGTGGTGGGGATCTGTTTTACCCTACGCTATGCATTCATCCTATATTTGCTAGAAATGTTTTCATCGGAGCACCTTTTCAAGCATATTTTAAGCTTTTTCTCAACTTTTTTACATGACTCTTTCCAACTTTGACAGACCACAGTCCCTCAGTGCCTTGTTATTTCCCCCCTATATGTGCGCATGGACAATGGGAATCCATCATTAGATATATGATTGATACATGAGAAACCTTTTGGGAGGTTTGTGACACTTTACCACTTTACCTGGCCATAAGCCTCCTCTTATTAAAATAGCCTAGCTATGCACAGTTTTTTCATTGAAGGAGGCTGACGGACAGGTCTGGTCACGTGCCCAGTGTCAGACTGAAGAACATTGGGCCCACCAGAGGATATGATTCTGAGGGCCCACCTTTCTCCCCCACTCAAGAGTCCCATAACAGCTGCAAGATTTGCACTATAAACTCTCCTGAAGGAGAAGGTTGGGCCCGCCGGAGGATTCTCCAATTCTCTGGGTTAGCTAAATAGGGATATTTAAAGAGGACGTCTGATCTGGTCAAAAGTGTCCAGTTCTTGCTTTTATTTTATTCCCGCTTCTTCACTGAGTATTCCGTTTTTTTATTTTTTATAATCCGTCACACGGTTCCAGAGATATGGGCCTTTTTATTAAGTGCTAAGTTTTATGGCCGATGCAAAGGGGGCGTGGCTCACATGGTAGTTAGGCAGGACTCCCTAAAGACACACCCCCAGGAAATCCTATGAGTCACGCCCCCTTTCTTGAAAACCATACAAATTAGCACTAAATAAAAAGGCCTGTATCTCCGGAATCGTAGGGCGGATTTAAAAAAATAAAAAAACGGAATTCTCAGGGGAATAGCGGGTGTAAAGTAAGAGCAAAAAATGGACACTTTTGACCTAAAGACAGGTCCCCTTTAAGTTATATCTCTAGAATATCCAAAATCGGGTGACAACCTCTTTTTACGCAAACCCTTATTTTCCAAAATAAAACATGCCCAAAAATACTGCAAATTGTTTAAAAATAAATTTGAGACAGTCCTGGCAAATCCTGAAATGTTGGCAACTATTGCTCAGAGAGTTAAAAGGGAGTTTCTCCCATTCTAAAAGTTATTCTCAATGGAATTGGGGTGGGGATGATAAAAAATAAATCCTATACTCAACACCCAGACACTGCGCCAACATTCGGTGGAGGGTGTGACGAGACTACTGCTGCTGGCTTATTACCCCACCCGAGAATAACTTATGGAGTAGGGGGAAAACTCCCATAAATGCACAATCATCATGATATGATAATTAAGGCACAATTGTATCAGGGTTTGTTTTTTTGTACCGATCCTTTGAATGGACTTGGGGTGGGAATAATAAAAAATAAATCCTATACTTAACACCCAGACACCACGCCAACATCCGGTGGAGGGTGTCATGAAACTACTGCAGCCGGTTTATTACCCCAACCGAGAATAACTTATGGAGTAGGGGGAAAATTCCCATAAATGCACAATCATCATGATATGATAATTAAGGCACAATTGTATCAGGGTTTTTTTTTTGTACTGTTCCATTGAAATAAAAAAATGTTCTTCTGTATTGATAGTTTTCATCCCGGGAAGAAGAAATCAATTTTCAATGGATCACCGTGGCTCGCCCTATGGGTGATTGCTTCCGATACTCTTTTAACCCAGTGTGGAGTCTGTGAGCAGTATCTCCATGTCCTGTCACATGAATAATTCAACAAAACAGAATACCTGCCATGGCACAAGGCCCAATACTTTTGCCCTTTCCAATTAGGCTTCCGAGCGACACGCGTTTCGAGTTAATTTTTTATCATCTGTAGGTCCGTCCTTTGAGTCCCCTCCCCCCCCCCTGCGTTGAAGCTCAGTTTTTTATTTTATTTTATGGATAATATTACCGTAAAATATGGATAGAGGGGGGGAAAAAAAGGTGTTCAAAGCCCCCCCTGGTAAGGGGCACTCGGGCACTGATGGTTTCACAGTTCTGTCACTCTCTACGAGTTGTCAGCTCTAGAAACTCGATCGTAAACAATGGGGTCGGGATTTCCTGCCTCCCGGTGCTGTCCTCCTAGTGAACTAACGAGATGGCAATGCAGTATTCATAATAAGACGCTGGAGACTGCAAGTTTATCCAATGCATTGCGTTACACACACACCGAGGTTTCCATGACTTTGCTGTATTCTACGGCAATCGGTGACCCGGAAAGTGGGTGAAAGATTGAAGCCAAAATGCATTAGGAAGCAGCAGGTTGGCAATCGGCTCCGAAATGCATTTTGCTCCGTTGCTGGCACGTTCCTGTTAGTTGCTGATTTTGCTAAATCTGATAATTAATATTTTAGTTATCTAGCGTTGTGAAAAAGTATTTGCCCCCACCTACCTTTAGTAATCACTTATAATTGCACTTTTAAAATATAGGTCAAGGATAGGTCACCTATATCTGTTTAGGGGGGGGTCCGACACCTATCAACTGAAACATGCAAGTGTTCAGAACACAGAGCCAGAATGTCACAACTCCAGACACCATGTAGTGGCCACTCTCAGGTACTGCTATCTCTTCAATAGGATCTGAACTGCAGTACCTGTGAGTGGCCACTACATGGTGTATGGAGCTGCGATGTGGAAGCTGCAGACGCTAGTGGTGCTGCAGTTGTGACACTTGAAGCTGGCGCCCAATCAGCGTTGGCATCACTGTCTCCGCCTTCTGACAAATTGAACATGAAGAGGAAGTCCAGGCCGCCGCTGATCGCTAACTTCCTCTCCATGCTCAGTTCGACAGGAAGCGGGACAGTGACATCAAAGCTGATTGGGCGCCGACGTCACGTGGCACAGCAACAGCAATGGAGCCCTGGGAGATGGAGTGCCGACACTGCGGGAACGGCGCCGGCATGTGAGGTGAGTATAAGCTTTATTTTATGGGGGCCAAGCGAGGGGTATCAGAAGAAGTTGTCCAAGCAGTGGACATCATAGAAGGGGAGGCACAATCTATTATCTAGAATGGAGACCTGTATCTTCTGTAATGGACTCAATCAGTCTCCAGGTTTTTGCCACCTAATCCGAGAGCAGCATATTGTAAAGAAAGAGACCCTATTTCCAGTAAATGTGTCACTTATTGGGCTACTTGCTGTAGTTTTGATAAAATCACTGCAGGAGATTATTACTCAAGGGCTAGGAAATTTGCTGCGATGTAGTCCTCCATATTCATGAGCCCTGTATAAACCCGCCCCCCAGCACTGATTGGCAGTTTTCTGCCTAGGGACAGTATGCACAGAAAGCTGCCAATCAGTGGTGTAGGCGGGGTTATACACAGCTCAGCATTCAGAGAACTGCTAGATCTGCAGCAGAGAATACTGGGATTTTATCAAAACTGCAGCAAGCAGCCCATTATATGACACATCGCTGGAATCAGATTCTCTGCCAATACATTATGCTACTCTCAGAAGGGAAGGCGAAAACCTAGTGACATTAGAAATCAGTACTGAGCAGTGTAGCTGTGATTCCAGCTCTGGAAACATGTACTAGAAAGACTATCAAAACTGCCGCAAACTGCTTAGTGATACATTGTTAGAATCATGGTTTCTGTCCCTACATCATACTGCTCTCCGATGGGGGAGCAAAAACATGGTGACACAGATTCCCATTAAAGTCACTATTTTTTAGTCCTGTGGTGTTTGCTGACCTTTTTGCACCAAATTAATCAAAAAGGCACCCGCGGTTTATGAATTTTGTGCAAAATAAAAAAAAAGGTCTTTATTTTGGTCTCTTATGTTCAGCTAAAATGTTGCAAAATTTGCGACAAAATAATGTAATAAGGCACACAGAGTCTATGTGTCCATCCATTACGCCTGTTTCCAGCTTCTTCTCCAGTACATGAAGGGAACCAGGCTTCCAAGGGTAGACCACTGCTGAGGTCACTCATTAGCTACAGCTGTAAACAAAGAAGAGACCACCCGATCATTAGTACTAAATAAGCATGGGAAGCACTAGTCAAGAAATATTCATTTTGCTATTTTATAGGTTTAAAAAAATAAATTAATAAATAATAATTCTTACCTACTTTTAATTGCCACTATAAGGAGCCGTTAAGCCTACTGCATACAGTATATGTATTAATCTCAAATGGAAAACTGTATGCAGTATACTCCTAGGCTCCCTCTAGTGGTGGCAGCAAGCATACATAATATGATTAACGAAAACTCACATTACTAGATACAGTATATGTATTAATCTCAAATGGAAAACTGTATGCAGTATACTCCTAGGCTCCCTCTAGTGGTGGCAGCAAGCATACATAATATGATTAACGAAAACTCACATTACTAGAGGCTGTATAGGATACCGTTCATACCTTCACTGCGTGTCTTCCATGAACTACAGGATATGATGGATCACATCTGCAGCACTTTTGTGGCAATGGTGTTGCTGATCATGTGGTGCCACTCAGCCCATCAGGTCATGGCAAAAATAATTCTGCTCCTTTCTCCTCCTGAACTGTGTTTTCACTAGGAATTCATGAATAAAATTTGTACAATTTATATTCAGTGAAGACAGATTTCCCCATTACTGAGATAGATGTCAGTTGGCACTTATAATATTTCTATGGAGGAGGAAGGAGCTAGTGTCATGGTCTGCTGAGTTTCTGGGATTAGGTGGTTTTAGGGTTAACCGGGATGGCCTCACTCTGGGATTCTGGGAGGCTTTTTATAGCCTCATTGTGGGGCCATCCTCTGTCGCTTATACTCTGACCCTTGGCCGAGTGTGTGTGACCCTGTTGTGCTTGTGCCAGTGCTTTGTGCCTGTGCTACGTTCTGTTTGTCTGGTTCTGATTTGGCTGTGTCCCTGTTTTGATTTTTGCCTGTCCCTTTTGTACTCTGCTGCCCTCTACGTGTATGACCCTTGGCTACGTTCTGACTCCGCTCTGCCTGCTCCTCTTGTACTTCGTCACTCTCTACGTGTATGACCCTTGGTTACATTCTGACTTCGCTCTGCCTGCTCCTCTTGTACTTCGTTGCCCTCTATGTGTATGACCCCTTGGCTACGTTCTGATTATCCGTTCGGTATATGCCCCTTGGTAACTGTGTCCCGTAGTTACCCTTCTAGGAGTTTTCCTTCACCTCATAGCTCTCTGGAGCTTAGGCCACGCCCACTAGCAGTCACGTGCCTGCAGGTCCTTTGCTCTGAAGCATTCTCTATCTGCTACTGCTGACTCTGAGAGACGTGTGGCCGGCTCCGCCCACTAGCAGTCACATGTGGAAGGTCCTGTTACTGAGAAACACACGTCATCTCTGCTGCGGCTCTGCTACAGGTATCTTTGGGCATAGTTTGTTCACTAAGGACACACGCACTGGCTCAGTGAGCAAGTGCAGTGCGGTGTCCCTGACAGCTAGAAGCAGACACAGACATTCTAGGGAGGAGCTAGAGGCAGACATAGACATTCTAGGGATGAGCCAGAGGCAGACACAGACATTCTAGGGAGGAGCTAGAGGCAGACACAGACATTCTAAAGAGGAGCTAGAGGCAGACACAGGCATTCTACGGAGGAGCTAGAGGCAGACACAGGCATTCTAGGGAGGAGCTAGAGGCAGACACAGACATTCTACGGAGGAGCTAGAGGCAGACACAGGCATTCTAGGGAGGAGCTAGAGGCAGACACAGGCATTCTAGGGAGGAGCTAGAGGCAGACACAGACATTCTAAGGAGGAGCTAGAGGCAAACACAGATATTCTAGGGAGGGGTAAAACGGACACCCAAGTGCAAAAGAAACAGGGGGAAAAAGAAGAAGAAACTTCAACCCAGGCAGTAAAGGTAAAATGTAGAATTTTATTTAATGTCAATACAAATATATATAAAAAATAGCACAAGCATCCAATATAGGATTAAAAAGGAGCATGAACACCACCAAAATGATATCCAATACCAAGGTATTTTAACAAATAAAATCAGGTAAATATACAAATAGTGCACAAACTATACAATACCGATAATATAGTGATACACTCTGGTATAAGAAGTATATATGTGCCACCATAAAAAATATGTGTTATATGAAAAAATCACAAATAAAATATACTCAGTGTACAAACAAGATATCGAAAAATAGGTATGGTGCAATATAGCACAAAAATATAAAACTATATATGTGCAAAAAACAGCAATTTATGCATACGGTCTAGTGCCAATATAGATACTAAAAAACACAAAAAAACAGAAAATACCCAGAGTATATAGTGTGACCAAAAGGCTGTACGCACCTGAAGGGACTATATGAAGGGAATTACCCAAATAGTGCCAAACCAGGGAGACAATAAACACATCAAGTGATACCAAAGTATAAGTCTATTACCTGAAAAAACCGAGGGAGGAACAAACGATTGGTGGTGACAATGCTACCTTGAACGCGCCCTAAGGTAAAATTCTACATTTTTACCTTTACTGCCTGGGATGAAGTTTCTTCTTCTTTTTCCCCCTGTTTCTTTTGCACTTGGGTGTCCGTTTTACATTTAGGCTGGTCCTGCCATCCACAATTTTGAGTGAGGTTCAGGTCTTATGTGTAAATTTATTTTATTAATATAATTTTATCATTTTTATATTTTTTACACTGTGCTGTATCTCATTCTGTTTGAGTTTTTATTCTAGGGAGGGGCTAGAGGCAGATACAGACATTCTAGGGAGGAGCTAGAGGCCAACAGACATTCTAGGGAGGAGCTGGAGGCAGACACAGACATTCTAAGGAGGAGCTAGAGGCAGACACAGACATTCTAGGAGGAGCTAGAGGTAGACACAAACATTCTAGGGAGGAGCTAGAGGCAGACACAGACATTCTAGGGAGGAGCTAGAAGCAGACACAGACATTCTAGGGAGGAGCTAGAGGCAGACACAGACATTCTAGGGAGGAGCTAGAGGCAGACACAGACATTCTAGTGAGGAGCTAGAGGTAGACACACATTCTAGGGAGGAGCTAGAGGCAAACACAGACATTCTAGGGAGGAGCTAGAAGCAGACACAGACATTCTAGGGAGGAGCTAGAGGCAGACAGACATTCTAGGGAGAAGCTACAGGCAGACACAGACATTCTAGGGAGGAGCTACATGCAGACATAGACATTTTAGGGAGGAGCTAGAGGCAAACACAGACATTCTAGGGAGGAGCTACAGGCAGACATAGACATTCTAGGGAGGAGATAGAGGCAGACACAGACATTCTAGGGAGGAGCTAGAGGCAGAAACAGACATTCTAGGGAGGAGCTAAAGGCAGACACAGACATTCTAGAGAGGAGCTACAGGCAGACATAGACATTCTAAGGAGGAGCTAGAGGCAGACACAGACATTCTAGGGAGAAGCTAGAAGCAGACACAGTCATTCTTGGGAGGACCTAGAGGCAGACACAGACATTCTTGGGAGGAGCTAGAGGCAAACACAGCCATTCTAGGAAGGAGCTAGAGGCTGACAGACATTATAGGGAGGTGCCAGAGGTCGACACAGACATTCTAAAGAGGAGCTAGAGGTCGACAGAGACATTCTAGGGAGGAGCTAGAGGTCGACACAGACATTCTAGGGAGGAGCTAGAGGCAGACACAGACATTCTAGGGAGGAGCTAAAGGCTGACAGACATTCTAGGGAGGTGCCAGAGGTCGACACAGACATTCTAGGGAGGAGCTAGAGCGGACACAGACATTCTGCCACAAATTCGCTTTTTAAAGAGGCAGTAACTCTTTCCTTGTAGGTGTTGACCTTTTTTATAGTCGGTGTACCAAATGTCTAGATGATAGAAAAACTGTGTTTTGTGATTAGCCTGATTCCCTTTTTTTTCTAATAAAAAATGTATTATAATAAACTATTGCAGATTATGTTAACATAAGCATCGGAAATGAAAGGGGAGGGGGTTGAATACATTTGCTTATCACATTTGCTAAGTTTTTGCCTTTTAGTTAATTTTTTACTTACATTTAATATCCTTATTTAATACATAATTCATTGTCTTCCCGCCAATCACTTACACCGGAATCATTCTGCATTGCAAACAATAAGCCGGGAAAAGCAAAATGTTCTGTCACACAAGATAAAGGTGCCAAATCACCAACCGGTGCCATCTGTCCTGGTCACTATGTAGAAATATGGCTGAAACATATGGTGGTTTGTCACTTTGGTTACAAGCTAAGAAATTATTTTGCCTTTTGACTAAAGGCACTGTACAGTCATGGCCAAAAGTTTTGAGAATGACACAAATATTATATTTTCACATGATCTGCTGCCCTCTGGTTTTTATGTGTGTTTGACAGATGTTTTTATCACAGACAGAAATATAATAATTGCAAACATATGAGTAACAAAAGCTTATATTGACAGTTAGAATGAGTTAATGCAGCAAGTCAATATTTGCAGTGTTGACCCTTCTTCTTCAGGACCTCTGCAATTCTCCCTGGCATGCTCTCAATCAACTTCTGGACCAAATCCTGACTGATAGCAGTCCATTCTTGCACAATCAATGCTTCCATTTTGTCAGAATTTTTAGGTTTTTGTTTGTCCACCAGTCTCTTGATGATTGACCACAAGTTCTCAATGGGATTAAGATCTGGGGAGTTTCCAGGCCATGGACTCAAAATCTCTATGTTTTGTTCCCTGAGCCATTTAGTCATCACCTTTGCTTTATGGCAAGGTGCTCCATCATGCTGGAAAAGGCATTGTTGATCGCCAAACTGCTCTCGGAGGGTTGGGAGAAGTTGCTCTTGGAGGACATTCTGGTACCATTCTTTATTCATGGCTGTGTTTTTAGGCAAGACTGTGAGAGAGCCGATTCCCTTGGCTGAGAAGCAACCCCACACATGAATGGTTTCAGGATGCTTAACAGTTGGCATGAGACAAGACTGGTGGTAGCGCTCACCTTGTCTTCTCCGAATGAGGCATTTTCCTGATGTCCCAAACAATCGAAAAGGGGATTCATCAGAAAAAATAACTTTACCCCAGTCCTCAGCAGTCCACTGCCTGTACCTTTTGCAGAATATCAGTCTGTCCATGATGTTTTTTCTGGAGAGAAGTGGCTTCTTTGCTGCCCTCCTTGAGACAAGGCCTTGCTCCAAGAGTCTCCGCCTCACAGTGCGTGCAGATGCACTCACACCTGCCTGCTGCCATTCCTGAGCAAGCTCTGCACTGCTGGTAGCCCGATCCCACAGCTGAAACACTTTTAAGAGACGGTCCTGGCGCTTGCTGGTCTTTCTTGGGCGCCCTGGAGCCTTTTTGGCAACAATGGAACCTCTCTCCTTGAAGTTCTTGATGATACGATAGATTGTTGACTGAGGTGCAATCTTTCTAGCTGCGATACTCTTCCCTGTTAGGCCATTTTTGTGCATTGCAATGATGACTGCACATGTTTCTTTAGAGATAACCATGGTTAACAGAAGAGAAACAATGATGCCAAGCACCAGCCTCCTTTTAAAGTGTCCAGTGGTGTCATTCTTACTTCATCATGACAGATTGATCTCCAGCCATGTCCTCATCAACACCCACACCTGTGTTAATGGAGCAATCACTGAAAAGAGGTTAGCTGGTCCTTTTAAGGCAGGGCTGCAATGATGTTGAAATGTGTTTTGGGGGATAAAGTTCATTTTTTAGCCAAATATTGACTTTGCAAGTAATTGCTATTAAGCTGATCACTCTTTATAACATTCTGGAGTATATGCAAATTGCCATTAGAAAAAGTGAAGCAGTAGACTTTGTAAAAATTAATATTTGTGTCATTCTCAAAACTTTTGGCCATGACTGTACTCTTCCTGGCCCCTCTTTTGCCATATCTTCCTACACCTATGTTCAGACATAGCATTTTTTCGACTTTTTTCTGCAGCCATAACCTGCTCTCTTGGCAGTAGAGAACATTGAGCTAAAATGAGTTTTTTGCAGCAATTTTTGGTGCAGAAAACGTGTGATTTGTCCACATTATATGTTTAATAAAGTTTCTTTCATTTAACAAAAATGCAAAATAAAATGCTAAAATATAAATCTGTTTTTTGCAACATCTTTGCACTTTTCCATTGCTTTCTATGGGTAAAAAAATGCTGAAAAAACTCTTAAAGAACTGACATTCTGCAGGTTTAAAAAAATGCTACAGTTCTTAAATTTGGATTCACAGACAAAAAGCCTCATATAACGCCAGTTTATGAAAATACAAAATACTTTTATTGAGACACAAAAAAGATAAAAAAGTATAGGCAATACCACAGATACTGGAATGGGACTAAACTGGAATACAACCAATGGACAAAATACACCATGAAAGTATCAAAGGAAATGTAGTATTCTTGCACCAAAATACATCATAGAAAGACATGTAAGACATATTTATCAAAAGGACCATTAAAAAGTAGTGATAGCATGCCGCAAAAATGCAGCTTATGATATAAAAGCTGAAAGTTCAGCTGAATACATAATGGTGCAGTAAAACTTTATTGGCAGAGTAATCAAAAACACCAATAATAATTACATATGGAGAGTAACAACATGTAAAACAATGGCATAATTGTCTATATAGTATGTAAAGGCATAGTTACCAAGATAGGAGGTATACCAGAGAGACCCACCACACACCCGACGCGCGTTTCGCTCTGAAATGTTTAATAAAGTTTCTTTCATTTAACAAAAATGCAAAATAAAATGCTAAAATATAAATCTGTTTTTTGCAACATGTTTGCACTTTTCCATTGCTTTCTATGGGTAAAAAAATGCTGAAAAAACTCTTAAAGAACTGACATTCTGCAGTTTAAAAAAATGCTACAGTTCTTAAATTTGGTCAGGAAAAAAACATGTGCACGAGATTTCTGAAATCTCATAGCTTTTGCTGGCACTGTAAAACGTGCATAAAAATGCTGTGTGATCATTGCCTACCTCTTAAAGGGAATCCGACAGCAGTTTTTTGCTTAGTAATCCGAGAGCAAAATGAGGTAGTGACAGAGACCCTGATTCCAGTGATATGTCACTTAATTTATTCGGTCCCATAGTTGTGATAGAATCACAGTTTTCTCTGCTGCAGAACTCAGAACATTGAGCCCCTAGAATGTTGAACTCGGAATGTTGAGCCCCCAGAATGTTGAGCACAGTTGTACACTGTTGTAAATTTTCACTTCTGATTGGAGAGTGGCTAAGTTCTGCAGGGGCGTTCCTCTTTCAAACTGGAAACACCCAATTGTCAATTTCTTAATACATTTCTAAGACAGCTGAAAGGGGAACAGAACAAAGCAGCGTTCTAAGAAAAAATGTTTTCAGAACTGTTGATAAGTATTTACTAAAACCAACCTATCAGAGGAGGAATCGGGTTCGCTATAGTTCTACCCCTAAACTTATCTTGGGGTGTGAAAATTAGGAAAGCCCAACAAAAATTAGGTTGTTGGAGTAGTTATTTTGCTATTAGTCAAGGGCCTTTTTCTCACTCTCCCCAGGCCCAGTGCTAAGTCTTAGCGCCGGACCAGGGGAGGGCAAGTAAAGGACAGTTTGCGTGTTTGTACCTCTTGGG
>JARQOD010000004.1:14521271-14616555 GCA_033576555.1 Oophaga sylvatica
TAAAATAATACAGGGGGGGGGAAATCCTTTTTTGGGGGGGAATGGGAGGATTTAGGAAAAAATGATGCTTTTTGGGTTCTGAAACTGCCCCTTTTGGGGGGAAATTTGGAGATAGTATTGGGTATCAACCGATCAAGGAGTCGAATGGAAAAAGTAGGGTTAGCGCATTTATTCTCTATGTGTTTCGGGTTTTTTAAAACTTTCGGAGATCCTTAGAGCTTTGTGGACCCTAAGAAGCTAGAACACTTAAAAAACGATGGGAAATTTTTGACCAACAGCCGGAACCGTATCTCAAATTTTTCGCATTCCCTTTGGTACACCAACCAGTGGAGTGCGTGCGGAAAATCTTTTTTTCTATTATTTAAGTGTTTGTTCACAAACCCCCCAATGAGGGCCCTTTACGCTACCTTTTGGATAACCCTTATTGCGTTTTTTTTTCCCTTAGCCAACCCTGTATTTTTGTGCAGGGGTTTTGGTGTTGCAGTCAGCAATGTAAGAAAAAGAGTCTGGATGCAAACCAGGCACAACCTGGGGACAAAAAAGTGGCCTAATAGGGAATAAATGTTTTTTGATAATTTTCACCACTTTGTTTTGGTTTTTTGTTCTTGTTTTAGTTGGTATATATAGTGTCAGTATAGGCCCCTCGGGGGCATTTCCTATAGAAAAAAGAACGGGCACTTTTTCCCTGTAGTGAAAAGTGAATTGGGGTCCTTTATTCGCCCCCGCTAGCTTCAGCTTTCCCACTTGAGTCTTTTTTTTGCGGGGGTTTTGAAAGAGGCTCCAGTGAAAAGCTGAAAATGGTTTTTTATGGGCGAATAAGGCCCCCAATTCTTTTTATCTAGGGAATTTTTGCCCTTTCCCCATTATAGCCAAAGTATACCCCCTCTAATGAACCCCCACCCACATCCATAGAAAAATTTGGGGCCCGGGGGATCCCCTGCAGAGTCACATTTTCCCGCTTTTAGGAAGGTTTTTACAAGATTTTGGGGCATCTGTGGGAATTTTTCCCCCTCCGAAGAGCATTTATGGGGGGACCCTGATTTTGGAGGGAGTCTGGGGTCATAACCTCCATTATAGGTGTTGGTAGTTCTCCCCCTCCTGTTGTTGGCCTGTGAATGGGACATAGGGGGAACTGTTCCACAAAGCTGAAGTACAAGTCCAAAAAGTCTTGCACTTCCCTCTCTGGGTTAAGCGGTTCCTGGCTTCCCAATGGGTTTAGTGGGCCCTTAGAGATGATAATGCCGTTAGAATAAAAATCTGTACAAAAACCAGGACGATATTCCCGCCATATGGTGACCACTTTGCGGTAATTACCTGTCCCGAGAATGTATTAAGTGATTGCAATACAGTAATTTAGTGCGTTCTTTCACTTTTCAAGTGATGTCTTTTGAATTGTTCCTTCTTTTCTTTTGGCCCAGCCCCATATGATGACTTCTTCCAAAAAAAATTTTTGTCTGGACTTTACATCAAAGTAGACTTCACTTCTGAAAAACCCTTCTCACCTTGCTGTTTTCCTGATATACTACCCTGCTATGTTGTGCCATACGCTAAATAACCGTTTTTCAGAAGTTTTAGCCTTGTTGAAATGTTCCTGTGTGCCCCGAAGGCAAGTAATAATGTCCCGTCTGTCTGAATACTGAAATTCCTATAGGCCTCCTATATGCTCGGAGCATGTCTTAAAAAGAAGTAATACGAATACCCATTTACCCATTTTAAAGTAATAATGCCCTTAAATCAGCTTCTATTGCTATAGTTACATGTATATATATTTAATTTCAATAGCATTATTTTTCAGTTATCTATATACAATAATCAAATTTACATTTTTCAACTGGCCACTGGACCTAATAGTACCTGTACTTCTTTTTCACATGGACATTTCAACAATAGATGGACTCAGACCGCTCGGTTTTTTAGAAGGATTATCTGAGCATGCTCTAATCTGGGCAAAGGTCATTCTACAGGAGGGGGAGGAAGTGACTGTGACATCACCCATTGGAATGGTGGATCCTGTGTTATCTACTGTATATAGAGGTGTTATCAGTCATTGTACAGGAGGGGAGGAGGTGAGCTGTGAGATCACTATTGGAATGGTGGATCCTGTGCTATCTACTGTATATAGAGGTGTATCAGTCATTTTACAGGAGGAGGAGGGAGCTGTGATATCACCTATTGTGAATGGTGGATCCTGTGTTATCTACTGTATATAGAGGTGTTATCAGTATTGTACAGGAGGAGGAGGGAGCTGTGACATCACCTATTGTGAAAAGGTGGACCTGTGCTATCTACTGTATATAGAGGTGTTACAGTCATTGTACAGGAGGAGGAGGTGAGTGTGCTTCACCTATTTGAATGGTGGCCCTGTGTTATTACTGTATATAAAAGGTGTTTCAGTCATTGTACAGGAAGAGGAGGTGAGCTGTGACATCACCTATTGTGAATGGTGGACCTGTGTTATCTACTGTATATAGAGGTTGTTATCAGTCATTGTAAGGAGGGGAGGTGAGCTGGACATCACCTATTTTGAATGGTGGTTTCCCGTTTTATCTACGTATATAGAGATGTTATCAGGGGCATTGTACAGGAGGAGGAGGTTGAGCTGTGACATCACCTATTGTGAATGGTGGATCCTGTGTTATCTATGTATATGAGGTGTTATTGTCATTTTACAGGAGGAGGTGAGCTGTGAATCACCTATTGTGAATGTGGTCCTGTGTTATCTACTGTATTGAGATGTTATCAGCCATTGTACAGGAGGGGGAGGAGGTGGGCTGTGATATCACCTATTGTGAATGGTGGATCCCCGTGTTATCTACTGTATATAGAGGTGTTATCAGTCATTGTAAAAGGAAGAGGAGGTGGCTGTGACATCACCTATTGTGAATGGTGGATCCTGTGTTATCTACTGTATATAGAGATGTTATCAGAATTGTACAGGAGGAGGAGGTGAGCTGTGACATCACCTATTGTGAATGGTGGATCCTTGTTATCTACTGTATATAGAGGTGTTATCAGTCATTGTACAGGGGAGGTGAGCTGTGATATCACCTATTGTGAAAAGATGGATCCCCGTGTTATCTACTGTATATAGAGATGTTATCATCCATTGTACAGGAGGGGGGAGGAGGTGGGCTGTGATATCACCTATTGTGAATGGTGGACCTGTGTTATCTACTGTATATAGAGGTGTTTCAGTCATTGTATAGGAGGAGGAGGTGAGCTGTGACACACCTATTGGGATGGGATCCTGTGTTTCTAATGTAATAGAGGTGTTATCAGTCATTGTCAGGAGGGGGAGGTGAGCTGTGATATCATCTATTGTGAATGGTGGACCTGTGTTATCTACTGTATATAGAGGTGTTATCAGTCATTGTACAGGGGGAGGAGGTGAGCTGTGACATCTCCTATTGTGAATGGTGGATCCTGTGTTATCTACTGTATATAGAGGTGTTATCAGTCATTGTACAGGAGGAGGAGGTGAGCTGTGTTATCATCTATTGCAAATGGTGGATCATGTGTTATCTACTGTATATAGAGGTGTTATCAGTCATTGTACAGGAGGAGGAGGTGAGCTGTGATATCTCCTATTGTGAATGGTGGATCCTGTGTTATCTACTGTTATATAGAGGTGTTATCAGTCATTGTACAGGAGGAGGAGGTGAGCTGTGACATCACCTATTGTGAATGGTGGATCCTGTGTTATCTACTGTATATAGAGATATTATCAGTCATTGTACAGGAGGAGGAGGTGAGCTGTGACATCACCTATTGTGAATGGTGGATCCTGTGGTATCTACTGTATATAGAGGAGTTATCAGTCATTGTACAGGAGGAGGAGGTGAGCTGTGACATCACCTATTATGAATGGTGGATCCTGTGTTATCTACTGTATATAGAGGTGTTATCAGTCATTGTACAGGAGGAGGAGGAGGTGAGCTGTGACATCACCTATTGTGAATGGTGGATCCTGTGTTATCGTCTGTATATAAAGTTGCATTGCTTTTCACTGGATAATTGAAAAACATCACCTAATTCTAAAACAAATACATTTAAAATAAATACCTTATTCAAACAATAGGACATTTTCTAATGAGAAAATATCAACCTCATTTTTAATGTATTGTCCTGAGACGGAAACTGATGAATCACGTCAAGATCACAGCAGTGAGGTGGTGGGGATCTGTTTTACCCTACGCTATGCATTCATCCTATATTTGCTAGAAATGTTTTCATCGGAGCACCTTTTCAAGCATATTTTAAGCTTTTTCTCAACTTTTTTACATGACTCTTTCCAACTTTGACAGACCACAGTCCCTCAGTGCCTTGTTATTTCCCCCTATATGTGCGCATGGACAATGGAATCCATCATTAGATATATGATTGATACATGAGAAACCTTTTGGGGGGTTTGTGACACTTTACCACTTTACCTGGCCATAAGCCTCCTCTTATTAAAATAGCCTAGCTATGCACAGTTTTTTTCATTGAAGGAGGCTGACGGACAGGTCTGGTCACGTGCCCAGTGTCAGACTGAAGAACATTGGGCCCACCAGAGGATATGATTCTGAGGGCCACCTTTCTCCCCCACTCAAGAGTCCCATAACAGCTGCAAGATTTGCACTATAAACTCTCCTGAAGGAGAAGGTTGGGCCCGCCGGAGGATTCTCCAATTCTCTGGGTTAGCTAAATAGGGATATTTAAAGAGGACGTCTGATCTGGTCAAAAGTGTCCAGTTCTTGCTTTTATTTTATTCCCGCTTCTTCTCTGAGTATTCCGTTTTTTTATTTTTTATAATCCGTCACACGGTTCCAGAGATATGGGCCTTTTTATTAAGTGCTAAGTTTTATGGCCGATGCAAAGGGGGCGTGGCTCACATGGTAGTTAGGCAGGACTCCCTAAAGACACACCCCCAGGAAATCCTATGAGTCACGCCCCCTTTCTTGAAAACCATACAAATTAGCACTAAATAAAAAGGCCTGTATCTCCGGAATCGTAGGGCGGATTTAAAAAAATAAAAAAACGGAATTCTCAGGGGAATAGCGGGTGTAAAGTAAGAGCAAAAAATGGACACTTTTGACCTAAAGACAGGTCCCCTTTAAGTTATATCTCTAGAATATCCAAAATCGGGTGACAACCTCTTTTTTACGCAAACCCTTATTTTCCAAAATAAAACATGCCCAAAAATACTGCAAATTGTTTAAAAATAAATTTGAGACAGTCCTGGCAAATCCTGAAATGTTGGCAACTATTGCTCAGAGAGTTAAAAGGGAGTTTCTCCCATTCTAAAAGTTATTCTCAATGGACTTGGGGTGGGGATGATAAAAATAAATCCTATACTCAACACCCAGACACTGCGCCAACATTCGGTGGAGGGTGTGACGAGACTACTGCTGCTGGTTTATTACCCCACCCGAGAATAACTTATGGAGTAGGGGGAAAACTCCCATAAATGCACAATCATCATGATATGATAATTAAGGCACAATTGTATCAGGGTTTGTTTTTTTGTACCGATCCTTTGAATGGACTTGGGGTGGGAATAATAAAAAATAAATCCTATACTTAACACCCAGACACCACGCCAACATCCGGTGGAGGGTGTCATGAAACTACTGCAGCCGGTTTATTACCCCAACCGAGAATAACTTATGGAGTAGGGGGAAAATTCCCATAAATGCACAATCATCATGATATGATAATTAAGGCACAATTGTATCAGGGTTTTTTTTTTGTACTGTTCCATTGAAATAAAAAAATGTTCTTCTGTATTGATAGTTTTCATCCCGGGAAGAAGAAATCAATTTTCAATGGATCACCGTGGCTCGCCCTATGGGTGATTGCTTCCGATACTCTTTTAACCCAGTGTGGAGTCTGTGAGCAGTATCTCCATGTCCTGTCACATGAATAATTCAACAAAACAGAATACCTGCCATGGCACAAGGCCCAATACTTTTGCCCTTTCCAATTAGGCTTCCGAGCGACACGCGTTTCGAGTTAATTTTTTATCATCTGTAGGTCCGTCCTTTGAGTCCCCTCCCCCCACCCCCTGCGTTGAAGCTCAGTTTTTTATTTTATTTTATGGATAATATTACCGTAAAATATGGATAGAGGGGGGGGAAAAAAGGTTTTCAAAGCCCCCCCTGGTAAGGGGCACTCGGGCACTGATGGTTTCACAGTTCTGTCACTCTCTACGAGTTGTCAGCTCTAGAAACTCGATCGTAAACAATGGGGTCAGGATTTCCTGCCTCCCGGTGCTGTCCTCCTAGTGAACTAACGAGATGGCAATGCAGTATTCATAATAAGACGCTGGAGACTGCAAGTTTATCCAATGCATTGCGTTACACACACACCGAGGTTTCCATGACTTTGCTGTATTCTACGGCAATCGTTGACCCGGAAAGTGGGTGAAAGATTGAAGCCAAAATGCATTAGGAAGCAGCAGGTTGGCAATCGGCTCCGAAATGCATTTTGCTCCGTTGCTGGCACGCTCCTGTTAGTTGCTGATTTTGCTAAATCTGATAATTAATATTTTAGCTATCTAGCGTTGTGAAAAAGTATTTGCCCCCACCTACCTTTAGTAATCACTTATAATTGCACTTTTAAAATATAGGTCAAGGATAGGTCACCTATATCTGTTTAGGGGGGGGTCCGACACCTATCAACTGAAACATGCAAGTGTTCAGAACACAGAGCCAGAATGTCACAGCTCCAGACACCATGTAGTGGCCACTCTCAGGTACTGCTATCTCTTCAATAGGATCTGAACTGCAGTACCTGTGAGTGGCCACTACATGGTGTATGGAGCTGCGATGTGGAAGCTGCAGACCCTAGTGGTGCTGCAGTTGTGACACTTGAAGCCGGCGCCCAATCAGCGTTGGCATCACTGTCTCCGCCTTCGGACAAACAGGAATAGGAAGTCCAGGCCGCCGCTGATCGCTGACTTCCTCTCCATGCTCAATTTGACAGGAAGCGGGACAGTGACATCAAAGCTGATTGGGCGCCGACGTCACGTGGCACAGCAACAGCAATGGAGCCCTGGGAGATGGAGTGCCGACACTGCGGGAACGGCGCCGGCATGTGAGGTGAGTATAAGCTTTATTTTATGGGGGCCAAGCGAGGGGTATCAGAAGAAGTTGTCCAAGCAGTGGACATCATAGAAGGGGAGGCACAATCTATTATCTAGAATGGAGACCTGTATCTTCTGTAATGGACTCAATCAGTCTCCAGGTTTTTGCCACCTAATCCGAGAGCAGCATATTGTAAAGAAAGAGACCCTATTTCCAGTGAATGTGTCACTTATTGGGCTACTTGCTGTAGTTTTGATAAAATCACTGCAGGAGATTATTACTCAAGGGCTAGGAAATTTGCTGCGATGTAGTCCTCCATATTCATGAGCCCTGTATAAACCCGCCCCCCAGCACTGATTGGCAGTTTTCTGCCTAGGGACAGTATGCACAGAAAGCTGCCAATCAGTGGTGTAGGCGGGGTTATACACAGCTCAGCATTCAGAGAACTGCTAGATCTGCAGCAGAGAATACTGGGATTTTATCAAAACTGCAGCAAGCAGCCCATTATATGACACATCGCTGGAATCAGATTCTCTGCCAATACATTATGCTACTCTCAGAAGGGAAGGCAAAAACCTAGTGACATTAGAAATCAGTACTGAGCAGTGTAGCTGTGATTTCAGCTCTGGAGTGAGACAAACATGTACTAGAAAGACTATCAAAACTGCCGCAAACTGCTTAGTAAGTGATACATTGTTAGAATCATAGTTTCTGTCCCTACATCATACTGCTCTCCGACGGGGGGGGAACAAAAACCTGGTGACACAGATTCCCATTAAAGTCACTATTTTTTAGTTCTGTGGTGTTTGCTGACCTTTTTGCACCAAATTAATCAAAAAGGCACCCGCGGTTTATGAATTTTGTGCAAAATAAAAAAAAGGTCTTTATTTTGGTCTCTTATGTTCAGCTAAAATGTTGCAAAATTTGCGACAAAATAATGTAATAAGGCACACAGAGTCTATGTGTCCATCCATTACGCCTGTTTCCAGCTTCTTCTCCAGTACATGAAGGGAACCAGGCTTCCAGGGGTAGACCACTGCTGAGGACACTCATTAGCTACAGCTGTAAACAAAGAAGAGACCAGACGATCATTAGTACTAAATAAGCATGGGAAGCACTAGTCAAGAAATATTAATTTTGCTATTTTATAGGTTTTAAAAAATAAATTAATAAATAATAATTCTTACCTACTTTTAATTGCCACTAGTAGGAGCCGTTAAGCCTACTGCATACAGTATATGTATTAATCTCAAATGGTAAACTGTATGCAGTATACTCCCAGGCTCCCTCTAGTGGTGGTGTAACGGGTCTGGTAGGTGGAACCACTGACGGAAACGGGTCTGGTTGGTGGAACCACTAAGCTTTATTATACAAGACAATTTACTTGCAAGAGAGCGGGTGGCATCCGGAAATAGGACAGGGAATCACGGCAATAGCCAGGCAGTCTCTGGACAGGCAGGTTGTCACAATAAGTGACCAAGGAAGTCTCTGGACAGGCAGGTTGTCACGGCAAGTGACCTGGGCAGTCTCTGGACAGGCAGGTTGTCACGGCAAGTGACCTGGGCAGTCTCTGGACAGGAAGGTTGTCACGGCAAGTGACCAGGGCAGTCTCTGGACAGGCAGGTTGTCACGGCAAGTGACCAGGGCAGTCTCTGGGCAGGCAGGTTTGTCACGGCAAGTGACCAGGGCAGTCTCTGGGCAGGCAGGTTGTCACGGCAAGTGACCAGGGCAGTCTCTGAACAGGCAGGTTGTCACGGCAAGTGACCAGGGCCGTCTCTGGACAGGCAGGTTGTCACGGCAAGTGACCAGGGCAGTCTCTGGGCAGGCAGGTTTGTCACGGCAAGTGACCAGGGTAGTCTCTGGGCAGGCAGGTTGTCACGGCAAGTGACCAGGGCAGTCTCTAGACAGGCAGGTTTGTCATGGTAAGTGACCAAGGCAGTCTCTAGACAAACAGGCATATACGACCTGAGCTGGTGGAGCCTCCTGGTAGGCTGCAGTCGGATGGCAGATGATCGCTCCCAGGTGAGCAGGCAAGAGTCTCTGGAATAGCCGGGGATCTCTGCTGATGATGTCCGAACCTCTAGATAGAGCTGCAGTCGGATGGCAGATGATCGCTCCCAGGTGAGCAGGCAAGAGTCTCTGCAATAGCCGGGGATCTCCGCAGATGATGTCCGAACCTCTGGATAGAGCTGCAGTCGGATGGCAGATGATCGCTCCCAGGTGAGCAGGCAACAGCCGGGGATCTCTGCTGAAGATGTCCGAACCTCTGGATAGAGCTGCAGTCAGATGGCCGACAGGCAACCAGACAGGTAACAGGCAGGCAACTGGAAACAGGAGCTGATGGCTGAAGCAGAGTTAGACTGCACAGAAACAACATTGCTCGGGCACCTCCATTAAGGAGGAAGCCCTTAATATAGGGTGGAGTCCACCAGCATTGGCTGGAGACCGATTTGGAAAATGCGCGCGGCTCCTTTAAGAGCGGGGGAGGGTGCGGGCGCGCGCCCTAAGGCCAGCAGCAGGGAAGGAGCGCGCGGGACCAGCAGGGCGGAAAGAGGACGCCGAGGATGCCAGAGGCGCAGAGGAGGCTGGGAGCACTGAGGACGCTGAGCGCAGGTGAGGAGAGCGACGTCCCTGTCTGGCAGCAGGCAGGGACGCGGGCGCTACAGTACCCCCCCCTCTAGGCCCCCCCCTTTTTAGGCCAGAAAAAAATTTAGCTAGGATGAGAGGGGCATGGATGTTCTCCCGAGGTTCCCAGGTTCTCTCCTCAGGACCAAACCCCTTCCAATCCACCAAAAAATAAGTCTTTTTTCCTACCCTTTTTGTGGCCAGAATGTTCTCTACCTCAAATTCATCATCAGCAGACACTGGAGCAGGAGGTGTACCTGTAGACTTAAAAAAAGAGTTAAGAACCACAGGTTTGAGGAGAGATACATGAAAAGAATTAGGAATTCGCAAATTGACCGGGAGTTTCAATTTATAGGACACCGGGTTGATCTGACTGATGATCTCAAAAGGACCGATGAACCGAGGACCTAACTTGTAGGACGGAATTTTGAGTCGAACATATTTGGACGAAAGCCAGACTTTGTCCCCAGGACGGAATTGAGGAGGATCCAGACGTTTTTTGTCAGCATGTCTTTTCATGCGCTCGGATGACTGAATGAGTGCGGACCGAGTACTCTCCCAGATGGAGGAGAATTCTCTAACCAGAGATTCCGCAGCTGGATTGTCCACAGAGATGGAAACAGGGACAGGGATCCGAGGGTGTTGACCGAAGACTACAAAAAACGGAGACTTGGTGGAAGATTCGCTCTCATGATTATTGTAGGAGAATTCGGCCCAAGGCAGGAGCTCCACCCAGTCAGAATGGTGGGCATTAACGAAGTGTCGAAGATAACTGGTCAAATTCTGATTTATTCGTTCAACCTGTCCATTGGACTGTGGGTGGTAAGCGGAGGAAAAATCCAGGGTGACGTCTTGCAACTTACAAGTGGCTCTCCAGAAACGTGAGGTGAACTGAACCCCACGATCCGACACAATGTGACGAGGCAGACCATGAAGACGGAAGATGTGGCGGATAAAGTCTTTAGCCAACTCGGGTGCAGACGGAAGACCTGGCAGAGGAATGAAGTGAGCCATCTTGGAAAAGCGGTCAGTGACCACCCAAATGACTGTACAACCAGCAGAGACGGGAAGATCAGTAATGAAGTCCATGGCTATATGCTGCCAGGGGGCAGCGGGTACAGGAAGCGGAAGAAGACGGCCGGTAGGCAGGTGTCTCGGAACTTTGTTGCGGGCACAGGAAACACAGGCAGAAACAAAGTCTATTACGTCTTTGTGCAGGGTAGGCCACCAATAATGCCGGGTAATGAGTTGGAGGGTCTTTTTTTGACCAGCGTGGCCAGCGAGTTTAGATGAATGACCCCAATGTAGGATTCTCTTCCGATCAGTTTCTGATACGAACGTCTTACCAGGAGGGAGACGATTTAAACTCACGGGAGCCACCTGCATCACTCTGGCGGGATCGATGATATGCTTAGGTTCCTCCTCGAGATCCGACACCAGGAAAGACCGAGACAAGGCATCCGCCTTGATGTTTTTGTCAGCTGGGCGAAAATGCAAAAGAAAATCGAAGCGGGCAAAAAACAAGGACCACCGGGCTTGGCGAGGGTTAAGTCTCTGGGCATGCTGGAGGTATGCCAGATTCTTGTGGTCCGTGTAAATGATTACCGGATGAAGAGCCCCTTCGAGTAGGTAACGCCACTCCTCCAATGCCAACTTGATGGCCAATAACTCTCGGTCTCCTATGGAGTAGTTGCGCTCGGAGGAGGAGAAGAGTTTGGAGAAGAAACCGCAGGATACCATCCTCCCGGATGAAGCTTTTTGGGTAAGTACCGCTCCGGCTCCAGCAGAGGAAGCGTCCACCTCCAGGAAGAACTGCTTGTTGCCATCCGGGCGATGCAGCACTGGAGCGGAAGAGAAGGCCTGTTTTAGAGAAAGGAAGGCCTCCTCTGCTTCGGGCGTCCACTGTTTGGGGTTAGCGTCCTTGCGGGTGAGCGCGGAGATTGGCGCAGTCCTGGAAGAGAAGTGCGGTATGAAGAGACGGTAATAGTTGGCAAATCCCAGGAACCGCTGAATGGCCTTCAACCCCTCCGGTCGGGGCCACTTCTCGATGGCAGACAATTTCTCCGGATCCATTCGTAGGCCTGTCTGAGAAATGATGTAGCCCAGAAACGGAAGCGATGTCTGCTCAAAGAGGCACTTCTCATATTTGGCGAAGAGGTGATTCTGCCTGAGCCTGAGCAGAGCCTGACGAACATCCCTCCGGTGAGACTGAAGATCCGGAGAGAAGACCAAGATGTCGTCAAGGTACACCACAACGCAGGAGTAGAGGAGGTCCCGGAAGATGTCATTGACCAACTCCTGAAAGACTGCTGGAGCATTACAGAGACCAAAGGGCATCACCAAGTACTCGTAGTGGCCGTCCCGGGTGTTGAATGCCGTCTTCCATTCATCTCCTCGACGGATACGAACCAGGTTGTATGCTCCACGAAGATCTAGTTTGGTGAAGACTCTAGCCCCTCTAAGACGATCAAACAATTCTGGAATGAGCGGAAGAGGGTACTTATTCTTCACCGTGATCAAATTTAGGCCTCTGTAGTCAATACAGGGACGGAGAGATCCGTCCTTCTTTTTTACGAAGAAGAAACCTGCTCCCGCTGGGGAGGTAGATTTCCGGATGAATCCTTTTGCTAAGTTCTCCTCGATATATTCGGACATCGACCTGGTCTCAGCAGCGGACAACGGGTAAATACGCCCACGGGGAGGCGTGGTACCGGGTAGCAGGTCGATCGGGCAATCATATGGTCTATGCGGGGGTAATGTCTCTGCTTCCTTTTTATTGAAGACATCAGCAAATGACCAATATGGAATCGGGAGTCCTGGTAGATTAGCAGGAGTAGGAGAAGGACAGACGGGAAGAACAGGCACCAGACACGTTTTATGACAGTCCTGTCCCCAGCGAAGAATCTCTCCATTCTGCCAGTCAAGCACAGGTGCATGCTTTTGGAGCCAAGGCAGACCTAGTAAGAAAGCATGAGAGAGTCCAGGCAGAACATGAAATGAGATGCTCTCAGAATGCAACATTCCCACCTGCAGGGTTATGGCTTCGGTGATAAGTCGGATGGGACGAGGTAGGAGACCCCCATCCACAGCAGCAACAGATACTGGTTCAACAAGAGGTTTGGTGGGAATGCGATACTTCTCTACTAGAGCCTGTGACACGAGATTCCCAGCTGCTCCAGAATCAAGTTGGGCCATCTCGAAGTAACGGTTCTTACCGAGAAGAATTGAGACCGAGAGCAGCAGAGATGAAGAGGATTTATTTTTGTCTAGATTGACCTCTCCGAGCGAACCTAGACACAGGCGTTTCCCGACTTCTCCGGACAGGTTCGAATCCAGTGCTCCTTACTGCCGCAGTAGAAGCAACTTTTCTCGGCACGGCGTGAGTCCTGACGGGCTTTGACCATCTTGGTCTGGTCGACCTGCATAGGCTCAGCAGTGTGCACCTGGGGAGAAACGGAAGGGGTTAAATGAGGAAACTTTTTTTCACGGGTGACCTCTTTGGCTCGTTCCTGGAACCGTAGATCAATCCGATTGGCAAGATTTATTAAATCATCAAGCGAGGTTGGAATGTCCCGACCGGCAAGTTCGTCTTTAATACGGCCGGACAGACCCTCCCAGAAGACCGAAATTAGAGCTTCATTGTCCCAAGCCAGTTCTGAGGCTAGAGTACGGAACCGTATGGCATATTGACCAACGGTGAGACTTCCCTGACGGAGACGCAACAGAGATGATGCAGAGGAGGTCTTCCGTCCAGGTTCGTCGAATACCCTCCGGAAGGCCGAGAGAAAAGCAGGCAGGTCTGACACCAGAGGATCTTCTCTCTCCCAGAGAGGATTAAGCCAGGCCAGAGCCTCTCCGGTGAGATGGGACATGATGAAGGCAATTTTGGCCCGGTCAGAATTAAACTGGTGTGCCAGGAGTTCGAAATGCAGGGTGCACTGGTTAATGAAACCCCGAGCCATAACAGGGTCGCCTCCATACCTAGGAGGAGCTGAAAGTCGGGGACCGGGAATGGAAACCACGGAATTGGGAGTCAGCGGGACTGCCGGATTATGAGTCATGGCTCCAGCGGTGGTTGCTGGTGATGGATTCAGAGTGTCCAAGCGGGAATTGACGTTCCGCAGGTGACCCAAGATAGCCTCCTGTTGAGACCTCTGGCGAGACAGCTCATGACACAGTTCCGGAAGTGAAGGGGTTTGGGTGCCACCGGGTTCCATGGCCCGAGCAAACTGTAACGGGTCTGGTAGGTGGAACCACTGACGGAAACGGGTCTGGTTGGTGGAACCACTAAGCTTTATTATACAAGACAATTTACTTGCAAGAGAGCGGGTGGCATCCGGAAATAGGACAGGGAATCACGGCAATAGCCAGGCAGTCTCTGGACAGGCAGGTTGTCACAATAAGTGACCAAGGAAGTCTCTGGACAGGCAGGTTGTCACGGCAAGTGACCTGGGCAGTCTCTGGACAGGCAGGTTGTCACGGCAAGTGACCTGGGCAGTCTCTGGACAGGAAGGTTGTCACAGCAAGTGACCAGGGCAGTCTCTGGACAGGCAGGTTGTCACGGCAAGTGACCAGGGCAGTCTCTGGGCAGGCAGGTTTGTCACGGCAAGTGACCAGGGCAGTCTCTGGGCAGGCAGGTTGTCACGGCAAGTGACCAGGGCAGTCTCTGAACAGGCAGGTTGTCACGGCAAGTGACCAGGGCCGTCTCTGGACAGGCAGGTTGTCACGGCAAGTGACCAGGGCAGTCTCTGGGCAGGCAGGTTTGTCACGGCAAGTGACCAGGGTAGTCTCTGGGCAGGCAGGTTGTCACGGCAAGTGACCAGGGCAGTCTCTAGACAGGCAGGTTTGTCACGGTAAGTGACCAAGGCAGTCTCTAGACAAACAGGCATATACGACCTGAGCTGGTGGAGCCTCCTGGTAGGCTGCAGTCGGATGGCAGATGATCGCTCCCAGGTGAGCAGGCAAGAGTCTCTGGAATAGCCGGGGATCTCTGCTGATGATGTCCGAACCTCTAGATAGAGCTGCAGTCGGATGGCAGATGATCGCTCCCAGGTGAGCAGGCAAGAGTCTCTGCAATAGCCGGGGATCTCCGCAGATGATGTCCGAACCTCTGGATAGAGCTGCAGTCGGATGGCAGATGATCGCTCCCAGGTGAGCAGGCAACAGCCGGGGATCTCTGCTGAAGATGTCCGAACCTCTGGATAGAGCTGCAGTCAGATGGCCGACAGGCAACCAGACAGGTAACAGGCAGGCAACTGGAAACAGGAGCTGATGGCTGAAGCAGAGTTAGACTGCACAGAAACAACATTGCTCGGGCACCTCCATTAAGGAGGAAGCCCTTAATATAGGGTGGAGTCCACCAGCATTGGCTGGAGACTGATTTGGAAAATGCGCGCGGCTCCTTTAAGAGCGGGGGAGGGTGCGGGCGCGCGCCCTAAGGCCAGCAGCAGGGAAGGAGCGCGCGGGACCAGCAGGGCGGAAAGAGGACGCCGAGGATGCCAGAGGCGCAGAGGAGGCTGGGAGCACTGAGGACGCTGAGCGCAGGTGAGGAGAGCGACGTCCCTGTCTGGCAGCAGGCAGGGACGCGGGCGCTACAGGTGGCAGCAGGCATACATAATATGATTAACGAAAACTCACATTACTAGAGGCTGTATAGGATACCGTTCATACCTTCACTGCGTGTCTTCCATGAACTACAGGATATGATGGATCACAACTGCAGCACTTTTGTGGCAATGGTGTTGCTGATCATGTGGTGCCACTCAGCCCTTCAGGTCATGGCAAAAATAAATCTGCTCCTTTCTCCTCCTGAACTGTGTTTTCACTAGGAATTCATGAATAAAATTTGTACAATTTATATTCAGTGAAGACAGATTTCCCCATTACTGAGATAGATGTCAGTTGGCGCTTATAATATTTCTATGGAGGAGCAAGGAGCTAGAAGCAGACACATACATTCTAGGGAGGAGCTAGAGGCAGACACAGACATTCTAGGGAGGAGCCAGAGGCAGACACAGACATTCTAGGGAGGAGCTAGAGGCAGACACAGACATTCTAGGGAGGAGCTAGAGGCAGACACAGACATTCTAGGGAGGAGCTAGAGGCAGACACAGACATTCTAGGGGGAGCTAGAGGCAGACACAGACATTCTAGGGAGGAGCCAGAGGCAGACACAGACATTCTAGGGAGGAGCTAGAGGCAGACACAGACATTCTAGGGAGGAGCTAGAGGCAGACACAGACATTCTAGGGAGGAGCTAGAGGTAGACACAGACATTCTAGGGAGGAGCTAGAAGCAGACACAAACATTCTAGGGAGGAGCTAGAGGCAGACACAGACATCCTAGGGAGAAGCTACAGGCAGACATAGACATTCTAGGGAGACACTAGGGGCAGACACAGACATTCTAGGGAGGAACTACAGACAGACATAGACATTTTAGAGAGGAGCTAGAGGCAGACACAGACATTCTAGGGAGGAGCTATAGGCAGACATAGACATTCTAGGGAGGAGATAGAGGCAGACACAAACATTCTAGGGAGGAGCTAGAGGCAGACACAGACATTCTATGGAGGAGCCAGAGGCAGACACAGACATTCTAGGGAGGAGCTAGAGGCAGACACAGACATTCTAGGGAGGAGCTAGAGGCAGACACAGACATTCTAAGGAGGAGCTAGAGGCAGACACAGACATTCTAGGGAGGAGCCAGAGGCAGACACAGACATTCTAGGGAGGAGCTAGAGGCAGACACAGACATTCTAGGGAGGAGCTAGAGGCAGACACAGACATTCTAGGGAGGAGCTAGAGGCAGACACAGACATTCTAGGGAGGGGCTAGAGGCAGATACAGACATTCTAGGGAGGAGCTAGAGGCCGACAGACATTCTAGGGAGGAGCTGGAGACAGACAGACATTCTAGGGATGAGCTAGAGGCAGACACAGACATTCTAGGGAGGAGCTAGAGGCAGACACAGACATTCTAATGAGGAGCTAGAGGCAGACACAGACATTCTAGGGAGGAGCCAGAGACAGACACAGACATTCTAGGGAGGAGCTAGAGGCAGATACAGACATTCTAGGGAAGAGCTAGAGGCCGACAGACATTCTAGGGAGGAGCTGGAGACAGACAGACATTCTAGGGAGGAGCTAGAGGTAGACAAAAACATTCTAGGGAGGAGCTAGAGGCAGACAGACATTCTAGGGAGGAGCTAGAAGCAGACACAGACATTCTAGGGAGGAGCTAGAGGCAGACACAGACATTCTAGGGAGGAGCTAGAGGTAGACACAGACATTCTAGGGAGGAGCTAGAAGCAGACACAAACATTCTAGGGAGGAGCTAGAGGCAGACACAGACATCCTAGGGAGAAGCTACAGGCAGACATAGACATTCTAGGGAGGCACTAGGGGCAGACACAGACATTCTAGGGAGGAGCTATAGGCAGACACAGACATTCTAGGGAGGAGCTACAGGCAGAAACAGACATTCTAGGGAGGAGCTAAAGGCAGACACAGACATTCTAGGGAAGAGCTACAGGCAGACACAGACATTCTAGGGAGGAGCTAGAGGCAGACACAGTCATTCTTGGGAGGACCTAGAGGCAGACACAGACATTCTAGGGAGGAGCTAGAGGCAAACACAGACATTCTAGGGAGGAGCGAGAGGCAGACACAGACATTCTAGGGAGGAGTCGGAGGTAGACACAAACATTCTGGGGAGGAGCTAGAGGCAGACACAGACATTCTAGGGAGGAGCTAGACGCAAACACAGACATTCTAGGGAGGAGCTAGAGGCAGACACAGACATTCTAGGGAGGAGCTAGAGGCAGACACAGACATTCTAGGGAGGAGCTAGAGGTACACACAAATATTCTAGGGAGGAGCTAGAGGCAGACACAGACATTCTAGGGAGGAGCTAGAAGCAGACACAGACATTCTAGGGAGAAGCTAGAGGCAGACACAGACATTCTAGGGAGGAGCTACAGGCAGACATAGACATTTAAGGGAGGAGCTAGAGGCAGAAAGAGACATTCTAGGGAGGAGCTACAGGCAGACATAGACATTCTAAGGAGGAGCTAGAGGCAGACACAGACATTCTAGGGAGGAGCTAGAGGCAGACACAGACATTCTAGGGAGGAGATAGAGGCAGACACAGTCATTCTAGGGAGGAGCTAGAGGCAGAAACATACATTCTAGAAGGAGCTAGAGGCTGACAGACATTATAGGGAGGTGCCAGAGGTTGACACAGACATTCTAGAGAGGAGCTAGAGGTCGACACAGACATTCTAGGGAGGAGCTAGAGGTCGACACAGACATTCTAGGGAGGAGCTAGAGGTCGACACAGACATTCTAGGGAGGAGCTAGAGGCAGACAAAAACATTCTAGGGAGGAGCCAGAGGTCAACACAGACATTCTAGCGAGGAGCTAAAGGCAGACACAGACATTCTAGGGAGGAGCTGGAGCCAGACACAGACATTCTAGGGAGGAGCTAGAGGCAGATACAGACATTCTAGGGAGGAGCTAGAGCAGACACAGACATTCTGCCGCAAATTCGCTTTTTAAAGAGTCAGTAACTCTTTCCTTGTAGGTGTTGACCTTTTTTTAAGTCGGTGTATCAAATGTCTAGATGATAGAAAAACTGTGTTTTGTGATTAACTTGATTCCCTTTTTTTTCTAATAAAAAATTTATTATAATAAACCATTGCAGATTATGTTAACATAAGCATCGGAAATGAAAGGGGAGGGGGTTGAATACATTTGCTTATCACATTTGCTAAATTTTTGCCTTTTAGTTAATTTTTTACTTACATTTAATATCCTTGTTTAATACATAATTCATTGTCTTCCCGCCAATCACTTACACCGGAATCATTCTGCATTGCAAACAATAAGCCGGGAAAAGCAAAATGTTCTGTCACACAAGATAAAGGTGCCAAATCACCAACCGGTGCCATCTGTCCTGGTCACTATGTAGAAATATGGCTGAAACATATGGTGGTTTGTCACTTTGGTTACAAGCTAAGAAATTATTTTGCCTTTTGACTAAAGGCACTGTACTCTTCCTGGCCCCTCTTTTGCCATATCTGCCTACACCTATGTTCAGACATAGCATTTTTTCAACTTTTTTTCTGCAACCATAACCTGCTCTCTTGGCAGTAGAGAACATTGAGCTCAAAAGAGTTTTTTGCAGCAATTTTTGGAGCAGAAAACATGTGATTTGTCCACAGTACATGTTTGATAAAGTTTCTTTCATTTAACAAAAATGCAAAATAAAACGCTAAAATATAAATCTGTTTTTTTGCAACATGTTTGCACTTTTCCATTGCTTTCTATGGGTAAAAAAATGCTGAAAAAACTCTTAAAGAACTGACATTCTGCAGGTTTAAAAAAATGCTACAGTTCTTAAATTTGGTCAGGAAAAAAACATGTGCACGAGATTTCTGAAATCTCATAGCTTTTGCTGGCACTGTAAGACGTGCATAAAAATGCTGTGTGATCATTGCCTACCTCTTAAAGGGAATCCGACAGCAGTTTTTTGCTTAGTAATCCGAGAGCAAAATGAGGTAGTGACAAAGACCCTGATTCCAGTGATGTGTCACTTAATTTATTCAGTCCTGTAGTTGTGATAGAATAACAGTTTTCTCTGCTGCAAAACTCGGAAAATTGAGCCCCTAGAATGTTGAGCTTGGAATGTTGAGCCCCCAGAATGTTGAGCTTGGAATGTTGAGCCCCCAGAATGTTGAGCTTGGAATGTTGAGCTCCCAGAATGTTGAGCACAGTTGTACACTGTTGTAAATTTTCACTTCTGATTGGACAGTGGCTAAGTTCTGCAGGGGCGTTCCCCATTCCAACTGGAAACACCCAATTGTCAATTTATTAATACATTTCTAAAACGGCTAAAAGGGGAACAGAACAAAGCAGCGTTCTAAGAAAAAAATTTTCAGAACTGTTACATTCAGGGATCATAAGTATTTACGAAAACCAACCTATCAGAGGAGGAGTCGGGTTCGCTATAGTTCTACCCCTAAACTTAATCTTGGGGTGTGAAAATTAGGGAAGCCCAACAAAGTTAGGTTGTTGGAGTAGTTATTTTGCAGTCAGTCAAGGGCCATTTTCTCACTCTCCCCAGGCCCAGTGCTCAGTCTTAGCGCCGGACCAGGGGAGGGCAAGTAAAGGACAGTTTGCGTGTTTGTACCTCTTGGGCACTGGTTGCATTACTGTTATAGTTTGTCCACTATTGTAATGTAGCACTTAGGAGACTTCAGGAAATTAAGGTTTATTCATGGCCGGCCGGGTGCACTACCACTTTCTGTATGCTTCTAGGATTGCTCAAGGAATGAAAGGATTTGTTGTGCTTCGTACATTTACACACTTAACTGTACATTAGTCCTCGTCCCAATTGGATATTTTAAGCATAAACCTAGATTCCAGGTTCTGTTACATAATGTGTGCACAGCTCATGATTATTCATGCTCAACATATGGCTATCATTATGGCTACTACACAAAGTTTCTTTGTCCTGTCAAGATTAATATATATACAGGTTTCTCACTTACAAGAAACTCCTCCACCTATGGTATTTGGTTAATAGCCTGTAAACTGAGAATGTATTGTAAGAAAACAGAGACTATGAATCCAATTTTCTCCTTGATACTGACTGAAAAGCAGAAGAAAAGTCAGCTCTGATATGCTCAAAAGTATATAAGTAAATTATAGCAATTTTGGGGATTCTGTTCTGTGGAGATGAAACAAAACTGGAACTTTGTGGTCCTATGGATCGGCAGTATGACTGGATAAGGAAATGAAGCATACGTTGAAAAGAATATCCTGCCTACAGTGAAGCATGGCAGTGGCTCTGTGATGCCTAAAGTGAAGTATGGAGGTGGCTTGGTGATGACTATAGTTAAGCATGACAGAAGCTTGGTGATGCCTAAAGTGAAGCATGGAGCTGACTTGGAGATGCCTATAGTTAAGCATGACAGAGGCTTGTTGATGCCTACTGTGAAGCATGTCAGTGGCTCGGTGATGCCTACAGTGAACCATGGCAGTAGATCAGTTAAGCCTAAGAGAAACATGGAGGTGGATTTGTGATCGCTATAGTTAAGCATGACAGAGGCTCGGTGATGCCCACAGTGTAGCACAACAGTTATGCCTACAGTGAAGCATGGTGGTAGTTCTGTGATACTTACAATGAAGCATGACAGCAGCTCAGTGATGCCGATAATGAAGCATGGCAGAAACTCGGTGATGCCTGTAGTTAAGCATGGTGATGGCTCAGTAATTCCTACCATGAAGCATGATGGTGGCTCCGTGATACCTGCAGTAAAACTTGGCGATGGTTTGGTAATGCCTACAGTGGAGCATAACGATGGCTTAGTGATGCCTGCAGTGAAGCATGGTGGCGACTCAGTGAAGCCTAAAGTGAAACATGGAGGTGGATTTGTAAGCACTATAGTTAAGCATGACAGAGGCTCGGTGATGCCCACAGTGAAGCATAATAGTGGATCTGTGATGTCTATAGTGAAGCATAGTGGTAGTTCTGTGATGCTTACAATGAAGCATGACAGCAGCTCAGTGATGCCGATAGTAAAGCATGGCAGAGACTTGGTGATGCCTGCAGTTAAGCATGATGGTGACTCAGTAATTCCTACCATGAAGCATGATGGTGGCTCTGTGATGCCTGCAGTAAAACATGGTGATGGTTTGGTGATGCCTACAGTGAAGCGTGGCGGTAGTTCGGTAATGACGTTGACTCACTAATGCCTGCAGTGAAACATGGTGGTGGCTCGGTGATGTTCACAGTGAAGCATGGCAAAGGTTTTTCATGCTATGGGACAGCCTTGCTTCCTCTGGCACTAGAAACCTATAACATGTGAAAGGCAAGATGGATTAAATAAGGTGTCTGGAAATCCTAGAAGAAAATACCAAGCCTTCTATGAGGAAGCTGAAGATGGAGAGTCATTGGACCTTTCAACAGGACAACAATCCCAAGCATGCCTCAAATTTCACCAAAGGCTTGTTTTCAGAAGTCCTGGAAGATTCTGGAGGCCATCATAGTTGCATGACTTGAATCCCATCTTTGGTTGTACTTGATAAGATGGTCAGTACACAAGCCTATAGAACGGGCTACGTTTCCTCAGTAACACTGCCAGAGGCTGGTGTCTGGCTATATATCTCATTTGCAGCAGGTCATAACAGCCAGAGGGACTCTACTAAAGACTAGTGATGAGCAAACAAACTCGGATAAGGTGTAATCCGAGCATTCTTGGGTGTAATCCATGTATCTTGGGCTCGCTCGAATAATATATTTGAGCGTTAATCCCCGCATGTGTAGGGCCGTCTAACAGCCGCGAGACATGCAGCCAAAGGGACTCAAACATATTATTCGAGTATGTTTTTTGGAGTGTGGGAGGAAACCGGAGAACCCGGAGGAACCCACGCAAACATGGGGAGAACATACAAACTCCTTGCAGATGTTATCCTTGGTGGGATTTGAACCCAGGACCCCAGCATCGCAAGGCTGCAGTGCTATCCACTGAGCCAAATGTTATAAATAGTTCCTTATTATATGAGACTTGGGGCAGACGTACGTGGAAGAGCGGTGTGTGCTCTAGAGAGGTATCTGAACCCTTCCATTCATTCTTGTGTCTAATTCCACTTCTTAGATTACCGCCGTGTAGTCACGACACAGGTTGAGGGAGGCACCTTGGCAGATCCAGTTACAGAACATAGCAACTTATACTTTAGTGTTTATTTATGGAGGCTTCACCACTGCCCTAAAAACTCCAACGATGGCGCCTTCAGAACATACACGGATCTAATGATGTAACAAAGTCTATGTATTATTAATGTGCTCCCAGTCTACAAAGTCAGAACACAACATGGGTCTCTTGGTTAATGAATATAATGCAAGAAGTACACAGCTCTTCAGAAGTCCTATGTCTATATCCTACGTCAGAATTATTAATGGCACACGATAGGCAGGTGGTCGTGGAAACCAGTTATGGCTCTGACAGAACACTATGGGCTATTTGACCCAACTTTAATGGGAAATTGATTTGTGTCATGATTCCTCCTATCGGTGTGTCTAGACATAGTGAGTGACAGCTCAGCTGTCCAACCAAGGCCGGAGCATGCTGAGGCTTCCTCCATGTGTCTCCTGCTCAGAGTGATAACCTGGCTATTTAACTGGCTCTCTGCCTCCAATTACTGCCAGTTGCAGCTTATGTCGGTGGTATTTGTGTGCTTTGTGTTCCCGTACTTAGTCTCAGATCTATTGTTACCCAACCTTTGATCTTGCCTTTGACCATGGCTGGTGTTAGGGGGTGAAAAATTGTCAACTGCCCAGTGCCCCCACACCCCAGCCTCTACAACAAGAGCCACATGGATAAAAGCAACAATAAAACAATTTAAAAAAGTGACTTTCCGGCGCGCTCCAGTTTCATGGAGCGCGTCGGAGGTCACTTTTCAATACAAGTCTGAAATCCTTGTTCTGGCTCTCCTAGACTTGCATTAGGTGCTTGTGAGGTAGCTTCTGATTTCCACTCACAAGATGGCGCCGCGGGATCGGAGTGGTGCCGAAAAACAGTGAAGATTAGACACCAGAGGGTGACTATATGACTGGGGCAGGGAACTTACATTTAAAGCGCCACTCCAGCGCTGAAAACTAAATGCTGGAGTGGTGCTTTAAATTGAAAAAAAACCTATACATGTTTGGTATCTGCGTACTCGTACTGACCCGAAGAATCATATTATCAGGTCAATTTTACCATATAGTGAACATAGTAAATAACTTTTTTTGCAATTTCAACGCATTTGGAATCTTTTTCCCATTTTCCAGTACACTATGTGGTAGCATGAATGGTGTCGTTCAAAAGTACAACTTGTCGCACAAAAAACAAGCCTTCATATGGCTATGTGGACAGAAAAATAAAAAGTTATGGCTCTTGGAAGAAGGGAATGAAAAAAAAAGCAACAGAAAATCGCCCGAGGGTTAAGTGGTTAGAATCCTTGTAATAGCCATATAATAGCAGCACGAGCGCCCCCTGCAGGCTTTATTCTTCGGATGTTCATGTTGGATTGAATAACACAAACTAAAAAAATAATCTTTAAAATGTACCGTAATTAGGGTTAGGGTACCTCCTTAATTCATAAATGTGTAGACAGTTATTAGGGAAGTAGAACTTACAAAGCATTAAGTTCAACTTTTCCACTAGGGAGTCACCACCCAAGTGACCCCATAACATCACAAAAGAGGAAGTGTTGTCATAGGGATTTTGGAACACCGTGATGGTGCTTAATAGTTCAAATTTAGCTTAATTTCAGCATATGATCCTATAAAAATAAATTCTTCTTACTGACTCTCCAGTCTGCAAAACTTGTTTTATGAAACATTTTTTAGGTACCGTAATTCTTAATTAATATAAGGAGTCCTGTGTTCAGAATCCTCATCTCTTGATCAGAGTATAAGTGGTTAGAAATATCGTCTCTCTCTGGAGGACCCGTCCTATATGACACAGACAGCCCAATGATGAGAATGGATATGTGAGTGTGTGTTTGTCTGTCTCCGTGTATGTAGTTTAGCCTAGAATGTATGGTCTGTGTCTGTGTGTTTGTGTGTGAAGACATACATGTGTATGTATGTGCTCTGCATTCATGTGTGTATGTGCTCTGTGTTCATCTTTACATATAAAAACGAGTGTATATGTGTGTGTATGTGTGTGTATCAGCACCTAATCACTAAGCATCTTTAATTTCACCAGAACTGTTTAAAAGAAGCTGAGCTGTGATTGGTTGCTAAGAGCAACAGTTTTCCCACTCCACAACACCTCAGCAGACACTCACCGGGTGGGAGAAATCTAGCATCCCCAGGAACATAATCTCCCAGTCATTGTCTGCCCCCCAGAAATGAGCAGAGAGCACATGACAGAAATGAATCACCCCCTCCTCCATTACTGCCGCGCTTTATTGTTACCGGCGTAGAAAAAAAATACTGATTAAATACTGAGGAAAAATACTGACCAAATACTGAAGTAAAATAATGATCAAACACTGAGGTAAAATACCAAAACACTGAGGTAAAATACTGACCAAACACTGAGGTAAACCACTGACCAAATACTGAGGTAAATACTGACCAAACACTGAGGTAAAAGTCTGACCAAATACTGAGGTAAACTACCTACCAAATACTGACATAAATACTGATCAAATACTGAGGTAAAATACTGATCAAACACTGAGATAAAATACTAAAACACTGAGGTAAAATGCTGACCAATTACTGAGGTAAAATACAGACCAAACACTGAGGTAAAATACTGACCAAATACTGAAGTAAAATACTAAAACACTGCGTTAAATCCCATGGTCTTGTGCCCATATACCCATCATACATATCCTCCATCCCATAGTTCCATGCCCATATACCTATCATACATATATATGGGCACTGGACTATAGGATGGAGAATCTGTTATGGATATATGGGCACTGGACTTTGGGATGGAGGATATGTATGATGGTATATGGGCACGGGACTATGGGATGGAGAATCTGTTATGGATATATGGGCACTGGACTATGGGATGGAGAATCTGTTATGGATATATGGGCACTGGACTTTGGGATGGAGGATATGTATGATGGGTATATGAGCACAGGACTATAGAATGGAGGATATGTGTGATGGTTATATGGGCACGGGACTATAGGATGGAGGATATGCATGATGTATATATGGGTACAGGACTATAGGATAAAGGATATGCATGATGAGTATATGGGCACAGGACTATAGGATGGAGGATATGTGTGATGGTTATATGGGCACGGGACTATAGGATGGAGGATATGTATGATGTATATATGGGTAAAGGACTATAGGATGAAGGATATGCATGATGAGTATATGGGCACAGGACTATAGGATGGAGGATATGTGTGATGGTTATATGGGCACGGGACTATAGGATGGAGGATATGCATGATGGGTATATGGGCGACAGGACTATAGGATGGAGGATATGCATGATGTATATATGGGTACAGGACTATAGGATAAAGGATATGCATGATGAGTATATGGGCACAGGACTATAGGATGGAGGATATGTGTGATGGTTATATGGGCACGGGACTATAGGATGGAGGATATGTATGATGTATATATGGGTAAAGGACTATAGGATGAAGGATATGCATGATGAGTATATGGGCACAGGACTATAGGATGGAGGATATGTGTGATGGTTATATGGGCACGGGACTATAGGATGGAGGATATGCATGATGGGTATATGGGCGACAGGACTATAGGATGGAGGATATGCATGGTGGGTATATGGGCGACAGGACTATAGGATGAAGGATATGTGTGATGGTTATATGGGCCCGGGACTATGGGATGGAGGATATGTGTGATCGGTATATGGGCACAGGACTATGGGATGGAGGATGTGTATGATGGGTATATGGGCACGGGACTATGGGATGGAGGATGTGTATGATGGGTATATGGGCACGGGACTATGGGATGGAGGATGTGTGATGGGTATATGGTCACTGGACTATGGGATGGAGAATAATCATTATAATTTGTTATAACTAACCACAGTTAGTTGCTATTCCCGAACAACGCCGGGCTCTTCAGCTAGTATATATATATATGTGTATGTGCTCTGTGTATACATGCATGTGTGTTATATGTGTGTATCCATATGTGTGTGCGGTGTATACAAGCGTGTGTGTTGTGTGCCCTGTCTCTGACCATCCGTTTGCCTAGCCCTTCTGTCTTGATCTGCTGCCTTCGTGGAATCCTGACCTCAGACCGTCACATGACTACGCCTTTGTCTTACCCCTTTGTTTGTGATGAGCTCTCTTGGTTTCTGACCCCGGATCTCTTGACTTCCCAGCTTCACAGCTTGCTCGCGAGTAGTGACTAGTGTCACAATACAATGTGTATCAGGGCATCCTGACTGTGACCTGATGTTTGCCATTGGGGAAGCTGTGCAAAAGGTGTTTGATAGTCAGGGAAGATAGATGTCAACTTATCTAAGCCTATATGTTTATGGGGTACTATGGACATAATTTGGTCTACAGCAACAATATCTCATATGTTCATCCAGTTTAAAAGGAGTTGTCCAATAAATTTGCTGGTACCAAGAGAATTTGGGGTGGTCCTACCTCTAGGACTTCCACTATTGCCAAGAACAAGGTTGCCTTTAGTTCCTGCTCATGGCAGGAGATCAGGCTTGTCTCTAGAGATCTGAATGGGGTGTCAAAGATAGTGGAGAGTGTCCTTGTACAACTCTATGGAAATGCTCATCTTGATCTCCTGGCAATGAAGACAGCCCACCATCAAATTCACTGTTATGGATAAGTCTGATCTCCATCTGAGAACAGGAACTCAGCATCGGTGGAGGCCCTAGAGGTAATTTAGGCGATTGTTTGAAAATTGACGTTAATTTGATTTGTTCATCGCCAACTCCTAATAATAATATCATTTGTGTTGTTACATACACAGTTTCCTATTACAAGAGAATCAAACCCTAAAGTGTCACTTTACGCCAACGTCGCCCCGAACCCCTGAGTAAATATCAAGAGTCAGAATTTACCTTAAAAACCACGGACAGTAAATTCGATGTCGCAGGTAGAGTTTATAAATAGATTCGTGATTAATGACACGATTTTAAAAGTGTACGTTAAGCATTTATGTGCTGAGCATTGCCCTTTAGTATGCTTTCCCAGTTTTTGCCTACTATACAGAAATAGTCTGGCGCATGTTTCACTCTACCCAGACCATTTCTTAGAAATGTTGCACAATTTTACAACCGCTGAATTGGAAATAAAAATAAAAAAATAAAGTATTCACGTTTTTAAGAAAAGTAATGTTAATTATAAAAACGTATATTCACTCCTCCTTCTCATATTCCCCTTCACATTCATTTTTACACTTCCATATTTTATTTTATCCATTCCACCTTCCTTATGATTTTCTACTATTGCTTATTTATTATTTTTCCTTTATTTTTTTGATGACAATTATTTTATAATTAGTATAATTCTGTTCTGTGCCATTTATCTTATATTCCTCGTTATTCAGTGAAATCATGTTTCTACACACCTTGCCCCTTTTAAATATGGCTGCGCGGTATGATGTGCGGATGTCCATGCACAGTGTGTGGTGCCTGGAGGTCTGGGCCTATGTCTTGTACTGCGACCTCCCTCCCATCTTTCATGCTCCATGATGTGTCCTGGATATGCTCTCTCCTCCATAAGATAATACACCTTCATTCTCTGTAGGTCCAGCTGACTCACTACTGCTATTTACAACCTGCTTCCTCTCCACTCACATTACTCCCTGACAAAGCAACGTAGCGAAACGCGTGTTGGACTGGTTGTGAGGGAAGTAGGCTGTACCATGCAACTGTGTTAGTACCAAGTGGGTGTTATGTAATACTAATTAACTTCATAAAACATCTGTGCCAGTTCCCGTCCCTTCGTTTTCTGCTTTGGCTTCTGGGTGGCACCACGCCTTTGTTGTGGGCAGTGATTGACAGTGACAGTCCTGTTGTATTCCTGAGATTTTTAGCACCGTTAAATCAGGGAGCTTTTTGGTTAATACTTGTCTAGTTTTGATTACTCCTTCCTAAGAGTTCTGTCTGCTATTTAAACCCCTGAACCTCTGACTTCCACTGCCAGTCAATAAATTCAACTTACCTGGTCTATAACCCTAGTCTTTGAAACTGTTGTGTCTTCTGATTTATCCCATTTTATGACCTTGGCTTGTATTTTGACCACCCACTTGCGTTCGGATTTTGATCTCTTGGTATCGACCCCACATGACAACCCTTTTTGCCACCTGCTTGCTCCACCGGTCAGCAGCTAATTCAGTGGCCCTTGCCCAGGGGTCCCTAGGTAAGTCCAGATCCCTGCACAGGCTTTAATAGGTGAAGACCAGGGAAACCCTTGGTATCTAGTAAACAGATTAACTTGGGCTAAGCCTGTCCAGGGAAGCTCTATTACCAGCTGCCAGACTTCCATGAACATCGCAACGTGACACTTCATCTATATTCTGACTTTTCACTACATTTGTGGCACTTCTCACTTTATACTTTATGTTTCATTAAATATTTCTTAATTAGTGGTTTACCATCATTACTTACATTTATTCTACTGTATATTTTTGGGAGGCAGAATTCATTATTAACAAATTACTAAATTAATTATTATGCAAATTGCCTCTTCAGAGAGAAAGAGGACTTGAACTCTTGAGCGCCACCTGTTGGAAGCAGCGATCCTATAAGTCACAATCAACCCTTTAACGAGTCTTGCAATATGACTTAGGAATGGATAATTATCATTCATCACCCAGCTTTTCATTACCAACACCCTTTGGTATAATCAGTCATGGATAAATTGTCATATTAGTTATCAGTGATTAGTAATTATTTATTACAAATCATTTAATCACGTTACCCTCTTTTTAGCATGTTTACCCCTCCACCGGTTTTTCTTCTTGTCTCCCTGTGTTTTATGTTTTTTTTATTGTGCAGTTATATTATGGACATTTTTTGTCTATTTGTTTTTTGTTTACATATTTTAATTCTCCAATTAGTTTCCTAATGATAGACGTCACATTACAAATTTACACCACCGATTTTGGAGGAAAAAGAAGTCAAAGAAAATTTTTTTTTTTTTTTTAATTTTCAACAGTCAGAGATGTTGAAATGATCAGGAATTGAGTTCTAGAAGTACATTTAGTTTTAGAACTTTTTACTCTGTTCGCCTATAAATGGGGATTGATCGACTTTCCTGGCATGTCTGTTTCGGCACATAATTGTGTTCCGCATGAAATAACAATTCTAGAGCGTCTTTTCTTATCACTTTACCTTGTACCTCTGTTCCTCTTTTTGGAAATTAAATGATTACCGTAAATTACCAATGGGTTGTGCCAGCTGGGGGTGTGATATTAGGGACAACACAAAGTTCTAAGAAGATCCACACTTGTCCAGAATTGTTATATAACGGGCAGCGTCGAACTGGGGTGTCTTCTTTGATTAAAACAAACCGATCCATGGGCTCCCCGGGATTCGGTGATAACTTATTGATCGTTTGGGTCCGATCATTGGAAACCACATTGATCGGAAAAATTAGGGAAGTTTTATCCCTGACACTTTTATCCCCATTTTAAAATTGAGCCGCAGGTGGGATGTCTGACTGCATTCATTCTCTTTGGGGCTTCCAGAAAAAAACAAGAGCAGCGCTGGTAGCCACTGAGGGAATGAATTGATCAGTGGTCAAGTCCCACCTGCCGCTCCAGTCGAATGGGGATAAAAGCTCCACATTCTGCCGATCGATGCCGGACCCAACAGTTGGACCCCCACCAATCAGCCTGACTGACAGCTGCAGCTTGTACTGAGCAGTGTGAAATCTCAGCAGCTGTAGGGGGGAGGTACATTGAGGAGCCATCAATTAGGCTAGATAGATGGATATTTAGCAGCAGCATGGATGAGGGACACTGAAAAGCTGTAAATCAGGCAAGGTGGATGTAATTTTAACACCATGGATAAGGGACACTGAAGAGCTCTTAATCAGGCAAGGTGGGTGTAAATTTAGCAGCAGCAGGGGGAGGGACACTGAGGAGCTGTGAAACAGGATAGGCTGGCAGAGAATGAGGTAATCTTTCATAAAGGGTTATACAGACATTCTGACATTGATCTTCAAACTAAGTACATTAGCCTTATCAGGTCTGTGACTACACAGCATTCATTCTTAATTAGGCCAGACGTATTTTTCTTTAATGGGTCAAGAGACATAGGTCATTGTTCATATGAACCTGAACATTGACTCTTGAATTGATATTTGTTGCAACTTATTGTGCTGCTATGCTTGGAAGACAGGCACAGGGTTTCATTGAACAATTGATGTTGCTATTATGTTGATTACTCATTGTACCAGTCCATGATGCTTGTTGACCTGAAAACATAGACGAATAAACTATGCAGGTTGATTAAATACTCGAACAATAAGAGTTGTCCTCATCCCACCTTCCCCATGACCTGTGGATGATGGCCCGAGGACAGATATGGGTATAAAAAGGTACCTCTATCCTTCTGCAGAGAGACTCTACAGAACAGCAGCCAGGGAACCATGACTGCAACATACAGATTTGACATTCTACATGACGCCAGCTTAAGGGACCACCACCCCAGCTGGCGGGATACAAATCTGCTCCATTGACCATCACTGAATCCATGGCAACTATGTAGAAACCAGGTTGGGACAATTAGGTCACCTGGCCCCGTGGAAATCTTGGTAGAAGCCAATGTAGGATCATCCGGTCACCTTGCGCCATGGAGAAGCCAGGTTGGGACCATCCGATCCCCTGGCACCATGGAGACGTTCATATAAGCCAGGTTGGGACCATCTGGTCACCTGGTGCCATGGAGACGTCCGGAGAAGTCAGGTTGGGACAATCAGGTCACCTGGCCACGTATCTTAATAGATTGTCAGCTTCATAATCTTGTTGTTACCTCCTCTCTGTGGGTGCTAGCCAAAAGTGGGGTGCCACTGGTGGGGGTAGTCGGCCCTGGAAGTCCCAAAGTCGCAGCTGCTCTAATCCCTGCGAGCCAGGGATGGGTGAGACTCTGTAATTTTCACCATGGAGTGTATTTTCTGGGACTGTTCTATATGTTATTGTCTGTTTGTGGTTCAATAAAGTATTTCTGCACTGTTTTACTCTCACCATGTGTTGTCTGAGTAGTATTAGGCCCACAGGAAAGGAGTGCGGGCATTCAGTGGGATGAGTTCTGGTCCATGCGGTCTTTTTTAAAGCTGGTCTAGCGGACAAGAGCACCCACTGACCCTTGTATCTCCACATTTGGGGGCAGCAGTGGGATACTACTCAGCCTGTCGGATCCGGGGCAGCTGCAGGGGACTCGTGTTTGCTGACAGAGTCCAAGAGCTCCACATCCAGGGAGACATATAGACTGATCCAGCAGACCATAGATGAGGCATACACAGCAGGTTTCGGACGCCACTATGTCCAACCCCACCAACTCGGCCTTGAGAAGAGAATTGGAATGGATATACAGCCTCAACAGAAAATGGCAACTATAGGAGTTAGTTGTGCCAGCTTAGACGGATCGAATATAGGGCCACCAACACTTGGTCGGATTTGATACAGGACTTGGTCCTTTAGGATGCCCATAACTTCATGGAGGAGGATGAGTTTGACAGAATCCAGGAGTTGGTCACATTGCAATGACCCCAGTCCACAATATTCCATCCTGGGGCAAATAGTTCCACTGCCCCCATACCAGGCAATACCAACTGTCTCCCAACTTTTGGTTGGCCCACAGCTTTTATATTTCCTGCCAATATAGTCTATAGTCACAGACCATGCTCCATACCATGACTGTAGCACATGTCTACTGCTCCATCTGGCAACAACAGACTTTAAGATAGTTCCTCACATCCGGACGATAGATATCACAACCGTAGCATGTGTATAAACTGTAGCCGGCAACAACATTCCTTAAGATAGTTCCTCACATCCAGATGATAGATATTATGACCGTAGCATGTCTATAAAGCTCCAGCCTGCAACAACAGTCCTTAGGATAGTTCCTCACATTCAGATGATAGATTTGACGACCGTAGCATGTGTATAAAGCTCCAGCCTGCAACAACAGTTCTTAAGATAGTTCCTCACATTCAGACAATAGATTTGATGACCGTAGCATGTGTATCAAGCTTCAGCCGGCAACCACATAACGTTTTTTAGGGTTCAGTGATGGGCAGAGGAGCAGACCTGTATTCCACCGGATGGAGCCATGGTTCTTTTGGCTGTTCCAGAAGAGGATCTCTTTGCAGAGAGATCCGGAGACTTTTTATATCCACAGCTCCAATTCAGGACATTCATCCACAGGATTAGAGGAAGGTGGAGTGAGGTGATACTTCATTATTCGATTGTTCAATTAATCTGCATAATTATCCCAAGTTGTACATTTTAGTAAACTGCAGTGGGCTGATGCAATACAATACATAATCAGCTTGCATTCACAAATTAACATACAACAAGAGTCAACATACAGTCTCATATGAAGCAATGGCTCAATTGAGACATCTGAGACACTATCCAGGGTAATGGAAAACTGGTGCTCCGTGCTGGAAAAAGTCCCCATCCCTTAGAGCCATGGATTCCGCTCTACGTACATTGGTCCAGTAGTCTTTAGAACAAGGCCAGCTCCTCACACGGTCTAAGATATATTTATAATTAATGCATGCAATTGGCATTGTGAAATTTGGTGGCAGACCCGCTTTAAGCACCACTCTGTCCATTAGAGTCTATGGACACTATCGGATTAATGGAGCGTTACATTTTTCTTCTTCTCATTAGATGTCTCGGCCGTTGGGTAAGTTGTATACAATAACAGATCAGGCTGTCATATCACTATACCCGGATCGCTTTTTTTGCATAATTTCCTTTTAAAAACCTCAAGATCAATATCTGTACATTCAGATTTTGCTATACGTCGTTGACAAGACATGATTTGAGCCATCGATGCCCGAACAGGAAATGAACACCGGTAAATATAGAGCTCTGTCTCTCCTCTTTCGGGAAGATTGCAGCCATGTCTTTTTAATCCTGACCAACATCTTTGTCTATTACTCTAAATTTGTTTAGAAATGGGTCAATGATGATTTAATTAGTAAAAAAAAGATATTCAATTTTGGGACGTCAATGCTCATATGTACCCCTGCATTTTCCTGGGGGGAAGGTTCATTTTACCCCCCACATACAGTATTGTGCCCCACAACTCCAACACACAGTATGATGCCCCCACAATCCCACCACACAAAGCACAGGGCCAACACACAAAATAATGTCCTCACAGCCCCCCCAGTATGATGTTCCCACATCTCCCCTCACACTGTATGATGCTTCGTCCGCAAATTTCCACCTACACAGTATTATGATCCTGTAAGCAGGTGACCGAATGCAACGCACAGTAAGCATGAGCCGGGAACAGTCAATTAACTATTCATTTCCTCCCGGTATGGCTGGAATAATACAAAACAGTGTAAACAGCAGTAAACCATACGGCAGTAAGCAAATAATAGATTTTAGAATACAATTTGAAAAAAGAGGATTATATTTGTGTCTTTCTTACAAGATCCAAGGGGTAAGGTTTCTCCTTGCGGAGAGTGACATGTCAAGGTGAGGAGACTTTTAAGCCTTGCATTGCTCCTCTGGGAAATATGCTAATTATCTCTTCACAGAGGAAGAGGACTAGCACTAGAGTTCTTGTCCTCTTCTTCTCTGAAGAGACAATATACACGCAAGACAACAGGGATAAAAAAAAAGTAACTTACATACAAAAACACTCACCGGGGTAAAGAGAAATATAGGGAAGGATAGGACGGTACAAACGAAATGGGAATAGGATAATGGAGAAAGAATACACTGCAAAACAGCAGACAACAATCTCCAGCAGCAACTACCAACTCCAACTTCAGCACACTATCTCCAGCAAGCCAGGAAGTAAACTTTCACTGGCAAGGATGAGAAGGTCTGGCCAGGTTTTATAGAGAGAGGAAATGAGCAGGTCAGGAGAAGCTGTGAGATGGTGCTGCATGTCTCTAGCCAGCATACGAAGAGTCGTTAGTTTCTTCAGAGCCAAAGGAAACAAAGGCCATTTAATAGGAGGAACAAAACACACAGGCTAAATGGAAGACTTGCAATTCCCAATATGTAATGATCACCTAACCCCAGATCTCCCAGGAGGACGTGACAGATTCCGCATACAGTATGATGCACCTGCAGCCCCCACACAGTATAATGTCACCATGGACCCCCCCATTAAATGTAAGTGTTCTCACAGGACCCCCACGCTATATGATGCCCCACAAACTCAGTATAATGCTCTCACATGACCCTCATACAGTATAATAGTCAAGCCTTGTTTGCAGCTAAGCTCAGACAACGATCCGGCTCCCTTCTGTGAGAGTCTATTACAGTTTGTGAATAGCTGTCACTAGGAGTAAAATTAGTTTTTCAGCTGAGGCGACTGAAACCCCTAGGCCATGGGTGGACAGGGTTTTGACTTTTCTATTGCATGCAGTTGTATACATATTTAATAGGAATCTGTTTGGGATTCAAAAGAGCCAGCTCTTTTTGGTCATAGTCAAATGATCCAGATCCCTAAAAAGAACTGAACTGTCCTAAAATTTGGCACAGTCTCGCTGGATCTGGGAAGGTTGGGAGGTATGCTAGCTGTCAAGTAATGAAACAGACTTGGATGTCTGACCAATCAGAATGCAGCCCCACCCAAGAGCAACTAATAGCTCCACCCATGAGGTGTGTGTCCTACACACTGTGAGGTTATAATGCTGACTAGAGATTTCACCAATCAGAAAGTTGTCATTTTCATTTGTGGTTGTTCTGAGGAAGGAGTCAGATGAACTCTGAAATGCGTTGACATTAAATCACTTATCACCATAGCACAGGGGGCATCATTCCTAGAATCCAGGTCGATCACCTCTGTTTCATCCATATTGAGTATCTGCCTTCAGATCTCTAAATGCGTCTCTTATTGACCCAAAGTTGCACTTTCTATCTGGCACGCATAGTTCTGTATTGGATCAGTTGTAATGTCGGCATATATTCTTAGATATCTCCCAAAACGCAATCCTCTGATTCTCTAATCCATTGACCACAAATATGTCTGAAAAGATTTAAAAGGACGTTTTCTAAATAAATAAAATATGAGAAATATAAATAAAAGTATTTATTTTATTAATGTTTTTATTACATTTGATTCTTTATATAATTTTTAGATTGTGGACATATTAAGGCCAAGGCTAAAGTCTCAACATTTTTCTCAGAGCAGAAAGACAGACAGAAAGAAAAAAGAATATAAGAGACAGATAATAGATAGATAGATAACAGATAGACAGATACATAGATGATAATAGATAGATAATAGATGATAGATAATAGATAGATAATACATAGATAATAGATAGATAATAGATCGATAGATAATAGATAGATAATAGATGATAGATAAACTAGATAATAATAGATATAGATAATAATAGATACATAGATAATAGATAGATAATAGATAGATAATAGATAGATAGATAATAGATAGATAGATAATAATAGATAGATAATAGATAGATAATAGATAGATAATAGATCAATAGATAATAGATAGATAGATAATACATAGATAATAGATAGATAATAGATCGATAATAGATCGATAATAGATAGATAGATAATAGATGATAGATAATATATAGATAATAGATTGATAGATAATAGATAGAGAGATAGATAATAGATAAATAATGATAGATAGATAGATAATAGAGATAGATTGCATATATATATATAGACAGATATACCAATAATAACAATAATATTTCCTTGTGAGTTGTGGCGCACAGACCCTGAAATCTGGTGAAGCATACTGAGATTCTTTTTTAATGCAGACTCAGCATAAAATATGTCTCCTTATACCGCCATATTTTTTTTTACGGCGATATGCAAGGCCCCATGGAAACCCATGAATAACTTACATTGTGGCGTACATGAGTAGTACAACTTCTGGCCAGTAGATGAGGATAGAGAGCCCTTGTGAAATTATTGAACAGCAAAAGTGATGATTTCAGCATGACTCTAGAGAAGATCAAAAAGGTTTGCAGGACCCTGGTCCAGCAGTCACGCCATTAGTCCATAGCCCTGAGAATTGCCTCCTACCTGTCGGAATCCCAGGCGCCTCTTTTCCTTCATAGTCCCAGCATGACGTCTCTGTAGCGCCACCTATTGGAGATAGTCTATAAGGTAACACCTGACCCTTTAACAAAGCCAGGCTCTCCTTAAACTTGAGGGCCTTCTGATTCAAAAGGTTGAGGATGGTTTGTTGAGTGCCCTTCTCCTTTTGGTGCCAAGAATAGGCTTTTCCTAACTTCTCCCTAATTTCCCTAACCCCTGCAGGACCTATGGGCTTAGTGGTTTTGGAATGGTTGTCTGGTTGGTTACCCTTCTATTAGTGCAGGCGGAAGTCAGGAACAAGACAGGCTTTCCCTAAGCTTCAGTGACAGGAGACTATTGAACCTTTACCCTTTTAGGGTCTTTTAGCTCAGGGATTTTGAAATTGTTTGTTGGGGACCCTTCTCTTGGTGAAGTTGGATGTCAGGAACCTTCTTGCAGGGTCTTCTTGCTTGGAGGTTCGGGTGGGTGCCCTTCTCTTTTTGGTGCAGGAGGATGTCAGGAGTAAAGAAGGTTCTCCATAAGTTTTGGTAAAGGGAAGTTATTGATGCCTTACCTTTGCAGGACCTTCTGACCTACAGTGGAAGCTTGAAGAAGGTTTATTGAGTGTCCTGCTCCTTCCGATGCAAATGAAAGTCAGGAGTGAAACAGGATCTCTTTAATGGGAACCTGTCATTGTTGGAAATCATGATTTACATGAAAATACAGCATTAATCTGCTGGTAAATATCATTATAATGCTGCCTAGCCGCCATTCTGAAAGCGTGGCTATTGAGAGAAAATGAACTTATCTCCACCAGGGAGCCACCAGCTTTCAGTCATGGGTCGTGCACTTGTAAGGTGCCTGAGCTAGGTAGTCGTCGTGGGTGAGCTGCTGACCCTACACATAAAACATGTCCCATTCCCGGTGTTCTGCTGTGTGGGGGGTGCATCACATTTACTTGTGGCCCATAGGCCTCCACTGGCTCCAGGCTTTCATCTTCCAGAACCTTCATAGTAAACAATCCAGGGGACACTGTATTTGGTAAAACAGTCAAACTTTTACTTGGCAGCTTACAAGGAAGCATATAGGATAGGGCCAACAGGTTACATAGTCTTTCCTACAGGAACCGGACATAACTTCATCCCTAGTTCTCAGTATGGGTAGAGCATCCCTCTGGCTAACTCCTCTAGCACTAGGAATTCTTCTCCACCACAGGCAGTGCACCCGGTTTCCATCACCTCCCGCCTCTGATAATTTGAGTCCATCTTTTCCTGCACCTTCACAGGCTTAGTGCACCCAACGGCCCCGACATCCATCACGAGGTTCCCAGGCTGACAGACTAGCAGGGAAGGGTTCCACTGCCCCGTGTAACACAATCACGCTGTCCTTAGCAGCCTACTGCCTTTGACCACTCCAGCCACTTCTCCACACTTTCTCTAACTGAACTTGACACTTCCTGAACATGGCACTCACTCTCAGTTCCCCCTCCCTAATCTTGGCCTGCTGTTACAGTTAACCCTGTCTAGGCTAAAATGCAGCCCCATAGGGTTTTTACTTTTAGTTAACATACATTACTACAAAATACATTTAACCACTGTAGGCACATAGTGTTTTCCAAGGAGACAGGTTCCCCTTAATTTTGGAGAAGGGAGACCTTCAATCTCAGACTTTTGGAAGGCCTTCTGGCTCTGAAGTTTTGAGAATCTCTGTTAGGAATGTTTCTCATTTTGGAGCTTGTAGAAAACGAAGAGCAATATGGGCTCTTACTAAGCTATCCATCTCCAAACCTTACCAGGTTTTCTGACTGGCAGACTTGGGGAAGGTTTATTTAGGGTCCTTCTCGTGCAGGGGGAAGCTAGGATCAAGATAGACTCCTTAAACTTCGATAAAGGGAAACCATCAATCTTTGGCTCCTGACGGGATTTCTGGCTTGTAAGTTTTGTGGAGGTCTTTTGGGTGCCCTTCTCCCTTTGGTGCAGATAGAAAACAGGTGTAAAATGGTCTCTAAGATTCTCAAGGAAGTCTACTGATCCCTGAACCTTTTCAAAGTTTCTAACTTGGAAGTTTTGGGGAAGGTTTATAGAGAGTTCTTCACTGTCTTGTGCAGATGAAAGTCAGGAACAAGACAGGTTCTCCTTAAAATTTGCTGACGGGAGACCATCAATCCCTGTCTCCTGCCAGGACTTATGCCTTCTAAGTTTTGTGAAAGTTTTTGACTTCTCTTCTCGTTTTGGTGCAGGTAGAAAACATGTGCAAAATCGGCTTTTTCTAAGCTTCGGAAAGGGAGTCAATAGACCGCTGAGCTTTACCAGGCTTTCAAACTTGGAGGTTTTCCAAAAGTTTGTTAGGTGCTCTTCTTCATCTTGTGCAAATGAAAACCAGGAGCAAGACAGGATCTCCTTAAAATTTACTGTAGAGAGACCATCAATACTTGATTCCTGCTGGCACTTCTGGCTTGTAAGTTTTTGGGTTCTCTTCTCCTTTTGGTGCAGGTAGAAAACATGTGTTCTGTAAGCTTCGGAAAGGGAGTCTATGGACCTCTGAGCTTTACCCATCTTTCAAACTTGGAGGTTTTCCAGAAGTTTGTTAGGTTCTCTTCTTCATCTTGTGCAAATGAAAACCAGGAGCAAGACAGGTTCTCCTTAAAATTTGGTGTGTGTGGATCATCAGACCTTGACCCCTGCTGATCTTCTTGGCTTTGAGGTTTTTTAGAAGGTTTTTTTTATCCTTTTTGGGCAGCTAGAGAACAGAAGCTCGACAGGCTCTTCCTAAGCTTCGGCAAAGGAGACTATGGATTCCTGGGGTTGGTGAAGTATTTTTGAGTGTCTTGGGACTTTCGGTAGACCTCATCCTTGGGCAATCTTTTTAGAAAATACTTGGGTGTAATAAGAATTGTTCTTGGCTTTAAATTAAAGATAAAAACCTTGAGAGTTAGTGGAGGTTTTAGTGAATCCTGCTTTGAGCAGGGGGTTGGACCACATGACCCAGGAGGTCCCTTCCAACTCTACCATTCTATGATTCTATGAAGTCTAAGCTTCTTCCATACCCCCAACGTTATGTTCTTACAAGTCTACAATGCAGAATGTTATTACACCATCATTTTATGACTCATACATAATGAACTATTTTATTTTTGGTTCCGTTCCCGTTAAATATGCATAGGATCGCTACAGGATGCCAGCTTTTTGGCACGTAATGGGTTACTGAGTACTGCAATCTTTCAGCAGAGCCTGTGACTTGCAGCCACAACAAATGAGCTAATGTGCAGGTTGGGTTCTTGCGGCAAACGAGAGGTTGTACCATTTCTGGGATTGCAGTGAGGGCGGGGGATGGGAAATTCTGGTGCTAGGTATATAGTCACTGTATACATTGGGTATATTGAACATGGGCGATATATGGGGCTGGAAAACAGACTAAATATTCATATCTAGGACTAGCAAGATAAACAGGGAAATCCTGGTCGTTTCCTATGCCCAACCACCCCCTCGGTGGCGTACGATTTGTCGTAGTCCGACCCTCCGTAAGGTCTTTTTAAAAATAGCTCGCGGATCCCCAAGGGAGAAGACGTGGCCTATATATAGCAACAAGGTTGTGGGATCATTTGCTCTGAGTAATGACATCATTCATTTTCTCCGAAGAGCTGTGGGGTTTCCTAGGCAGATGGATGCCCTTTTGCGATGGCGTCCCTTCTGCAATGCTGCATTTAACCCTTGCCGTCAGCCAAGACGTTGCAGAAAGCAAAATAAAACGTCGACGGCTTACGTGGGATTTGTCATTTTTAATTACCCTTCTTCCGACCTAAATCGGCCCCGAGGATGACTACGGGAATGGAGGCGTTTAAGAACGTATGGCTCGGCTGGATTCTGAGCATTAATCACGCGGAGCGTCCTATAATGTGTTTTTTTACCAACCACCATCCTTAGAGAGGTGCTTCATCATCGGGCGTGTCGAGACGCTGTTTACACCGTACGGGTGGCCCTGTTTGTCCCTACGCTCTACACCTGCAGAGCTGGGACCGTAAGACGCATTCATCATGTCCTTCCACAAGGCCAGGTTCTTCTTGCTTACAAAAATAATATATGCGGAAAAAAAAAAATTGGGAAATTTTTAAAGCACCCTTTAAAAATTGCCTCCTTTAATGATCGAGCCCTTTTGGCCAATGAGGAAGAGCTGAGACAACATATGAGAAATATGATTGGTCCGGAGGCATAGAGATTTTAATAAATGGGGTGTCCGATTTAGAAAACCAATAGGCTAATACCTTATAAGAAATATTGAGCGAGTCCTCGTTCAGGACCTTCTTTTATTACAGAAGGTCCCTTTGCTCTTTAGGATTCATCATGTCTGTGCATTACATATGGATTCGAATTTACAACTGTAATACTTAATTTCTCCTGTGGAGGCGCTGTGGGGAAATACAACACTAACTGCCTGTTTTGCCCTCACCTTTAAAATTTGTGGTCTTACCTTAAAAAAAACAAAAAAAAAACACGACAATCACCTGGCTTCTTCTTCCTTCTCCTTCTCCTCCTCTTCTTCTTCTGTCATTCAGCCGCTACTGATCATGTACCATTGAGATAGAAGAAAAGTGGAGTATGTCTTCTTCTTCTTCTCCTTCTCCTTTTTCTTCTTCTTCTGTCATTCAGCCGCCACTGATCATGTACCATCGAGCTAGAAGAAAAGTGGAGTAGGTGATAGATTAAGTGGAGTAATCAATCTGGATTCCTTGCTTTGTGTATTTAAAGGGGTTTTTTCCATCTTCATGAAATAAATATTGTCGGATAGGGCTTGAAAATCCAAGCAATTTTGTAATTCACTGCTTATTAAAAATGTCAGCCGTTCTTGAGATATTATTATTAACACTTTTCTTTTGTCTATAGCTCGTTGCCTTGGAGACCGACCACCGATGCTAAACAGTAGAACATGCTTATTTCTTACAAGATCCTTTCTATGGAGCTTGTAGGTGCTGCTCTGAAGCTGGCCAAGATCAATGGAGCTCTCTGTTACCTTCTAATCCCGTCCATCTTCGGCGCAGTGTTTACAAATTCACCAGCAGCGGTGGTCGGTTTCCTAGGCAACGAGCTGTATATAAAAGAAAAGTGTTAATATCTCAAGAACGGCTGCAAAGTTTAATAAGCAGTAAATTGCAAAAGTGCTTGTTTTTACGAGCTCTTTCCGACAATATCCATTTATGAAGATGATAATAACTCCCCTTTAAGGCCCGTATATGCAGGTCGATAATCAGCAAACGAGCATTCATAGGAAGAAGTAGCTTACACCCTAAGACAAGACTCAAAGCATAAATCCTCCGCACATGAACACTGATAAATAATTCTCTTAGTGATGTTGCTGGTCCCCGTCACTCAAGCCTTTTGCAGTGATATAATTGTTTCCATGGTAACAGAACGTATAACTCGTTTAATAGCGAGAAGTGTTTGTGGAAATTTTGGCACAGTTATTCCAGTGCCTGTACTCTAATTCACCTAATTAATTGACTGTTTAACGTGACGAATGTAGTAAGTTCATTTGTGGAATGTGTATTTCTGCTGCAATCTGTTCATGATAAAATTATTATTTTTGGGAACAGGTTTGCTTTTTATAGCTTTGTTGATTCATTATCGGCTCAAAATATACAGTTTTCTCAAATTTCAAGGACGGCATAAACTGAATAGTTTCAAAATACAAATCAATGTGAATACTTTTTCTGTCCAATTATGACAAGGGCATTCTTAAAGTGATACCTTTATTGGCTAACCAGAAAATTATATGTTCGCAAGCTTTCAGGGCTCAAAGGCTCCTTCTTCAGGCAAGATTACAATTAAAATACATTAAAATACAAATCAATATGTGCTTTTTATTATTCATGAGTTTACACCTCCGTACCGCCATATAGTGCTGAAATTATAAAGAGTATTAATACCGTAATAATATTCACTTGAAAAGCCCAAATGCTGCAATTAGATCTCTAAATAATACTACCATTCACAGCTAAGTAATGCAGGGTGGCTTAATGGTTAAAGGGGTGGTACTAAGGTAATCAATAAGATAAGGGAAACCTAATTAATTGCTTGGGGTTTGACATCTGGGATCCTCAAAAATGTGGACCTGAATGGATCATGCATGTTTCCACTTCACTCATTCTGTATGGGACTGGAGTGGAGGCGTCATGGTGGTCTGAGGCTTTACGGCCAAACAAGTCATTCTTGAATAAATGAGGAACCCTTTAAGAAGGCCCATGAAGAATCAGACAATTGGGAAACTGATGATAGATTTGCCAGAAAATTAACCGCTTCTGGACTGTTCACGTTCTACTCTGCAATGACATTCTGAAACATAACTGCATAGTAGAGCACCTGCGTGAGGTTGTGCAGCTGAGGTAGCAGGAAGCAGGCTGTCAGACACAGCCAGACTCCCCATACAGAATACAGAGATGGTTTATTACCATCTCTGTCTTATAGATCTACTGTATACATGCTAAACAAGTGCTGTGTATGCAGCATATAAGAAGTGCATGGGTCTATCATGGGTATGAATAGAGCTTTTGCATGGGTTTTACTTGGCATCCTTGCGAACCACCATTGTTCCAATGCTCCTAGTTTTGCATTTTCTAAGGATTTCTGTTCATATGCCATAGGGATCAGCTTGACTGGCATAGGCAATCAGTCGTTCCTGTCCTTCTTGGACCTGGGCCACCACGGCCCCCAGACCTTAGAGACTCTCGTCACAGATGGTTGAGAAAAGTCTGTGCTGGCCAAGACAGGAACGTTCATCAATGCAAGCTTTAGTGCCTGGAAGGCTTCTTCTTGCCTAGGCCAGCACGAGATTGGAGAGCCCTTAGGACCTCCTGTCACCACCCTTAGCAGTTCATCCAGTGGTGCTGCAGTCTTCAACAAATCCTTGATGAATTTTCTATAATACCCTGAGATACCTAGGAATGCTCTAAACTGCCTTAATGTTACGGATGTAGGACACTTCTGCTTGGCCGCCGATTTCTTCTTCGTTGGAAACACACCTTCACTGGAGACCAGATGCCCTAAGTATACTATTTCTTTCTGGAATAGGTGGCACTTTCGGGTTTTTATCTTCAGTCCATGTCTCTCAAGTCATTCAAGCACCTGCCCAAGTCTAGCCTGATGCTCCTCAAACATGGTGTAGTACACTATAATGTCGTCTAGATATATCAGCGTTTCCTCAAAGTTAAAGTCTCAAAGATCAATCGCTGAAACGTCCCAGGGGCATTAGTTAGGCTAAACGATTCATCCGATTAAACTTGGACTAAAGGATGACAGCTCCGACATATGCTGCCTGAAAGGCTATCGACCGATTCACGTTCCTCCTAAGGAACCAGAGGGCAGAGCAGAGTGCAAATTACCTATAGCAGGGAAGGAGTGCTAAGACAGAAAGAGATCCCAGAGTGAGTTAAAACAAACCACGAAATCAAAAAATTATAAAATAAGGTACTCACTGCTAGAGAGTATGTCACTAATCAGCAGAAAAAGAAACCTTATCTGGTCTTTTACTGACTGGCATAAATAACGCCAGTATGGCTGGACATCCAAATGAGTATATAAAACCACACCGGAAAGGTGATAGGACAGACAAATGAATACATTAAAACACCTGTTAACCTAGGAAGACTAAAGCAAGGATATCAGACAATAAAAACCTGGAGAAAAGGGACTGCTATGGCTCAGCAGATAGAGAAGTCAACCGCAAATCACAGGCTCAAGGGTTCAAACCCAGATGCTCAGTTGGCCGAATTTAGCCAGACCAGCTGACAATATGATAGTCTTCTTACCTGTATCCATATATGTGATGCTGGACCAAACAAACATGTGCATGTTAGCTGTTAGCCAAATATACAGCAAAAAAAGGCAGAGATGCTCACCTGCCCAGGCCTTCAAACAAATGCACTAAACGTGAGGATCCGTGAAGTGGATTACAAGCTTACGTACTTTGGCCAAAATACCAACTAATACCTCACATTATTTAATATATTTTTTAATGTGTTTTTTGCACTTTATTTTACAGGGTGCATGTGGGCCCATTTGGTCTTGTAAACTGTGGTGTCTGTTCACATGGCATGCATTTTAATAGCGCTGGGCAGCCCGCCTGATCTAATAGAAGGGTGTAACTAATAACTGGATGCTGTGCATTGCCATAGTGTGAACGGCGCTGCATACAAGTCTTCATTGTGCATTAATATACCAAGCAGCCGCCCCCTCCATGGATTGGTAGGTTGTGAGCGGTTGCCTCATCGGTATTCTTGCACCTGTGTTGCCGTCATCTTAACTATGTGGGTCCACTGCATCCTGATAGTGCATTTGTTTGAAGGCCTGGGCAGGTGAGCATCTCTGCCTTTTTTTGCTGTATTTTTTAATTTTTGGAGGATATCTAAGTCCTCTTTCTATGCTATTGCTGTTTACTGTTAGCCAAATAGATGAGAATATTGAGAGTGGATCAGGTCTACAAAACTATTTCTGGAGGACCTAACATAATATGCAAGCAGTCCATTGATTTGAAAGGATACTATCTAATACCCAGTTTTACCTGCGGAGGCACTGTAGAAAAATTAAACACTTGCTAGTTTAGGTTTACTTCAAGGTTACATCTGATTGATGTGATCAATGTATTCTTTCAGTGGATCCTTATAGTTCATTGTGGACAATGTGGGGGAAGCAAATGAAAGCTACTCGTAACTCCATCACTCAACCATCAATACCAGAAACAAAGCCTAATAGGGTGTCCATTGCTGTCAATCGAAGCGTGGACCCATTTCCATCAATTTTTCATTTTGAGGGACTTTGTAAAGTTCTGGCATGAGTCTTTGCTCTTCATCTAAATTAGGACCCTGTCTTTGCAATAAAAGGGTTCCCCAAAAGAAGACTTTTTTGATCCAGGTTTTTCATTCTTGGAATTGCGTTCGATGGTGCTGCTCGTTATCGAAGACAAGACACAACCCGGAGCCTATGATTTGCTAGAGCTTCGCATTGTGGTAACATCTCCAACCCCCCCTTAATGCGCTTTGTATTCGTGATGAAATTACTTCTGTATCTAATGCAGTTGCAATCAATAAAAGACTCTTTGAAAATATGTGGAGAAATTACTCATGAAACAAATCATGCTCAGCCAGCGCGTTCTTCCATTCTCTTAATAGGTCTTGTGCAGGACCCAGGAGATTACATCACCTCTTCCTTCCTTGCTTGCCCGCGATGATAATCTTGCTTATAACGAGCGACTCTTTAGGACTTCTGTAGTAAATACCGAGATCGAAGCATAAATAAAGAAATATATTATGCGTAGAAATGCGTAAAATGGATCGGTAGACACAACGCACCATAACCAATCGTCATGACTTCTCAGCACAAAAAGACTCAAAAACAGCTGCTCTTGTGTAGAGACCTTGAAGACATTTCACCACTCATCGAAATGTTTTCCTAGGTTCTTATTGAATAGATCCAGCTGGTGTATAGAGACTTAAAGGCAATAATGCATGAAAGTTAGCTCCTTGAAGGGAAACTGCACATTTTCAACCAGAAGAAAATTGTGTACTGGGGGCACGTCGATGCACTTGGAAGAAGCCAACTGAGGGCATTGACATGACCCCAGTCTAAGCTTCTTCGCAATACTTCTCTTAGGAACATCTGACTTTAAGAAAAATGGTAAAAAAATTTCTTTGGATACAAGTGCCTATACAGCTGTATCATAACTTCCATATGTAAAAATGTACTCATAGGTTTAAGGGTGGAAATTAACTTGTAGGAGCCAAACCAACCACCCATCTGTAGACAGCTGGTTTGACGTCAAGACTTCTGATGATGAGATAGGATTACTCCTTCTGGAAGTCAGCTACTGTTCATTCTTTATTCCCATAGAGAATTGGCCACTATTAAATCTCTGGATCTCTTCAATTCGAGCCACTGTTCTCTCCAAGAAGTAGGCTCTTGTAGAAGCCACCTAGATGGGTGGTAATACGTCTTCAAGATTCCTTACGTTGGGTTTACTTATTTCGTTACAACTTTGAAATAGACCATAAGCTGGACATCATTAATTTCATAGTGTCATTCCTTGTTGCATAGTCCTGGGTAATATAAGTGGTTGTAGGGTCTTGATCGATGAACTTCTAACCTCCATGTCACTTACAATGTGAAGGTTCTCTTTGGTCTACAGATGGTTCAGTGGTCAGATGCACAGCCTTGGGGAGAAGTAATTTGAAGCTTTTGGGCTCTGATTTAGAATCTATACCACTAAATAAAATGTGGATAAAGTATGTGCCCCCCTCCACATTACACCTACAAGAGCTTATCTGACCTCATGCTCTACACCCATAGGTGTGGGAGTTTGTCCCTTTGCAGCTCTAAAAGCTTCCACTCTTGTAGGAAGACTTTCTACCAGATTTTGGAGGTACCTGTGGGAATTTTTGCTCCTTTGTCCAGAAGAGGATTTGTGAGGTCCCACACTGGTGTTGGGAGGAGGCCTGGCTCGCTATATCCTTTCTAGTTCATCCCTAAAGGTCTTGGATGGAGTTGAGGTCCAGGCTCACACCAAACCCCTCCAACCATGACTTTATGGACCTTCTGAACTAGGGAACACAAAAGGACCTTCCCGAAACAATTGTCCAATAAAAAACTATGTACATTATAGACCGCATTAAATTCTACTTAGAGGCTTAACGCATTTAGTATCTCTCGATAATAACGATTATTATCTGAAGAGTCCTCCCTTCGGAGACTGATTGTAATAATAGGGTCCTAATGGTCACTGGCCTCTTGTCCTAAATGAGTGGTTGCAGAGATAGTTCTTATTAAGTGCTCTGCTAAATTTACGGTTTCCTTCATCATTCTTCCCCCCGGAACGATGACATTGATTCCACATTGAGACTAATAATTCATCTGGAAACTTGCACTGGTGCATAAATTAACTATTTAATAAGTATCCCTTACCTCAAAATCCATTACTTGTGCATTAAAACGATGAGCGTTACGTAATTTCTGCTTGGTTGTAGTAGACATGCTTATCGGTACTGTAATATTGCAGGAGAGTTAAAGGGAAAGTGGACGACGTCCCAGCAGGCACATCTTTGGGACCTTCATCTGGCTGGAGAATGGCTGTATTGGGGCAGTGAGAGAATGGTGGGGTGGCCGCTCCTGGAGATGGTTCTTCATTCAGGTCTATAGGATCTCCTGTATGATGATCTTGGTCTTCATGGTAAACCAGGTCGTCCATCCTGTATGTGGAGTGAAGGGCTGCCATTAGGGTGATACATTGGTTACTATTGTCAGGAAGCCAGGTTATGGGCCAGAATTCACCTTTAACTACCTATTGACCCATTAGTTGTACCGTAAATTGACACAAAAGATCCCTTAGGTGGTGAGCAAAACTTGTTCCCAACGAGGTGCCCTTTAGTGTGAATGCAAAACAGACATTTAAGGGGCTCCATAGCGCCTCTTAAAGGGAATCCAGGAGCAGGTTGAGCACCATAATATAGAGGCCGAGTCCCTGATTCCAGGGATGTGTCACTTGCCCAGTAGCTTGTTGTAGTTTCAATACAATCAGTGTTTTATCAGCAGGAGATTATCACTGCAGGACTAGGTGTCACATGCCAGATAGTCCAACTAATCTGTATAACCACGCCCCCCCACCACTGATTGGAAGCTTGCATGGAGGAAGCTACCAATCAGGAGTGTGGGCGGGGTTATACACTGCTCAGGATTCTGACCACTGCTATATCTGCGGCAGAGAAAACAGGGATTTTATCAAGCAGCCCAGTAAGTGAGACATCTCTACTGCTGTCATATTACATAGCAAAAAAAACTGCTGACAGATTCCTTTTAATGGAGCTACCCAAACAGTAACCATAATGTTTTGTGCGCTGTATTGGGTCCGTCATAGTAGCGACCCGGGCCGGCCAGCGATAAAAAGCTTAAAGCCTGCAACGCTTAATTGTATCAGATAAGCACAGGGTTAAAATATTTCGCAGGGAAGCCAGGAACAGATTTTAAAATGCATGCATTATATAGCCGGAAACATACTGACTTATGCAGGCATCTTAATTATCCCATGTGAGTTCCTTAACGAACAGGACAGGTGCATTAGGTTTACCGGGCTCAGCAGTAAAAGCTCTTTAGCATGCGCTGAGGCATTTGGGTGTCAGACTTTTCAGCTGATTTTAGATCTTAGGAAATATATGAGAGGCTGGCAAATATCTAACAAGTCTTCATTTTTTTTTTTTTAACCTTGAAGTCCTAAGAGGGAAAACAAACTGAAAAAATCCTGTGAAAAAAAAAAAATCAGCCAAAATTCAAGAAAAAGGCAATTAAAGGACCCCTCTGATATAGGGGGGAATATGGTGTTTATATCCAGCGGCTGGGCAGCCGTGATTGTGTGGTCCTCTCTATATAGTATGCTCAGTGTGGACCCCAGATTGGGCAGGGGGGCTCTCTGAAAGCAAGGGGGTATTAAAACAAGCATGCGATTTTTCACTTCATTTTCAGTCCATTTTATTGCCCTAGATGATAAGGTATTGGGCCACTCACACGTCAACTGTCCTAGATGACCAGGGCATTAAATTCTTCTCTACCCTAGACCACCAGGGATGTGATCATTACTGCCCTTGACTACTACGATGGATGTTACTCTCAATCGGGAATGTTGCCACTGATCCTATTACTGCCCTACACCAGGAACAGTATGACTTCCCTAGACCACCAGGGATAGTGTTACACTCGGTCCCAGCGCTGGCTCTGCACTCCGTTCTGCTCACTCACCTGTCCCATCTGCTCCTCGGCGTCCTGTGTCCTCCTCCACTTCCTGGCACGCTGCTAGCAGGCCTCCAGATAGTCTGCTTAGGACGCGAGGCCGCGCCCACCGTATCTCTTAAAGGGCAGCGTGCATTTTTTGAAATAGCTAATTAACCAATGGCTGCGCACTCAGTACTATATCTGGTCACTCCACCATTAGGGGAGTGCCGGAGCAACGTGTTCTATCATTGCTACATCCGGTTCTGTTCCTGATCTGTCTGCGCTGCGTCTGCAGTCTCTGTGCTTCGCTGATACTGTTTGTCTCCTCAGATCATTGCTAACCCGTATCTGGCTAACCTGGACAATCTCGGCTATTACTGGCGCAAGTGTCATCCCGTTCCGCCATCAGCCATCCGTACCCGTGGACCGTGACAAGGTCACTGGAGCCAGCCTACTACCATCCGTTCTGGACCAGGACCTTACCCTTCTCCGTCAAGAACCCTCCACGGACTCTGTAAATACCTGTTACCCTTTTGGTCCCTCTGGGACAGCTGCCACGTGTCCGGGGTCTAACTGGAGGTAGCACCTGTGTCCTCCGGGTATTCCATTCTGGTCCTGTTCGAGGGGCCTTACTACGGGTACCCGGGGCTCACTAGTTACGCCCCCTTCGGAGCCCCCCGGACCGCGGTCTCGAGGTTCCACATTAAAAAATAAAAACGAATGTGAACTTCACCACCTCTGCCTCCGCTTCCATTTGTTACAGATTGCTCCGGCCATGGAACCCGCTGGATCCCAGAGATCTCCGACCACGGATCTGTGCCAGGAGGTGACCCGTTTGGGAGTTCAACAGGACAAGATCACGACTTATCTACGCAGCTTGTCTACCCGCATGGATTCCTTAGGGTCCTCGTCTGCACCTGACTCTTCTATCAATAATCAGGTACCAGTTCCCATGGCAAGTCAAGGTCCCCGTCTGGCGGCTCCTACTCGTTTCCAGGGTGATCCTACTCTGTGTCGGGGTTTCCTCAATCAGTGCACTCTACACTTCGAAATCTTGGGGCATATGTTTGCTTCTGACCGAGCCAAGGTGGGCTTCATCATGTCACACCTGGGAGGAGAGGCCCTCGCCTGGCTAAACCCGCTATGGGAGAGAGGGGATCCGCTGGTTAACGATCTTCAATCTTTCCTAGAGGCTTTTCGCAGGACTTTCGATGAACCTGGTCGCACCACTTCGACTGCCTCAGCTCTGCTCCGCCTGCGCCAAGGTACTCTCACGGTAGCTCAGTATGCTCGTCTGAATTATCGTGGAACAATGAGGCCCTGGTTGCTAACTTCTGGGAAGGCCTATCCGGAAGAATCAAGGATGAGCTGGCGGGACGGGACAGACCTACCCTCTTGGAAGAGCTAATATCCTTGGCAACCCGAATTGACCTGCGTTTTCAGGAGCGCTCCATGGAGATCAAGCGGGACAAAAGGTCCTATCACCTGGACTCTAGTTTGTACAAAACAGGTACTTAGCCCTCCGCCTCCGAGGCCATGGAGGTGGACCATGTAAGTTTGGCCACCCGCCGCCGGGAGGCACGTCGCAAGGAGGGAAGTTGTTACTACTGCGGTAGTTCTGAACATTTGATCCATTTCTGTCCTAAAAAGTCGGGAAGCTCCAGTGCCTAGGTCCGGTAGGAGGGGCCAACCTAGGTAGAGAACAGTCCTCTCCCTCTTTACACATCTCAGTCTCCGTGTCCTATGGAGCAATAAAATTCTCCGAACATTGTCTACTGGATTCTGGAGCTGCAGGGAACTTCATCCAGCAGGCGGTTGTGGATCATTACCGCTTACCAGTCCAGCGTCTTCCTGATCCGTTACAGGTGTCCGCCGTGGATGGCAAACCGCTGACCGAGCCCATCCAGTTTCAAACCGAGTTGGTGGAACTCCGGGTAGGTCTAATGCATACTGAACGAATGCGATTTTATGTATATCCCGGTTTATCCCATCCCATGCTTTTAGGTTTACCTTGGCTCCAGATGCATGAACCAGTCCTTAACTGGAAAACTGGAGAAGTTCTGCGTTGGGGAGATACCTGCATGAATCGTTGCTTAACCCGGATTCAACCTGTTTCGCCTCCAGTGGAGCCTGATACCCTGCCAGGGTTGCCTTCCATCTATTGGTCCTTCTCTGACGTCTTTGGGAAAAAGGAGGCTGAGAGACTACCTCCACACAGGTCGTATGACTGTCAGATAGAGCTTCTTCCTGGAGCATCTCCTCCTCGCGGGAGAGTTTATCCCCTTTCACAGGCAGAGACTCAGGCCATGTCGGACTACATCCAAGAGAATCTGGCTAGAGGATTTATCCGAAAGTCATCGTCACCGGCAGGAGCTGGATTCTTCTTTGTGAAGAAAAAGGATGGATCCTTGCGGCCCTGCATTGACTATCGGGGTCTAAATCAAATCACGGTAAAAAACAGGTATCCATTACCTCTTATTTCAGAGCTGTTTGATCGTCTCCGAGGGCCAAGATCTTCACCAAATTGGACCTCAGAGGGGCCTACAACCTGATCCGAGTCAGAGAGGGGGACGAATGGAAAACAGCCTTCAACACCCGTGACGGCCACTATGAATACCTGGTAATGCCATTCGGCCTAAGCAATGCACCTGCGGTTTTTCAGGAATTTGTTAATGACATTTTCAGGGACTTGCTCTATACTTGTGTTGTGGTTTACCTGGACGATATTTTGATTTTTTCTGCTGACTTGATGTCACACCGGAGGCAAGTACGCCTGGTCTTACAAAGACTGAGAGAGAACAGGCTATATGCCAAATATCAGAAATGCCTCTTTGAGCAGTCTTCTTTGCCTTTCCTTGGGTACATTGTATCTTCCACAGGATTAAAGATGGATCCGGAGAAGTTGTCTGCAGTTCTCAACTGGCCTCGTCCGTCTGGGCTAAAAGCCATACAAAGGTTCCTCGGGTTCGCCAATTACTACCGGCAATTTATTCCACACTTTTCCACCCGAGTGGCTCCAATCACAGCCTTAACCCGGAAAGGTGTAAACTCTAAGGATTGGTCCTCCGAGGCAGAAGAGGCCTTTGTTTCTCTCAAAAAAGCCTTCGCTTCCGCACCCGTTCTCCATCGTCCTAATTCAAGTGAGCAATTTTTTCTTGAAGTTGACGCTTCTTCCATAGGTGCAGGAGCAGTTCTGACCCAGAAGTCGTCTACCGGGCGGATGATCTCGTGTGGTTTTTTTTCCAAGGTTTTTTCTCCTGCAGAAAGGAACTACTCTGTCGGTGATCGCGAACTGTTGGCCATCAAATTGGCTCTGCAAGAATGGAGACATCTTCTTGAAGGAGCTCATCACCAGGTAATCATATTCACCGACCATAAAAACCTTGCCTATCTCCAATCTGCTTTAAGACTGAATCCCCGTCAGACCCGTTGGGCATTATTTTTTGCCCGTTTCAATTTTGTACTTCATTTCCGTCCAGCTGACAAGAACATCAAGGCAGACGCACTCTCTAGAGCCTTCTTGCCTCCTGAACTGGAGGAGGAACCTCAGCACATTATTGAACCTTCTAAGTTAGTCTCTGTTGCCTCCACTGATCTGGCCCAGCTTCCTCCTGGGAAGACTTTCGTGTCCGCCTCTGATCGTAGTCGTGTTCTGTGCTGGGGTCATTCTTCTAAGTTGGCTGGCCATGCTGGTCAGAGAAAGACGCAGCAACTCATCTCCCGTTATTACTGGTGGCCTACCATGGGCAAGGATATCCAGGAGTTTGTCGCAGCCTGTCCTTCATGTGCCCGTAACAAAACTGTTAAACATCTACCAGCCGGCAGGCTTCTGCCTCTTCCGATTCCGTCCGCTCCCTGGCAGCACATCGCGATGGATTTCATCACGGATCTTCCCATTTCTTCTGGCTGCTCAGTGGTATGGGTTGTGGTGGACCGCTTCTCTAAAATGGCCCACTTTGTTCCGCTATCTGGCCTCCCGTCTGCTCCAGAACTGGCCACTCACTTCATTCAGCACATCTTCCGTCTACATGGATTTCCTCTCCACATCGTGTCCGACAGGGGCGTCCAGTTCACCTCTAAGTTCTGGAGAGGACTCTGTAGAATGGTAAAAATTGAACTAGATTTTTCTTCTGCATATCATCCCCAGTCTAATGGGCAAGTGGAGAGGATCAATCAAATCCTGGCTGGATACCTGCGTCACTTCGTCAACGCTCATCATAATGACTGGGTAGAATTACTGCCCTGGGCGGAATTCTCCTACAACAACCAAGTAAGTGAATCTTCTGGAAAGTCTCCCTTTCAGATTGTGTTTGGACTGCAACCCGGAATTCCTCTTCCTGTCTCGGGATTGTCTGATGTTCCGGCAGTCGATACCTTGTCTAAGAATTTCTCGGACATTTGGAGAGAGACCAGGTCGGCTTTGGAGAAAGCTTCTCAACGTATGAAAACGCATGCGGACAAAAGACGTTTGGAGGCTCCCATCTTTCGTCCAGGAGACAAGGTATGGCTCTCCTCCAAGTACATCCGTCTGAAGTTACCATCGTACAAATTGGGTCCCCGTTTCATTGGTCCCTTTGAAGTCTTGAGACAAATCAACCCGGTCTCTTATAAACTGAAATTGCCTAATTCTCTACGATTACCTAACTCCTTTCATGTTTCCCTCCTCAAACCAGTAGTGTTGAGCTCCTTCTTTATGGACCCCGGTACCACTCCTGATCCGGTCTCTGAGGATGATGTTTTTGAGGTAAAACATATCTTGGCCTCTAAGAGAGTAAGAGGTAGGATCTATTACCTGGTGGACTGGAAAGGTTTTGGTCCTGAGGAGAGATCTTGGGAGCCTAAAGAGAACATCCAGGCTCCTCTTCTTCTTAAAAGATTTCACGCAGGCTTGAAAAAGAGGGGGAGTAAAGAGGGGGATACTGTTACACTCGGTCCCAGCGCTGGCTCTGCACTCCGTTCTGCTCACTCACCTGTCCCATCTGCTTCTCGGCGTCCTGTGTCCTCCTCCACTTCCTGGCACGCTGCTGGCAGGCCTACAGATAGTCTGCTTAGGACGCGAGGCCGCGCCCACCGTCTCTCTTAAAGGGGCAGCGTGCATTTTTTGAAATAGCTAATTAACCAATGGCTGCGCACTCAGTACTATATCTGGTCACTCCACCATTAGGGAGTGCCGGAGCAACGTGTTCTATCATTGCTACATCCGGTTCTGTTCCTGATCTGTCTGTGCTGCGTCTGCAGTCTCTGTGCTTCGCTGATACTGTTTGTCTCCTCAGATCATTGCTAACCCGTATCTGGCTAACCTGGACAATCTTGGCTATTACTGGCGCAAGTGTCATCCCGTTCCGCCATCAGCCATCCGTACCCGTGGACCGTGACAAGGTCACTGGAGCCAGCCTACTACCATCCGTTCTGGACCAGGACCTTACCCTTCTCCGTCAAGAACCCTCCACGGACTCTGTAAATACCTGTTACCCTTTTGGTCCCTCTGGGACAGCTGCCACGTGTCCGGGGTCTAACTGGAGGTAGCACCTGTGTCCTCCGGGTATTCCATTCTGGTCCTGTTCGAGGGGCCTTACTACGGGTACCCGGGGCTCACTAGTTACGCCCCCTTTGGAGCCCCCCGGACCGCGGTCTCGAGGTTCCACATTAAAAAATAAAAACGAATGTGAACTTCACCACCTCTGCCTCCGCTTCCATTCGTTACAGATGGTATTATTAGTCCCTTTACCGCTTATGACCATCAGGGATGTTACCATAAACCGTTTCACTGCCCTGGACCTTCAGTAATTTTACCATTAACCCAATTACTGCCCTATACTGCCAGGAATGACCTCATTGTTTTTTTCTTCCCATAGACCACCAGGGATGCTATCATGAACCCTTTTCACATATCTTGATCACCAAAGTTGCTCCCATAGATCAATTCTTTTCTACATTGAACCTTAATTAAGGGATAGTACTACCTGACCAAAAACTCTGTCACTGACGTAGACCACCAGGGATGCGATGATTTACCCCTTCATTGTCCTGGACCACCAGGGATGATCTCCATTGATCCCCTGTACCAGCAGGAATGTTGTCACAAACTCTGTCACTGCCATAAACCACCAGGGCAGTGATAATTAGCCATAATACTGCCCTAGACCACCAGGGATAGTTGTATTAACTCTTTTACTCCCCAGAGCACAATAGATTTTACCCATAATCATTCATTATCCTTGTCCATCAGGAACATTATCATTTGTCCCTTTACTGCCCTAGACGACCAAGGATGTTACCACTGACCACTTCACTGTCATAGACCACCAGAGATGTAACTGTAATCCCCTTCATGTTACTAGACCACCAGGGATGTAAAAAATAAAAAAAAATAGTCCACTAGAGATGTAAGTATAATCCCCCTCATGTCACTAAACCATCAGGGATGTAACCATAAACATCTTCATTACCCTAGACCACCAGGGATGTAACCATAATACCCTTCATTACTCTAGACCACCAGGGATGTAAACATAAACAGCTTTACTACCGTATATCACCACGGATGTAACCATAATACCCTTCATGTCCCTAGACCACCAGGGATGTAACCATAAACAGCTTCATTACCCTAGACCACCAGGGATGTAACCATAAACAGCTTCATTACCCTAGACCACCAGGGATGTAACCACAATCCCCTTCATGTCAGTAGACCACCAGGGATGTAAAAATTAAAAAAAAAAATAGTCCACTAGAGATGTAAGTATAATCCCCCTCATGTCACTAAACCATCAGAGATCTAACCATAAACATCTTCATTACTCTAGACCACCAGGGATTTAACCATAAACACCTTTACTACCGTATACCACCACGGATGTAACCATAATACCCTTCATGTCCCTAGACCACCAGGGATGTAACCAATATCCTCTTCACTGTCATAGACCACCAGAGATGTAAGTATAATCCCTTTCATGTCATTAGACCACCAGGGATGTAACCATAAACACTTTCACTACCCTAGACCACCAGGAATATAAGCATAATTTCCTTCATTTCCCTAGATCACCAGGGATGTAACCATAAACAGCTTCATTACCCTAGACCACCAGGGATGTAACCACCATCCCCTTCATGTCACTAGACCACCAGGGATGTAACCACAATCCCCTTCATGTCACTAGACCACCAGGGATGTAAAAATTAAAAAAAAAATAGTCCACTAGAGATGTAAGTATAATCCCCCTCATGTCACTAAACCATCTGGGATGTAACCATAAACACCTTCATGTCCCTAGATCACCAGGGATGTAACCAATATCCTCTTCACTGTCATAGACCACCAGAGATGTAACCATAAACACATTCACTACCCTAGACCACCAGGGATATAACCACGATCCCCTTCATTTCCCTAGATCACCAGGGATGTAACCATAAAGCCCTTCACTGCCTGCTATAGACCACTAGAGATGTTATCATAATCACATCTTCATGTCCCTAGACCACCAGGGATGTAATCAATATCCTCTTCACTGCTCTAGACCACCAGTTATGTAACCATAATACCTTCACTTCTCTAGACCACCAGGGATCCAACCATTATCCTCATCAGGGATGTTGGGAATATTTAAACCAAGGGGATGGAAGGGAATACAAAAATAATACATATATTCCACCATTGCTGCTCTCCTGATCTCTGAGACGATCTTTGTACCTGCCAGAATTCCAAACTTTGCTGAAATTCATAACACAATTGATTTCTTATGGAATAATTCGCTGATCGCTAGGTAGAACCTAACGGTTGCTTACAGTCCCCCTAGATCTGAGGAAGAGCATCCCATACAAGTACGGCATCCGGGACATCCTTAGTCATGTAGTTTGTAAAGAGGTCCGTCAATAGCTGATACAGCAGCTTCCTACAATAGGTGGCGCTAGAGAGACAGCTTTCTTTCTTCTGAAGTAGAACTTATTTGCATACCTTCTTTCCCAGGGGGCATTGCCTGGTTTCTAAGACCCCCTTTAAAAGTTAGTAGTCTTCATAAAGAGAAAGATTATGTCACGCTGTGACAATCTTTGGTAAGGAAGATGTCCCTGGAATTCGAATCCTATCTTTCCCTGTCCCGGGGTACTCTTGAAGGTAGAGAGGCCTGAGTCACCGACCTTACTATGCTCCTGTTAAACCCTGATCTGTCCGCTCCTCCAACCCGTGAGGCATGGGACAAAAATGTTATTTAGACAAGGCACAAAGACAAAACAGGGATAACAGAAAGCAACAAACATACAAACACTCACCAAAGGTAGAGTGGTATATAGGGAAGGATAGGAATGTACCAACCAAATGGGATTAGGACAATGAGGAAAGCATACACCGAAAAACAGCTTGCAACAATCTCCAATTCAAGACAACGTCTCCAAGGAGCTAGGAAGCAAAGCTCTCACTGGCAAGGCAGAGAGGGTCTGGACAGATTTTTTAGGGAGAGGAAATGACCAGATCAGAAGCAGCTGAAAATGGAGCCGCAAGTTTCTAATCAGCATAGAAAGGGTTGTTAACCGCTTCAGCCCCAAAGGAAACCAAATCCATTGGGACGCAAACACACAGGCTAAATGGAAGATCTGCGATTCACACACGTAGTGATCTTCTAACCCCCAGAGCTCCCAGGGGACGGGACACACTTGTGACAGATTATCCCCTAAACACAATATTCTCAAATTCAGAAAATCTAAATCTCGGCGTATTTGTAAACCACTTAATTCCTGCTGCAAATTATAGTAAAAAAAAACCAGTTTGCTATCAGTAAATTAGCCGGCGCAGTAGGGTAGATCAGGTCATATTTGCAGTTATTTTCAGAAATACACAAAACATTGAGGCATCAGCAGATAATCTGGAAATTAGACACCTGCTGTTCCCTCGTGTGATGAGCAACAACATAACCACAGATGTAATGAAGACAAAGCCACAGAGGAGCCTCGATCTCTGGGAGCCGAGAATCCAGCCTGTTATGTTATGTCCGGGGCTCCGTCAGCAGAATGCATGTCTTCATACATCGGAGAAGCCTCTATGGCTTCCAATGCTTAAAACATGGAATTTTCTGTTTTAATTTTTCATCGATCAACATTCCGTGCTCATTATTTTCAGTTTATGTCTGTACAGCAGTCAGATCTGATAATTTTTTATTTTCATGGTCCAAATTCACTGTTGATCCTTGAGTTACACAATAATATTCTTGGTTTCCTGCGGCTGCCACTAGGTGGAGCTTATGAGCTCATTGAAGACATTTATTATTATTTAGAGTGCAGTGAGCTCCCCCTAGTGGTAGCTGAAAAATGTTTTCATATAGCGGAAAAAGAAAGTTGGAGCTTTGTAATTATTTTTTTATTTATTTTCAAGGTTGAAATTCCCTGTTTTCCATCACTTGACGATAAAATTCTAGATATATTCGGCTACATCTAGGAGGAGATTAGGAGATTATTGAAGACATGTATTATTGTTTAAGGTGCAATGAGCTCCCACTAAAAGCAGGTGGGAGCTTTATATTTGTCTCTGTTCAGATTTACTATGAAATTAGTCTGTATCGCCTGCATAAATATAGAATTAAATGAAAAAAATGTGACTACCTGTAGCCACCACTAGAGGGAGCCTAGGACTTTACTGCAGTTTTTTTTTTATTGATTTATCTGTATAAACAGCGTTCAATAAGTTCCCTCTAGTGATTTCTGGAAGCAGTTGAGAAAGAAGATGTGGCTCATAAGTGGAGAAAGATGCATATTTTTCTAATTTATGCAAAAGTATATTGCATGTAGCCTTATTGTTATATTGTGGATATATATAATATAATATATATATATATATAATATATATATATATAGTGGTGGAAAAGTTTTGGGAAGACCTAGCCACGACCCATCTTCAATGCTCTTACTCAGGGAAGGAGGTTGTTGGCCAAAATCTTGCGATACATGACCCCATCCATCCTCCCTTCAATACGGTGCAGTCGTCCTGTCCCCTTTTCTTAAAAGGACCCCAAAATATGATGTTTCCTCCACCATGCTTCATGCTTGGGACTGTGTTCTTGGGATTGTGCTCATCCTTCTTATTCCTCCAAACACGGCGAGTGGAGTTGATACCAAAAAGTTCTATTTTGGTTTCATCTGACCACGTGATCTTCTCCCATGCCTCTTCTGGATCATCCAGATGGTCATTGGTGAACTTCAAACATGTCTGGACATGTGCTGGTGTGATCAGGGGGACCTTGTGTGTCCTGCAGGATTTTAATCCATGACAGCATAGTGTGTTACTAACAGTAATGTTAGAGACTGTGGTCCCAGCTCTCTTCAGGTCATTGACCAGATCCTCCCGTGTAGTTCTGGGCTGATTCCTGACCTTTCTCAGAATCATCCTTACCGCACGGAGGTGAGATCTTGCATGGATCCCCAGACTGAGGAAGATTGACAGTCATCTTGTGCTTCTTCCACTTTCTAATAATTGTGTAGACAGTTGTTGCCTTCTCCCCAAGCAGCTTGCCTATCGTCCTGTAGGCCATCCCAGCCTTCTACAGGTCTACAATTTTGTCCCTGGTGTCCTTAGACAGCTCTTTGGTCTTGGCCATGGTGGAGAGGTTGGAGTGTGATTGAATGTGTGGACAGGTGTCTTTTATACAGGTAAAGAGGTCAAACAGGAGCAATTAATCCAGGTAATGAGTGCAGAGTAGGAGGCTTCTTACAGAAAAACTAACAGGTCTGTGAGATCCAGAATTCTTGCTGGTCAGGGATCAAATACTTATTTCATGCAATAAAATGCAAATTAATTATGTGAAAATCTTACAATGTGATTTTCTGGCTTTTATTTTTAGATTCTGTCTCTCACAGGTGAAGTGTACCTACGATAACAATTACAGACCTCTCCGTTCTCTGTAGGTGGGAAAACTTGCAAAATCGGCAGCGTATCAAATACTTATTTCCCCCTACTGTATATATAGATAGCAAAAATATTTATGTTATAAATATTATTTCACTCAAGAGTTTTAATAATTATTAAAACTCTAGGACACAGACACATAAACCTAATCTCTATTCTTACATCTCTCGATTTATGTTGGCTGGCTTCCATGAGGCTATGGCCCGGATTCATCAAAGTGTCTGTGCCATAGAACTGTCGTAAAACACTTTGAAAGGTTGATTTGATCTTTTTTTTCATTCTCAGGGTTCAAATTCACTGTCTTCCATCAACTGACCATAGAGTTACATGATAAAATTCGATTTACCTTCGGCTGCCACTAGGGGGAGCTGATGAGCTTATTGAAGACATTTATTTTTATTATTATTATTATCATTATTATTATTATCATTATTTAGTGTGCAGCGAGTTCCCGCTAGATATAGCTGATTTTATTTTTCATATAACTGTGTAAAGAAAAATCAGGTTGGTGCTCTGTATTTGACTCTGTAAAGATATATTGTGAAATTTGTCTCGCGTTTTCTAACTATTTATATATGATAAAATAATTAATGTTTGAAGGTGGTATCTTCTCATAGGTGTCTTCCATTTCCAAGTTCATCCTTCCTTGAAACGTGGAGAACATAATGGAGATCCCTCTTGTGGTGTCTCAAAGCAGCCATATTTTTTATTGTGTATGATTTTGCAGATGCTTTTTTTGCAGCCCCAACTGCATATATTAATATTATATTTATATTGGAATCCAACATTAATATCCCAGTGTATAGCCCTAACGCCCCTAAAAAGATATAGAGATCAATGATAAAAATTCTGACTACCTGTAGCCACCACTAGAGGGAGCTAAGGACCTTACTGCAGACAGCTTTCCCTTGATTTCTCTGTATAAATAGTATTCAATAAGCTTCTAAGCTCCCTCTAGTGGCAGCTATTGGTAGTTAGAATTTTGTGATGCCATTTTATGTAACGGTACAGAATAAACTTTGCTGTGTGTATATATGAGTATATATGAGAAATTATGCTATTTCTGGCCATTATATGACTTGTATCCTGCATTTACGCCAGTATCCCCTTTGCAGGCTTCCTCTCTAATTTTCAATTGTCTCTGAGCTAGTGGAAGGAAACTAATTCCTATGATGTCTCAAATACACACAGACTTGAGGGAATATTGAACCCAATATATTTTATATTGAACTCTACATCGGATTGGTAACCAGTGCAATGACTGGCACAGGGTGGATGCATCGGTGTAACGGTTGGCATGGAATATGATCCTTGCTGCTACATTCAGGAGGAGCCCTGTAGACTCTAGGCAGCACGTCTGCATTGAGGAGGAGTGTGGAGTGTAGACTGAGCATGTGCACCTGTAGGAGTGATGAAGGTGATGTTCCACTCCTTGATATCTCAAGTGGTGAAATGTATTCTATATTAATGCATATTGTCAAGGGTAACACCCACTGGGGCTTCAGTCTAGCCTAGACAGGGTTAACTGTAAAGGCCGGAGCTGTTTGGAGGGGGGGAACTGAACGTTAGTGTCAAGTTCAGGAAGTGACAGTTCAGTGCAGGATAATCGTGTGAAGTGACAGTAGCAGTCTCACACAGTGGGCTGCTAGGGACAGCATGGGTCTTATACTCGGGGCAGTGGATTGCCAAAAATTCTCTGTGATTCCATCTACTGACCTTGGGGAACCTCGCAATGGATGTCAGGGGGCCTTGGGTGCACTCAGCCTGTGAAGCTAAAGGGAAAGATAAACTCAGACTCTATGAGGCAATCCGAGTGCACTGCTAGTGGCGGAGACTTTCTTGTGCTAGTGAGGATAGCAAGAGGGACAGTCCATCTATAGCAAGAACCAGGGCTGAAGTTGTATCCGGTACCTGTGGGAACGATGACAAAACCTGTGTCCTCTGGATTAATAGCTGCCAAGGTTCCAGAAGAGGAAAACCTGGAGCCAATGGGGCCTGTAGGCCAGAAGTAAGTGTGACGCACCCCATACACAGCAGCGCACCGGGACGGGGACACGTACTGTAGGTAGTGCCAGAGCGAGTGGGAGCAACAACTCGCCCACGACTATGGGAGGTGGAAAGAGAGTGCTTTTATCACCTAAATGTGGATTTAAAATGACCAAAATCTTTGAGAGCCACTGATGGCTGCAGTACTCCAATATGCACCTTGACAAATTGTTTTGCTAACAGGTCCAGTCCTAAACAATCGCACATATGAAGAAAAGGCCATTGATTCGTATTCCTGGAATGCTGCTTAAAGGGAATCTGTCAGCAAATTTTGTCATGTAATCCGAGAGCAGCATATTGTAGGGGCAGAGAGTCTGATTCCAGTGATGTGTCACGTGCCCAGCAGCTTGATCTAGTTTCGATACAATCAGTGTTTTATCAGCAGGAGATTATCACTGCAGGACTAGGTATCTCGTGCCTCCTAGTCTGGCAGCTTGCTGAGAGTGGAAGCAGCCAATCAGTGTTGTGGGCGGGGTTATGCATTCCGAGCTATGGTAGATCTGCAGCAGAGAAAACACTGCAGCACCCAGTAAACTAAATGACGCATCGCAGGAATCAGGGTCTCTGCCTCTACATCATGCTCCTGTCAGATTAAATAGCAAAAAAAAAACTGCTGACAGATTCCCTTTAAACTTTACAAGGGATCAATTAGAATTTTACCGATTTGTTAGAATTTGGTTGGGAAATTAAAACCACATTGAATTTATGTAATGTGAGATTTTCTTCAGGCCCCAGAAATTAAAATAAAAAAAAATTGATAAAAAAAAGTATAAAAATTACTTTCACCTGGCCTTCACCTGTGTCGCCGCACGGTCCCTTTCCAGTACAATGGTCGTCTTGTGTCTGGTCACCGGTGTGGTCCCTTAGACATCTTTGACACACCGGGGTCTGGCATCTTTGACACATTTTTGGCACGTCCAGACATTGCCGGATCTATTCAGTGCTTGTGGCACCAAAGATGTCATTGATGACCAGGCGGAAAAAAATTGGACTGGACCAGGGCTGAGCAGTGGGACGGGGTAGCTCTAAGTAAGATTTTTCTTTTTTGCTTTTTTGACCCTATAAGATCGGAAACACTTTCAGATTGGCCTAAAGTTAGACACAAAAAAATGGGTAAATCCCAAATTTTTGTAAAAACTCCAAACTTGCTTTGCTCAATCTTTACAGCTGAATATTTTATTTTTTAGAACTTTCGAGCGTCAAAATAATTTCCATTTCTAATCGAACCCACACAACAGTGAAGACGGGAGTTTATTATCATGTACAGCGTGCAGGCGGACACGTTCTGTTCTCTTCTGTCTCCTCCCGGCTCATCCACGGGACCAAATTTCCAAAAGACGGAGCAGAATTTTCTTCGGAAGGAGAAGGTCCGCGGGATCTTCACACTATGGATGAAGCACATGTCATGTAATGATTAACCCTCAATGCTGCAATGAGAAGAACTCCACCCACTAACGATTCACAATCCCCTCCGAGACCCCGACACAGCGCACCGCATCCCACACATGAAGCCGAGGTGCTGCTCTGGTAGGTGCCATCATCCTCAGCGTCCTCCGCAGAGCATGTACATGGCCGCAGCTGCGGTGTATTATGAGGTTCTGCAGCAGCTGAGGTGTATTGTGAGGTTCTGCAGCAGCTGAGGTGTATTATGATGTTCTGCAGCAGCTGAGGTGTATTATGATGTTCTGCAGCAGTTGAGGTGTATTATGAGGTTCTGCAGCAGATGAGGTGTATTATGAGGTTCTGCAGCAGCTGAGGTGTATTATAAGGTTCTGCAGCAGCTGAGGTGTATTATGATTCACTGCAGCAGCTGAGGTGTATTATGATGTTCTGCAGCAGCTGAGGTGTATTATGATTTTCTGCAGCAGCTGAGGTGTATTATGATGTTCTGCAGCAGTTGAGGTATATTATGAGGTTCTGCAGCAGATGAGGTGTATTATGAGGTTCTGCAGCAGCTGAGGTGTATTGTGAGGTTCTGCAGCAGTTGAGGTGTATTATGATTCTTTGCAGCAGCTGAGGTGTATTGTGAGGTTCTGCAGCAGCTGAGGTGTATTGTGAGGTTCTGCAGCAGTTGAGGTGTATTATGATGCTTTGCAGCAGCTGAGGTGTATTGTGAGTCTGCAGCTGGTGTGATCTGCAGCAGCTGAGGTGTATTGTGAGCTTCTGCAGCAGCTGAGGTGTTCATTATGATGTTATGAATATTAGAGAAAAAAAGAAAACAAGCAGCCCTCACATGGCTATGTGAACAGGAAAATAAAAAATTTTCAAGAGGAAAAACCAAAGTCCAAAAATGAACAACGCCTGTTCCTTACAGGGAATATGTCATCAGAAAATGAACTATAGTTTAAATCAGTTTTTTTGTGTTAAATGTAATTTTTTTATTTTATGGCCATGGTTTTTTTTTTTCCATATCACAAACTTAGTACAAAATAAAAAATAGAAATCTTGCAATTCTTACACCGGCCACTGGGGGCTTTCCTAGTCTCTAACTTCCTGTAGTTTCAGGAAATACACATGTACATTAGCAGCAATGGACAGACTCCTCCCGTTTGTATCGAAGCATCTAATGAGCGTGAGCAAAGTTCTTTTCGAAGGAAGAGAGAGTAGGGTCGGAGGAGACATTGACTATTGCGATTAGTGGATGCTGGGTTACAAGACGTGTTGAGGGGTTTTCAGTCAATATGTTCCTGCCTCTGATGATAAGGAGACTGATGAAAATTATTTCCGAACTGATAGGAAGTATGAGTCTAAAATTGTATCAGCGGCCAGAGTGAAAATCAGGTGGTGCTTAATGTGGGGGCTGTAACAGCGCCATACACTATGTAGTGGCCATTCTCTGGTACTGCATGTGTGTTCCCATTCACTTCAATGGGAGCTAATTAGCAGTATATATATATATATATATATATATATAATATGTACACACCCCGTGCTGCACTTACAGCTGAATTGAACCTTATAGCTCAAAAACAATCCATTTACCTAGTTAAGACCCTGAGATTGTCAGATGCTCATTATTAATTATTCATGGCAACTATTCATCCTTTATTACAAGTATTTTTTTTTCTGCTGTGTCGTCAAGAAGATCCGAGTGCTTCCTAAATTAATAATGCAGATATTGATTCTACTCGGGGAGACGTTACTGTATTTCACTCTGCTCTTCGCTTTCATCATTGAGCCGGTGCTGATGTTGAGGGTGATGGCACTGATTATGAGTTGTTTTTTTTTACTTTTATCACTTTATATACTAATTTTATGCATTTTTTGGATTATTTGTTATGCTTGGATAGGCTGTTTTTCGCTACAGGCCCTTGGTATCCTCTTCCAGCGAGATGCCCGATCGCATGCCGTAATGATGGCACTTAAAAGAGTCCTGGCTGCAGATCGAATCCCAAAGATCTCACTTTGCGACAAATCAAAAAATTTTAGGGAAAATTCAGAATCATTTCCAGTTGCATAAGGTGACCTCATTCATAGTCTGGTGTCACCACTTTTATGACTGTGACTTTTTTTCCCCCTACTTCTGTCATTGTGACTTTCTGCTACCGCCACTAGATGGAGCTCTCTGCAGACAGATTGATATGGCTCCCACTGAGGATAAAAGGGTTATTCGCATTTCTGACATTTTTGGCTGCACATGCGCAACTATATTCAATGACATAGCAGTGAAAGATTGGCTTTAATAGCTGTGTAAATCCCCCCCAAAAAACAGTGAGCTCCACCTAATGGTGGCTGTGTAAATCCATATACAGAGAGCTCCGCCTAGTGGTGGCTGTGTAAATCCATATACAGAGAGCTCCGCCTAGTGGTGGCTGTGTAAATCCATATACAGTGAGCTCCACCTAATGGTGGCTGTGTAAATCCATATACAGTGAGCTCCCTCTAGTGGTGGCTGTGTAAATCCATATAAAGTGAGCTCCCTCTAGTGGTGGCTGTGTAAATCCATATACAGTGAGCTCCCTCTAGTGGTGGCTGTGTAAATCCATATACAGTGAGCTCCCTCTAGTGGTGGCTGTGTAAATCCATATAAAGTGAGCTCCCTCTAGTGGTGGCTGTGTAAATCCATATACAGTGAGCTCCCTCTAGTGGTGGCTGTGTAAATCCATATACAGTGAGCTCCCTCTAGTGGTGGCTGTGTAAATCCATATACAGAGAGCTCCTCCTAGTGGTGGCTGTGTAAATGCATATACAGTGAGCTCCCTCTAGTGGTGGCTGTGTAAATCCATATACAGTGAGCTCCTCCTAGTGGTGGCTGTGTAAATCCATATACAGAGAGCTCCTCCTAGTGGTGGCTGTGTAAATCCATATACAGAGAGCTCCCTCTAGTGGTTGCTGTGTAAATCCATATACAGTGAGCTCCCTCTAGTGGTTGCTGTGTAAATCCATATACAGTTAGCTCCCCCTAGTGGTGGCTGTGTAAATCCATATACAATTATGTCCCTCTAATGGTGGCTGTGTAAATGCATATGCAGTAAGCTCCCTCTAGTGGTGGCTGCATAATTATATAAATTGACTAACTTATTAGATATGGCATAGGGCACATATGGATCAGGTAAATGACTGATGAATGTTTGAATGCTGCCACCTGCTGGCGTGAGTAGTACTGCAATGCTGCTTATTGCATATTTTATGGAGACAGAAGTGGCGTTAGGTCCCCTTTAAGCTTCATTTTCTCTCTAATCCCATAGTATCTGTGATGCAGCAGGGATTTCCTTCCTGCTCCCTATACTGATACAAGCGTTGATGGTTAGTACTTAGCGCTGTCCATTAATCTTCGGCTCCGTATTGATGGACGTCCTCTCTAGGTTACAGAGTCGGCTTAAAGTCTGGTGTTAGGGATAAGTGACTTCCAAGATAAAAGCTGGGACTCGCTCCAAGGCTTCTGATGGGACTGCGGCCATAAATAATGGAGCAGTGTGGACGCTGACCGTGGAAACACCGAGCGCAGTCATGTCCTCAGGCGTTTATTGGACGTCCATATAGATTATTATTTAATTGGTTCCCCTTTAGGTCGATGTAGCCGAGCTGCAGTACCAGATGCAGCCTATAGAGTGGCGCTGTTTTTGGAGGTAAAACAGAAAACAGACCCTTTATCTAACCTTGCTGAAGACTAAAAGGACATCATGTTACCATCGTAGAGGATTATAAACCTCATACCCAAATTCCTCCCTACAAATCAGAAGGAAAAATAAGGCAGGCGCCTCCTGTGCGATCAGATCCTAGAGGGGTCCGACACCCAACACCTCAACCGACCAGCTATGATCACCTCCAGAAGTGCAGACAGTACAGACACGACTGAAGTCAATAGGAGCTGAGCTGCAGTACCCAGATCGGCCACTAAAGCGTCTATGGCGCTGTGCTATTCTGGCTCCGTCAGACCTTTACATCTGGAGGCGATCACAGCTGATCACTTTAGATGTCGAGTGTCAGATCACTGACTGATCTTGTATTGATTACCAATCCTAAAGGTACTGCCACACTAAACAATCCCGCTAGCGATCACAATAACGACGCATACTAATGCGATCGCTAGCGGATTGTTTCTATATCGCTAAATGCGGCCACATTTAGCGATATAGTTAACGACGCTATCGCCGTTAGCGATCTTCTTAACGACTTTAGCGGTACAAAAGTACCGCTAAATCGCTAAGAAAAGGTGCCACACAGCGATTAGATACTTACCCAGCGGAGCGCCGACGAGAAAATAGGGTCCGGAACGATTCCAGCGACGAGCGAGATCACAGCAGGAACTCGTCGCTGGAAGCTGCCGCACTGAACAACATCGCTAACGGGATCGCTAAATAGTGACGTTTTTTAGCGATCCCGTTAGCGATATTGTTTTAGTGTGGCATACCCTTAAGACTAGGTCATTCATTATTATAAAGGTAGATGACAAGCCCTACATTTTTTCTTATTCATCAATTTTTTACGACTGTAAGGGATTTTATCATGTTTATATCATAATAATATTGAGTAGCGGATTATAAATTCATTATTATATTATAGGGGATTATATCAGTTTATATCTTATATTATAGGGGATTATATCATGTTTATATCCCACATTATATTATAGGGATTATATCATGTTTATATCTTATATTATAGGGATTATATCATGTTTATATCCCACATTATATTATAGGGGATTATATCATGTTTATATCTGATATAGGGGATTATATCATGTTTACATCCTACGTTATCTTATAGGGGATTATATCATGTTTACATCCTACATTATATTATAGGGGATTATATCATGTTTATATCTTATATTATAGGGGATTATATCAGTTTATATCTTATATTATAGGGATTATATCATGTTTATATCCCACATTATATTATAGGGGATTATATCATGTTTATATCTGATATAGGGGATTATCATGTTTACATCCTACGTTATCTTATAGGGGATTATATCATGTTTATATCCTACATTATATTATAGGGGATTAGATCATGTTTATATCTTATATTATAGGGGATTATATCATGTTTATATCCTCTATTATATTATAGGGGATTATATCATGTTTATATCTGATATAGGGGGTTAGATCATGTTTATATCATATTATAGGGGATTATATCATGTTTATATCCTCTATTATATTATAGGGGATTATATCATGTTTATATCCTCTATTATATTATAGGGGATTATATCATGTTTATATCCTACATTATTTTATAGGGGATTATATCATGTTTATATCCTACATTATATTATAGGGGATTAGATCATGTTTATATCTTATATTATAAGGGATTATATCATGTTTATAGCCCACATTATCTTATAGGGGATTATATCATGTTTATATCCCACATTATCTTATAGGGGATTATATGATGTTTATATCTGATATAGGGGATTGTTATGTTACGGTAGCTGAGGAGTGCAGGTAAAAAAGGCAATACACCAGAGCAGTTGGAATCTATGGGATTGCAGTACCCTGACTAACCACCACAACTAGAGGCAGCCGTGGAGCGTTCCTACGTTGGTCCTAGACGCCTCGTCACAGCCTGAGAAACTAACTACACCTAAAGATAGAAATAGGAAAGCTATCTGCCCCGGAGCAGAACCCAAAAGATAATAGAAAGCCCCCAAACAAGTAATGGCGGTTAGACAAGAAGAAATACTGACACAGAAAGAAAATAGAATGAGCAAACGCTGGGGCCCAAACTAACTAAATAGAAAAGGATAGGAAGGGTACTTACTGCAATCCCAGAAAACCCTGAAAAACACCAACTCTACTAATTTCAAAATCACCTGAGATCACACGACCTCTGCCACCTAAATTAGTTCTCTGGTGTAAAAAATCAAAACAGCAGCCACTGAAAAAAAACTGGAAAAAGCAAAAGTACAAAACACAGTGGCTGAACTAAACTGAGAGGGCAAAAGCCCCCGGAGGGACCCAGAAGGCCCCCACAGAAGTGCAGGACAAAATGCAAAAATATAGCAAAAACACAAAATAAGAAATTGTCTTATCTGATAGCAGGAGATGCAGACACGACACAGCAGGCTACAAGGGAAACTGGAAAGAAGGATTCAGACCAGAACAATTGATCACCGGCAACCCTGATGGGAAAATGATTCCCTTAAATAAGACCAATCAGTAACACCTGATTCCCAATCCTCACTAGTACCGCTTGTAACCACCAGAGGGAGCCTCTGCTCAGAACTCATCTCAAACCCATTCACAACAGTACCCCCCCCTTGAGGAGGGGTCACCGAACCCTCATTTGAGCAACCAGGTCGGTCAGGATGAGTTCTATGATACGCACGGATAAGTCTCCTAGCATGGATGTCCGAAGCAAACACCCAAGAATTATCTTCCTGACCATAACCTCTCCATTTAACCAAATACTGGAGTCTTCGTCTAGAAAAACGAGAATCCAATATTTTCTCAACCACATACTCCAGATTGCCCTCAACCAAAACAGGGTCAGGAGGCACAGCAGCAGGAACCACTGGCTCAACAAACCTCTTCAACAAGGACTTGTGGAACACGTTATGGATCTTAAATGTCCCTGGAAGAAGCAAACGAAAAGAAACAGGATTAATAATCTCCATGATCTTATAAGGTCCAATGAACCTAGGCTTAAATTTAGGAGATGCTACTCTCATAGGAATATTCTTTGAGGACAACCAGACCAAGTCCCCCACTTTAAACCGAGGACCATCAGTCCTATGCCGGTTAGCAAACCGCTGGGCCTTCTCCTGAGAGAGGGACAACCTCTCCACTACCTGGTCCCAAATCTGCTGCATACGCTCAACAACAGAGTCAACACCTGGACAGACAGAAGCCTCCGTCTGTCCTGAAGAAAATCGAGGGTGAAACCCAGAATTACAGAAAAACGGAGACATCAAAGTGGCAGAGCTAGCCCTATTATTAAGAGCAAACTCAGCCAAAGGCAAAAAAGAGACCCAGTCATCCTGATCAGCAGACACAAAGCATCTTAGATAAGTCTCCAATGTCTGGTTTGTTCTCTCAGTTTGACCATTGGTCTGAGGATGAAATGCCGAGGAGAAAGACAATTGAACACCCAGTTTAGAACAAAAAGTCCTCCAAAATCTGGAAACAAACTGGACTCCTCTGTCAGACACAATGTTCTCAGGAATGCCGTGTAAACGAACCACGTGCTGAAGGAACAACGGCACCAATTCAGAGGAGGAAGGCAACTTAGGTAATGGCACAAGATGTATCATTTTGGAAAACCTATCACAAATTACCCAGATGGTGGTCATTCTCTGAGAAACAGGAAGATCGGAAATGAAATCCATAGAGATATGGGTCCATGGTCTCTTGGGCACAGGCAATGGCATCAACAAACCACTAGAGCGAGAGCAAGGCTTGGAGCGAGAGCAAGTCCCGCAGGACTGCACAAATTCCCTGACATCGCGAGACAAGGTAGGCCACCAAAAGGACCGACTAACCAAGTCTCTGGTACCAAAAATTCCGGGATGCCCAGCCAATGCGGAACAATGAATCTCAGACATCACACTCTTTTTCCATTGGTCCGGGACAAACAATTTTCCAACAGGGCAGCGCTCGGGCCTATCCTCCTGACACCCCTCCAGAGCAAGTCTCAAATTGGGCGAGATGGCGGAAAGAACTACACCCTCCTTCAAAATAACAGAGGGATCAGATAGCTCAGGAGAGTCCGCAAGGAAACTCCTCGAGAGGGCATCCGCCTTAACATTCTTAGTGCCAGGAAGAAAGGAAACCACAAAATTAAAACGTGTGAAAAACAAGGCCCACCTGGCCTGTCTAGGATTGAGTCGCTTGGCAGATTCCAGATAGACCAGATTCTTATGGTCCGTAAGGACCACCACCTGATGTTTGGCTCCCTCCAGCCAATGTCTCCACTCTTCAAAAGCCCACTTCATGGCCAATAACTCCCGATTACCCACGTCATAATTACGTTCAGTAGGAGAAAATTTTCGAGAGAAAAAGGCACAAGGGTTACTTTTAGAGGTCTCTGGATCTTTTTGGGACAAAACGGCACCTGCCCCAATTTCAGAGGCATCAACCTCCACCTGAAATGGCAGAGAAACATCAGGCTGCCGTAGAACAGGAGCAGAAGTGAATCTCTGCTTAAGTTCCTGAAATGCAGAGACTGCCTCAGGAGGCCAATTCACCACATCAGAACCCTTTCTGGTCAAATCAGTTAATGGTTTAACAATAACAGAGAAATTACCAATAAATTTACGATAAAAATTGGCAAAACCCAAAAATCTCTGAAGAGCCTTTAATGAAGTAGGTTGGACCCAATCACAGATGGCCTGAACCTTGACCGGGTCCATTTCAATGACAGATGGGGACAAAATGAATCCCAGAAATGAGATCTTCTGTACGCCAAAAAGACACTTTGATCCCTTCACATACAGAGCATTCTCTCTCAAAATCTGGAATACAGTTCGAACATGTTTCACATGAGAGTCCCAGTCATTAGAAAAAATCAAGATATCATCCAAGTAAACAATCAAAAACTTGTCCACAAAATCCCTGAAAATGTCATTCATGAAGGACTGGAAGACGGAAGGAGCATTAGTGAGCCCAAAGGGCATCACAAGGTACTCAAAATGCCCTTCAGGGGTGTTAAATGCCGTCTTCCATTCATCCCCGTGCTTAATGCGAATAAGGTTATACGCCCCCCTGAGGTCAAGCTTGGTAAACCAAGTAGCGTTTTTCACCCTGGAAAACAGGTCAGAAATCAAGGGTAACGGGTATTGATATTTCACAGTAATATTGTTCAAGAGACGATAATCAATACACGGCCTTAATGAACCATCTTTTTTGGCCACAAAGAAAAAACCGGCACCTAAGGGTGAAGAGGATGGTCTGATATGACCCTTCTCCAATGATTCCTTGATATAAGACCGCATAGCGTCATGTTCAGGTACAGACAAGTTAAAAAGGCGACCCTTAGGGAATTTACTACCTGGCACTAATTCAATAGCGCAGTCATAGCTCCTATGGGGAGGTAAGGATGCAGATTTACTTTCGCTAAACACATCAGAAAAATCAAACAAAAAGTCAGGAACATCCTCAGCCTGGGGGGAGGCAGAAAAAACAGGAGTGTTGGTATTAACACATTGGCAGCCCCAACTGGTTACAGACACAGATTTCCAATCCAAAACAGGATTATGAGACTGTAACCAAGGGAAACCCAGCACGATAATGTCATGCAGATTATATAGAACCAAAAATTTGCAGCACTCCTGGTGATCAGGTTCAACCCTCATTATCACCTGAGTAGAAAACTGGGTTTATTCTCAGCCAAAGGGGTAGAATCGATCCCCAGTAGGGAATAGACTTCTGTAGGGGTATCAAGGGAAATCCACAACGTTTAGCAAAATCATAATCCATCAGGTTAATAGCTGCTCCAGAATCAACGAAAGCCTGAGCAGAAAATGAGGACAGAGAGCATATCAGAGTGACAGTTAATAAAAACTTAGTCTGAACACTACCCAAGACAACTGAGCGTGCAAAATGTCTTCCCCGCTTAGGGCAGACTGAAATAGCATGAGAGGCATCACCACAGTAGAAACATAACCCATTGCGCTTTCGAAACTCATGACGCTGTGCCCCAGACACCACTCCATCACACTGCATGGGCTCAGCAGCTGGCTCACAAGGCAACACCACTCCACGCATACTTCTCCGCTCACGCAAACGTCTGTCAATTTGAATCGCTAATGACATAGAATCATTGAGACCAGAGGGACAGGGAATCCCACCATAACATCCTTTACATTATCCGACAGACCCTTCCGGAAAAGGGCCGCCAAAGCGTCGTCATTCCATTTGGTCAGGACTGCCCACCTACGGAATCTCTGACAGTATAACTCAGCGTCATCAAGCCCCTGATTTAATGCCAACAAGGCTTTTTCAGCTTGATCAGTGACATTAGGCTCATCGTACAATAACCCCAAAGCCTGAAAAAATGCATCAACATCACTCAAAACAGGATCCCCAGGTATCAGGGAAAAAGCCCAATCCTGAGGATCGCCGCGCAGGAGAGAGATGATAATTTGAACCTGCTGCGCTGCGTTTCCTGAGGACTTAGATTTTAAGGCAAGAAACAATTTACAATTATTTTTGAAATTCTGAAACTTAGCTCGATCCCCTAAAAACAAATCTGGCATGGGAATCCTAGGTTCCACAACAGGCAACCTAGCAAGATATGCAGCAATACTCTGAACCTCAGTGGCAAGCTGATCCACACGGCCAGACAACCGTGCAAACTCCATTGAGAGAAAAAATCCTCCCCAGCACCCAGAGACACAGAGGAAAAAAAAATGCAACAAACAGAAAAATATCTCTGACAACTTTTCTTCCTTCAAAATATTTTTTCCCTTCTGTGAGTACCATACAATTTTTATGGCCGGTGATACTGTTATGTTACGGTAGCTGAGGAGTGCAGGTAAAAAAGGAAATACACCAGAGCAGTTGGAATCTATGGGATTGCAGTACCCTGACTAACCACCACAACTAGAGGCAGCCGTGGAGCGTTCCTACGTTGGTCCTAGACGCCTCGTCACAGCCTGAGAAACTAACTACACCTAAAGATAGAAATAGAAAGCTATCTGCCCCGGAGCAGAACCCAAAAGATAATAGAAAGCCCCCAAACATGTAATGGCGGTTAGACAAGAGGAAATACTGACACAGAAAGAAAATAGAATGAGCAAACGCTGGGGCCCAAACTAACTAAATAGAAAAGGATAGGAAGGGCACTTACTGCAATCCCAGAAAACCCTGAAAAGCACCAACTCTACTAATTTCAAAATCACCTGAGATCACACGACCTCTACCACCTAAATTAGCTCTCTGGTGTAACAAAAACAGCAGCCACTGAAAAAAACTGGAAAAAGCAAAAGTACAAAACACAGTGGCTGAACTAAACTGAGAGGGCAAAAGCCCCCGGAGGGGACCCAGAAGGCCCCCACAGAAGTGCAGGACAAAATGCAAAAATATAGCAAAAACACAAAATAAGAAATTGTCTTATCTGATAGCAGGAGATGCAGACACGACACAGCAGGCTAAAAGGGGAAACTGGAAAGAAGGATTCAGACCAGAACAATTGATCACCGGCAACCCTGATGGGAAAATGATTCCCTTAAATAAGACCAATCAGTAACACCTGATTCCCAATCCTCACTAGTACCGCTTAACCACCAGAGGGAGCCTCTGCTCAGAACTCATCTCAAATCCATTCACAACAGGGGATTATATCATGCTTATATCCTACATTATATTATAGGGAATTATATCATGTTTACATCCTACATTATCTAATAGGGGATTATATCATGTTTACATCCTACATTATCTATAGGGGATTATATCATGTTTACATCCTACATTATATTATAGGGGATTATATCATGTTTACATCCTACATTATATTATAGGGGATTATATCATGCTTTGTTCAGTCTCCTGCTTGTTTGCAAAATTTCAGATTACTTTGCTGGAAATAATGTGCCGGATTAGGACATTTTGAATGAATACTTTTTTTTTCAGAATTTTGTTTTTTTACAGATATTTCCCATTGTTGCTCGTTCTTCGCGGGTAGCACAGGAGCGGGTGTCGTCCGGCTCAGCACATCAATACTTATCCAGGTAAACTGTAAATGGCAGCCATATCATTCAGTAATGCTGGAATAGGAGACTCACCTCTCTCCCCTGTGGTCACCAGTGGTATTGCGTTTTTTTGTTTTTTTTTTGCAGGTTTTTATACTACATATTTGCTTGTTTCTACACCTCCCTCCCCCTTTCCTAAAAGGGCCCTTCCATAAACATGCTTATACACCTTCAATAACTGTCGCCCACTGATATTCTTGATTCCTCCATGTAAGGCTGTGCCGAACGTGCATGTGTTTTCAATAGGAGAGGGGAATCTCCTATGGGATCAAGGGGTCGACATAGTGAAACCCATCGTGCCCAATTTTTTTTTACCCCTGTACCTTAAGTCAATGGAGGGAGTCGATCCTATTATTAGTCTTGATGACAGCTCGCTGAACGATCTAAATTGACAATCTATGCTAACGTATATGGATTTAATTTTTTTATTTACCACTGTTTGTGACATCAGATGTCCCCAAAAACAAGGAATGAAGAATTTCCAAAGAAAGCAGCTTTCCTAGTATCCATGATTCCTGTACATTCCAGTATGCTACAATTTACTTGTTTGTGAGCTCCCTCTAGTGGCTACAGATTGTATTTACAGGATGTGATTGTGATACTTTAATATCACAGTTTGAAACATTGTATCAGAATTTAAAGGGACAGTAAACCTAAAGTGACAGACGTTAAATATGTATACATCGGGGATTTATCAGATGTTTCTGGAGGTTCTAAGAACTGAAGATATGGGACATAATGTAATATTTGTAGGAAGCCGGGATTTTTCTGGATTTCTTCTCACTATTCCCTCTGAGCAGTAGTTTGCATTGGAAGCACATCACATGTAGAAAAGATACTTTAGACTTAGATGTTGACATGAAAGTCCTCGAATCTCTCTACTACACCAGCCCTTGCTGCTGCAGAACCTCACATTCCTTACTCCAGCTGCTGCAGAACCTCATAATCCGCGCTCCGGCTCCTGCAGAACCCTTTATGTTAAGGAAAGCATATTTATATAAATTGCTCCTTGTCTGCCAAACTATCTTTTAAACAAAAAAAAGAGGTTCTTCAGCAGTTTGGGTTATAAACAGTCTACTGTATTTGTCCTAGCTGCTGCAGAACCTCATAAATCAAACCCAACTTTTGGAAGAACTTTTGTTTTCGGAGTAGAAGCTTACGCCTGTGACTGACATAAGGCTGCTCCTTCTCTTAAAAAAAAGGTGTTCTGCAGCAGCTGGAGGATATATTTAGTCTGTACTATCAAATTAAAGAGTATTATGTGGTCAGAAAGTCGTCATTTACCCTCCAGCTCCTGCAGAACCTCTTTGAATTAAAAGGATGGGGTCTATATCAATCGGTTCTTTGCTGACATTATACAACCTTATGTCAACCATGAAGTGACTGATATGATCGCCATCTTTTTTCTTCAAAGAGGTTCTGCAGGAGCTAGTTGTTCTGCAGCATCCATAAAAGCATCTGTATATATTATACACTGCTCCAACTGCTGCAGTACCTCTTTGAGAAAAAAAAAATGGTGTTCATATCAGTCATTTCATGTTTGGCATAAGGCTATATAAACACACACACATATCTTTCTCTGCAGCAGCCGTATATATTATATACTATCCTAGCTGCTGCAGAACCTCTTACTTAACAGACAAGCTCCTGCGGAAAATCAGTGATCTTTAAAAGGTCATGCTTTTTCTATTAAAAAAGTGAAATAAAAGAGGTTCTGCAGAAGCAGCTTGTCTGTTATAGTCTGTGAGCTGGGTTTCCATCCTTATTAGCCCCGGGCTACTGACTGATGCAATGGCGTCTGGTTACTTGCCCCCATTTATATAAATATAGTCATTCCAAGGGAAAAAAATGTTTCTGATGGCTACAAATCAAAAGCCGAGTCTGCTCTGTTTCGACGATGAGAGATTTCCAAAAATAAGCGCCATATGGTTCTGATTTACTAGTGGGAGACCTCACTGGACGGCGCTGGATAAAATTGGATGCAGAAGAGCCGAAGTTTGTCCGCAGCCCAGACCACTGGCAGCTCCGATGTGACTGATTATAGAGATCATCAATGTGATGACAGAGGTCACATCCATGAAAACTACTGACTGAAACCTGGTGGAAAGTGTTCAGTTTTCCTGCAGTGCCTCCAGAGGTGAAATAAAGTATTGCGCAATGTCTAGAGAAATCAATTCCCCATAGATGCATTGATTCAAACTGGTGGGATCTGTATCTGGCGGGATAGGACAAACAGTAACCGGAGTTCATCAGCTGATCAGCTCCGGTGCTCTCACTTACTGCACCGCTGTGTGAGAACTTTCCCACGCAGCAGTGCTGCCGTAAGGGAGATCACTGGAGCAGATCAGCTGATGAACTCCTGTGAACTCTCACGGCAGCTCAGTGCTATACACTGCGGGAGCGATTTCCTCCTGTCAGTGTATCACCAGCGGTCAGGTAGAGGGGTCACAGATGTGACTGCTCTCAAAGTGATCAGGATCGTCGTGGGACATTGTGGATTATCGTCTCGGCGGACAGGTGAGGAATATGGTGGTTTATTATTTTATTTTTGTTGCAGGAGACGTTGGGTTCGGTGGAATTAGGCGAGATCGTAAGAATGATTTAATTAAGATTATTAAAGGAGTCTGTGTCATTATTTCCAATAAATAACTTTATTCTGGGTGTCTGTTTTTATACAATATCACATTGGGGTTACTAATGGATAGGTGTCTTATAGACTCCTCTCCATTACTAACCTCAGGGCTTGATGTCACCTTACAATACAAAGGTGACATCAACCCCACAAATATGAACCCCACTTGCCACCACTAAAGGGCAAGTGGGAAGAACAAGGCTAAGCGCCAGATTTGAAGCATCTTATACTGTAGATGCGCCTTTTCTGGGGCAACTGAGAGCTGATGTTTTCAGTCTGGGAGGGGGCAGTATCCATGGCCCCTTCCTAGGCTATTAATATCAGCCCGCAGCTGTCTGCTTAGCTTTTGCTGGTTAGATTTTATAGGGGGACCCTATGTCAATTTTTTTCTGGGGTCCCCCTGTAAACTAGCCAGTAAAGTCTAAGCAAACCGCTGCAAGCTGATATTAATAACCTGGGAACCTTTATGGCTATTGACTCCTTCCCAGAATATGAACAACAGCTCTCAGCCGTCAGCTTTCCTTCTGCTGGTTATTAAAATTACTAGATGGTGGCCTGATTCTAACGCATTGGTATTCTAGAATATGTATGTAGTTTATTTATGCATGGTCCGCTCCCCCCTCCCCTCCTTGTATTCATGGCTCCGCTCCACCCTCCCATCCTTGTATGCATGGCTCCGCTCCCACCCTTGTATGCATGGCTCCCCCCTCCCATCCTTGTATACATGGCTCCCCTGTCCCATCCTTGTATACATGGCTCCGCTCCCCCCTCCCCTCCTTGTATGCATGGCTCCGCTCCACCCTCCCATCCTGTATACATGGCTCCGCTCCACCCTCCCATCCTGTATACATGGCTCTGCTCCCACCCTCCCATCCTGTATACATGGCTCCGCTGCACCCTCCCATCCTTGTATGCTTGTATGCATGGCTCCGCTCCCACCCTCCCATCCTGTATACGTGGCTCAGCTCCACCCTCCCATCCTGCATACGTGGCTCCGCTCCACCCTCCTATCCTTGCATACATGGCTCCGTTCCACCCTCCCATCCTGTATACATGGCTCCGCTCCACCCTCCCATCCTTGTATGCATGGCTCCGCTCCACCCTCCCATCCTGTATACATGGCTCCGCTCCCACCCTCCAATCCTACATACATGGCTCCGCTCCCACCCTCCCATCCTGTATACATGGCTCCACTCCCACCCTCCCATCCTATATGCATGGCTCCACTCCCACCCTCCCATCCTGTATACATGGCTCCGCTGGGCTCCCCCGTCCTCCCCCCATCATACTTATCCTTCTCGCTCCGTCGCTGCACGTCCCTGCATCTCTATCCCGGCGCGTCAGCTTTTCTTCTGTGGTACGGTCACGTGGTACCGCTCATTAAGGTCATGAATATGGACGCCACGCCTATGGGAGTGGAGTCGGGTCCATATCATGACCTTAATGAGCGGTACTATGTAACCGCACAGGATAGAAGCAGACGCGCCGGGACAGGGATGCCGAGATGGAAGGTGAGTATGTACGTGGAGATGACCCGTGGCTACCGTCGCTGATCTCCCGACGATAGCGATGCCGTGCGTGGTTGAAATCCTGCGCCAATTCATGGCCGGATGTGCCTGTCGCTGATTGGTTGCGTCCGGCCAGGCGCGACCAATCAGCGACGCAGGATTTCCGTTACAGACGGAAGTTATAAGTTAGATAATTATATAGTAGAGCCCACACAATTTTTTTTTTCAGTTTTTTTTCTTTAAAATTAACAGTTGCTGTTTGGTTACAGCCTATGTACGTTCGTTCTGTTAACGCTCCTACATAGGCTGGTGACAATGTGTGTTTGTGTTTACTTATCGGCTTAGTAATGAGGCTGTTGGGCTGACACCTTTGTGGCAATGACAGCTGCTGACACCAAGCCCTATTGCAATTATTCTGATGCTACTGCATTAGCCTGAAAAGGTGGTGCTGAACGAAGAAATTACATCACAAAACTTTTTTTTAAATATTCTTTAGCTCAAAAAAGCCTTCATTGCTGTACAAAAACAGATGCAAAAAAATGCATACAAAAACGCACCAAAAACGCGGCAAAAATGCGTGTTTTTCCACAGCATTTTTCCTGCCAAGAGATGCAAAGACCTTGCAGAAATTTCTGCAAGCAAATACTCAACGTGTGCACATAGCCTTAAAGTATAATCAGCATAAAGTAAGCTTCCTCTCTAATATATATTTGAGTTTGGGGTGCAATCGAAAGCCCTGACTGAGGCTTTTACTCATTTTTGGGGGCTCAAGTTAATTGCGGATCTAATTACTCTTTCTGTTGATCTCTCCACAACACGGACTCAACCGGGATTTGGGTTCAGCTGATCAGGATTTACACAGGACATAGAATAATCCTCTATAAAGATATAAAATCCCTTTATTCAAATATCGTATCAAACCTACACAGTCCCAAAAGAAAAAAATGGGATCCAAATTTTTCAAAAAAAAATCAAAATTTATTTACATACAAATATAGATATTACAGACAATGGTGTACCTAAGTGGTTTAGTTCTTTGCTTCTGTTTTCTGTCCATTGTTTCTTTTACTTGTGCTGACCTATCCTAGGTGCACCATTGTCTGTAATATCTATATTTTTTTGCAAATACATTTTTATATTCTTTTTGAAAAAATTTGGATCCCATTTTTTTCTGATTGGAGTTTGCACTTGGGTTACCACTTCTGTGGCCCATCAACGCTCTTTCACTCCTTCACTAGTGTCCATCCCTAAAGGGGTGTTCTAAAACCATGGAGAAAAGGCAAGCGGAGGCCTATCTCGAATTGGCAGGGACTTCCGGATGTGTGACGATGGAGTTCAGGTAATGTGTGCTTCAGGAGACTGAGCTGAAATGACCGTGGTGGCTCGGCATACGGGTACTTTGTGCTAAATTCCCAAAGATCCTTCTTTACTACTAGGCTAGAACCAAAAAGGCTTCCGATAACCACTCACCCCCGTTTTCCACTCTCCTATTTTTCACCTAGTGAATCATGGAAAACCACCAGTGTCAACCACCAAAGGATGTTCTGGTAACATGGAGATACTGGGTTTAAGCCGAAAGGTCAGTGACAGTGGCAAATAATGAGCACTGAGCAGCCCTGATACCAATAGGACTTGAGCTTAGATACTGTGTGTGGCGGTGGCATCTGGATCATGGGTGCTTGCCAAGTTCTTGCGACATCAGAGGGCTAGCCTCTCCCGATCTCCAACCTGACGCCTGGTGGGTCAGGAAAAGCCACCACTACAGCCAGCCAGTGTCCGGAAGGGTGTTCAGAAACATGGAGACAGGACTGGCATTGGCCTAAACCAAAGTGGCATCCTGATAATGAGTACTGAGAAGGCCTAAGTCAATGAGGCGCTGGCATACAGATATATGGTGGTGGCATCTGGATAATGGGTCTCTGTCGCCTTGCCACTTCTGACGGCCAGACTCTCCCTCTCATCTGACACTTGGTGGGTTGGTGAAAGCCACCGCTACCGCCGATGTCCAAGAAGCTGTTCAGAAACATGGAGACAGGACTCGCATTGGCCCAAACCGTAGTGGCAGAGTGGCATCCAGACAATGAGTACTGAAAAAGGCCTATGACAAATGGCAATGGCGTCTGGAGATTGGGTATTGCGTCCTTGTCATGTCTGACAGTCAGCATCCTATCTGATGGGAAGGAAAGAGCCACCACTACCGCCAGAAACATGGTGTCAAGGGTGTGTCAGAGGCTGCAGACAGTCGCACAGCATCTAGCTGTAGAAGGTCTCTGTGGTTGGCTTTGCAGAAGTCTTCCTAGTCCTTCTGATTCTTGGACCCAGTGGCAAACTTCCCCCAACTCTAATTGACACACCTGGACCTCGGTGTTTATAGACTTCCTGGGAATCGCCGGTGATATTTCATTTTCCCCCTGTTGAGGCTTGGAGATATAGCAGTCGGCTATCTTCCTCTTTGGTGCTGCTGGAGGACCTCTGTTTGATCTCTCTGTTTCTACTCAAGATAAGTGTTCCCCTTGTTTGCCTATCCCATCTGTATTTAGTTGTAGTGGGAATTGACTAGTGCATACCCCGTCCTTCCCTAAGCAGGGCTTATTGCCAGAGTCAGGCAGGGATTAGGTTCCTGCTCGGCGATAGGTGCAGAAACTATATAGGGACGCTTAGGGCAGACAAGGTGACTTTAGATCTCCTCTCTTCCCTAGTGTTGGGGTCCCTTCCCCTCATCCCTTCATGCTGCACTTAGTCTTTACCACACTGTGAGTGACACATGGAGACAGGGCTGGCATTGGCCTAAACCGAGCTGGCAGTTGCCTCCAGACATAAGGCGTTAGCATCTGGATAATGGATACGGCAAAGGCCAAAGTGGCAAATGGAAAAGTAATAAAGTGGATAATCAATAAACTGTACATTTGTATCAGTTCATAGACTGCCATGAAGTTTACAGAGATGATGAAATGCTCCACAACAGTGGCATAAAGCGATTGACCTCTCCCCTCTCTCCTCCCATAATGAACATATTAAATCCGGCGTTTGGCAGTCTTTATCGGCTGGGGGGTCATAACAAGTCCTCAGCCAAATTCCTAAAGTTATTTGAGCCCCGAAGAAAACGCATGAATAATATTGTACATTTTAACTGGGCCCTGTTGGAGATATGATGCAATCCACAGATCTCTTGCTCTGCTTCATGATACTGGCCGCTTCTGCCGTCGGATAGGAGATTACTAAAAAGTTTATCCAGTTTTGAAAGCTAATTATCATATATCCTATTACGGAAATCTAAGTTATGACATGCTCAGGATCCTCATTTCTTGGCCAGATTGGAGAGAGGTTAACAAGAACGGAAGAAATGTCCTTTACTTTTAATTGTTTTGAAAGTCTAATGCTTGATTTTACCTGTGGAGGCACTGTAGGGAAATTCAGCACTTACCACCAGGTTTCTCTATACGTAACAGTCGATCACTGTGATCTGATTATTTTAAAGGCAGATTCTGACATGCAGTAGGTTTTAATATGGAGAAGCCCCTTAACGCTACTATCCATTGGTACAATGTGGGTCAATAGGTTCCCTCCTGTATGAGAAAAGTGAGTAGTTAAATATTAAGGACTCTGTTACAGAACACCTCAGTTGTCCTCTAATATGGCAAAGGTGCCTCTTTAGGCATCGGCGATCACCCACCATTAGCACTTTTTGCAGTGCTTGAGCTTATACACAGCAGCCATTCTGGAAAAAGGAGTTAGAGCATAAAACATAGTGGAAGGAGAAAGTAGGAATTTGAAGGGGTTGGCCAGTGAAAATAATCTCTCGCTTATCCACAGGTCAACTGCTGGTATCTGCAACAATCGACTTTTACCCCAGTTGGAACGGAGAGTGGCAGTGCACTTGCTCGACCACCGATCCATTCATTCCCTATTGGCCTTCCAGAGGATGAATGGAGCTGAGGTCGGCCAAGTGCACTGCCACTCAATTCCAGCTAGGATAAAAGTACACCATTCTGCTGAGCATTTTGGGTCCCAAAATTCGGAACTCCACTCATCTTTAAGTTAAGGGATAACTTTAAGTTAAGGGATAACTTAATCCTGTGGCACGGGGGTAATTTATAGTCACCGGACAACCTTTGTAAGCATGCATATGTTCAAGGGGCCAGTCCAGTGTCGTGGGTCAACTATACTCACCCTGCAGACCAAAATCTTCAGTTTTACTCAATACTACTACATCTAGTATTTTGTATGGCCTCCATGATTTTGAAGGGCAGCACCAAGTCTTCTAGGCATGGAATGAACAAGTTGGTGACATATTCCTACATCTTTTTTCATTCTTCAAGAACGAGCTCTTCCAAAGCCTGGATGCTGGATGGAGAGTGATGACCACTTGTCTCTTCAGAATTCCCCATGGGTGTTCGGTTGGGGTCGGATCAGGAGACATTTGGCCACTGAATCATTTTCATCCTGTTCTTCAGAAATCAAACAGACGTGTGTTTTGTATCATTTTCATGTTGGAAAAGTGCACGTCTACCACGGGCATGGAGTGATAGGAGCATCCTCTCTTTCACTATAGAGCAATACATCTGAGAATTCATGGTACCAGCAACAAAATATAGCTCCCCGACACCAGGATTACTCATACAACCCCAAATAAGGACACTGCCTCCACCATGTTTCACTGTAGGCACCATACATTTTTCAAAATTAATATTTCTAATGAATTCACAGATGTATTGCTCTATAGTGAAAGAGAAGATGGTGCCATCACTTGGTAGATGAGCACTTTCCCCAATATGAGAAAGAGTCATGATTCACGAGTCGTTAAATGGTCAATATTGACCTGTAGGATGGCTGCTTCCAACAGGTGGCGCTATAGAGTGCTAGTCGTTTTTCTCTCTGAAAAGGCAATTTGAATTTTTAATGATCAAAACCTAAATCTGTAGGATTTCTGAAGAACACGGTGTCTCCTGAAATGACCCCAACCAAACACCGATGGGGGATTCTGGAGAGACAAGTGGTCATCATCACTCTCCATCCAGCATCCAGGCTCTAAAAGAACTCGTTCCTGAAGAATGGAAAAAGATAAATATTATTATTATTATTATTTATTTCTATAGCACCATTGATTCCATGGTGCTGTACATGAGAAGGGGTTACATACAAATTACAGATATCACTTACAGTAAACTAACAATCACAGACTGATACAGAGGGGAGAGGACCCTGCCCTTTTGGGCTTACATTCTACAGGATGGTGAGGAAGGAGACAGCGGGTTGGGGATTGCAGCAGTTCCCGTGTTGGTTGAGGCGATATCTCCGGTAGTGGTGAGGAGGCAGCGGGGTCATTGCAGGCTGTAGGCTTTCCTGAAGAGATGGGTTTTCAGGTTCCGTCTGAAGGATCCGAGAGTGGTTGATAGTCGGACATGTTGGGGCAAAGAATTCCAGAGGATGGGGGATATTTGGCAGAAGTCTTGGAGGCGGTTGGGTGAGGAGCGAATAAGTGTGGAGGAGAGAAGGAGGTCTTGGGAGGATCGGAGATTACGTGAGGGAAGGTATCGGGAGATTAGTTCAGAGACATATGGGGGAGACAGATTATAGATGGCCTTGTAGGTCAGTATTAATAATTTGAATTGGATACGCTGAGGGAATGGGAGCCAGTGAAGAGATTTGCAGAGGGGAGAAGGAGAGGAGTAGCGATGAGAGAGATGAATTAGTTGGGCAGCAGAGTTAAGGATGGACTGGAGAGGTGCGAGGGTGTTAGCAGGGAGGCCACAGAAAAGGATGTTGCAGTAGTCGAGGCGGGAGATGATGAGGGCATGCACAAGCATTTTAGTAGATTGAGGGTTGAGGAAAGGACGGATTCTGGGAATATTTTTGAGCTAAAGACGACATAAGGTAGAAAGAGCTTGAATGTGTGGTTTGAAGGACAGGGCAGAGTCAAGGGTTACTCCGAGGCAGCGGACTTCTGGTACGGGGGAAAGCGTGATGTCGTTAATTGTTATAGATAGGTCAGGTAAGGAAGATCTGTGAGATGGGGGAAAGATGATGAGTTCAGATTTGTCCACATTGAGTTTGAGGAAGCGGGAGGAGAAGAAGGAGGATATGGCTGATAGACACTCAGGGATTCTGGACAGTAGAGAGGTGATGTCTGGGCCAGAGAGGTAGATCTGAGTGTCATCAGCATAAAGGTGGTACTGGAATCCGTGGGACTTTATGAGTTGCCCCAGGTCAAGTGTATAGATTGAGAAGAGTAGGGGTCCTAGAACAGAGCCTTGGGGGACTCCAACAGAGAGAGGGTGGGACGAGGAGGTAGTGTGGGAGTGGGAGACGCTGAATGTGCAGTTGGAAAGGTATGAGGAGAGCCAGGACAGGGCGAGGTCCTTGACGCCAAAGGAAGAGAGAATCTATTACGATATGTCGCCTACTTGGAAGACTTGGTGCTGTCTTTAATCATGAAGGCCATACAAAATACTAACTATAGTAATTTGGGGTTGGGGTGTACTTATTTTTGAATCAACTACGGTAATTTGAGTAAAACTGATGATTTTGTAATGAAAGTTACCTTACTTTCATGTTATTTGTTAAAAAAATTAACTGTTCTCTGACGCTCAGCATTGTCGAAATTTTGGAAATTGTTCTCATGTTCAGTGAGATGTTAATTAAAGTCTTACTATTCAAAGGGGGTGTACTCATTTATGCTGAGCACTGTATATGGAAAGTTGCAGGCATGTCCTATGGTAGGATCATAATTCTGCAGATTATATCGGATTTTTTTCATACTTATGACATTGCTGTATTTGGGTACATTTCATTCTTCCTGACGTGACAGCTGTACAAAAAAAAGCTACAAACTTCTCAGAAATAGGAGAAAACAATACTCAGGAAATTCCTCTTAGGGATTTCTTAATTCTAAGAATTCTAGAATTCTATGAATATTTATAATTAGTAATTACTAAAAATAAAGAGACAGAAAAACTAAAGATTTTTTTCCTATTGTTTCAAAGAGTGACAACTTGACAATGGATTTCTAAAATATCTAGATATGTCTAGAGCTGATGAGATTCCTGGCTCCTATGTAGCATTGACGTATTCTGCTCTACCTCACATAGCCTATAAATAACAAATCCATGAAGTAATCATTATTGATGGATATGGACAAAAATGAAAAAAAAAAAACAGAGAGCAAATTACAGCTTCCTATTGAAGTCTTTCTAGTACATGTTTATCTCACCCCCAGAGCTGGAATCACAGCTACACTGCTCAGTACTGCTGTATAATGTCTTCTATTATGTCACTAGCTTCCAAATTCCCCTTCTGAAGGCAACATTATGTGTTGGCAGAGACTCTTATAGCAGGGATGTGTCGCTTATTGGGCTGCTTGCTTCAGTTTTGATAAAATCACAGTTTTATCAGCTACAAATCTAACAGTTCTCTGAATGCTGAGCTCTGTATAACCCCGCCCACATCACTGATTGGCAGTTTTCTATGTACACTTTGCATAGGCAGAAAGCTGCCAATCAGTAGTGTGGGCGGGGTTATACAGAGGTCATGAATATGGAGGACTAAATGGCAGCTGGTTTACTAGTCCTCTAGTGATAATCTCCTGCTGATAAAACTGTGGTAGTAGCCTAGTAAGTGATACATTGCTGGAATCAGGGCCTCTGCCCTTATATTATGCTGTTCTCAGATTAGAACCTTATGACAGATTCCCTTTAAGTCCTTTTTGGAAATCTCTACCTCCTCAATGTATCAGATATGTCTGGAGTGTTCCTAGTAAAAAAAAATGCAGTTTACCTTTTTCAATTCTGAATTTACTCCCATTATGTCCAGGGTAGAGCATATATTTTAAATTGTCAATGGCACTAAGCTGCAATACCAGACACAGCCTATAGACTAAAGTGGCGCTGTTCTGAAATACTGAGCAGACCCTGTTTTCTGGTCTTAAAGAAAATATCACGGAAGAGTGCTCACTGGCACCCCCTGTTGGGCTGTGCCTGGTTTGTCACATTGTCCCATTCAGTTGGCGTTGAGCTGCAATTCCGGATGCAAACCATAGACGAGAGTGGCACTGATTTTGGATGAAAAGGACTCTTTATACTTGACCTGGAAGAAAACGCCCACTTTTGAGCGAGGTTTTTGTAAACCCCATCTCTTTTCAGATCAGGACATGCCTGAATATTTCAGGAAATTCTCCCCTATAATAGATCTATTTGGCACGAATCAGTAATATGGGGTTCATATAATTCATTATTTTCGACTTTCTAAAAAGTCTCGAAATTCTTCCGCAAAATGTGCACCCCGCGACATCCCTCCCCTTTTTTTTCTCTCTTAGACTTTTTCATCAGAGTTGCGAGATCTTTTGACTTTTTGCTTTTTGAGAAAGCGCAAAAATATGAAAAATAAAAAATAAAAGAGCATTTTCAATTTTGCGCAAAATCCGTAAACCCTTTCGAAGAATTTGGTGCTCAAAACGACAATCAAGAAAAGTAAGTTAAAAAAGAATCCTGATGGAATTATTGGACCTCAAATGTTAATTCCCTCCCAAAATGACAAGTTTTAAAATATCAGCGGTGGAATAAAACCTCTCGAAACGACTTCATTACAAAAGTGTGAAGCGGAAAAATATAATAAATGGCCCAAACAGCTGGAACAATAGACGCCATCAGGCCTGTCTCCTACCATCTGTTCGAGAGGGTTTTGATGAAGTACGAACCTGACTTTTTTTTTTCTTTTTAACAGGGTGAAGTCATTACCAGCTGATGTTAAGCAGCCTTGAGACAAAAGAAAAAAAAAAAAAAAAAAAGTGGTTTAAATCCAACTTTCGGGAAATGATTTTCCGCGAATGCTAAAACCAGATGTCTTCACACGCAGCGCACTTACACTGCAGAGATTGGAAGGAGTAATCTCGCTCCCTTTCACCATAATTCTCTTACCCCCCTCCTTCAACCCGCTCCCGGTCCTGCTACTGCTTCTCGGCTACAAACCCGTCCAAAAAACACATTACCGTTTTCCATGTGATAAAACCGGAGAAAAATCTGATGTGAAACGTGAAACGGCTTGCAAAATTGGTTAAAAGCAAAAAAAAACAAAATACAAAAAAACAAGCATAACACAAAATTAATAGAAGTATCTTGAAAATAATAAAAAATAACCAGCTCTAAATACTATACTGTCTAAAGGTACCAGGGATGGCATAGTATCACTTAATCTCTATCATAAATCAATAGTACAAGTGAATATAAGAAAGTTTGTAATGTGTCCTTCCAAAGAAATATGATTCTTTCTCCACTTATGAGCCACTTCTCCTCTCGCCGCATCCTGAACTCGTCATTTCAAAGTTCATTTTAGATAAAACAAGCTCACTAATGGAGCAGATGACAGCTGCCAATTGAAGTCTTTTCTAGTACATGTTTATCTCAGTGCTGGATTCACAGCTACACTGCTCAGTTACTGCTGTAAATTGTTCTCTATGATGCTGCTGTTCTTAAACATGTACCAAATATGGACAAAGGAGAGTAGGAGGAATCCATGATGTCTCTGTGTGTTGTGTATGGGAGACTTCAGAGCAGGTAGTTTCCACTCACTAGCTCAGGGACAACTGAAAATTAGAGAGAGTGAGCCTGCAGAGTTGAAAATTGGTGAAAAATTGTCATATAATGGCTAGAAATAGTGTTTTTCCTCATGTACTATATTCATGAAAGCTTATTCTGAATAATCAGGTATCTGAGTGGAGGTCCTGCTCCACCAGGGACAGCTTCCCTTTCATTGTCATTCAGGCTAGGCCATTCTTCTGATAATGACTGTCCCTGGTGTGACAGCTAAAAGTAGCTCAGTTCCATTCAAGTAAATTAACTGTGCCACTACTAATAGCACAAAGCTTATCCCTGGTAAGCAGGAGGGAAGACAATGCCCTTTCAATCATCTACCCACCCGGGGTACCAGGATTCTATGGATAGATCATTCATTTTCCAGTCCCTTTCAAAATTATGAAATTTATATCACTTATAAAAAAATTTAAGCCACGGGCTGTATCACTGAGCCACTTTAATAATATTTTCCCCTTTCAATTACCAATGTGGCCTAACATCAAGCTAGGGGACCTCTCATATAGGCAGTGCAGAATTATGTGCATGATTTACGGTAGCTGCAATAAAGGGGAGTTAAAGAACAGAAAAGTGTTCAGGTACATGTGTAGTTTCTAGTACAAGCCCTCTAGAAAACAGGGAGTGTTACAGAAGCTGCATATAGACTTGAATTTGTTTTTTTTGCAGTGTATAATGTTACTAACCTGACTTATATATTCCACTATTAAACTGGAGCTACCATTAACCTGCATTCTGATATTAGTGAGATGACTCTGCCGACCCTGTTCCAGTCTGTAAAGAAAAGCAGCTGAATACAGGCAATATATGTGTTTATAGTGTATAATGTTACCATACTTCCTTGTCTAGACTTCCAGTAGAACAATAGAGCTATCATTACCTGGCATTCTAATAATACTGAGATTACTCTGATGACCCTGTCCCAGTCTGTAAAGAAAAGCTGGTGAATACAGGAATCATATGTGTTTAAAGTGAATAATGTTACCATTCTTCCTTGTCTAGACCTACCAGTAGAACACTAGAGCCATCATTACCTGGCATTCTACTAATAATAAGATGACTCTGCTGACTCTGTCCCAGTCTATACAGAAAAGCTGTCGATTGCAGGAATCATCTGTGTTATAGTGTATAATGTTACCATACTTCCTAATTTATACCTCCACTAGCACACTAGAGCTGTCATAACTTGGCCTCATTTTTAAGGCAAAAGAAAAGCGAGCTGCGCATCTCCCTCCTGCTACTTCCTGGTGTGTGTTCGTGCGCCACAGTCCGGCGGCACGCCTAGTATGTGCATGCCCTCGCTTCTCCTCGCTGAGTGGCATTTAGCATAAGTATTACACCGGCAAGATGGCTCCTGGGAGATAGTTGGGAGGCTTCTTGTATAAAAAGCTCCTTCTCCGCTAGGGAGCCGCCAAAGAACATAGTGAATCATTAGTTAGTAAAAGTGTACTGCTAGTGATTTAGGAGGTCCCCTGGTCCCGGTGTGGCCAGTTCTGTGTCAGTAGTTTCCTGGTTCCATGGTGGCCATTCTTTTTCCCATGTCCTGGTCCTGAGCGGCCAGTTCCTAAACTGTCCCCTGGTCCTGGAGCGGCCAGTTCCTGAACCTTGTCCCCTGGTCCTGGAGCGGCCGTTCTGACCTTGTCCTGGTCCTGGAGCGCATTCCTGAACTTGTCCCCTGGTCCTGTAGCAGCCAGTACCTGAACCTCATTCCCTGGTCCCAGAGTAGCCAGTTCCTGAACCTTGTCCCCTGGTTCTGTAGTGGCCAGTACCTGACCCTTGTTCCCTGGTCCTGGAGTGTCAAGAGCCTGAACTTCGTCCCTTGGTCCTGGAGTGGCCAGTACCTGAACCTTGTTCCCTGGTCCTGAGTGGACGGTGCCTGAATCTTGTTCCCTGGTCCCGGAGTAGCCAGTTCCTGAACCTTGTCCCCTGGTTCTGGAGTGGCCAGGGCCTGAACTTCGTCCCTTGGTCCTGCAGTGGCCAGTACCTGAACCTTGTTTCCTGGTCCTGGAGTGGCCAGGGCCTGAACCTCGTCCCCTGGTTCTGGAGTGGCCATGGCCTGAACCTCGTCTCTTGGTCCTTGAGTGGCCAGTACCTGAACCTTGTCCCCTGGTCCCGGAGTGGACGGTGCCTGAATCTCGGCCTCTTTTCCTGGAGTGGCCAGTGCCTGAACCTCGTCCACTGGTCCTGGAGCGGCCAGTGCCTGAACTTCGTCCCTTGGTCCTGGAGTGGTCAGTACTGAACCTTGTCTGGTCAGGAGTGGACAGTGCCTGAATCTCGGCCTCTTTCCTGGAGTGCCGTGGTGACCTCGTCACTGGTCCTGGAGCTGCCAGTGCCTGAAATGTCCCTGGACCGAGTCTCGTTCTGAACACTGTCCTCTGGTCCCAGATTGGCCAGGCTGTTCCAAAGTCCCCTAGTCCCAGTGCAGCCAGTGCATAAACACCATTCCCTGGTTCATGAGTGGCATAACCCTGATCCTGAATCCTAGACCGGCGTGTCTGATCTAAGCCCTAAAGTGGTGTCAGCGTACTTGACCCATGGGGTCAGCAGCTGCAGTACCAGGTTCTGCCCAGGAGTGGTACCTGGCGGCTACCTGCCGCATGAGCCTGTCCTCACCACTAGAGGCTCCAGTGAACACCCAGGGTAGCCGCTTAGTTATGCCCCTTCCTGCGACAGAGTGGGTCCACAAATCCACGTGCGCCACGGCTGTGCACAACAGTCTGCTCGGCCCAGCCAGGACCGCAACAATAACCCTCCAAAAACGAGAAATGTTAGTCTTATAGGTGTACTAATATGATATTGAGATTTTTATTCCTCCACGTCTACGATCTATAATTTTTACTTGGCCATTTGAGTCCTTTAATCCGCATTGTGTAAGTCAAGTTGCAAAATGCATTGGTCCAGATACAGAGAAGGGTCTCGGCTTCCTCTGATTACACAGGATCCTTTTCTGGATGGATGTGTTTAATTCACTGGACAGTTTCGCCAAGGACAGTTCATCCCGCGCTATTATCTCTGTCTGCCTGCCAGCGTTTGTCTCTGTCCTGGCTGACAACCCGCGTGGCTTAAAGTTCTCCGTTCTTTGGGACGTAGATATAATTCATTTGCAGAGTGGTATCCACAACAAAACTCCAATCTGTTTTCTTTCCCACTGATTATTAAGTCTTCGCTGCTCGTTTGCGTCGGAGCAGCTGCGTTACCCACAATATTTTCTCTCCCAGTTACACAACAGTCGGTCTTTATTCAGTGTGGGTGTTTGCTGTTTGGAAGTTGAAGAGCACTGGCATCCAAAAATGTATTTTACTGATACAGGTTTCTGGGCATTGGTGGCAATTACTAAAAAAAAAAAATCAATTTTTTTTTATTAGGTATGATCATTTTTGTCTCCAATCTGTGGCTTTTGCGTAAAGCTGATTTAAATCAACATTTTAATCAATAGATCTTAGAATAATAATAATTTCCACAATTGGATGTGTTTAACGAAAATGTTCCTGTGCTGAGATAATCTTATAAATGTGCCCCTGCTGTGTCCTGTGTAACAGCCGTGTCTGACCGTACAGGAGCATGGTCTGATCATACCACAGCTCCAGGGCACGGGGGATGCAAAAGAGAGGATACAGACAGGACAACCGGGGATCACAGCTGATTCTTTCTTTGAGATAAAACATTGCTTAAAAACAGGCTGGGAATTGTTTGATAGTGATGTGACATATAACACACACAGTGCTGTCATAGCATAAAGAACAGAAAATGCACACAGTGCTGTCATAGCATAAAGAAAAGAAAATGCACACAGTGCCGTCAGCATACAGAAAATTCACACAGTGCTGTCAGCATACAGAAAATGCATACAGTGCTGTCATAGCATAACAAAAAGAAAATGCACACAGTGCTGTCATAGCATACAGAAAATTCACACAGTGCCGTCAGCATACAGAAAATGCACACAGTGCTGTCATAGCATAACAAAAAGAAAATGCATACAGTGCTGTCATAGCATAACAAAAAGAAAATGCACACAGTGCTGTCATAGCATACAGAAAATGCACACAGTGCTGTCATAGCATACAGAAAATGCACACAGTGCTGTCAGCATACAGAAAATGCACACAGTGCTGTCAGCATACAGAAAATGCACACAGTGCTGTCATAGCATACAGAAAATGCACACAGTGCTGTCATAGCATACAGAAAATGCACACAGTGCTGTCATAGCATACAGAAAATGCACACAGTGCTGTCATAGCATACAGAAAATGCACACAGTGCTGTCAGCATACAGAAATGCACACAGTGCTGTCAGCATACAGAAAGCACACAGTGCTGTCAGCATACAGAAAATGCACACAGTGCTGTCAGCATACAGAAAATGCACACAGTGCTGTCAGCATACAGAAAATGCACACAGTGCTGTCATAGCATAACAATAAGAAAATGCACGCAGTGCTGTTATAGCAAACAGAAAATGCACACAATGCTGTCATAGCAAACAGAAAATGCACACAGTGCTGTCATAGCAAACAGAAAATGCACACAATGCTGTCATAGCATACAGAAAATGCACACAGTGCTGTCATAGCATAACAAAGAAAATGCACCAGTGCTGTCATAGCAAACAGAAAATGCACACAGTGCTGTCATAGCATACAGAAAATGCACACATGCTGTCATAGCATACAGAAAATGCACACAGTGCTGTCAGCATACAGAAAATGCACACAGTGCTGTCATAGCATACAGAAAATGCACACAGTGCTGTCAGCATACAGAAAATGCACACAGTGCTGTCATAGAAACAAAAGAAAATGCACGCAGTGCTGTCATAGCAAACAGAAAATGCACACAGTGCTGTCATAGCATACAGAAAATGCACACAGTGCTGTCATAGCATACAGAAAATGCACACAGTGCTGTCATAGCAAACAGAAAAATGCACACAGTGCTGTCAGCATACAGAAAATGCACACAGTGCTGTACATAACAATAAGAAATGCACGCAGTGCTGTCATAGCAAACAGAAAATGCACACAGTGCTGTCATAGCATACAGAAAATGCACACAGTGCTGTCATAGCATAACAATAAGAAAATGCACACAGTGCTGTCATAGCAACAGAAAATGCACACAGTGCTGTCATAGCAAACAGAAGATGCACGCAGTGCTGTCATAGCAAACAGAAAATGCACACAGTGCTGTCATAGCATACAGAAAATGCACACAGTGCTGTCTATAGCATAAGAAAATGCACCAGTGCTGTCATAGCATAACAAAAGAAAATGCACCAGTGCTGTCATAGCAAACAGAAATGCACGACAGTGCTTTTTTTTTTTTTTTTTTTTTTTTTTTTTTTTTAAAAAAAAAAAAAAAAAAAAAAAAAAAAAAAAAAAAAAAAAAAAAAAAAAAAAAAAAAAAAAAATACAGAAAATGCACACAGTGCTGTCATAGCATACAGAAAATGCACACAGTGCTGTCATAGCATACAGAAAATGCACACAGTGCTGTCAGCATACAGAAAATGCACACAGTGCTGTCATAGCATAACAGAAAATGCACCAGTGCTGTCATAGCATACAGAAAATGCACACAGTGCTGTCATAGCATACAGAAAATGCACACATGCTGTCATAGCATACAGAAGCAAATGTGCAGCTAGACACGTGCTGTCATAGCATACAGAAAATGCACACAGTGCTGTCATAGCATACAGAAAATGCACACAGTGCTGTCATGCATACAGAAAATGCACACAGTGCTGTCATAGCATACAGAAAATGCACACAGTGCTGTCATAGCAACAGAAAATGCACACAGTGCTGTCATAGCATACAGAAAATGCACACAGTGCTGTCATAGCATAACAGAAAATGCACACATGCTGTCATAGCAATACAGAAATGCACACAGATGCTGTCAAGCAACAGAAAATGCACACAGTGCTGTCATAGCATACAGAAAATGCACACAGTGCTGTCATAGCATACAGAAAATGCACACAGTGCTGTCATAGCATAACAAAAGAAAATGCACGCAGTGCTGTCATAGCAAACAGAAAATGCACACAGTGCTGTCATAGCATACAGAAAATGCACCAGTGCTGTCTAGCATAAAAAAGAAAATGCAGCAGAATGCAAATCTGTAGCAACAGAAAATGCACACAGTGCTGTCATAAACAAACAGAAAATGCACGCAGTGCTGTCATAGCAAACAGAAAATGCACACAGTGCTGTCATAGCATACAGAAAATGCACACAGTGC
>JARQOD010000004.1:14616655-14647121 GCA_033576555.1 Oophaga sylvatica
ATATAATAAATTTTTGCAGATTTTAACATAAGCAGGGGAAATAAAAGGGGGGGGTTTTTGAATACATTTGCTTATCACATTTGCTAAGTTTTTGCCTTTTTTTTTTTACTTATTTTAAAATACCTTTTTTTAATACAAATTTTCATTGCTTCCCCCCCAATCACTTACCCAAATCATTCGCATTGCAAACATAAGCCGGGGGAAAAAAAATTTTTCTTCACACAAAAAAAAAGGGGCCCCAAATCCCAAAACCGTGCCATTTTCCCGGGGTCCAGTAAAATAGGCAACATAGGGGGTTTGTCCTTGTTACAACAAGAAATTTTTGCCTTTTGAAAAAAGCCTGTACATCGGGGCCAAAAGTTTTGAGAAAAACAAAATATATATTTTCACATACTCTCCTCTTTTTTTTAGTTTTTTTACAAATTTTTATCACAAAAAAATAAATAATGCAAACAATGATAACAAAGCTTAAATTGACAGTTAAATGATTAATGCGCAAGTAATTTTTTGGGGGTGTTACCCTTCTTCTTCGGACCTCTGAATTTTCCCCCTGGCAGCTCTCAAAAACTTCTAAAAAACCTGACTGATAGCTCCTTTTTTTTTGCAAAACAAGCTTCCTTTTTGTCAAATTTTATTTTTTTGTTTGTCCCCATCCTTGATGATTCCCAAAATTCTCATGATTAAATCTGGGGATTTCCAGGCCAGGACTCAAAATCTCTTGTTTGTTCCCTGACCTTTTTATCACACCTTTGCTTTATGCGGGTGCTCCATCATGCTGGAAAAGGGCATTGTTGATTCGCCAAACGCTCCGGGGGGTTGGGAGAAGTTGGTTTGGAGGCATTTGGACCATCTTTATTAAAGGCTGTGTTTTTTAGGCGACTGTGAGAGGCCGAACCCGTGGAAAAAAGCAACCCCACACATGAATGGTTTTTCAGGATGTTAAAAGTTGGCTTTGAACAATGGTGGTCGCCCCTTTCTTCTTCCCGAAGAGGCATTTTCTGAGGCCCAAAAATCGAAAAAGGGGTTTCATCAAAAAAAACTTACCCATCCTCACAGGCCATGCCTGTACCTTTTGCGAATATCATCTGTCCAATTTTTTTTCTGGAGAGAAGTGGCTTCTTTGCTGCCCCCTTGAAAAAGGGCCTTGCTCCAAGAGTCCCGCCTCACAGTGCGTGCAGATGCACTCACACCGCCCTGCGCCATTCCTGACAAGCTCTGCACTCTGGAGCCCGATCCCACAGCAAACACTTTTAAGAGAGGGTTTCCTGGCGCTTCTGTCTTTCTTGGGCGCCCGGACCTTTTTGGCAACAAGGAACCTCTCTCCTTGAAGTTCTTGAGATACGATAGATTGTTACTGAGGCAATCTTTCTAGCTGCGAACTCTTCCCTGTTTAGGCCTTTTTTTTCATTGCAATGATGACTGCACATGTTTTTTAGAGAAACCATGGTTTAACAGAAGAGAAACAATGATGCCAAGCACCACCCCCTTTTAAAGTGTCCAGTGTGTCATTCTACTTCATCATGACAAAATTGATCTCCACCATTTCCTCATCACACCCCACCTGTGTTAATGGGCAATCCTGAAAAAGGTTAGCTGGTCTTTTAAAAGGGAGGGCTGCAATGATGTTGAAATGTGTTTTGGGGATAAAGTTCATTTTACCAAATATGACTTTGCAAGTAATTGCTATTAAGCTGATCACTCTTTATAACATTCTGGAGTATAGCAAATTGCCATTAGAAAAAGTGAAGCAGTAGACTTTGTAAAAATTAATATTTGTGTCATTCTCAAAACTTTTGGCCAGACTGTACTCTTCCTGCCCCTCTTTTGCCATATCTCCTACACTATTTCAGACATAGCATTTTTTCGACTTTTTTTCTGCAGCCATAACCTGCCCCTCTTGGCAGTAAGAGAACATTGAGCTAAAATGAGTTTTTTGCAGCAATTTTTGGTGGGAGAAAACGTGTGATTTGTCCACATTATATGTTTAAAAAGTTCTTTTCATTAAACAAAAATGCAAAATAAAATGCTAAAATATAAATCTGTTTTTGCAACATCTTTGCACTTTTCCATTGCTTTCTATGGGTAAAAAAATGCTGAAAAAACTCTTAAAGAACTGACATTCTGCAGTTTAAAAAAATGCTACAGTTCTTAAATTTGGATTCACAGACAAAAAGCCTCATATAACGCCAGTTTATGAAAATACAAAATACTTTTATTGAGACACAAAAAAGATAAAAAAGTATAGGCAATACCACAGATACTGGAATGGGACTAAACTGGAATACAACCAATGGACAAAATACACCATGAAAGTATCAAGGAAATTAGTATTCTTGCACCAAAATACATCATAGAAAGACATGTAAGACATATTTTTCAAAAGGACCATTAAAAAGTAGTGATAGCATGCCGCAAAAATGCAGCTTATGATATAAAAGCTGAAAGTTCAGCTGAATACATAATGGTGCAGTAAAACTTTATTGGCAGAGTAATCAAAAACACCAATAATAATTACATATGGAGAGTAACAACAGTAAAAACAATGGCATAATTGTCTATATAGTATGTAAAGGCATAGTTACCAAGATAGGAGGTATACCAGAGAGACCCACCACACACCCGACGCGCGTTTCGCCTGAAATGTTTAATAAAGTTTCTTTCATTTAACAAAATGCAAAAAAAAATGCTAAAATATAAATCTGTTTTTTGCAACATGTTTGCACTTTCCATTGCTTTCTATGGTAAAAAAATGCTGAAAAACTCTTAAAGAACTGACATTCTGCAGGGTTTAAAAAAATGCTACAGTTCTTAAATTTGGTCAGGAAAAAAACATGTGCACGAGATTTCTGAAATCTCATAGCTTTTGCTGGCACTGTAAAACGTGCATAAAAATCTGTGTGATCATTGCCTACCTCTTAAAGGGAATCCGACAGCAGTTTTTTTGCTTTGTAATCCGAGAGCAAAATGAGGTATGACAGAGACCCTGATTCCAGTGATATGTTTCACTTAAATTAATCGGTCCCCTAGTTGTGATAGAATCACAGTTTCTCTGCTGCAGAACTCAGAACATTGAGCCCCTAGAATGTTGAACTCGGAATGTTGAGCCCCCAGAAAGTTGAGTCACAGTTGTACACTGTTGTAAATTTTCACTTCTGAATTGGGGAGTGGCTAAGTTCTGCAGGGGCGTTCCTCTTTCAAACTGGAAACACCCAATTGTCAATTTCTTAATACATTTCTAGACACTGAAAGGGGAACAGAACAAAGCAGCGTTCTAAGAAAAAATGTTTCAGAACTGTTGATAAGTTTTACTAAAACCAACCTATCAGAGGAGGAATCGGGTTCGCTATAGTTCTACCCCTAAACTTATCTTGGGGTGTGAAAATTAGGAAAGCCCAACAAAATTAGGTTTTTTTGGGGTAGTTATTTTGCTATTAGTCAAGGGCCTTTTTCTCACTCTCCCCAGCCCAGTGCTAAGTCTTAGCGCGACCAGGGGAGGGCAAGTAAAGGACAGTTTGCGTGTTTGTACCTCTTGGGCACTTGGTGCATTACTGTTATAGTTTGTCCACTATTGTAATGTAGCACTCAGGAGACTTCAGGAAATTAAGGTTTATTCATGGCCGGCCGGTGCACTACCACTTTCTGTATGCTTCTAGGATTGCTCAAGGAATGAAAGGATTTGTTGTGCTTCGTACATTTACACACTTAACTGTACATTAGTCCTCGTCCCAATTGGATATTTTAAGCATAAACCTAGATTCCAGGTTCTGTTACATAATGTGTGCACAGCTCATGATTATTCATGCTCAACATATGGCTATCATTATGGCTACTACACAAAGTTTCTTTGTCCTGTCAAGATTAATATATATACAGGTTTCTCACTTACAAGAAACTCCTCCACCTATGGTATTTGGTTAATAGCCTGTAAACTGAGAATGTATTGTAAGAAAACAGAGACTATGAATCCAATTTTTTCCTTGATACTGACTGAAAAGCAGAAGAAAAGTCAGCTCTGATATGCTCAAAAGTATATAAATAAATTATAGCAAATTTGAGGATTCTGTTCTGTGGAGATGAAACAAAACTGGAACTTTGTGGTCCTATGGATCGGCAGTATGACTGGATAAGGAAATGAAGCATACGTTGAAAAGAATATCCTGCCTACAGTGAAGCATGGCAGTGGCTCTGTGATGCCTAAAGTGAAGCATGGAGCTGACTTGGAGATGCCTATAGTTAAGCATGACAGAGGCTTGTTGATGCCTACTGTGAAGCATGACAGTGGCTCAGTGATGCCTACAGTGAACCATAGCAGTAGATCAGTTAAGCCTAAAGAGAAACATGGAGGTGGATTTGTGATCGCTATAGTTAAGCATGACAGAGGCTCGGTGATGCCCACAGTGAAGCACAACAGTTATGCCTACAGTGAAGCATGGTGGTAGTTCTGTGATACTTACAATGAAGCATGACAGCAGCTCAGTGATGCCGATAATGAAGCATGGCAGAGACTAGGTGATGCCTGCAGCTAAGCATGGTGATGGCTCAGTAATTCCTACCATGAAGCATGATGGTGGCTCCATGATACCTGCAGTAAAACTTGGTTATGGTTTGGTAATGCCTACAGTGGAGCATAACGATGGCTTAGTGATGCCTGCAGTGAAGCATGGTGGTGACTCAGTGAAGCCTAAAGTGAAACATGGAGGTGGATTTGTAATCACTATAGTTAAGCATGACAGAGGCTCGGTGATGCCCACAGTGAAGCATAATAGTGGATCCGTGATGTCTATAGTGAAGCATAGTGGTAGTTCTGTGATGCTTACAATGAAGCATGACAGCAGCTCAGTGATGCCGATAGTAAAGCATGGCAGAGACTTGGTGATGCATTTCTACCGTGAAGCATGATGGTGGCTCTGTGATGCCTGCAGTAAAACATGGTGATGGTTTGGCAATGCGTACAGTGAGGTTGGTGTGTAGTTCGGTAATGCATACAGTGAAGCATGACGTTGACTCACTAATGCCTGCAGTGAAAGATGGCGGTGGCTCGGTGATGTTCACAGTGAAGCATGGCAAAGGTTTTTCATGCTATGGGACAGGCTTGCTTCTCTGGCACTAGAAACCTATAACATGTGAAAGGCAAGATGGATTAAATAAATTGTCTGGAAATCCTAGAAGAAAACACCAAGCCTTCTATGAGGAAGCTGAAGATGGAGAGTCATTGGACCTTTCAACAGGACAACAATCCCAAGCATGCCTCAAATTTCACCAAAGGCTTGTTTTCAGAAGTCCTGGAAGATTCTGGAGGCCATCATAGTTGCATGACTTGAATCCCATCTTTGGTTGTACTTGATAAGATGGTCAGTACACAAGCCTATAGAACGGGCTACGTTTCCTCAGTAACACTGCCAGAGGCTGGTGTCTGGCTATATATCTCATTTGCAGCACGTCATAACACCTAGAGGTGTAATCCGAGCATTCTTGGGTGTTATCCAAGTATCTTGGGCGTGCTCGAATAATATATTTGAGCGTTAATCCCCACATGTGTAGGGCTGTCTAACAGCCATGAGACATGCTGCCAAAGGTACTCAAACATATTATTTGAGTATATTTTTTGGAGTGTGGGAGGAAACCGGAGAACCCGGAGGAACCCCACGCAAACATGGGGAGAACATACAAACTCCTTGCAGATGTTATCCTTGGTGGGATTTGAACCCAGGACCCCAGCATCGCAAGGCTGCAGTGCTATCCACTGAGCCAAATGTTATAAATAGTTCCTTATTATATGAGACTTGGGGCAGACGTACGTGGAAGAGCGGTGTGTGCTCTAGAGAGGTATCTGAACCCTTCCATTCATTCTTGTGTCTAATTCCACTTCTTAGATTACCGCCGTGTAGTCACGACACAGATTGAGGCACCTTGACAGATCCAGTTACAGAACATAGCAACTTATACTTTAGTGTTTATTTATGGAGGCTTCACCACTGCCCTAAAAACTCCAACGATGGTGCCTTCAACATACACGGATCTAATGATGTAACAAAGTCTATGTATTATTAATGTGCTCCCAGTCTACAAAGTCAGAACACAACATGGGTCTCTTGGTTAATGAATATAATGCAAGAAGTACACAGCTCTTCAGAAGTCCTATGTCTATATCCTACGTCAGAATTATTAATGGCACACGATAGGCAGGTGGTCGTGGAAACCAGTTATGGCTCTGACAGAACACTATGGGCTATTTGACCCAACTTTAATGGGAAATTGATTTGTGTCATGATTCCTCCTATCGGTGTGTCTAGACATAGTGAGTGACAGCTCAGCTGTCCAACCAAGGCCGGAGCATGCTGAGGCTTCCTCCATGTGTCTCCTGCTCAGAGTGATAACCTGGCTATTTAACTGGCTCTCTGCCTCAAATTACTGCCAGTTGCAGCTTATGTCGGTGTATTTGTGTGCTTTGTGTTCCCGTACTTAGTCTCAGATCTATTGTTACCCAACCTTTGATCTTGCCTTTGACCATGGCTGGTGTTAGGGGTGAAAAATTGTCAACTGCCCAGTGCCCCCACACCCCAGCCTCTACAACAAGAGCCACATGGATAAAAGCAACAATAAAACAATTTAAAAAAGTGACTTTCCGGCGCGCTCCAGTTTCATGGAGCGCGTCGGAGGTCACTTTTCAATACAAGTCTGAAATCCTTGTTCTGGCTCTCCTAGACTTGCATTAGGTGCTTGTGAGGTAGCTTCTGATTTCCACTCACAAGATGGCGCCGCGGGATCGGAGTGGTGCCGAAAAACAGTGAAGATTAGACACCAGAGGGTGACTATATGACTGGGGCAGGGAACTTACATTTAAAGCGCCACTCCAGCGCTGAAAATAAAATGCTGGAGTGGTGCTTTAAATTGAAAAAAAAACTATACATGTTTGGTATCTGCGTACTCGTACTGACCCGAAGAATCATATTATCAGGTCAATTTTACCATATAGTGAACATAGTAAATAACTTTTTTGCAATTTCAACGCATTTGGAATCTTTTTCCCATTTTCCAGTACACTATGTGGTAGCATGAATGGTGTCGTTCAAAAGTACAACTTGTCGCACAAAAAACAAGCCTTCATATGGCTATGTGGACAGAAAAATAAAAAGTTATGGCTCTTGGAAGAAGGGAATGAAAAAAAAAGCAACAGAAAATCGCCCGAGGGTTAAGTGGTTAGAATCCTTGTAATAGCCATATAATAGCAGCACGAGCGCCCCCTGCAGGCTTTATTCTTCGGATGTTCATGTTGGATTGAATAACACAAACTAAAAAAATAATCTTTAAAATGTACCGTAATTAGGGTTAGGGTACCTCCTTAATTCATAAATGTGTAGACAGTTATTAGGGAAGTAGAACTTACAAAGCATTAAGTTCAACTTTTCCACTAGGAGTCACCACCCAAGTGACCCCATAACATCACAAAAGAGGAAGTGTTGTCATAGGGATTTTGGAACACCGTGATGGTGCTTAATAGTTCAAATTTAGCTTAATTTCAGCATATGATCCTATAAAAATAAATTCTTCTTACTGACGCTCCAGTCTGCAAAACTTGTTTTATGAAACATTTTTTAGGTACCGTAATTCTTAATTAATATAAGGAGTCCTGTGTTCAGAATCCTCATCTCTTGATCAGAGTATAAGTGGTTAGAAATATCGTCTCTCTCTGGAGGACCCGTCCTATATGACACAGACAGCCCAATGATGAGAATGGATATGTGAGTGTGTGTTTGTCTGTCTCCGTGTATGTAGTTTAGCCTAGAATGTATGGTCTGTGTCTGTGTGTTTGTGTGTGAAGACATACATGTGTATGTATGTGCTCTGCATTCATGTGTGTATGTGCTCTGTGTTCATCTTTACATATAAAAACGAGTGTATATGTGTGTGTATGTGTGTGTATCAGCACCTAATCACTAAGCATCTTTAATTTCACCAGAACTGTTTAAAAGAAGCTGAGCTGTGATTGGTTGCTAAGAGCAACAGTTTTCCCACTCCACAACACCTCAGCAGACACTCACCGGGTGGGAGAAATCTAGCATCCCCAGGAACATAATCTCCCAGTCATTGTCTGCCCCCCAGAAATGAGCAGAGAGCACATGACAGAAATGAATCACCCCCTCCTCCATTACTGCCGCGCTTTATTGTTACCGGCGTAGAAAAAAAATACTGATTAAATACTGAGGAAAAATACTGACCAAATACTGAAGTAAAATAATGATCAAACACTGAGGTAAAATACCAAAACACTGAGGTAAAATACTGACCAAACACTGAGGTAAACCACTGACCAAATACTGAGGTAAATACTGACCAAACACTGAGGTAAAAGTCTGACCAAATACTGAGGTAAACTACCTACCAAATACTGACATAAATACTGATCAAATACTGAGGTAAAATACTGATCAAACACTGAGATAAAATACTAAAACACTGAGGTAAAATGCTGACCAATTACTGAGGTAAAATACAGACCAAACACTGAGGTAAAATACTGACCAAATACTGAAGTAAAATACTAAAACACTGCGTTAAATCCCATGGTCTTGTGCCCATATACCCATCATACATATCCTCCATCCCATAGTTCCATGCCCATATACCTATCATACATATATATGGGCACTGGACTATAGGATGGAGAATCTGTTATGGATATATGGGCACTGGACTTTGGGATGGAGGATATGTATGATGGTATATGGGCACGGGACTATGGGATGGAGAATCTGTTATGGATATATGGGCACTGGACTATGGGATGGAGAATCTGTTATGGATATATGGGCACTGGACTTTGGGATGGAGGATATGTATGATGGGTATATGAGCACAGGACTATAGAATGGAGGATATGTGTGATGGTTATATGGGCACGGGACTATAGGATGGAGGATATGCATGATGTATATATGGGTACAGGACTATAGGATAAAGGATATGCATGATGAGTATATGGGCACAGGACTATAGGATGGAGGATGTGTATGATGGGTATATGGGCACGGGACTATGGGATGGAGGATGTGTGATGGGTATATGGTCACTGGACTATGGGATGGAGAATAATCATTATAATTTGTTATAACTAACCACAGTTAGTTGCTATTCCCGAACAACGCCGGGCTCTTCAGCTAGTATATATATATATATGTGTATGTGCTCTGTGTATACATGCATGTGTGTTATATGTGTGTATCCATATGTGTGTGCGGTGTATACAAGCGTGTGTGTTGTGTGCCCTGTCTCTGACCATCCGTTTGCCTAGCCCTTCTGTCTTGATCTGCTGCCTTCGTGGAATCCTGACCTCAGACCGTCACATGACTACGCCTTTGTCTTACCCCTTTGTTTGTGATGAGCTCTCTTGGTTTCTGACCCCGGATCTCTTGACTTCCCAGCTTCACAGCTTGCTCGCGAGTAGTGACTAGTGTTACAATACAATGTGTATCAGGGCATCCTGACTGTGACCTGATGTTTGCCATTGGGGAAGCTGTGCAAAAGGTGTTTGATAGTCAGGGAAGATAGTTGTCAACTTATCTAAGCCTATATGTTTATGGGGTACTATGGACATAATTTGGTCTACAGCAACAATATCTCATATGTTCATCCAGTTTAAAAGGAGTTGTCCAATAAATTTGCTGGTACCAAGAGAATTTGGGGTGGTCCTACCTCTAGGACTTCCACTATTGCCAAGAACAAGGTTGCCTTTAGTTCCTGCTCATGGCAGGAGATCAGGCTTGTCTCTAGAGATCTGAATGGGGTGTTAAAGATAGTGGAGAGTGTCCTTGTACAACTCTATGGAAATGCTCATCTTGATCTCCTGGCAATGAAGACAGCCCACCATCAAATTCACTGTTATGGATAAGTCTGATCTCCATCCGAGAACAGGAACTCAGCATCGGTGGAGGCCCTAGAGGTAATTTAGGCGATTGTTTGAAAATTGACGTTAATTTGATTTGTTCATCGCCAACTCCTAATAATAATATAATTTGTGTTGTTACAAATGTGTAGCCCTGGTACACAATACCAGGAGGATGAGTGGAGAGGTAACGGTTAAGGGCTCTTCATGATATCATGTACACTTCGGACACACCCACCAGGGGTGTGGAGGGGAGTGCTAAGTAGTCTGAGTTCAGTTCAGTCAGTGACTCGAAGGAGTGAGGAAGTGCAGTCTTTGTGCAGTTCAGAAAGTGGAGTCCAGTACAGGTGAGCCAGTTCACCTCAGCCTGGTCAGAGCTGTGCCCCACTATTAGACGGACTGAGATATCTATTAAGAGTTGAGCATATCGAAGGGCATAGTGGAAGAGAACAGAGAAGTGCCATAAGTATAGGATACTTGCACATTGTTACCGGTCACTGGGACCGAAGGATCACTAAAGCTTCACGCTTAGTGGTAAGAAAACCAGAGGCTTATCGGACCTTAGGTCGTGGCAAGCATCCCTGAAGAGTCAGTACGTATCTGGGGTCAGGGAGAGTGAGAATCTTGAGCCTGATCAGCAAGAATAGGAACTCAGCTCTCTCACAGGAAGGCTCCGACCACAAAAACTGACCGGCAGCACAGCTTTGGAATAGCTGGAGTTATAGAGGGAACTACGCTTCAGGCTGGTTGGACTCATCAACATTGGACAGTAAAGGAGGCCCCTAACTTGCTTAGCCGTTGCCTCAAAGCTCATCCTCCATCAACCCCATCAGCCTCCCTGGGACCTGCCTTACCATCTTACAAGTAAAGGTATGGAAAGACGCTGACCGTGTGAGACTGAGTTATTTACTTGCATGCCTGCACAACCCTGCCTTACCTATCGACCTGAGGGAAGAGTCCCACCTGTAGGGGGCCCGACATCTAGCTGCCTCACCATCCCCTCAGAGATCTACAGCAGCGCTGGTATAAATTACCAGAAGACTACAGGTGGCGTCACGAACTGTAAATATATCTATCCCCTGTAAATATTCCCCCAACATACGCCAGACCGCCAGGGCCACAGACCGAGCCACCGCTACCTGTGACAAACCCCATAGACTTCCATGGCTCGGCTCTGAGTACCCCATTGCCCTGGTAATCCACAATTGTGGTGGCGGGTCGATACAAATTGGCGTCACGAACAGGATACGAAACTTGCAGCATTGCGAGCCCTGTGTGCCTGTGGAGTGTTTTGGCGAAAAAGACTGTTGCTGTTGTTTGGCGCCAAATACCGCCATATTTGCCGCCAGATTCACGCCCTAAGGCGCTGGAGAAGAAGGTGGGCGTACCTGAAAGAGCGCGCAAAGTCTTGGACACGCCCCCGGCTCTGACTCAGCGGCAGGTCCTGCAACAGGAAGTGAACGCTCTGACATCAGAGCGCCTGCGACGAAGGTCCTGTTCCCACTGCGGTGCCTGTGAAATAGCAGCGTCTGAAACCGGTAGGCTCCGTTTAACCAAGGGGGCGCTAAGATGTCACAACAACCGGCTGACAGTGCGGCCCCGGCCGGAGGCCCCAATCCCGCACCGTCTGCTATTGTAGCGCCAGATGGGGGCGCAGGCCCTGCACCCAGTCCGGTAGTCCCGATCATGCCACTAACGCTCCCATATATGCCTGGGGCGAAATGGCTTCCCCAGTACAGCGGTGAGCCAGGCACATTAGCAGGCTTCAAGCGGAAGTTATGCAGCATCCTAGGAATGTACTCCATGCCTGAGAGACAAAAAGCTGCTGTGCTAATAGGGCAGCTAACTGGCGCTGCTGAGAGGGAAGTGGAGACTTGGGATACCGTTGATCAGGAGTCGGTACCTGCGATCTTCCTTAAGCTGCATGCCATATTTGAAGACCGCACAGAAACGGATCTCCGGATGGCCTTCTATCACTGTTCACAACAGCCAGGTGACAGCATCCGGGACTACGCTTGCCGACTACAGGGAGCCCTGAGAGCCCTCAAGCAAATTAACAATTTAAATGCTATCGACGAGAATAAAATGCTGAAAGAACAATTTATACAGGGATTGAGATCCCAAGAGGAACGCAGAACTGTAAACTGGTGGTCCTTAGACCATCCGGATGCTACCTTTGATGCCCTAAAGGACATGGCAATAAAAGGGCTGCGGCCCCTGGGCAAACCCGAGGTGGCAACCCAACATCATCAGGCTGAAGTCACTCTGGAACCGGCAATAACCCCCTTTTCCCCGCTAGTGGCTGAAGCCAAAGCGCAGATGACACCTCCTAGTGAATTGGACTGTCTGCGCTCAGAGGTGCGCCAGCTGACTAAAAATCTGGCTGCTGTAATGAGTGCCCTGCAGCTGCGGAAAGAGGAGGAAGGAAAGATCTTGTTAGCTGACTGCCCAGAAGACGTCCCGTGGATGCACCGGAGAAGAAAGAAGACGTCGCCCCCCCGGAGGAGGACAACGCCACCCCCAGGAGCGACCTCTGATCAACACCCTCCTCGTCGAGAGATCATCTGTTATCGATGCAACCGGAAAGGTCATATGTCTCCACAGTGTCCTTTAAACGGGCAGAACCTGGGTCCAAGGGCCAACACCCAGGAGAATACCCGTCAGGCCCCCTAGACTGGAGCCGCAGGTATGTGGGCGGGCGACCCTACCTGTCTATTATTCTAGATGGTATTGCTGTTCCAGCATTGTTAGACACTGGGTCCCAGGTGACCCTAATACCTGATGCCCTATATACCGAGTACTGGTCAATGGACAGTCTTAAACCTCCGAGCCTTGACTTTACCGTGTATGCTTCTAATGGTCTTCCTGTAGAAGTACTCGGAACAAAATGTGTAGATGTAAAGGTGGGCAGAGAGGAGTTGAAAGACCAAGGGCTTCTGGTAGTAAAGACTGTAAATGAGGAGAACGGTTTAAATATAATTTGGGTACTAACATTATCGGTAATTGTTTGGGAGAAGTTGTGTTCTTGCTCCAACAGCTCGCTGAGATTGCCCGACCAAGGCAGAGAGGAGTAATCCAAAGAGAGATCCGGGCCCTGGTGTGTCAGCAGCAAGCGAAGCTTACAGACGGCGAAATTGGTAATGTACGGGTCACTGACTCGGATCCTATTGTGATACCCCCAATGAGTGAAATGATCATTTGGTGCAGGGCAGCCATAGGTCTGAGAGGACAGAATTACCAAGCTGTAGTAGAACCCCACCATTCAGAACATAGACCTACACTTATGACTGCTAGAGGAGTAGTAGAAGTGGTGAATGGAAGAGTACCGGTACGGCTTCTCAATTGGGGAGATGATGAGGTAAACTTACCCCGTTATGCAACCATTGCTAAACTACATGCTGTTGATAATAATTCTATTCTCCCGGCTGAGTCCTTAGACTCCTGTCAAATAGCGGAGGACAATGACCCAGCAACTCAGGTGGCGGAATGGTGTCAGCAACTCCATGTTGGGACGGACACCACTCCCGCTCACCAGAAGCAAGGGGTATTACGGTGGTGCAAGAGTACGCCCAAGTGTTTAGCAAAAATCCACTTGATTTTGGGATAATTAAGGGAGTACAACATCATATCCCTACAGGCAGTCATCCTCCCATCAAAGAGCGGTATAGGCCCATACCTCCAGCTCATTATCAGAAGGCTAAAGAAATGTTGCATGATATGAAGAAAGCTGGGGTGATAAGGGATAGTTGTAGCCCCTGGGCAGCCCCTCTAGTTCTGGTTAAAAAGAAAGATGGTAGTATGAGAATGTGTGTGGATTACAGGCAGGTGAACCGCATAACACACAAGGATGCATACCCGTTACCACGCATAGAGGAATCATTAGCTGCTCTGAAAACGGCTAACTACTTTTCTACCCTTGATCTGACTAGTGGTTACTGGCAAGTGGCTGTGGCTGAGGAGGATCGTGAGAAAACGGCTTTCACCACCCCAATGGGGCTCTGTGAGTTCGACAGAATGCCGTTTGGGCTCAGCAGTGCCCCAGGAACATTTCAGAGAGTGATGGAAAATTGTCTGGGACATCTCAATTTTGAAACCGTGCTGCTATACCTAGACGACGTTATCGTGTATTCCAAGACATATGAGGACCATCTGAAACACCTGGCAGAAGTGTTTGAGTCCCTGTCCAGGTACGGGATGAAGTTGAAACCCTCAAAATGCCATCTACTCAAACAGAAGGTACAATACTTGGGCACATCGTCAGTTCGGAAGGAGTAGCGCCGGACCCAGAGAAAGTCACTGCCATCCAGAAGTGGCCGGAGCCGAAGAACCTTAAGGAAGTGCGACAGTTCCTGGGACTAACGGGTTACTACAGAAGGTTCGTGAAAGATTACACGAAGAAGGCAGCTCCTTTACAGGACCTCCTGGTAGGACAATCCTTAAAGAGCAGAAACCCTCCCTTTAATTGGGGTAAAGAACAGGCTGACGCATTCCAAAAGATGAAAGAGATCCTTACAGGTGATGAGATCTTAACCTATCCTGATTACAGCCAACCGTTCCTGTTGTACACCGACGCCAGTAATGAAGGGTTGGGAGCAGTTCTCAGTCAGAAGCAGAATGGTCAAGAAAAAGTCATCGCATATGCCAGCAGAAAACTCAGGCCAACTGAAAGCAATCCGGAAAATTATAGCAGCTTCAAGCTGGAGTTTCTGGCGCTGGTCTGGGCCATTACTGAAAGATTTAAGCACTATCTGGCCTCCAATCAGTTCACTGCGTTTACAGATAACAACGCCTTAACGCACATGGAAACCGCCAAGCTGGGTGCCATGGAGCAGCGATGGATGGCTCGGTTGTCCAATTACCAGTTTACTATCAAGTACCGGGCAGGTCGAAAGAATGCTAATGCTGATGCGTTGTCCCGAATGCCGCATGACTCTGATACGGAAGAAGAATCGGACGACCTGGAAGAAATTGAGCTACCTGCGTTCCATCGAAATGGGGTAGTCCACGAGCATCGAGTCAACAGAAAGCAGTATGGTGCAACATTAAATCCTTTACCCCATCACAGTTGGAAAGAGACTCAGGACAGTGATCCAGTGGTCAGCCGCATCAAGGAGTTGTTAAGACAGGAAGGCTCCTCTTTGGAAAAGGATGCACCTATGTCAGCCAAGCTCCTGTGGAACGAGAAAAGCAGGTTGTTCCTATACCGTGAGAAGTTGTGCAGGAGATACGTCAACCCCAGAACCCATGAGATGGTCTGGCAAATCGTGGTCCCCAAGGCAGACGTCCCAATGGTGTTGGAAGCATACCACGATCAAGCAGGACACTTTGGCTGGAGAAAGCTGGAGACCCTGTTGAGATGCCGGTTCTACTGGGTAGGGATGCGCAGCTCCATCGAGAGGTGGTGTCGGAACTGTGGACCCTGTGGTCTCAGAAGAAAGGACTACGGTAGTCAGAAGGCACCCCTGCAACCTATCCGGACGACTCGTCCTCTGGAGATTGTGGCCCTGGACCACGTCAAATTGTCGCCAAGTAGATCTGGATACTCATACGCCTTGACCATGGTGGACCATTACTCCAGATTTCTGGTGGTTGTTCCAGTTAAGGACCAGACCGCAGTGACGGCCGCGAAAACCTTTCAAGCAAGCTTCTGCAGACCGCATGGGTATCCTGAGCAAGTATTAACCGATCAAGGACCTGCTTTCGAAGCTGATTTATTCAAGGAATTCTGTCACATGTATGGGTGCAAGAAAATTAGAACAACGCCATACCACCCTCAAACCAACGGTTTTTGCGAAAAAATGAACCATATTGTCCTTGATTTGTTGAGATCCATACCGTTGGAAGACAGGAATCGATGGCCGGATTTACTACCTGATTTGGTTGATTTGTATAACCATATACCTGTCAGTTCCACTAACTGCACTCAAGCCTATCTTATGAGAGCAAGGCCCGGAAGACTACCAATGGATCTAGAACTTGGAGTGGTAGAACCGGAGGCCGATGACGACGTTGAAAACTGGGACATCAATCGGCAAGAACAATACAGAAGAGTACAAATCTGTGTAGAGGAAAGTCTCAGCAAGGCACGGGAGAAACAGGAAGATGTTTACAACCGAAATGCTCCTGCCAAGCCTTTGATGCCTGGAGAGGTAGTATTAAAAAGAAAAAGGAAGATGCACAAATTGGATAACCAGTGGGAGCAAGAACCCTACGTTGTACAAGATTCTAAATATGACAACAGAAAAGTTTGTATCATCAGTAAGGACGGAGGAAGAACAATAACCACTGTGTCCAGAGACCATTTGAAATTGTGTCCAGAACCCTTAAAATGTTGTGACAAGAACCCTGTCATCAATCAAAAAGAAAGGAAAGAAGAGGTCATACACACCGATCTGGGAGATTTTCCTGCGGATTGGCCTAGACTGGGAGATGCTGTAATAGTTCCGGTGTTGCAGTTTTATCAGCCACAAGAGGAAGTTTTACCTCCAGTTGTGCCCGTGGTGCCAGTCGAGCCCGTTCAGGAGTTACCCATCCCAGCAACACCTCAACCTATGGAATCTCAAGAAGGATCATCTGAAGCAGCGCCCCATACTATGGGATCCCCTGGTGAAGCTGACTCACACCGCCCAGCCATCAGTACGCTTGCCAGATCCATAGAAAGATTGAGGCAGTTCTATAGTTTGCCGTTACGCAGTGCAGACAGATCGCAACTTAATATACCTGAGGCTACTCCACGTAGATCAGAGCGAATCACAAAAGGAAAGTTACCCATTCGATACCAGCAGTAATTATAACAAATTAATGTGAATACTGTAAAAAGTCTATATATATATATGTGTTTTTCCCTATTATCTCTTATTATGGACTCAGAGGCTGAGGACTGTGCCAGCCCAGAACTTATCCTGTAAATAGTTGCACTAAGGTGCCTTATAATGGTTTCACACGAAGCCTTGACTTACCTCTGAACATAAAACCCGTGTGGTGAGGCACTGAGTGAGGTCTGCATTCGGATGTCCTGCAGCCCACCCAGGACCCACGTTGAAGGTTTGGTGCGGGTCCTTCACAAGCATATTGTCTATTTATATGAAAATGTTATTTAATATTGTATTTTTCTATATATAATGTTTTATTTGCAACGTTCAAGACATCCTTACCTCCCGGATGGGACGAATTAATGTTTAATGTTGATGTTTAATGCATAAACAAAAATGTCTCTTGTATTTCACAGCCCGGGAGTGCTGTCGTTTACCATGGGGGAATGTGTAGCCCTGGTACACAATACCAGGAGGATGAGTGGAGAGGTAACGGTTAAGGGCTCTTCATGATATCATGTACACTTCGGACACACCCACCAGGGGTGTGGAGGGGAGTGCTAAGTAGTCTGAGTTCAGTTCAGTCAGTGACTCGAAGGAGTGAGGAAGTGCAGTCTTTGTGCAGTTCAGAAAGTGGAGTCCAGTACAGGTGAGCCAGTTCACCTCAGCCTGGTCAGAGCTGTGCCCCACTATTAGACGGACTGAGATATCTATTAAGAGTTGAGCATATCGAAGGGCATAGTGGAAGAGAACAGAGAAGTGCCATAAGTATAGGATACTTGCACATTGTTACCGGTCACTGGGGACCGAAGGATCACTAAAGCTTCACGCTTAGTGGTAAGAAAACCAGAGGCTTATCGGACCTTAGGTCGTGGCAAGCATCCCTGAAGAGTCAGTACGTATCTGGGGTCAGGGAGAGTGAGAACCTTGAGCCTGATCAGCAAGAATAGGAACTCAGCTCTCTCACAGGAAGGCTCCGACCACAAAAACTGACCGGGCAGCACAGCTTTGGAATAGCTGGAGTTATAGAGGGAACTACGCTTCAGGCTGGTTGGACTCATCAACATTGGACAGTAAAGGAGGCCCCTAACTTGCTTAGCCGTTGCCTCAAAGCTCATCCTCCATCAACCCCATCAGCCTCCCTGGGACCTGCCTTACCATCTTACAAGTAAAGGTATGGAAAGACGCTGACCGTGTGAGACTGAGTTATTTACTTGCATGCCTGCACAACCCTGCCTTAACTATCGACCTGAGGGAAGAGTCCCACCTGTAGGGGACCCGACATCTAGCTGCCTCACCATCCCCTCAGAGATCTACAGCAGCGCTGGTATAAATTACCAGAAGACTACAGGTGGCGTCACGAACTGTAAATATATCTATCCCCTGTAAATATTCCCCCAACATACGCCAGACCGCCAGGGCCACAGACCGAGCCACCGCTACCTGTGACAAACCCCATAGACTTCCATGGGCTCGGCTCTGAGTACCCCATTGCCCTGGTAATCCACAATTGTGGTGGCGGGTCGATACACATACACAGTTTCCTATTACAAGAGAATCAAACCCTAAAGTGTCACTTTACGCCAACGTCGCCCCGAACCCCTGAGTAAATATCAAGAGTCAGAATTTACCTTAAAAACCACGGACAGTAAATTCGATGTCGCAGGTAGAGTTTATAAATAGATTCGTGATTAATGACACGATTTTAAAAGTGTACGTTAAGCATTTATGTGCTGAGCATTGCCCTTTAGTATGCTTTCCCAGTTTTTGCCTACTATACAGAAATAGTCTGGCGCATGTTTCACTCTACCAGACCATTTCTTAGAAATGTTGCACAATTTTACAACCGCTGAATTGGAAATAAAAATAAAAAAATAAAGTATTCACGTTTTTAAGAAAAGTAATGTTAATTATAAAAACGTATATTCACTCCTCCTTCTCATATTCCCCTTCACATTCATTTTTACACTTCCATATTTTATTTTATTTTATTTATTCCACCTTCCTTATGATTTTCTACTATTGCTTATTTATTATTTTTCCTTTATTTTTTGATGACAATTATTTTATAATTAGTATAATTCTGTTCTGTGCCATTTATCTTATATTCCTCGTTATTCAGTGAAATCATGTTTCTACACACCTTGCCCCTTTTAAATATGGCTGCGCGGTATGATGTGCGGATGTCCATGCACAGTGTGTGGTGCCTGGAGGTCTGGGCCTATGTCTTGTACTGCGACCTCCCTCCCATCTTTCATGCTCCATGATGTGTCCTGGATATGCTCTCTCCTCCATAAGATAATACACCTTCATTCTCTGTAGGTCCAGCTGACTCACTACTGCTATTTACAACCTGCTTCCTCTCCACTCACATTACTCCCTGACAAAGCAACGTAGCGAAACGCGTGTTGGACTGGTTGTGAGGGAAGTAGGCTGTACCATGCAACTGTGTTAGTACCAAGTGGGTGTTATGTAATACTAATTAACTTCATAAAACATCTGTGCCAGTTCCCGTCCCTTCGTTTTCTGCTTTGGCTTCTGGGTGGCACCACGCCTTTGTTGTGGGCAGTGATTGACAGTGACAGTCCTGTTGTATTCCTGAGATTTTTAGCACCGTTAAATCAGGGAGCTTTTTGGTTAATACTTGTCTAGTTTTGATTACTCCTTCCTAAGAGTTCTGTCTGCTATTTAAACCCCTGAACCTCTGACTTCCACTGCCAGTCAATAAATTCAACTTACCTGGTCTATAACCCTAGTCTTTGAAACTGTTGTGTCTTCTGATTTATCCCATTTTATGACCTTGGCTTGTATTTTGACCACCCACTTGCGTTCGGATTTTGATCTCTTGGTATCGACCCCACATGACAACCCTTTTTGCCACCTGCTTGCTCCACCGGTCAGCAGCTAATTCAGTGGCCCTTGCCCAGGGGTCCCTAGGTAAGTCCAGATCCCTGCACAGGCTTTAATAGGTGAAGACCAGGAAAACCCTTGGTATCTAGTAAACAGATTAACTTGGGCTAAGCCTGTCCAGGGAAGCTCTATTACCAGCTGCCAGACTTCCATGAACATCGCAACGTGACACTTCATCTATATTCTGACTTTTCACTACATTTGTGGCACTTCTCACTTTATACTTTATGTTTCATTAAATATTTCTTAATTAGTGGTTTACCATCATTACTTACATTTATTCTACTGTATATTTTTGGGAGGCAGAATTCATTATTAACAAATTACTAAATTAATTATTATGCAAATTGCCTCTTCAGAGAGAAAGAGGACTTGAACTCTTGAGCGCCACCTGTTGGAAGCAGCGATCCTATAAGTCACAATCAACCCTTTAACGAGTCTTGCAATATGACTTAGGAATGGATAATTATCATTCATCACCCAGCTTTTCTTTACCAACACCCTTTGGTATAATCAGTCATGGATAAATTGTCATATTAGTTATCAGTGATTATTAATTATTTATTACAAATCATTTAATCACGTTACCCTCTTTTTAGCATGTTTACCCCTCCACCGGTTTTTCTTCTTGTCTCCCTGTGTTTTATGTTTTTTTTATTGTGCAGTTATATTATGGACATTTTTTGTCTATTTGTTTTTTGTTTACATATTTTAATTCTCCAATTAGTTTCCTAATGATAGACGTCACATTACAAATTTACACCACCAATTTTGGAGGAAAAAGAAGTCAAAGAAAAATTTTTTTTTTTTTTTAATTTTCAACAGTCAGAGATGTTGAAATGATCAGGAATTGAGTTCTAGAAGTACATTTAGTTTTAGAACTTTTTACTCTGTTCGCCTATAAATGGGGATTGATCGACTTTCCTGGCATGTCTGTTTCGGCACATAATTGTGTTCCGCATGAAATAACAATTCTAGAGCGTCTTTTCTTATCACTTTACCTTGTACCTCTGTTCCTCTTTTTGGAAATTAAATGATTACCGTAAATTACCAATGGGTTGTGCCAGCTGGGGGTGTGATATTAGGGACAACACAAAGTTCTAAGAAGATCCACACTTGTCCAGAATTGTTATATAACGGGCAGCGTCGAACTGGGGTGTCTTCTTTGATTAAAACAAACCGATCCATGGGCTCCCCGGGATTCGGTGATAACTTATTGATCGTTTGGGTCCGATCATTGGAAACCACATTGATCGGAAAAATTAGGGAAGTTTTATCCCTGACACTTTTATCCCCATTTTAAAATTGAGCCGCAGGTGGGATGTCTGACTGCATTCATTCTCTTTGGGGCTTCCAGAAAAAAACAAGAGCAGCGCTGGTAGCCACTGAGGGAATGAATTGATCAGTGGTCAAGTCCCACCTGCCGCTCCAGTCGAATGGGGATAAAAGCTCCACATTCTGCCGATCGATGCCGGACCCAACAGTTGGACCCCCACCAATCAGCCTGACTGACAGCTGCAGCTTGTACTGAGCAGTGTGAAATCTCAGCAGCTGTAGGGGGAGGTACATTGAGGAGCCATCAATTAGGCTAGATAGATGGATATTTAGCAGCAGCATGGATGAGGGACACTGAAAAGCTGTAAATCAGGCAAGGTGGTTGTAATTTTAACACCATGGATGAGGGACACTGAAGAGCTCTTAATCAGGCAAGGTGGGTGTAAATTTAGCAGCAGCAGGGGGAGGGACACTGAGGAGCTGTGAAACAGAATAGGTTGGCAGAGAATGAGGTAATCTTTCATAAAGGGTTATACAGACATTCTGACATTGATCTTCAAACTAAGTACATTAGCCTTATCAGGTCTGTGACTACACAGCATTCATTCTTAATTAGGCCAGACGTATTTTTCTTTAATGGGTCAAGAGACATAGGTCATTGTTCATATGAACCTGAACATTGACTCTTGAATTGATATTTGTTGCAACTTATTTTGCTGCTATGCTTGGAAGACAGGCACAGGGTTTCATTGAACAATTGATGTTGCTATTATGTTGATTACTCATTGTACCAGTCCATGATGCTTGTTGACCTGAAAACATAGACGAATAAACTATGCAGGTTGATTAAATACTCGAACAATAAGAGTTGTCCTCATCCCACCTTCCCCATGACCCGTGGATGATGGCCCGAGGACAGATATGGGTATAAAAAGGTACCTCTATCCTTCTGCAGAGAGACTCTACAGAACAGCGGCCAGGGAACCATGACTGCAACATACATATTTGACATTCTACATGACGCCAGCTTAAGGGACCACCACCCCAGCTGGCGGGATACAAATCTGCTCCATTGACCATCACTGAATCCATGGCAACTATGTAGAAACCAGGTTGGGACAATTAGGTCACCTGGCCCCGTGGAAATCTTGGTAGAAGCCAATGTAGGATCATCCGGTCACCTTGCGCCATGGAGAAGCCAGGTTGGGACCATCCGATCCCCTGGCACCATGGAGACGTTCATATAAGCCAGGTTGGGACCATCTGGTCACCTGGTGCCATGGAGACGTCCGGAGAAGTCAGGTTGGGACAATCAGGTCACCTGGCCACGTATCTTAATAGATTGTCAGCTTCATAATCTTGTTGTTACCTCCTCTCTGTGGGTGCTAGCCAAAAGTGGGGTGCCACTGGTGGGGGTAGTCGGCCCTGGAAGTCCCAAAGTCGCAGCTGCTCTAATCCCTGCGAGCCAGGGATGGGTGAGACTCTGTAATTTTCATCATGGAGTGTATTTTCTGGGACTGTTCTATATGTTATTGTCTGTTTGTGGTTCAATAAAGTATTGCTGCACTGTTTTACTCTCACCATGTGTTGTCTGAGTAGTATTAGGCCCACAGGAAAGGAGTGCGGGCATTCAGTGGGATGAGTTCTGGTCCATGCGGTCTTTTTTAAAGCTGGTCTAGCGGACAAGAGCACCCACTGACCCTTGTATCTCCACATTTGGGGGCAGCAGTGGGATACTACTCAGCCTGTCGGATCCGGGGCAGCTGCAGGGGACTCGTGTTTGCTGACAGAGTCCAAGAGCTCCACATCCAGGGAGACATATAGACTGATCCAGCAGACCATAGATGAGGCATACACAGCAGGTTTCGGACGCCACTATGTCCAACCCCACCAACTCGGCCTTGAGAAGAGAATTGGAATGGATATACAGCCTCAACAGAAAATGGCAACTATAGGAGTTAGTTGTGCCAGCTTAGACGGATCGAATATAGGGCCACCAACACTTGGTCGGATTTGATACAGGACTTGGTCCTTTAGGATGCCCATAACTTCATGGAGGAGGATGAGTTTGACAGAATCCAGGAGTTGGTCACATTGCAATGACCCCAGTCCACAATATTCCATCCTGGGGCAAATAGTTCCACTGCCCCCATACCAGGCAATACCAACTGTCTCCCAACTTTTGGTTGGCCCACAGCTTTTATATTTCCTGCCAATATAGTCTATAGTCACAGACCATGCTCCATACCATGACTGTAGCACATGTCTCCTGCTCCATCTGGCAACAACAGACTTTAAGATAGTTCCTCACATCCGGACGATAGATATCACAACCGTAGCATGTGTATAAACTGTAGCCGGCAACAACATTCCTTAAGATAGTTCCTCACATCCAGATGATAGATATTATGACCGTAGCATGTCTATAAAGCTCCAGCCTGCAACAACAGTCCTTAGGATAGTTCCTCACATTCAGATGATAGATTTGACGACCGTAGCATGTGTATAAAGCTCCAGCCTGCAACAACAGTTCTTAAGATAGTTCCTCACATTCAGACAATAGATTTGATGACCGTAGCATGTGTATCAAGCTTCAGCCGGCAACCACATAACGTTTTTTAGGGTTCAGTGATGGGCAGAGGAGCAGACCTGTATTCCACCGGATGGAGCCATGGTTCTTTTGGCTGTTCCAGAAGAGGATCTCTTTGCAGAGAGATCCGGAGACTTTTTATATCCACAGCTCCAATTCAGGACATTCATCCACAGGATTAGAGGAAGGTGGAGTGAGGTGATACTTCATTATTCGATTGTTCAATTAATCTGCATAATTATCCCAAGTTGTACATTTTAGTAAACTGCAGTGGGCTGATGCAATACAATACATAATCAGCTTGCATTCACAAATTAACATACAACAAGAGTCAACATACAGTCTCATATGAAGCAATGGCTCAATTGAGACATCTGAGACACTATCCAGGGTAATGGAAAACTGGTGCTCCGTGCTGGAAAAAGTCCCCATCCCTTAGAGCCATGGATTCCGCTCTACGTACATTGGTCCAGTAGTCTTTAGAACAAGGCCAGCTCCTCACACGGTCTAAGATATATTTATAATTAATGCATGCAATTGGCATTGTGAAATTTGGTGGCAGACCCGCTTTAAGCACCACTCTGTCCATTAGAGTCTATGGACACTATCGGATTAATGGAGCGTTACATTTTTCTTCTTCTCATTAGATGTCTCGGCCGTTGGGTAAGTTGTATACAATAACAGATCAGGCTGTCATATCACTATACCCGGATCGCTTTTTTTGCATAATTTCCTTTTAAAAACCTCAAGATCAATATCTGTACATTCAGATTTTGCTATACGTCGTTGACAAGACATGATTTGAGCCATCGATGCCCGAACAGGAAATGAACACCGGTAAATATAGAGCTCTGTCTCTCCTCTTTCGGGAAGATTGCAGCCATGTCTTTTTAATCCTGACCAACATCTTTGTCTATTACTCTAAATTTGTTTAGAAATGGGTCAATGATGATTTAATTAGTAAAAAAAAGATATTCAATTTTGGGACGTCAATGCTCATATGTACCCCTGCATTTTCCTGGGGGAAGGTTCATTTTACCCCCCACATACAGTATTGTGCCCCACAACTCCAACACACAGTATGATGCCCCCACAATCCCACCACACAAAGCACAGGGCCAACACACAAAATAATGTCCTCACAGCCCCCCAGTATGATGTTCCCACATCTCCCCTCACACTGTATGATGCTTCGTCCGCAAATTTCCACCTACACAGTATTATGATCCTGTAAGCAGGTGACCGAATGCAACGCACAGTAAGCATGAGCCGGGAACAGTCAATTAACTATTCATTTCCTCCCGGTATGGCTGGAATAATACAAAACAGTGTAAACAGCAGTAAACCATACGGCAGTAAGCAAATAATAGATTTTAGAATACAATTTGAAAAAAGAGGATTATATTTGTGTCTTTCTTACAAGATCCAAGGGGTAAGGTTTCTCCTTGCGGAGAGTGACATGTCAAGGTGAGGAGACTTTTAAGCCTTGCATTGCTCCTCTGGGAAATATGCTAATTATCTCTTCACAGAGGAAGAGGACTAGCACTAGAGTTCTTGTCCTCTTCTTCTCTGAAGAGACAATATACACGCAAGACAAACAGGGATAAAAAAAAAGTAACTTACATACAAAAACACTCACCGGGGTAAAGAGAAATATAGGGAAGGATAGGACGGTACAAACGAAATGGAATAGGATAATGGAGAAAGAATACACTGCAAAACAGCAGACAACAATCTCCAGCAGCAACTACCTACTCCAACTTCAGCACACTATCTCCAGCAAGCCAGGAAGTAAACTTTCACTGGCAAGGATGAGAAGGTCTGGCCAGGTTTTATAGAGAGAGGAAATGAGCAGGTCAGGAGAAGCTGTGAGATGGTGCTGCATGTCTCTAGCCAGCATACGAAGAGTCGTTAGTTTCTTCAGAGCCAAAGGAAACAAAGGCCATTTAATAGGAGGAACAAAACACACAGGCTAAATGGAAGACTTGCAATTCCCAATATGTAATGATCACCTAACCCCAGATCTCCCAGGAGGACGTGACAGATTCCGCATACAGTATGATGCACCTGCAGCCCCCACACAGTATAATGTCACCATGGAACCCCCCCATTAAATGTAAGTGTTCTCACAGGACCCCCACGCTATATGATGCCCCACAAACTCAGTATAATGCTCTCACATGACCCTCATACAGTATAATAGTCAAGCCTTGTTTGCAGCTAAGCTCAGACAACGATCCGGCTCCCTTCTGTGAGAGTCTATTACAGTTTGTGAATAGCTGTCACTAGGAGTAAAATTAGTTTTTTCAGCTGAGGCGACTGAAACCCCTAGGCCATGGTGGACAGGTTTTGACTTTTCTATTGCATGCAGTTGTATACATATTTAATAGGAATCTGTTTGGGATTCAAAAGAGCCAGCTCTTTTTGGTCATAGTCAAATGATCCAGATCCCTAAAAAGAACTGAACTGTCCTAAAATTTGGCACAGTCTCGCTGGATCTGGGAAGGTTGGGAGGTATGCTAGCTGTCAAGTAATGAAACAGACTTGGATGTCTGACCAATCAGAATGCAGCCCCACCCAAGAGCAACTAATAGCTCCACCCATGAGGTGTGTGTCCTACACACTGTGAGGTTATAATGCTGACTAGAGATTTCACCAATCAGAAAGTTGTCATTTTCATTTGTGGTTGTTCTGAGGAAGGAGTCAGATGAACTCTGAAATGCGTTGACATTAAATCACTTATCACCATAGCACAGGGGCATCATTCCTAGAATCCAGGTCGATCACCTCTGTTTCATCCATATTGAGTATCTGCCTTCAGATCTCTAAATGCGTCTCTTATTGACCCAAAGTTGCACTTTCTATCTGGCACGCATAGTTCTGTATTGGATCAGTTGTAATGTCGGCATATATTCTTAGATATCTCCCAAAACGCAATCCTCTGATTCTCTAATCCATTGACCACAAATATGTCTGAAAAGATTTAAAAGGACGTTTTCTAAATAAATAAAATATGAGAAATATAAATAAAAGTATTTATTTTTTTAAATGTTTTATTACATTTGATTCTTTATATAATTTTTAGATTGTGGACATATTAAGGGCCAAGGCTAAAGTCTCAACATTTTCTCAGAGCAGAAAGACAGACAGAAAGAAAGAAAGAAATATAGAGAGACAGATAATAGATAGATAGATAACAGATAGACAGATACATAGATAGATAAATAGATAGATAATGAGGATGATAGATAATAGATGATAGATAATACATAGATAATAGATAGATAATAGATCGATAGATAATAGATAGATAATAGATGATAGATAATACATAGATAATACATAGATAATAGATAGATAATAGATCGATAGATAATAGATAGATAATAGAGAGATAGATAATAGATAGATAGATAATACATAGATAATAGATAGATAATAGATCAATAGATAATAGATAGATAGATAATACATAGATAATAGATAGATAATAGATCGATAATAGATCGATAATAGATAGATAGATAATAGATGATAGATAATATATAGATAATAGATTGATAGATAATAGATAGAGAGATAGATAATAGATAAATAATAGATAGATAGATAGATAATAGAGATAGATTGCATATATATATATAGACAGATATACCAATAATAACAATAATATTTCCTTGTGAGTTGTGGCGCACAGACCCTGAAATCTGGTGAAGCATACTGAGATTCTTTTTTAATGCAGACTCAGCATAAAATATGTCTCCTTATACCGCCATATTTTTTTTTACGGCGATATGCAAGGCCCCATGGAAACCCATGAATAACTTACATTGTGGCGTACATGAGTAGTACAACTTCTGGCCAGTAGATGAGGATAGAGAGCCCTTGTGAAATTATTGAACAGCAAAAGTGATGATTTCAGCATGACTCTAGAGAAGATCAAAAAGGTTTGCAGGACCCTGGTCCAGCAGTCACGCCATTAGTCCATAGCCCTGAGAATTGCCTCCTACCTGTCGGGAAACCCAGGCGCCTCTTTTCCTTCATAGTCCCAGCATGACGTCTCTGTAGCGCCACCTATTGGAGATAGTCTATAAGGTAACACCTGACCCTTTAACAAAGCCAGGCTCTCCTTAAACTTGAGGGCCTTCTGATTCAAAAGGTTGAGGATGGTTTGTTGAGTGCCCTTCTCCTTTTGGTGCCAAGAATAGGCTTTCCTAACTTCTCCCTAATTTCTCCCTAACCCTGCAGGACCTATGGCTTAGTGGTTTTGGAATGGTTGTCTGGTTGTTACCCTTCTATTAGTGCAGGCGGAAGTCAGGAACAAGACAGGCTTTCCCTAAGCTTCAGTGACAGGAGACTATTGAACCTTTACCCTTTTAGGGTCTTTTAGCTCAGGGATTTTGAAATTGTTTGTTGGGGACCCTTCTCTTGGTGAAGTTGGATGTCAGGAACCTTCTTGCAGGGTCTTCTTGCTTGGAGGTTCGGGTGGGTGCCCTTCTCTTTTTGGTGCAGGAGGATGTCAGGAGTAAAGAAGGTTCTCCATAAGTTTGGTAAAGGGAAGTTATTGATGCCTTACCTTTGCAGGACCTTCTGACCTACAGTGAAGCTTGAAGAAGGTTTATTGAGTGTCCTGCTCCTTCCGATGCAAATGAAAGTCAGGAGTGAAACAGGATCTCTTTAATGGGAACCTGTCATTGTTGGAAATCATGATTTACATGAAAATACAGCATTAATCTGCTGGTAAATATCATTATAATGCTGCCTAGCCGCCATTCTGAAAGCGTGGCTATTGAGAGAAAATGAACTTATCTCCACCAGGGAGCCACCAGCTTTCAGTCATGGGTCGTGCACTTGTAAGGTGCCTGAGCTAGGTAGTCGTCGTGGGTGAGCTGCTGACCCTACACATAAAACATGTCCCATTCCCGGTGTTCTGCTGTGTGGGGGTGCATCACATTTACTTGTGGCCCATAGGCCTCCACTGGCTCCAGGCTTTCATCTTCCAGAACCTTCATAGTAAACAATCCAGGGACACTGTATTTGGTAAAACAGTCAAACTTTTACTTGGCAGCTTACAAGGAAGCATATAGGATAGGGCCAACAGGTTACATAGTCTTTCCTACAGGAACCGGACATAACTTCATCCCTATTCTCAGTATGGGTAGAGCATCCCTCTGGCTAACTCCTCTAGCACTAGAATTCTTCTCCACCACAGGCAGTGCACCGGTTTCCATCACCTCCCGCCTCTGATAATTTGAGTCCATCTTTTCCTGCACCTTCACAGGCTTAGTGCACCCAACGGCCCGACATCCATCACGAGGTTCCCAGGCTGACAGACTAGCAGGGAAGGGTTCCACTGCCCCGTGTAACACAATCACGCTGTCCTTAGCAGCCTACTGCCTTTGACCACTCCAGCCACTTCTCCACCACTTTCTCTAACTGAATTTGACACTTCCTGAACATGCACTCACTCTCAGTTCCCCCTCCCTAATCTTGGCCTGCTGTTACAGTTAACCCTGTCTAGGCTAAAATGCAGCCCCATAGGGTTTTTACTTTTAGTTAACATACATTACTACAAAATACATTTAACCACTGTAGGCACATAGTGTTTTCCAAGGGAGACAGGTTCCCCTTAATTTTGGAGAAGGGAGACCTTCAATCTCAGACTTTTGGAAGGCCTTCTGCTCTGAAGTTTTGAGAATCTCTGTTAGGAATGTTTCTCATTTTGGAGCTTGTAGAAAACGAAGAGCAATATGGGCTCTTACTAAGCTATCCATCTCCAACCTTACCAGGTTTTCTGACTGGCAGACTTGGGAAGTTTATTTAGGGTCCTTCTCGTGCAGGGGGAAGCTAGGATCAAGATAGACTCCTTAAACTTCGATAAAGGGAAACCATCAATCTTTGGCTCCTGACGGGATTTCTGGCTTGTAAGTTTTGTGGAGGGCTTTTGGGGGCCCTTCTCCCTTGGTGCAGATAGAAAACAGGTAGTAAAATGGTCTCTAAGATTCTCAAGGAAGTCTACTGATCCCTGAACCTTTTCAAAGTTTCTAACTTGGAAGTTTTGGGGAAGGTTTATAGAGAGTTTTTTCACTGTCTTGTGCAGATGAAAGTCAGGAACAAGACAGGTTCTCCTTAAAATTTGCTGACGGGAGACCATCAATCCCTGTCTCCTGCCAGGACTTATGCCTTCTAAGTTTTGTGAAAGTTTTTGAGTTCTCTTCTCGTTTTGGTGCAGGTAGAAAACATGTGCAAAATCGCTTTTTCTAAGCTTCGGAAAGGAGTCAATAGACCGCTGAGCTTTACCAGGCTTTCAAACTTGGAGTTTCCAAAGTTTGTAGGTGCTCTTCTTCATCTTGTGCAAATGAAAACCAGGAGCAAGACAGGGTCTCCTTAAAATTTACTGTGAGAGACCATCAATACTTGATTCCTGCTGGCACTTTGGCTTGTAAGTTTTTGGGGTTTTCTTCTCCTTTGGTGCAGGTAGAAAACATGTGTTCTGTAAGCTTCGGAAAGGGGGTCTATGGACCTCTGAGCTTTACCATCTTTCAAACTTGGAGGTTTTCCAGAAGTTTGTTAGGTTCTCTTCTCATCTTGTGCAAATGAAAACAGGAGCAAGACAGGTTCTCCTTAAAATTGGTGTGTGTGGATCATCAGACCTTGACCCCTGCTGATCTTCTTGGCTTTGAGGTTTTTTAGAAGGTTTTTTTTATCCTTTTGGGCAGCTAGAGAACAGAAGCTCGACAGGCTCTTCCTAAGCTTCGGCAAAGGAGACTATGGATTCCTGGGGTTGGTGAAGTATTTTTGAGTGTCTTGGGACTTTCGGTAGAACCTCATCCTTGGGCAATCTTTTTAGAAAATACTTGGGTGTAATAAGAATTGTTCTTGGCTTTAATTAAAGATAAAAACCTTGAGAGTTAGTGGAGGTTTTAGTGAATCCTGCTTTGAGCAGGGGGTTGGACCACATGACCCAGGAGGTCCCTTCCAACTCTACCATTCAAT
>JARQOD010000004.1:14647221-14689658 GCA_033576555.1 Oophaga sylvatica
TGGGTACTAATGTTATTGGTAATTGTTTGGAAGAAGTAGTGTTCTTGCTCCAACAGCTCGCTGAGATTGCCCGACCAAGGCAGAGAGGAGTCATCCAAAGAGAGATCCGGGCCCTGGTGTGTCAGCAACAAGCGAAGCTTACCGACGGCGAAATTGGTAATGTACGGGTCACTGACTCAGTTCCTATTGTGATACCCCCAATGAGTGAAATGATCATTTGGTGCAGGGCAGCCATAGGTCTGAGAGGACAGAATTACCAAGCCGTAGTAGAACCCCACCATTCAGAACATAGACCTACACTTATGACTGCTAGAGGAGTAGTAGAAGTGGTGAATGGAAGAGTACCTGTACGGCTTCTCAATTGGGGAGATGATGAGGTAAATTTACCCCGTTATGCAACCATTGCTAAACTTCATGCTGTCGACAATAATTCCATTCTCCCGGCTGAGTCCTTAGACTCCTGTCAAATAGAGGAGGACAATGACCCAGCAACTCAGGTGGCGGAATGGTGTCAGCAGCTCCATGTTGGGACGGACACCACTCCCGCTCACCAGAAGCAAGGGGTATTACGGGTGGTGCAAGAGTACGCCCAAGTGTTTAGCAAAAATCCACTTGATTTTGGGATCATTAAGGGAGTACAACATCATATCCCTACAGGCAGCCATCCTCCCATCAAAGAGCGGTATAGGCCCATACCTCCAGCTCATTATCAGAAGGCTAAAGAAATGTTGAATGATATGAAGAAAGCTGGGGTGATAAGGGATAGTTGTAGTCCCTGGGCAGCCCCTCTAGTTCTGGTTAAAAAGAAAGATGGTAGTATGAGAATGTGTGTGGATTACAGGCAGGTGAACCGCATAACACACAAGGATGCATACCCGCTACCACGCATAGAGGAATCATTAGCTGCTCTGAAAACGGCTAACTACTTTTCTACCCTTGATCTGACTAGTGGTTACTGGCAAGTGGCTGTGGCTGAGGAGGATCGTGAGAAAACGGCTTTCACCACCCCAATGGGGCTCTGTGAGTTCGACAGAATGCCGTTTGGGCTCAGTAGTGCCCCAGGAACATTTCAGAGAGTGATGGAAAACTGTCTGGGACATCTCAATTTTGAAACCGTGCTGCTATACCTAGACGACGTTATCGTGTATTCCAAGACATATGAGGACCATCTGAAGCACCTGGCAGAAGTGTTTGAGTCCCTGTCCAGGTACGGGATGAAGTTGAAACCCTCAAAATGCCATCTACTCAAGCAGAAGGTACAATACTTGGGGCACATCGTCAGTTCGGAAGGAGTAGCGCCGGACCCAGAGAAAGTCACTGCCATCCAGAAGTGGCCGGAGCCGAAGAACCTTAAGGAAGTGCGACAGTTCCTGGGACTAACGGGTTACTATAGGAGATTCGTGAAAGATTACACGAAGAAGGCAGCTCCTTTACAGGACCTCCTAGTAGGACAATCCCTGAAGAGCAGAAACCCTCCCTTTAATTGGGGTAAAGAACAGGCTGAAGCATTCCAAAAGATGAAAGAGATCCTTACAGGTGATGAGATCTTAACCTATCCTGATTACAGCCAACCGTTCCTGTTGTACACCGACGCCAGTAATGAAGGGTTGGGAGCCGTTCTCAGTCAGAAGCAGAATGGACAAGAAAAAGTCATCGCATATGCTAGCAGAAAACTCAGGCCAACTGAAAGGAATCCGGAAAATTATAGCAGCTTCAAGCTGGAGTTTCTGGCGCTGGTCTGGGCCATCACTGAAAGATTTAAGCACTATCTGGCCTCCAATAAGTTCACTGCGTACACAGACAACAACCCCTTAACGCACCTGGAAACCGCCAAGCTGGGTGCCATGGAGCAGCGATGGATGGCTCGGTTGTCCAATTACCAGTTTACTATCAAGTACCGGGCAGGTCGAAAGAATGCTAATGCTGATGCGTTGTCCCGAATGCCGCATGACTCTGATACGGAAGAAGAATCGGACGACCTGGAAGAAATTGAGCTACCCGCGTTCCATCGAAATGGGGTAGTCCACGAGCATCAAGTCCACAGAAAGCAAAATGGTGCAACATTAAATCCTTTACCCCATCACAGCTGGAAAGAGACTCAGGACAGTGATCCAGTGGTCAGCCACATCAAGGAGTTGTTAAAGCAAGAAGGCTCCTCTTTGGAAAAGGATGCACCTATGCCCGCCAAGCTCCTGTGGAACGAGAGAAGCAGGTTGTTCCTATACCGTGAGAAGTTGTGCAGAAGATACGTCAACCCCAGAACCCATGAAATGGTCTGGCAAATAGTGGTCCCCAAGGCAGACGTCCCAATGGTGTTGGAAGCGTACCACGATCAAGCAGGACACTTTGGCTGGAGGAAGCTGGAGACCCTGTTGAGATGCCGGTTCTACTGGGTAGGGATGCGCAGCTCTGTCGAGAGGTGGTGTCGGAACTGTGGACCCTGTGGTCTCAGAAGAAAGGACTACGGAAGTCAGAAGGCCCCCCTGCAACCTATCCGGACGACTCGTCCCTGGAGATTGTGGCCCTGGACCACGTCAAACTGTCACCGAGTAGATCTGGATACTCATACGCCTTGACCATGGTGGACCATTACTCCAGATTTCTGGTAGTCGTTCCAGTGAAAGACCAGACTGCAGTGACGGCAGCGAAGACCTTTCAAGCAAGCTTCTGCAGACCGCATGGGTATCCCGAGCAAGTCTTAACCGATCAGGGACCTGCTTTTGAAGCCGATTTATTCAAGGAATTCTGTCATATGTACGGGTGCAAGAAAATAAGAACAACACCATATCACCCTCAAACCAACGGTCTTTGTGAAAAGATGAACCATATTGTCCTTGACTTGTTGAGATCCATACCGTTGGAAGACAGGAATCGATGGCCGGATTTACTACCTGATTTGGTTGATTTGTATAATCATATACCTGTAAGCTCAACTAACTGCACTCCAGCCTATCTGATGAGAGCAAGGCCTGGAAAACTACCAATGGACCTAGAACTTGGAGTGGTAGAACCGGAGGCAGACGACGCTGTTGAAAACTGGGACGTCAATCGGCAAGAGCAATACAGAAGAGTACAAATCTGTGTAGAGGAAAGTCTTAATAAGGCACGGGAGAAACAGGAAAATGTTTACAACCGAAATGCTCCTGCCAAGCCTCTGATGCCTGGAGAGGTAGTATTAAAAAGAAAAAGAAAGATGCACAAACTGGATAATCAGTGGGAGCAAGAACCTACGTCATACAAGATTCTAAGTACGACAACGGAAAAGTTTGTGTCGTCAGTAAAGACGGAGGAAAAACAATAACCACTGTGTCTAGAGACCATTTGAAACTATGTCCGGAACCCTTGAAACGTTGCGACAAGAACCCTGTCTTCAATCAAAGAGAGAAAAAGGAAGAGGTTATACACACAGATCTGGGAGATTTTCCTGCGGATTGGCCTAGACTGGGAGATGCTGTGATAATTCCAGTGTTGCAGTTTTATCAGCCACAAGAGGAAGTTTTACCTCCAGTTGTGCCTGTGGTGCCAGTTGAGCCCGTCCAGGAGTTACCCATTCCAGCAACACCTCAACCTGTAGAACCTCAAGATGGATCATCTGAAGCAGCGCCCCATACTATGGGATCCCCTGGTGAAGCTGACTCACACCGCCCAGCCATCAGTACGCTTGCCAGATCCATAGAAAGATTAAGGCAGTTCTATGGTTTACCGTTTCATAGTGCAGACAGATCGCAAATTGATATACCTGAAACTACACCACGTAGATCAGAAAGAATCACAAAAGGGAAATTACCCATTAGATATCAGCAATAGTTATGACGAACTGATGTAAATATATTGTGAAAAGTCTATATATATAAATGTGTTTTTCCCTATTAAGCTTCGTTTAACAATGGACTCAGAGGCTGAGGACTGAGCCAGCCCAAAAACTGTATCCTGTAAATAGTTGCACTAAAGTGCCTTCTTAATGGTTTCATATGAAACCTTGACTCACCTCTGAACCAAAAACCCGTGTGGTGTGGCACTGAGTGAGGTCTGCATTTGGATGTCCTGCAGCCCACCCAGGACCCACGTTGAAGGTTTGGTGCGGGTCCTTCACAAGTATCTTGTAAATTTATTTATTGAAAATGCTATTTGATACTATTTGTATTTTTCTATAAAGTTTGTAACGTTTAAGGTATTCTTACCTCCCGGATGGGAAGATGTTATTGTTCCAATGTTATTGCATAAACAAAATGTCTTTTGTATTCCACAGCCCGGGAGTGCTGTCATTTACCATGGGGAATGTGTAGCCCTGGTACACAATACCAGGAGGATGAGTGGAGAGGTAAAGGTTAAGTGTTCTTCATGTCATCATGTACCTTCGAACACGCCCAGTAGGGGTGTGGAAGGGAGTGTCAGTAGGGAGAGTGTGTCCAGACTTAGGAGAGACAAGACGTCTTAGTGACTCTGCTCTATCTTCAGCTTCAAATCGTGGAGTCTAGTATAGGTACTTTAACGTACCCGAGCCTAGTCAAAGCTGTGCCCCACTGGAAACAGGCTGAAATATCTCCTGAGAACTGAGCAAGTCGAAGGGCAAAAGTGGAAGAAAGCAAGGAAGTGCTATAGGTGAAGAATACCTGCACGAATCTACCGGTTACTGGGGACCGAAGGATCATCTTTGTTTCAGGCAAGGTGATAAGATAACTAGAAATCTACCGGACCCTAGGTCGCGGCGGATAAGCCCAAATAGTCAGTACGTAACTGGGGTCAGAGGGAAGTGATGACCGTGAGTCAGTGCACGACAATATAGGAAATCATCTTTCTCACAAAAAAGGCTCCAACCACAACACTGATCGGGTAGAACAGCTAAAGATTAGCTGGAATTATAGAGAGGACTACGCTTCAGGCTGGTCGTACTCAGCTTCATTGGAGTTAAAGGAGGCCCCTAACTTGCTTAACCGTTTGCCTCAAAGCTCATCCTCCATCAACCCCATCAGCCTCCCTGGGACCTGCTTTACCATTCTGCAAGTAAAGGTATGGAAAGACTTTGACTGTGTGAGACTGAGTTATTACTGCATGCCTGCACAATCCCTACCTAACTACCGACCTGAGGGAAGAGTCCCACCTGTAGGGGACCCGACATCTAGCTGCCTCACCATCCCCTCAGAGATCTACAGCAGCGCTGGTACTAATTACCAGAATACTACAGGTGGCGTCACGAACTGTATATAGTTATCCCCTGTAAATATTCCCCAACAACATACGCCAGACCGCCAGGGCCACAGACCGAGCCACAGCTACCTGTGACAAAATCCCCATAGACTTCTACGGGCTCGGCTCTGAGTACCCCATTGCCCTGGTAACCCACAATTGTGGTGGCGGGTCGACACAGCACATTCAGGAATAGGGCATAGAAAAACACCAGCTGCTTTGAACTATACATATTTCCAATCAAGCGGTATTTTTCTTCAAAGTCTAAATCAATAGAAATGTTATATAAACTGCTGACATTAGCTAAACTAAAGCAGATCAGTAGGTAGGTGTTAGCTTCAATATAGGCCTTGGTCTCTCTTTGTCTAACACTTTTCTCCCTGATTCCAGTGATGTGTCACTTACTGGGCTCCTTTCTGTGGTTTTGATAAAATCATTGTTTTATCAGCAAGGATTATCACTGGAGGACTAGTTGATCTGCTGCCAAATAGTCCTGCATATTCATGAGCACTGTGTAACTCCTCCCCCACTACTGATTGGTAGCTTTTTCTGCTTATGTACAGTCTACAAAGAAATCTGCCAATCAGTGGTGTGGGCGGGGTTATACAGAGCTCAGCATTTAGAGAACTGCTAGATCTGCAGCAGTGAAAACTGTGATTTTATCAAACCTGCCGAGTGAGTGACATATTCCTGGAATCAGGGTCCCTGCCACTACATCATGCTGCTCTTTGATAGGGTAGAAAAAAATCTTAAATATTCTTCAAATGAGGCTTCACCATCCAAAAATAAGGATTATGTTTGCCATCTGCATCATAAACTTTTGCTGGACCTCCGAGATCCTGTTGAAACATGGAGCCCATCATCATTTCAGAACTTGGGTTCATCGTTGGGTCTACTTGTGTTCTGTGGGACCTTACTAATTTACTTTTTAGGATAATTGATGCCTGTACATATTAGATGTAGGTCTGACCTGTTCACCGATTTCGGTAGGTTTGCCGATCCCTCTTACGTCTGTGGGGGTGTCCCTGATGACAAATGTCAGGGGATCAGACATGTTGGATTTCAACATCCCTGATCCTCTGTATCAGCGTGATATATAATTGCTAAAAGGTCTGGAAGTAGCTTGTTCCTCTCACTACTGAGAAGAAACGTATGCTTGGCAGAGTCAAGCTTGCTTGTGAATAGGTGAGTCAAGTACCGGTATGTTATCTGTTGGGCGGCTATCTTGGGTTTATGGACACCTTAAAGACGCTAATCTTAACTAACTGTCCAAGGATGGTAATGTAAAGACATACCTGTGACCATCTCAGCTTTCCTTTGAATCTTCCAGCACATTTCGACTTTTTCTGATTGGAACATCGTCATGATGAAGCTTCCTGGATAAGCAATCTTCTCTGCCTCCTCGTTTTAAGTCCTTAAGTAGGAACGATAAAGGACATCTCATTTCCTTCCACTCCCAGTGCCGTCAGCTGTTGGATTTTTTATTTTTTCAAATGGATATTTCAATGCGTCTGTAATGAGGCATGATAATCCACAGCTGTAACATTCTTGGTCGAATGAATCGAGCAATCTCCAAGCAGAGTATGTTCTTTTGTTTTGTAGGTCACACTCAGTTTTGGACCTCATTCAGTTGAAATTATGTGGAAACATTCTTTAGCAATCCACTCTTGCGCTAAAACTGCATCTTTTTCCATTCGAGCATTTATAGGTTGACCTGTGAACTTTCTCTTGATGGAACAAGGCTGCTGAGACACAAATACTACTCAACATGGTCCTTAAAGGATCTACTCATTCTCCACTGCTAATTAATATAAGGTCCAAACGCAAGACAAGTGGAGAAGACCATTTATTGGGACCCTATGGTTCTTCCTCGAGAGTTATAATACAATATGGCTATAGGAATCCCACGCTCTATACGACATTGAAACCAAAGACAACATTCCAGGAGAAGAACGCAATATTTTCCTTACATATCTATGGGAAAAAAATATCTTGAGAACTTTATTTGCTCTCCATTGTAGCTCATCAGAACATTCACATCAATTTTGGGTGGCAGAAGGATTGTTCTTTCTCAGGCTACAGAGATGACAAGGCAGAAAGTTGAGATGAACAAGTTCTACCGCCAAAGAACGGTCTCAAATTTCTTGTAGGACACGGAATTTCCTTCAGGTTTCTTTAAAATGGGATGAAACATGGTGGAAGTGAATTTATTTATTGAGTGTCTTTCTTCTGAAAAAGATTTGAAAATTACCGTAGTGGCAAAGGATTTGGAGGCTCAGTATAAGGAGCCATGAGAAATGCCTGGTGACCATAGCTCCACATGACAAGGGATTGGGAGGCTCAGCCTAAGGAGCCATAAGAAATGCCTGGTGACCATAGCTCCACATGACAAGGGATTGGGAGGCTCAGACTAAGGAGCCATAAGAAATGCCTGGCAACTATAGCTCCACATGACAAGAGATTGGGAGGCTCAGACTAAGGAGCCATGGGAAATGTCTGGTGACCATAGCTCCACATGACAAGAGATTGGGAGGCTCAGACTAAGGAGCCATAAGAAATCCCTGGTGACCATAGCTCCACATGACAAGAGATTGGGAGGCTCAGACTAAGGAGCCATAAGAAATGCCTGGTGACCATAGCTCAGCGTGTCCAAATGATTGGGAGGACAATTTAAGGAGCCATGAAAAATGCATTGTATCCTTCCCACAGCATGGTATGGGATTGGGAGGTTCATTCTAAGGAGCCATAAGAAATGCTTGTTGTCCTCTGTAGAGCATGGCAAGGGATTGGGAGGCTCAGACTAAGGAGTCATAAGAATTGTCTGTTGTCTTTAGCATGGCATGGCATGACAAGAGATTGGGAGGTTTAGACCAAGGAGCCATAAGAAATGCCTATTGTCCTTAGCATGGCATGACATGGGATTGGGAGGTTTAGACTAAGGAGCCATAAGAAATGCCTGTTGTCCTCAGTATAGCATGGCATGACAAGGGATTGGGAGACTCAGTCTAAGGAGTGAGAAGCCATGGCTTGTGTCCTTTGATCCAAAAGTCATGAGAAATATCTGTCCTTCTTTACTAGGTACATATATTTAGAGGGCAATGGTTAGGAAAGAGACAAAAATATCAAAGGTCATCTGGCCATCGGGAAAAGGAAGTTCGGGAGGGGGCATGGAAGGTAAGCCAGTGTTTCACCTTGACCCAGAAGGGAGTTAGGTTATCTAGAGGGAAAACAGTGAATTGGAGATTGAGGTAAGTGGTAGAAGTTAAAGGGCCAAGAAACTGTCAGTATGTGTATTTATAAGGGGTTGTGGAGTTAGTCACTAGAGGTTCGTATGAACAACAAATATGGCTGTAATTATCTCACAGAGTCTTGAATAACAAATCTACTGTAGTATGGCTGATTTGTAGGGTCTTTATTATGGCTACAAGACCTGAGGCTCCCATGTAGGTCACTGAAGAACCATATAGAGATCTAGTTTGGCTTGGTAGAACTGTGGGGGGTTTACTTACTTTCTTCTTACAGATTTTCTTTACCCCATGTCTTTCTTCTTGAAGACCAAATGAGAACTTCATGTAGATGTGACCATGGCTGTTCAAAAGGACTCCTTACAGAGGCATGTACTTCATAGTCTCTGGGAAAACCGGGTCACAGCTGAATGAAGCATTTAACTTTTTGCAGCAACTGGACATAATACAGTAGTAGGAGTATAGAAGCAGACTCAAGAACACGTATTAATTGTTGATTATAATTTGTTTTCTTTGCGTGCGGGGTGGAGAAAATGTCAAAACGAGACCAAAATCGTATGGGAATTTTTGAGAAGTGGTGGTAAAAGCATCCAACACTGTACTTTCCTACATACGACTAATAAGGTAAGAGCCTCAACGGACTCAACCCTCAGTCTGTGCAACTTTTTCAGAGATGACCCCTCATGCCCCTCAAGTTCAGAGTCGATTTACCATGTTTTTGCCCCCATTTTTACTTTTGACAACCCACTTTTTTACTAGTTCTGGATCAATATTGTGTTGGTAGATGATCAAGAAAGGTATCTCCTAATTATCGGCGTCACTTTTGCTCAGCCATCTGCTTAAGTTTGTCGAGAGTCCATATTATTTTATAGTAATATGACAAAAACTTGTGTAATGCCAGGTCTATTTCTGGATTATCAGATGTGGGATTAATGGAATTTTTCTGTGTAGATCTCTAAAATAATGCACATGAATAGGAGCCTTCCGACTAGATCGATGATATTGGGGAAAAGAAGGGCGGCGAATGTAGTATTTTAACACCATAGCCTTTCTTTTCCATGGGAAATAAACCACTACCAGTAATGTCTGGCTTATTCCTCTCTCCCATTGTGGACACATGTACTCTCCTATGGACTGAGAGTGCATGTATATGGGTGTGTCAATTAAGCCATGAGCTATGTAGAGTGTGTTAGTGTGGAGCCCAGCTGTGCTTGGATTCCTAATCTCCAGAAGGGTGCACTGAAGGTAACCACCACTAGAGGTCCAATATATACATTCACACACCTTCACCCATCCCTAGAGCCACCAGAGGGAGCTGTTTAGTTAGATATAAAAGGAGGGTGAAGTGAAGAGCAGACAGTCTAGGTTGAGAGAGTGTTGTGAGCGCAGAGAGCGCAGTGTGTGCAGGCTGGCACACGGAGCAGAGCTCAAAGGAGAGTTCAGCTGTTAGCTGAGGAGTCTGAAGTCTGCAGCTTGTAGTCTAGTTCAACCGAGTGGAGGCTAGTAAAAGTGGAACGGAAACCACTCCAGCCTAGCCAGAGCTGAGTCAAGTGAGTGCAGCTCAGTGAGAAAGCATGCCGACGCTTAGAGAGCGGTGAAGAAGAAGAAGAAGCAGCCCACCTACTACCAGTGTGTGATCGTGTGAGGGCCCGAGTAGGACGAAAGGCGAGTGGAAAGCAAGTGAGGGACAGAGGAGCCTAAACAGCTCATCTCCATCATTACAACCGGACACCGGATCCGAGCTTACTGGGATCTTCACGACCCAGTAGGAGATACCGGAGTTCCTGCAGGACTACAAGTCGCAGGAGCCCTTTTGTGCTGATACGTAATTGGGTCAGGAGGACGGAGTCGAGCAGTGCACTGCAAACAGGGACTATGTTCTCCAGGGAAGGCCCTACCACAAGGTCAGCCGGGCGTAGTGTGGTGACAAACTTAGGCCTACTGTAGTTTCACACAGGTCAGAGACTCATTTAGGAGTAAGGAGGCCCTACACCTACTCAGTGGGAAGAACTGGATGTGCATCCTTCATCCTACAGCGCCCCGGGACGTGCCTGCAATAACAACAGTAAAGGTACAGAAAGAGACTTATGTGTGTGTGTCCATCTTATTACTCCTACCGTCGGATTCTCCTCCGTCCTGCACCCTTACATTCTATCTACCCTGAAGGACCCAGCCTTACCTGTGAAAGGCTTAACACCTTGCTGCCCAATACCAACCCTTCAGCGGACCTATACAGCAGCGCTGGTCACCCTGACCAGGCACCACAGGTGGCGTCACGAACATTCAACAAACCTTTTAATCCCCTGTAAATATCCCCTTTTTGAGGTGAGTCCCAGGACCACGGACCGAGCTGCAGCTACCGTGACATCCCCCCCATAGAAGTGGACGGGCTTGGTGCCGAGTACCCCACGGCCCTGGCGGGTGACTCATTAGCACCTTTAGTTGTAGTATTTGCTTCCGAGTTCCCAAAAACGTGCTTCAGAGTACCCAAACATGCCTTCACATACATATTACCATTTAATTTGGGGCGACAGGTGCAAATCAAAAACCAGACCTCTTATGGTTTGATATGCCATAATACTCCATGATTGAATTAATGTACATGATAAGGAGTTGCAGCGCTATTGCTCACCATAGTCCTTTCCTTAATTCCTCATGGATGAGTAAGGACTAAGTTTTAGTCTGAAATGCGTAGGGATTCTTTTTACAATTTTTTAGCACACGGATTGCATATTTGTTATATAGCTCGGAATAAAGCTATGTGCACATTTTATTGTGCCTTTCCCTTATTTTTAAGTAAATTTCTCAGGGCTCCAAAGTTGAAAGGTGGCAGGGTTTCTGTAAACCTCACCCAAAATTGGTTGTACTGTGGCGATACTGGAAGGGTGTTTTCTAAAGGGACAGTGTTGGAATGGGACTCTAATGTCTCCAGAAATCTTGGCAATAGAGATGCGCAAAAATATTTTCAGGACCCTGGTCTGGTATCCAAGTTTGTGCTCCTGCTTACTTACTTGGCATTTTCAAAGCCCCCACAAAGTCATGACGCCATATGAGGTCTAGTCATTAGGTATCACGAGACATCATGATGTGCATTGCAACACAACATCATGACGTCTCCGGGTCTTGTAGACGTCGAAGGTGCACATGATACATACCAGCATTCAAGTGCCTGGTTCGGAATCCAAGCATGTACTCTTTCCTTGATCGGTAGTTGAATGGTGGCATCCTTGGTGTTTAAAAAACCCCCTAGTCACTAGGTTTCACGAAATTCCCAGCCGAGGATGTTAGTATGACCCTTTTCTGGTGTCCACCTTTGTATTCCTTCCTTGGCCCGTCATTAAATGTTGATATTCTTCGTGTCTCTGGTGTTTAGAAGGCCCACGCTAAGCCATGACGCCGTGTGAACTCTAGTCACTAGGTTTTACGCGATTCGAGTCCCGGCCGAGAATGTTTTTATGACCTTTTTCTGGTGTCACATCTGGTCTCCTTCTTTGGCCGGTACTAGAATAGTGGTATTCTAAATGCCTCTGGTGTTTAGAAATCCCACGCAAAGCAATGATATCGTGTGAAGTTTAGTCACAAGGTCTACCACGATTTAAGAGTTGACCGAGAAAGTGTGTATGACCCAGGCTCGGTATCCACATAAATTTTTCTGTGAACTACACTTGGTTAGTGTTCAAACAGGGGCAACCAGAGCACTTCTGGCATTTACAAGAACTCCACGAAGTCATGACGCCGCCTGAAGTCTACTCAGTAGGTCTAATGCCATTCAAGAACCAGCCGAGGAAGTGTGTATGACCCAGGTCCGGTGCCCACATCTGTACTCTTGCAAACTACCTTGACTAGTAGTCAAATGGTTACAACCTGAGCACCTTTGGTGTTACTAGGCCCCGCGAAGTCAAGACACCACATGAAGTCTAGTCAGTAGGCTAACGTGATTTGAGAGCCAGCTAAGGAAATATGTATGACCCAGGTCTAGTGTCCAAGCCTGAACTAGCTTGGCTAGTACACAAATGGCAGCAACCAGGGCAACTTTAGTGTTTATAAGGCCACCAAGAAATCATTACGCCTCAAGCCTCATGAAGTCTAGTTAATAGGTCTAACACGATTCAAGAGCCACCCAAGGAAGTATGTATGAGCCAGGTCCAGTGTCCACATCTATCTGTATTCCTGCGAACTACCTTACTCAAATAGTGGCAACTTGAGTACCTTATGCGTTTACAAGGACCATGCGATGTCATGACGCCTCATGAGGTCAAGGCACTTTGTCTCACAAGATATCATGACATCTCCTGGGTCTTGAAAACCCCAAAGGCGCCGAGGAAGTGGCCATTTGAGGAAGTATGTAGGACCCTATTCCGATTGTCATGGAGAACCAACATGGACACTGGACCAGGTTCCTGCCAATCTTTTTGCTCATCTGCAGATGGTTTGAGGGTCTCTTCCATTGCCTATATGAGTCCCGGTTTCCTTAGTAATTGTACAGTATGTTAGTGGCATCAAATTTAGGGATGCGGAGGGGATCTGTACGTTCCCCGACACCTCTGTAAACAGGAACCTAAGTGGCACTCGGAAGCTGTTGTAATGAGGAGGCCGCAGATGAGGATATTTTGCATTAGATTTTTTTATTCTCCTCATAGTCAATGTCAGGAGGCAAAGATAGCTGTCTAGATTGGTTGTTATGGAAACAGTGGTCTCCAGAGAGGCCTACAACTGATGCCTCCGAAAGACGGGCATAGACTTGAAATGGAAAAACCACTTTACTGAAGGCCTTTCTACAAATCAATTATTTGGTGTAACATTCGCCATTTACATTACGAGACGTCTGTGGCGTCGCTCATTTGCATGCTGTTCAATTACAAATAAAGCGAGCGGCGCAGACTCCTACCAGGACGCCGCCGGCCCGATCCATGTAGAAATGTAGCTGTAAATACACAGAAGAAAGGCAGAGGAAGTGATAGATGGGAAAGCCTGGCAATCTGATGGCAGACGCTGGTGACTAGGAGACGAGCGGCGCCACAGAAGCGCTGCTTATCTCTCCCTGCAGACGCCGGCTGTCACATATCACTAACACTGGAAGTCCCGTCCCCTGTGTCAGCAAGTGATTAGCCGACGTATGGCGTTCCCTCGCTCTTTAAAAAAAGAGGTTCTTCAGCGGCTACAGTGTATGTTATGCAGGACTTTATTGTAGATGCTGCAGAACATCATAAAACTCATCTCAGCTGCTGCAGAACCTCATGATACACCTCAGCTGCTGCAGAAAATCAAAATACACACCTCAGCTGCTGCAGAACATCATAATAGGCCTCAGCTGCTGCAGAACCTCATAATACACCTCAGCTGCTGCAGAAAATCGAAATACACGCCTCAGCTGCTGCAGAACCTCATAATACACCTAAGCTGCTGCAGAACCTCATAATACACCTCAGCTGCTGCAGAAAATCAAAATACACATCTCAGCTGCTGCAGAACATCTTAAGACACCTCAGCTGCTGCATAAAATCAAAATACACACCTCAGCTGCAGCAGAACATAATAGACCTCAGCTGCTGCAGAACCTCATAATACACCTCAGCTGCTGCAGAGCATCATTATACACACCTCAGCTGCTGCAGAACATCTTAATACACCTCAGCTGCTACAGAACATCATAAGACACCTCAGCTGCTGCAGAACCTCATATTACACCTCAGCTGCTGTAGAACATCGTCATACACACCTCAGCTGCTGCAGAACATCGTCATACACACCTCAGCTGCTGCAGAACATCACAATACATACTTCAGCTGCTGCAGAACATCATAATACACACCTCAGCTGCTGCAGAACCTCATAATACACAGCTGCTGCAGAAACTCATTATACACCTCAACTGCTGCAGAATCTCATAATACACCTCAGCCGCTGCAGAACATCATAATACACTTCAGATGCTGCAGAACATCATAATACACCTCAGCTGCTGCAGAACCTCATAATACATCTCAGCTACTGCAGAATATCATAAACACCTCAGCTGCTGCAGACCCTTATAATACACTTCAGCTGCTGCAGAACATCATAATACACCTCAGCTGCTACAGAACCTCATAATACACTTCAGCTGCTGCAGAACATCATAATACACCTCAGCTGCTACAGAACCTCATAATACACCTCAGCTGCTGCAGAACCTCATAATACACTTCAGCTGCTGCAGAACCTCATAATACAACTCAGCTTCTGCAGAACAACATACTACACCTCAGCTGCTGCAGAACCTCATAATACACCTCAGCTGCAGAACCTCATAATACAGCTCAGCTGCTGCAGAACATCATAATACACCTCAGCTGCTGCAGAACCTCATAATACATCTCAGCTGCTGCAGAACCTCATAATACACCACAGCTACTGCAGAACCTCATAATACACATCAGCTGCTGCAGAACCTCATAATACATCTCAGCTGCTGCAGAACCTCATAATACACCTCAGCTGCTGCAGAACCTCATAATACACATCAGCTGCTGCAGAACCTCATAATACACCTCAGCTGCTGCAGAACATCATAATACACTTCTTACTTGATTATATTAGTGATGCATTTTATATTTTCTTTTAAGTAGTTTTTTCTGTGATGCCTGGAAACTGTCAACAAGCAGGATAGCTTCTATTGATGGATCTGTTAGTATGTTGCTATTTTATTCCAGGTGTGACTTGTGTACGCTGCATTGTGTGGTCACGTGTTACTGATTGGAATATCGGGGTTCTGATTTCACCCTGACTTGAGAATATCAGATAACAGCAGAGAGGCTCCACCTGGGGGTCTTGGGTTGTAGCCTGAGTGGAGAGCCCTGCAGGACTTGGCATGTCTATAGAAATGATTGTGAAAGTGTCGACAGGCATTGGATATTAGGGGCCTGGTCCCCCAATGAGCTGATCTAATGGTTATAAGGGGTACAGGACAATAAAGTCACCTCCTCCGCCCCCTAATCAGCTACTTGTAAAGGGGCTTACCATAAAAATCCAGACCAATAGTCCATGCAATGTGCTAAAACACAGATGAAACACAAAATTCAATGGCAGCAGTTTGCTGACTGTTTCCTAGTAAGACGAAGATCCATCAACAGCAGTTAGTGACAGTTTCCTAGTGGAAACAAGGGTAAAAATGAACTAAAAAACTGTAAGACTGAAAATGTTTGTGAAGATAATGAAGACGCAGATTTTCTCGTAGGACCTCCCGGGAACTTTGTCAACAAAAGTTTTTACTGTGTGATTTAAAATGATCCTATTGCTGCGTCAAAAGTGGATGATTTTTGCGCTTCTTGTATTCCTGCTGTTCCCCTGAGTTTTTGTTTTTTTCAAATCTGCCATATGGTTCCAGAGATATGGATCTTTTTATTTTGCGCAAACGTCTATGGTCTTTACCAAGGAGGCGTGTCTCACAGGGTAATAATGAACAGCATTCTAAAGACACGCCCCCGAGGATCCTGTGAGCAAAAGATCATAAAAATTAGCCTGAAATAAAAAGGGCAATATCTATCAAACCTGTTATGGTCTTTACCAAGGACACGTGGCTCACAGGGAAATAATGAATAGCATTCTAAAGACACGCCCATGAGGATCCTGTGAGCAAAAGATCGTAAAAGTTAACACCAAAATAAAAGAGCAATATCTATCAAATCATTTAAGGTCTTTTCCAAGGAGGCAATAGCTCACAAGGTAGAAATGAATAGCATTCTAAAGACACGACCCCCGAGGATCCTGTGAGTAAAAGATCATAAAAATTAGTACAAAATAAAAATGGCAATATCTATCAAACCATTTATGGCCTTTAACAAGGAGGCATGGCTCACAGGGTAATTATGAATAGCATTCTAAAGACACACCCCTGAGGATCCTGTGAGCAAAAGACCGTAAAAATTAGCATGAAATAAAAAGGGTAATATCTATCAAATCAGTTATGGCCTTTTACAAGGAGGCGTGGCTCACAGGTAATAAAGAATAGCATTCTAAAGACACGCCCCCGAGGATCCTGTGAGTAAAAGATCACAAAAATTTGCGGTAAACCAAATGATAGATTTTAAATAACAATCCAACTACCTTATCCTTCTTGAGAGTAAGGAAGCCTCCATACATATTGAATGCTCACTAGTCCTGCCAAACAGGACAGGTATGACCAGCTTAAAGGGGTGGTCCTCTAAACAACACTTATCAGTTATTCTTAGGAGTTACGATAAGTATGTGATCGCTAGTGGTCGCCCATCTGAGAATCCCTCTGATCCTGAGAAATAGGGGCCTAAAGTAGAACCGTAGTGAGCATGTGTGACCACCGCTCCTATTGATAGTGACTGGAGTGGAGCAGAGGTCGCACATGCTCAGTAATGTTCCATTCACACAAGGGATTTTGGGACCCACTTTTTTGTGACCTTTTGGGGTCCCGGTGGTCCAAAGGCATGCAGCAATGATACCTTTATTACTTACTGTGTGGACTGGGGATATATCTTGTTTAGGGGGCAACCTATTAAAGTCTGGGGTCTGAATTAAAGGGGTTGTTCCCTGTTAGGGCCAAATTCCGTCTTGGTGTCCATATATATAATATCTTTGCTATACCACACAGGATCCCTTAACAGGGAGTGCTGATATTTCACCTTGCGCTGTCAACACTTCACAAGTCATCATTGAAGAGTTTAACCTTCACACACATTTAAGCACGGCAGTCGCTTTACAACATGGAGGTTGCCATGGTAACTGGTAAGCTGGAATTAAAAAAAAAAAAAAAATGGAGATGCATACTGCCTTAAGCATGTTCTGCGACATACGCCTTTTATAAATCAATTACGTGAGTCCACAAGTCGGTAGGACAATTGTTTTTCAAGGTGACATTCGTCGCCTCCAGCTGTTCTGACATGTAAGGGAATTAAATATGACGCTGTCACTTTAATTAATTAATTATATATTACTGAGGAAAGCAAAAGGTACAGCTCTTCGTACCCAAACCCCTAAAATCCTCATGGGTTTCTATGGCGCTGAGTCTCTGACACGGGAGATGTATTTATTACAATGGAGCCAATCTGCAAAGATGAGATAAGGCGCCGGTAAAATCAATGGGCAACAGAAGCCATTGTTCCTGGCGTCAGAGAGACTTTCGACTCACAGACCCCCCAAAACTATGTTATCTCCGAACATGTGTCAATGCCAGATTTGTGTGGTGCACCTTGTCTAAATTTGGACGCAATACTTAGGTCCAAGCAAAAAATTGTCTTAAAGGGAACGTGTCGGCACGTCAAAAGTGTCCAATTTTTGCTCTTATTTTATTCCCGATTCTCCCCTGAGAAATACGGTTTTTGTTTTTTTCAAATCCGACATACGGTTCCAGAGATATGAGACTTTTTATTTAGTACTAATTTTTATAGTCTTTACCAATGGGGGCGTGTCTTACAGGATCCTCTGGGGCGTGTTTACATAGTGTGAGCCATGCCCCCTTTCTAAAGACCACAAAAATGAGCAGTAAACAAAAATGGCCCATATCTCTGGAACCGTATGGCGGATTTAAACAAAACAAAAACGGTATTTCTCAGGGAAGAAGCAGGAATAAAATAAAAGCAGAAACTGGTCATTTTTGATCTAGTGACAGGTTCTCCTTTAAGGGGTAGTCTCATTAAAAACATCAGCTTACCACTGAATTTGTAGCAAATGTTCTATCGGTGAGAGTCAGAGTTGTCCTGTCTAGTCACTAATCCTCAGCTACGTCAATCAAAGGAGGCGCATAGGATGATGGCATTCGAGTGCTGGCCTAAAACGTTTGCACTGCCTTGGTCTACCGTCATGGATGCTGGGCCAGGGTCCTTTAAATCTTTTTGCTTAACTTTAGTGTAGGTCTGACCGGCCGCCCCATAATCACTGGAGGTAATATATTTTTGGGGGTGGATTTCTCCTTGAAATGGATTGTCATCCGTCCCCAGTATGATCACCGGGGATGGGGCCCCCACCGATCAAAAAGACAGGGGCTGTAAAGAGAAAGGAGCAGGAGTAGTGAGAATGTTTTAACCCCCAACTTCATATTTATGCATAAAGCTCTTCAAAAGACAACCTTTTACATGGAAAGCCCGTTCCTCCATTCCTGAGAAATCAGCATTGGAAATTATATGTAAATATATGCCGAAGACCTATGGTAGATCTGAAGCCTCTGTCACTCCAGCTCTATTCCCCAACCATCGCCGCCTCCTCCTAATTGACCGACAGCCTCTATGATGTGTGATACTTCAGGCGAAGGAGTCGTCAGTGAAACAGGAGACAGCGTTAGTTGAGGAATAGAGCTGGAGTGACGGAAGCTTCAGATCTACTGTAGCCCTTCGGCCTCATTTGCATATCAAAACAAACACTGATTTTTCTGTAACCGTAACGCAGATTGGCCATGTAGAGGTATTGCTGGACTTGTCTTTGAAAAAGCTACAGGTGCAAACACATTGTCTGGGGTAAGACATCCTGGTGACAGATTCCCTTTAAGGTGGGAATTAGGGATATTTTTTATTTTGGACATTATCTTTTTATACCTGTAGATGCTATTATGTCACATTTACATGCAATTATCATGGGAGACTCAGTGCAAAATATCAGGAAAAAAATATATACTACTCATTATGTTCCTATGGATGGAAACCTCCATCCCCCAAAAAAAGAGTCTGTGTAGTCCTTCTATGGGAACTCCGTACCAGGACTATTAATTCTCTTTAAAGAAGATCTATCACCAAATTTCACAATAAAAACTTCATAATCTATTAAAAAGATCTCATGGACCTGATGAGGCAGGTGTACTTACTTTGAAAATCAATTACAAAATGGTTATATAATAATTAAATAAGAGTCCAGGTAGATGTGGACTCATAAAATGCTCAATTTAAATATCATGAGCAGAACTTAAAAGAATTACACAGCCAGTGTGGCGCGGATTCTTAAAAATAAGTACATCAGTCTCATCAGGTCCAACATATCTAGTTAATGAATGCAGTATAAAATGTGAAATCTGGTGACAGATCCATTTTAGTACTACTGCTCTGTAGCTGTAGGGGTCATTGCACTCCAAGGGACACGAGGATTCAGGTACGACTGTACTTCTGACTCCTTATAAATATACCCCTCTATATGACAATCATTAACCACCGAGACACCAGTATGGTCCGGATCTAGTATATGCATATAACCTCAAAATTTATGCTCCAATTTCCTTTGCCGCCCAGGAACAGGAAAAAATATATATACATTTGGGGTATGAATACTTTTGCAATTGTTGTTTTTATTGCTCTAATGCATCTAAAACAGAAATAGAAGGCGGCTTTGCAAACACTCTCGATTAAAAAGACCCTACCGTTTTGTGTATACAGCAATTCATTGGAGCAACTAAAACAATTGCAAAAGTATACACACCCTGTAATCTTACCTATCCCCTAACATCACTATAATTTATAGGATATCTTTAGTAGCCCAAAAAACAATGTAACATAAACTTCATACGCCATAAACGTCCGATCCCACCGCCGGGACCCCCATCTATCCCGTGAAAGGGGGCCTCATCCATCACGTGCTGTCAGGAATGGTGAGGTGGTGGGTGTTTTACTTTCGCCTCCATGCAGTAGTAAACACATCAGATATACATTACCCTCTTGATATGTCATAAATACCCTACATGGGACAATCCCCTTTAAGAAACAACCCCTTTAAGAGAATCTCAAGATGATACTATATCAGTCGTGACCCCCATCAGTGCAGGGCTCTGGAAAAACAACAAGAAGAAGAATTTAGAACACTGCAGTTTTTCTACTTATGTAGATACTAAACCCCCATATACCACCTATTACAGATTATTCATGTAGTCATTTTATTGCCTGCAGGTGGCGCTGTTTCCACTTCTAGTCTTTGATCTGCTGGGTTTAGAAATTGGCGGAATCCACTGAGGATTCATTATGAAACACATATACCTGACCAGACAGCTATGAAATACCATAAAAAGGTATGAAGTTATGATCATTCATATAATATATATATGGATGAAATTCCGATAATCCAGAAAATCTGATAATCCAGCAATTGAATAACAATACAACGTGAGAATTCAATCGAAGAGCAGAAGACATAGCAAAGCGATCCAATCAAAGATTGTAAGCCCCGATGAAAAATCTGCACCAGGTCAACAAAGAATTATCACGTTATAGTGTATTTGTGGGGCATAGACCCCCTGCACCCATATTGTTACACCCCCGCTTACCACTTAGTTTTTTGAGCGAAGAAGTCGACAGAACAGAAATGGACAACTCATAAAATGACATGAGCAAATCGATTCTAAATAAATAAATTTTCCCAAAAATTCTGAAAATTTTTGAAAATTCAATTTGAGCAAATTTAGGAAAATGTTGGCCTTAAATCATTCCTCTCTGGCCTTTTTCTCATTCCAGGACTCCACTTCCACCATTCCTTACTAGGCCCCATGTCTTTATGTTGAGAGCAACCCACCACGTCCAGCGTGGCGCATGCCATTAACATCAATAATGTGCGTTGCGCCCAACGTCGCGGCATAGGGCCTAACAAAAAATGGAAGTGCCACAGGCTAAAAGAGTGATGGAGGACTAGCGGGAGAAGTGTAGGGATGACCAAGGAAAGCTGAGTATAAGATTCAGAATTTAACTCCTGCAATGCATATTCAATTTAGACTAAATTTTTTAAATGCAAATTCAATTTCCTGGCCAAATTAGAGTGAATCTGGTTGGCAGATTCGTTCATCTTTTCTCGAAAACTCGAGTGTTTTTTTGGCAGTGCTGGCTCCCTTTGAACGATAAAATGTGAAAAATTTGAAACTTTAAAGGGGGCGCACCACTTGCCAAGAATTTGTATTTTTTTTACCCGGTGTAAATGCCGCTGTTCTCCTGAATCCGGCGATGTTTTTCTTTTCTTCCTGCGCCTCTCCGTTCCTGAGATATGGGCCCCTCTTTCCTGTATGTAAATATAGCCTTTTTAACTGAGTGGGCGTGGTTCTCAACTCATGGTAGGCCACACCCAATTTGCTAAAATGATTACATTTGTATGCAAGGAAGAGGAGGCCATATCTCAGGAACGGAGAGGCGCAGGGAGAAAAGAAAAACATCGCCGGATTCGGGAAAACAGCGGCATTTACACCAGGTAAAAAAAATACATATTTATCACATGTGACAAGTCCCCTCTAAATTTTCTAGTCCACATATAAATGCTATAATAATCTCCTAATGAACACAAAGCGATTTCTATACATGTCAAACAATCTCCTGATTGCTTTAGATGGGTCATTATCACAGTGACAGCAGGTGACAGCAACTAATGGACGATGGGCCAAGGAAATGGAGACAATGAAGACATCTTAGTAAAAATATTATATATTTTAGTGCTACTTTAACATTCATGCAATATATCTCCCTCCACCCCCCTTTTGTAGCACAATATTTTTTAATCCTGACCCCATGTTTGACCTCTCCCTCCACCCACAGATAAAAATTTGTCTCAACCATCCACTCTCTTAACGTATGTCAAAATAAGATATGTACAGAACCCAATTTTGTTTTGTTTCATTTTTTTTTTCTTTTACCTTACACATGAAGGCACTTACAGATAAGGAGATATTTGGTTAAAGGAAAGAAAAGAAAAAAAAATAGCAACACATAAAAAAATAACCCTTTCCAAACAGGAGAGTTGTGCAGGAATCCCTAGCAGCAAAAGGGTTAAAAAAAATGCCATGATGTAAACAAATTAAGATCCGTGCAAAAAAATGCAGATGTTTGTACACCCGAAAGGAGAAGGACAAACCAAAAAAAGTCGATCCAAGTCCCCTTTTAATTGGCTTTAGGATGACCTTAAAGTGCATCACCTTTTGTCATATTTTCCAATTCTTGTGCAATATTTGAAATAATAAGGATGACCCAGTGATGAATTTTGAAGCAGGGTTAGGTCAAAAAGATCTCAAATATGGTTTTTTTGTCACCTCTCCTCCAGAACAGCTGGTCTTCTCTACCCTGGTGGCTCCTCAAAAATGTCATCCCCGAAGAACACTGTGTTGGGCAGAGTTCATGGCACTGATACAAAAATCTATCCATAGCAGCCTGTGCCACATTTATGAGGTGCTAGTAGTGTGCCATTCTTGTAGGATGGCATGGCATGAAGAAATATCAATAATCCTTAGGAAACACCAAAAAAATAAAGTGTACTCAGATGTATCCACCAAGCATGACGAGGGGTGACGACGACTCTACGACAACTGGGTAACAGTTCAATTGACACAATAGGACAATTCCCTTCTAGGTTGATGGCATGTTTCTTCTGAAACCACAAGATCCATATTTCTAAAGACACAATAATAATTGTAGGACAACCTCACAGCTATGGACTCTCATTCTCAAACATCTACAGTCTAGTCTTCGACTATCCACAGTGAGTGATGTGGCCCTTGTCTACACATCATCGACTACTGATGAGGTCATTGAACCATGGGACCAGCATTGATTGACAGTTTTGAAGAACTTACCAAGAGGTCATACCTCTGTTAACTTTTTGGGTTCTCCATAATGTTGGTTGGGGGTATAATGGGGATATTTAGCATCCTCCAGATCTTCAGATTCCATATAATCCGATTTGTTAAAAGATTGTTTGCTCTCGCTCTTTTTCAGGTCTCCATAAGAAGAAGGTTGCTGTCCACAGGTGACATGGGTATACTGGGATTGTTCTTCATGGTCAGTCTCTCTGTGATAGAAGTAGTTGAAATTGGAGACAATCACAGGAACTGGGAGGGCTATGGTTAATACTCCAGCTATAGCACACAGAGAACCTACTATTTTACCACCAATGGTAAGTGGGTACATATCTCCATACCCAACAGTTGTCATAGACACTACTGCCCACCAGAAAGCATCAGGAATGCTGGTGAATAAAGACTCAGGGTCATCAGTTTCTGCAAAATACACTGCACTAGAAAACAGGATGACACCGATGAAGAGGAAGAAGATGAGAAGACCTAGTTCTCTCATACTGGCTTGCAATGTCTTCCCTAAGATCTGAAGACCTTTAGAATGTCTGGAGAGCTTGAAGATCCTGAAAACTCTCACCAAGCGGATAACCCTCAAAATAGCCAAGGACATTGCCTGCTGCCCATTGCTACCTTGCTGCTCAGCCAACTCGGTCCCTAAGGTGATGAAATAAGGAATGATGGCCACAATGTCTATGACATTCATCATGTTCTTGAAGAAAGCTGGCTTGCTGGGACAAGCAAAGAACCTCACCAAGAGTTCAAAGGAGAACCAGATGATGCATAAAGTCTCAATGAGGAAGAAAGGGTCAGTAAAAGGACTGTCCTTTTTGGCATGGGTCCCATTGACCAAGAGATGCTCACCTGCAGTCCTTGCGTCTTCCCTGAACTCTGGAAGTGTCTCCAGGCAGAAGATGACTATGGAGATAAGAATGATGAGGACTGAGACAATTGCGATCCCTCTAGCTGGTCCTGAACTCTCAGGATACTCAAAGAGGAGCCAAACCTGTTTCTGAAAGTCATTGTCGGGCAGTGGTCTCTCTTCTTCCTTGATGAAGCCTTCATCATCCCGAAAGATCTCGATCACCTCCTCTCCCAATTCATAAAACTTGATCTCCTCCAAGAAGATGTCAACTGGGACATTGACAGGTCTGCGAAGCCTTCCTCCCGACTGGTAGTAATACAAGATCGCATCGAAGCAAGGTCGGTTACGATCAAAGAAGTATTCGTTCCTTAGAGGGTCAAAGAAACGCATTCTCTTCCTGGGGTCCCCTAGTAAAGTTTGGGGGAACTGGGCAAGAGTTCTCAGCTGGGTCTCAAAGCGGAGTCCTGAGATATTGATGACCACCCTCTCACAACAGTCCTGGGTTGCCCTTTCAGGGTCATAGCCCTCTTGTCCCAGGGCGCTGAGGGACACCAGGGTCTCATCCACATTCTCTCCAGATACCACAGTCATGTCTCCAGTTTTTTGGGGTCTCTGAAGGGGTTGGTGTCCTGCTCAGCACCCTGGACCTTGCACAGTCGCACCCCAGTCAGTGGCTCCTTGCTGGGTCTATACACCTATAATTCCAGGATGATTGGCAGCTCCTTGGCAGTGGTGCCTCCTCTCTTCACCATGAAGCTTGCATCACATCTGGCTGGGATAGACATGGCTGCAATCAGTGTCACCCTGTTGGGTCTTCTAATTGGGCAGCAGCAGCAGCATGTCTCCTTGCAATCTGTTGATTGTGAGTCTCTGGGTCCCCTCCTTCTGGCAGATCCTTGGCTGTGACACCAGACTGGCTGTCACTGAGGTTGGGGAGCAGCTCCAGCCTCTCGCCCTCCCCAGGAGCACACTGACGTCCAGGGGGAGTGTCACATAAGCAGCGGCCACCTCTCCGAGAGCTCACTGCCAGCCCTCTCCTCCTCCCTGCTAGCCCTCTCCTCCTCCCTGCTAGTCCCGTCCACACAATGCACACGGTCCGCGATCTGCTCCATAGGAATGAATGGAGAGACCGTGCAGGACACAGGGGCGCAGAGCCAAGGACAAGGACCTGTGTCCAGGACAAGAGCAGGGAAAGACAAGGTCCTGTGTCCAGGACAAGAGCAGGGAAAGACAAGGACCTGTGTCCAGGACAAGAGCAGGGAAGGACAAGGACCTGTGTCCAGGACAAGAGCAGGGAAGGACAAGGACCTGTGTCCAGGACAAGAGCAGGGAAGGACAAGGACCTGTGTCCAGGACAAGAGCAGGGAAGGACAGGACCTGTGTCCAGGACAAGAGCAGGGAAGACAAGGACCTGTGTCCAGGACAAGCAGGAAGGACAAGGACCTGTGTCCAGACAAGAGCAGGAAGGACAAGGACCTGTGTCCAGGACAAGACAGGAAGGACAAGGACCTGTGTCCAGGACAAGAGCAGGGAAGGACAAGGACCTGTGTCCAGGACAAGAGCAGGGAAGGACAAGGACCTGTGTCCAGGACAAGAGCAGGGAAGGACAAGGACCTGTGTCCAGGACAAGAGCAGGAAGGACAAGGACCTGTGTCCAGACAAGAGCAGGGAAGGACAAGGACCTGTGTCCAGGACAAGAGCAGGGAAGGACAAGGACCTGTGTCCAGGACAAGAGCAGGGAAGGACAAGGACCTGTGTCCAGGACAAGAGCAGGGAAGGACAAGGACCTGTGTCCAGGACAAGAGCAGGAAGGAAAGGACCTGTGAAACAAGACAGGACCTGTGTCCAGGACAAGAGCAGGGAAGAGACAAGGACCTGTGTCCAGGACAAGAGCAGGAAGACAAGGACCTGTGTCCAGGACAAGAGCAGGGAAGGACAAGGACCTGTGTCCAGGACAAGAGCAGGGAAGGACAAGGACCTGTGTCCAGGACAAGAGCAGGAGAAGACCGTGTCCAGACAAGAGCAGGAAGGACAAGGACCTGTGTCCAGGACAAGAGCAGGGAAGGACAAGGACCTGTGTCCAGGACAAGAGCAGGGAAGGACAAGGACCTGTGTCCAGGACAAGAGCAGGAAAGACCAAGGACCTGTGTCCAGGACAAGAGCAGGGAAGACAAGGACCTGTGTCCAGGACAAGAGCAGGGAAGGACAAGGACCTGTGTCCAGGACAAGAGAGAGCAAGGAAAGGACCTGTGTCCAGGACAAGACAGGAAGCAAGACCTGTGTCCAGGAACAAGAGAAGGGAGAGGACAAGGAAAACAAGCTGTGTCCAGGACAAGAGCAGGGAAGGACAAGGACCTGTGTCCAGGACAAGAGAAGGGAAGGACTAGGACCTGTGTCCAGGACAAGAGCAGGGAAGCGCAGAAGCTGCAGAACATCCTGGAGGAAAAAAAAACATCTGACTAATCACTTTCACATGACAGATCCTGGGACTGATACTTCTGTTCTGGACTCTATGTACAATGTATGAAGAAGTAAGGAAAAAGATGGATAGATAAAAAGATAGAAAGAAATATTAGATAAATAATATAGAGAGTAATAGAGAGAGGGAGAAGAGAGATAAAGAGAGGAAAAGAGTAATAGCAGAAGAGAAAGATGAAGAAGAGAGTAATGGAGAGAGAGGAAGAGTAATACGGAGAGGGAGAAGAGAGAGAAAGAGGAAGAGAGTAATAGATAAAGAGAGGGGAAGAGAGGAAAACAGTAATAGAGGAAGAGACAGGAAGAAGAGAGAGAAAGGAAAATAGTAATAGAGCAAGAGAGAGAGGAAGAAGAGAGAGAAAGAGGAAAATAGTAATAGAGCAAGAGAGAGAGGAAGAAGAGAGAGAAAGAGGAAAATAGTAATAGAGCAAGAGAGAGAGGAAGAAGAGAGAAAGAGATAAAGGGAGGAAAAGAGTAATAGCGGAAAGGAGAGAGAGGAAGATAGAGGATGAGAGTAATAGCGGAAGAGAGAGAGGAAGAGTAATACAGAGAGGGAGAAGAGAGAGAAAGAGATAGAGAGTAACAGAGAGAGGGAGAAGAGAGAGAAAGAGGAAGAGAGGGAGAAGAGAGGAAGTGAGAGATAAAGGAAGAGGGAGAGAAAGAGATACAGAAAGAGAGGACGAGAGTAATGGAGAGAGGGATTGAGAGAGGAGGAATAGAGAGAGAGTAATTGATAGAGAGGGAGAAGAGAGAGAGGAAATAAATAGTAAGCTGATTGTCATTGTCCCCCAGAGCACAGAGGACGTGTTGTCGTCAGTCCTGGTCTGGGGACCTTTCCTCTAGGGATCAGACACAGGACTTTCCCATGTATAGTACAATCCCATTTGTCTCTTCAGCCAAGAGATGAAATATGATTTGTACTTTTGCCATTTACAGGACATTTATCAGACGCTCTGGGACAGAGATTGTGGAGAAGGATCTGAGAGGCCGGAACAATGGATAATGCATCTTACAGGACTGGTGATGAATGGCTCCTGACATCTCCGGAGACCGGCTCTTACCATGACATTGCCGGCGGCAAATCACACTAACGGGCCACCAATGTGAGCAGCCGACTCCTGTGCAGGGTGACTGGTGTCACATTGTAACAGAAACTCAGCAGCAGCCCCGAATCTATGAGACTCAGGAAAAAGATCAAGTGTTACCAGAATCCACACATCAGGTTATCCTGAGTCCTGACAATAAAGCTCATGTGAGATAATAGAAACGGCAGGATAGATAGATAGATATAGATAGATAGATAGATAATTAGATGGACAGATAGATGGATAGATAGATAATAGATAGATAGATTATAGATAATAGATAATAGATAGATGAAAAATAGAAGATAGATAGATGATAGATAGATGATAGATAATAGATATATAGATAATAGATAGATAATAGATGGACAGATGGATAGATAGATAATAGATAGATTATAGATAATAGATAATAGATAGATGAAAAATAGAAGATAGATAGATGATAGATAGATGATAGATAATAGATATATAGATAGATAATAGATAGATGATAGATAATAGATAGATAATAGATAGATGATAGATACTAGATAGATAGATAATAGATAGATAATAGATAAATAGATAGATAATAGATAAATAGATAGATTATAGATAATAGATAGATAGATGAAAGATAGAAGATAGATAGAAGATAGATAGATGATAGATAGGTAATAGATTGATGGATTATAGATAGATAATAGATAGATAAATAGATAATAGATAGATAATAGATGATAAATAATAGATAGATAATAGATAAATAGATAGATGATAGATAATAGATATTTCCGTTCAGCATCATTAACCTGTTAATCATCCGGAGCGCACACTCACCCTCATCAATCACACACATCGGTTACAGACGTGGCCATATAATAAGTGATGGATCCTCTGCCGTTCGGTTATTTTTGTGAAATAAATCCCAGCAGAACATGAGTTGATCGCAGAGGGCCGGAGCCTCCGGCCACAGATGTCCTTGGAATGACTGCGCCTCAGACTCCGGGTTGCGCGGCTGCAGTGTTATCTTTCCCTGCAGAATTGATTGGGTCATTTATTAAGTGAATCTAACAACTTGCAAGACCTCAATCACCGAGGGTCAGAGATGATTTATGGAAATCAGGGGAGGAAAGTGACACACGGTGCACAGCCAGGGAATGTCACTGTCACTGTACCGAAGAGGTGGAAAAGAAATATGTCATCATACATAGTACAGAAATTGCTTCATATCTATTATCTATATCTATCTATCTATTATTATTTTGATATTTACACTAAACACTGACCAAGCTACATAGAAGCAGACATGTTCATATCCTTCGTCTTCTACAATGCCCTCCTAAGCATGAGCAGTAAAGAAAGTAAAATAACACAAAAATTAAAAACCCTTATTAAAGAGGATCTGTAATTTCCAAAAAATATGTAATCATTTTTACCTCATGTAAATGCCGCTGTTCTCCTGAATCCGGCAATGTTTTTCTTTTGTTCCTGCGCCTCTCAGTTCCTGAGATATGGCCATTTTTACATTTATATAAATTTAGTCTTGTTAGCCAAGTGGGTGTGATCTTTAACTCTTCTCTTGTAGAGGACCACACCTTCTTGGCTAACATGACTAGATATGTGTACAGGGAAGAAAGGGCCATATCTCAGGAACGGAGAGGAGCAGGAAAAAAAGAAAAACATCGCCGGATTCAGGAGAACAGCGGCATTTACACCAGATTTAAAAAAATTACATACTTTTTGGCAAATGACAGGATGAATTAAGAACACATTATAGAAGGCCGGCTTCATTTCGTGTCATGTTAATGTCTGACTCTTACTTGATTTTGCTAGGACTAGCCCATAGACCTTAAAGGGGGAGTGCCATTTTTAGCTTATTCCAAGGGGCTAAAATGTTCCAATTTTGGTGACGCAGATGGCAATTATGCCTTTTCTAGGACTTGACAGCTTCTGGTGGTACCGGTATTAGATTAGGGTACCTCAATCAGGCAGAACATATGGATGCCCATTGCAGTCAAACCAGATGTCACCTTCCATTATTCATTATTCTATAATAGGGTTGAGGTTATTTTTACAATTGAGGCTTTTCCTGTAAAAAGCATTTTACTGCCACAACTAAGGGATCACATAAGTCATCCTCTACAAGGAGGCATCCACCCCCCCCATCGGTAACACACAAGAAAGGCAATCTTCTCCCGTCGGTGAACAGAGCACACATGTATGTGACAAGAACGTTAATGAAGAGAGAATCAGACATTACTAAGATCTGAGGAGATGATACACTTGGGATCTTTTTCCGGTCACATTATCTCGGAGAGAGCTATGAAGATCTCATAAAAAAAAAATATATAAAAAACATAAGAGATGATGAGTGTAGAAATAACAAACAAAGAATATAGAAGATCAACATGGCAAAGCATTGCTAAAAGGGGAACCTTGGCCTCATTTTTAAAATTTAATCTGAGTACCTCCTACAATTTCCGCCGTTTCACAGATTCTGAAACCGTTTTTCTTTTTCTTCTGTGCCCTTCCGTTCCAAAGTTATGTCTCCCGGAAATAAACATTAAATTTTCCCTTTAAGAACTTCTCTGTGGGCGTTTACTTTTTCTCCTCTAACGCTCACTGTCCAATCAAAATGTAGCCACGCCCACAGAAAAGTTGGCTGAGGTGAAAATTTGAACATTTAAATCAAGGGGGCATAACTTTGGAACGGAGGGGCGCAGACGAAAAAGAGAAACTGTTCCAGAATCGGTGGAGCTGCGGCAATTGGAGGAGGTACTTTGTTTAAATTTTAAAAAAATCTATTGAAGTGTCCCTTTTAGCAGTGAAAACACTGGAAGAATGTGGAAATTGGGAAGCAGGAACTGAAGGAGTCAATCAATTTGAAATAAAAAAAAAATCAGTGAAAAGTTCCTTTTAAAGGGAAAGTTTATTTCCTTGAATACTATATTGGTGGTGGTAATGTACATCTTACTTCAGGAAGGTTTAAAGGGGATGTCCCATAGACAAGGTAAAAGTTACTAGATGGGTAGGGAATGCAAGTATTTACGGTTTACACAGCGTTGACAGACCCTCTTTAATCATGAAATCCCCCCCAGGGACTGCATTACCAAACAATGGTCAGGATACAGTCCTGAGGGTCACATTCTCTTTCCTGCCTATGAAGAATAGCAAAGGGAGAGCAATCAAGTGCCATGCCTTGTGGAGGCCTCTGGATTTTTGCTATGTGTGCAGCTGATGCAGAAGATGTAACATGGTCCCCACCTACCATGTGCCATTTATAATACTGATGTCTTATTATGTGACAGAGGGGCTTCCGAGCACCTCTATGAAGTCAGGCCTGGATGTCACTGCACATCCCAACATCTCACTTGGTAAAATAGTTGCTACAAGACTCGTCCTTGGGACACATAAAGTTGGACTGGAATTTTCCAGAGTTGATTAGAAAAATTCTGGACAGTCCCGATAAATTAGGATCTGTTTCAACTATGAATATTCAGGGGTGTATTTGGGGTGGGCATGGACATGTGGACAGCCATCAGGGGGCATGGTTGGGTTGCCTGATTCCATGGTGTCGCCCAGGCGGCTTCATTTTGCCACCCCCAGGAGTGGGATTCATCCGTTTTCTGTATAGGTGTGTAGGGAGACAGTATGGAGAAGGGAACTTGTGGGGGAGGGGAAAATGTGTGAGGAGACAGTATGGAGAACATGGGGGCTTGAATGTGTAAGAAGACAGTATGGGAAGGGGTGAAAAATGTGTGAGGAGACACTATGGGGAGGGGATGAGGAAATGCCTGAGGAGACAGTATGGGGTTTGGTGGGGGAATGTATGAGGGGACAGTAAAGGGGAATATGTGAAGGAAGTGTGTGAGGACAATATGGATGATTGCCCAATACTAATAGTGTGTAATATACTCACTGTCAGGATTCGGCTCTGCAACTAGCTTTCCTTCCTGCTTCTCTCAATGACACAGGGGCTGTAGTATTTCACTAAACATTGAAAGAATTAGGAATAGCAGCTAGTCGGCACGTGAAAGTATGCAGATTGCATATCAGCAGTCACATGACGACTACTCGAACCGCTGAAGCTGTGTATAGGAAGGGCCACAAAACTGACTTTTTGCCTCAGGTTCCAAACAACCTACAGTAGATCCTCCTGTAGTAGCTCTACTTTGTGGGCTCCTGTCCTCTCAATATATCCATGAAAAGGAATCTGTCAGCGTGATTTCACACCCCAAATTATTTTTTTTATTTCTATGTGCATGTTGTTCTTTCAAACACAAGTCCAGCAATACCTTTACATGGCCAGTCGGTTCCTCTGGCTACTGAGAAATCAGTATTTCAGTTGATGTGCAAATGAGGCTGAAGAGTTCTGAAACATATGTCACTCCAGCTCTATTCCCTGCCCCGCACCACCTCCTGGCAATTGACGGACGGCTCCTTTGCCTGAACTCACACAGAATAGAGCCTGTCAGTCCAGGATGAAGAGATAGCGCTGGGTAAAGAATAGAGCTGGAGTGACATAGGCTTCAGATCTACCATAGCTTTTCACCTTCATTTGCATATCAATGCTAATGCTGATTTCTCAGTAATGGAGGAACAGGCTGGTGCCGTTTCAGTGGTGTCGGCACTCTGGTGTCACTGTCCCCGCCCATGTGCGGCTTTAACATGAAGAGGAAGTCCTTCTGGCTGCAGCTGATCCCTGACGTCCTCTTCATGTTCAATACGTATGTAGGCCAAATATCTACGTATTGCTCTGACCATCTTTTTTTTGCTTTTGTCTCATCAACCAGATGTGCTCCTAATGGACTAATACCGCAGAAGAAGGCCAATTCGAGGCGCTACTGCAGGTGATTGAACCGATTTGGCCGTAGTTGTTTGCCGAGTCTAGTTTTGACAGCAGAACCATAATGGCCATCTCTAAGTTACCTTCATGAACCTCATAGCCCCAATAAAATTAAACTCACTGATGATGGAACTTACAATGACCCTTAAAGGGAATTGGGGACCACACAAGCTTGACTCGCCTTGTGGCATGACCGACTGGCCGACAGTGAAGGCATGTGAACCTGGCCTTAGATTGTAAGGATAATGTCTCTTTCTTCTCTTTCTTTCTTTTCTTTCTTTCTCTTATAATTCAATACAGATATATGAGCAACATGGCTGATGTGATCCAGGGAGATGTCCAATCATGACATTTGGGGTTAGGAAGAAATTTAGTAGTAGAAAAAAAAATTACTCCAGTCCCTATATGTTTCTTGCCGTCGCACACGGCACCTAAAAGAGTCGCACGCTGTTCATAGCTGAACACCGGTGAGCTCAGTTATGGCATGGCTGTTTTTTGAGAACTTTCTCATGCAGCGAGCAGTTCCGTAAGTGAGTTCACCGGAGTTCAGCTATGAACGCCAGTGAGCTTTCTCACAGGAGCTCAGCGCTGTACACTCTTGTCAGTGTGTGCCGGCTGGCCGGGAGAGCTCTCACTAATGTGACTGCTCTCCAAGTCATCCAAATTGTCGTGCAACAGTATAAATTAGCTGCACTTAGGACAGGTGAGAGATATGGTTGTTTATTATTTTTCTTTTTTTATAGGAGACATGGGCATCGGTGGATTAGACTTAAGGTGAGAATATGGTTGTTTATTATTTTCTTTTTTACAGGTGACAATGGCGTCAAAGGAATGGGCGTAAGGTGAGTATAACTGTGTTTGTATTTTTAAAATAAATTTGTAAAACAGGGTGAGGATTTTTACTTCAAATAAAGGACTTTATTCTGCGTATTTTTTATTTACAATATGATTATGGTGTTAGTAATGGGGGTGTCTCATGGACGCCTCTCCGTTACTATCCCCTTGGCTTGATGTTACCTGACAATACATCAGCATCACAAAGATTACCCCACTTGCCACCATCGCAGGGCAAGTGGGAACAGTCAGGCAAAGCGCCTAATTGGCGCATCTCATAGATGCGCTTTTTCTGGGACGGCTGCAGGCTGCTATTTTTAGGCTGGGGGGGGTGCAATATCCATTGCCTCTTAGCCTGAGAATACCGGCCCCCAGCTGTAGCTTGGCTGGTTGTCAAAAATGGGGGGACACCACGGCGTATTTTTAATTATTTATTTAAATAATTTTACATAAAATGGCATGGGGATCCCTCTATTCTTGATAACCAGCCATGATAAAGCTGAGGGTTGCAGCTGTCAGTTTTGACTGGCTGGTTATCAAAAACAGAAGAGACTCCAAGTCTTTTTTTTAATATTATTTATTTATAGCACTGGCGTCAGGGTTGGACTGAGCCACCGGGACACCGGAGAAACCTCCGGTGGGCCCCGCCCCCAGCTCCTGCGTGGTGGGCCCTGATTTGAAAGGATAGGTCGCAGGGCAGAGGGGGCGGTGGCCCCGGGCCCTGCGCTCTGAGGGGGCCCACCCGGAGCTACGCTACAGTAACTGTATCGGTGTGCACAGCACGCCGATACAGTTACATTCTGCGGCAGAGCAGGGAGAATCGCTCTCCCTGCTCTGCTGCCCGGCCGCTATGGGGCCTGAACAGGCGGTGGGGGGGCCCGGTGCCAGCAGTGGGCCCCCCACCCATCATCGGAGGGTCAGCTGTATCGGCATCCAGCCGATACAGCTGATCGCATAGAGAGAGAAGGAGCGAGCGCTCCTTCTCTCTCATAATCCCCCTCTCAGCATCTGACAGCGGGCGCGATGACGTCACCTGCCGGCGCCCGCTGTCAGACGCTGAGAGGGAGAACAGTGAGCAGCACAGGAGCCGGGAGGTGAGTATTGTTTTTTTTTTTGTTTTTTTTTTAATGGGGGTGCATTATGCTACAGAGGCTCTATATGGGGCTGCATTATACTACAGAGGCTATATATGGGGGGTGCATTATACTACAGAGGCTGTATATGGGGCTGCATTATACTACAGAGGCTGTATATGGGGGGGTGCATTATACTACAGTGTGTAATGTATGTAGTACAGTTCATATAGCGTCTTGTGCTTGGGTGCGATGAAAATACATGAGACACAGGTTTGATATAGAAAGTCTTGTATTACTTCATACAAGTTGGCAAAAATAGTCACACAGTTTGCAGACACAGAAGCAGGAGACACAGCAGGCCAGAGTAATCTAAGCTCAGCAATCACTCTCCACAACAGGTTCAGGATCTTCTTCTCTGTTACCGTAAGTCCATGCAAACGTAGGTCTTTCAAAGAGCAGGGTTCAGAGTCCACAAGTGCTTCAGAGTTCCTCAGTAGGAATAGCTGGAGTACAAGGTCCAAGGCTTTAGGAGTCAGGTCACAGGTTCACTGCAGGCTAGATTCTGAAGCACTGATTGCTCAGCTGTGGCTGCTTAAGAAGCAAAAGGAGAGAATCAGGGCGGGAACATGCAAGCTGGAAACTCCATTTTGACTGAGGGCAAGATAGCTGCAGCAAGACAGAAAGTAAAATGGCTGACGAACAAACTGAGTTTCAGGAACATGTACACAGAACCTTACATTACTCCCCCCTTAGGGACAACCTCCGGATGACCTCAGGCCAGGCTTGTGTGGGTACCTCTGATGAAACTGACGGAGCAAGCGAGGAGCATTAACGTTATTGACTGGTTCCCATGAGTTGTCCTCCACTGGGAAGCCCTGCCATTTAATCAGATATTGTAACTGATTTCTATACAACCTGGAATCTAAAATCCTTTCCACCACAAATTCTTCCTGACCATCGACTAGCACTGGGTCAGGGCAAGGAGAAGAACGTCCAGGAAACGTATTGGGTGTCGCAGCCTTTAGTAGGGATACATGAAAGACAGGGTGAATTCTCATAGTTCTGGGCAGTTGAAGACGACAAGCAACGGCACTTATAATTTTACTGATTTTATAGGGTCCAATGTACTTATGTCCCAACTTAGACGATGGAATCCTTAACTTAAGATTTCTGGTTGACAGCCAGACCAAGTCTCCTACCTTGAAAGCTGGTGCAGGTTTACGAAATTTATCTGCTGCTTTCTTGTACCTTTCCTGAGCCGATTCCAGATTCTCCTTTAGAAGATCCATATTCTTCTGTAAAGACGTGATTCTTTCAGCCACTGCTGGTAAAGGCGTTTCTATGGGAAATCGTGGTAGAATGTTAGGATGATAACCTAGATTAGAGTAAAAAGGAGACTGTTTAGTGGAGGCACTCTGAGAGTTGTTATACGAGAACTCAGCTAATGGAAGTAGATCCACCCAATCATCCTGTAGGTGGCACATAAAGCAGTGGAGATACTGCTCCAGGGTTTGATTGGTTCGTTCGGTCTGTCCATTAGTCTGGGGATGAAAAGCAGAAGAAAGGTTTACTTTAATGTCCAATGCTGCACAGAACTTTTGCCAAAACCTAGAAGTGAATTGCACCCCTCGATCCGAAATAACCTCATCCGGTACTCCATGTAAGCGAAACACATCTTTAATCATCAAATCTGATGTCTGTTTTGCAGTGGGTAAGCCGACACAAGGGATAAAATGAGCTGCCTTTGTTAGACGGTCAACCACCACTAGAATGGTGTTCTTCCCTTGAGAGGTTGGTAACTCCACAATGAAGTCCATAGAAATGGATCCCCACGGGCGGGACGGGTGGGAAGAGGCTGTAACAGACCAGTTGGTGAGGAGCGAGGTGTTTTGCATCTTGCACAGACTTCACATGAAGTGACATAGTTTAAAACATCCTTCCTGCAAGTGGGCCACCAAAAGAAACGAGAGAGAAATTCCTGTGTCTTTAGAATTCCTCTATGCCCAGCTATCTTGGAATCGTGAATGAGTTGCAATACTCTCAATCTGACTGTTTCAGGAATATACAGGCGTTGTCCCTGAATCCACACACCATTCTTAAAGACAAGACTTACGTCCCTTGGGGGTTGTGCCAAAAAGGAATCCGCATGGTATGCTTCCTTGATGTCCTTAAGTAGGTCTTGATTATGAATTACTCCTAGGAATCTAGAGTCAGGAAGAATAGTCTTAGGAGGAGTAATTGGACGTGTCTCTGCTGAGTAAATCCTAGAGAGTGCATCAGCCTTTCCATTGCGCGATCCTGGTCTATAAGAAATGATAAAATTAAATTGGTTTAAGAAAAGATTCCAGCGAGCCTGGCGAGGAGTCAGGCACTTAGCCGACCTGATAAACTCAAGGTTACGATGGTCTGTCAGGACGACTATTTGCTGTGCAGCTCCCTGAAGAAGGTGTCTCCATTCTTTGAAGGCGGCAATAATGGCCAACAACTCTCTATTGCCCACATCGTAGTTCCTCTCAGCCGAAGACAACTGCTGGGAAAAGAAGGCACAGGGATGCAAGACATCTTCTCACCTGTTCTCTGAGAGAGTATAGCTCCAACGGCACAGTCTGAAGCATCCACCTCTATTATGAAGGCAAGCTCGGGGTTGGGATGTACTAAGATAGGTGCGGTGGTAAATTTATCTTTTAGACGGGAAAATGCTTCCTGGGCTTGGGGAGTCCAGGAGAACCTAGACTCTTTCCGGTAAGTTGGGTGATAGGTGACACTACCTCAGAGAAATTTCTAATGAAACGTCTATAGAAGTTGGCAAACCCGATGAAGCGCTGTACCTCCTTCACATTTCTAGGACTTGGCCAATCCTTGATGGCTTGGGTTTTGCTTCCATCCATACTAATTCCTTGTGTAGACAGTACATACCCCAGAAATTGAATTTCGGTCCTATGGAATTCACACTTTTCAAGTTTGATGTAAAGATGATTTTGTCTTAGACGTTCCAAGACCATTCTCACATGTCCATGATGTTCCTCTGTGGAGTTAGAAAAAATTAGAATATCATCCAAATAAATTACCACGAATGTATCTAGGAGATCCCTGAAGATGTCATTCACCAAGTGTTGGAAAGTGGCTGGGGCGGTACTCAGACCAAAAGGCATAACTAGATATTCAAAGTGTCCATAGCGTGACCTGAATGCAGTCTTCCATTCATCCCCAGGTCTAATACGGACTAAGTTATAGGCCCCACGAAGATCTAGTTTAGAGAAAATTTTGGCATGTCGCACTCTCTCCAATAACTCAGGGATTAAAGGCAATGGATAACGGTTTCTAATAGTAACCTTATTGAGTTCCCTATAGTCTACGTGTGTAGCCCTGGTATTTAAGGTACACAATACCAGGAGGATGAGTGGAGAGGTAAAGGTTAAGGGCTCTACATGACATCACATACACTTAGACACACCCACAGGGAGTGTTCAGATTGAGTAGTGATTCAGCAGTCTAGCCTGGACCTGTGAGGAGGAAGGAGCAGAGTCTAGCTCGGGTGGCTCAGTACTGAGTCATCCCACCTGTGTGCAGTTCAGAGAAGTGGAGGCCAGTAAAGGGGAGCCAGATCACCTCAGCCTGGTCAGAGCTGTGCCCCACTGGCAGATGGACTGAGACAGCTATTGAGAGTTTGAGCAAGTCGAAAGGCACAGTGGAAGGAAATCAGAAGTGCTTTAGGATTGAAGTATCCTGCACATTGTCACCGGTCACTGGAGACCGAAGCATCACTATAGCTTCACGCATAGTGGTAAAAGAACCAGAGGCTTACTGGACCTTAGGTAACAGAAAGCAGCCCTTGAAGTGTCAGTACGTAACAGGGGTCAGGTGGAATAGGAACTTTGAGCTAGGCCAAGCATAGAAGAACCTAGTTTCATCACTGGAAGGCTCCACCACAAAACTGACCGGGCAGTACAGCTTTGAAATAGCTGAAGTTTCAGGAGTGAACTACGCTTTATGCTGGTTGGACTCATCATCATTGGAAAGTAAAGGAGGCCCCTGCCTTGCTCAGCCGTTGCCTCAAAACTCATCCTCCATCAACCCCATCAGCCTCCCTGGGACCTGCCTTACCATCTTACAAGTAAAAGGTATGGAAAGACGCTGACGGTGTGAGACTGAGTTATTTAATTGCATGCCTGCACAACCCCACCATAACCATCGACCTGAGGGAAGAGTCCCACCTGTAGGGGACCCGACATCTAGCTGCCTCACCATCCCCTCAGAGATCTACAGCAGCGCTGGTACAAATTACCAGAGACTACAGGTGGCGTCACGAACTGTATATAAATCTATCCCCTGTAAATATTCCCCCAACATACGCCAGACCGCCAGGGCCACAGACCGAGCCACCGCTACCTGTGACAAACCCCATAGACTTCCATGGGCTCGGCTCTGAGTACCCCATTGCCCTGGTAATCCACAATTGTGGTGGCGGGTCGACACAACACTTTGGCGTCACGAACAGGATACGAAACTTGCAGCAGTGCGAGCCCTGTGTGCCTGTGGAGTGTTTTGGTGAAAAAGACTGTTGCTATTGTTTGGCGCCAAATACCGCCATATTTGCCGCCAGATTCGCGCCCTAAGGCGCTGGAGAAGAAGGTGGGCGTACCTGAAAGAGCGCGCAGAGTCTTGGACACGCCCCGGCTCTGACTCATCGGCAGGTCCTGCGACAGGAAGTGGACGCTCTGACATCAGAGCGCCTGCGACGAAGGTCCTGTTCCCACTGCTGTGCCTGTGAAGTAGCAGCATCTGAAACCGGTAGGCTCCGTTTAACCAAGGGGGCGCTAAGATGTCACAACAACCGGCTGACAGTGCGGCCCCGGCCGGAGGCCCCAATCCCGCACCGCCTGGTATTGTAGCGCCAGATGGGGGTGCAGGTCCAGCACCCAGTCCGGTAGTCCCGATCATGCCACTAACGCTTCCATATATGCCAGGGGCGAAATGGCTTCCCCAGTACAGCGGTGAGCCAGGCACATTAGCAGGCTTCAAGCGGAAGTTATGCATGCATCCTAGAAATGTACTCCATGCCTGAGAGACAAAAAGCTGCTGTGCTAATAGGGCAGCTAACTGGCGCTGCTGAGAGGGAAGTGGAGACTTGGGATACCGTTGATCAGGAGTCGGTACCTGCGATCTTCCTTAAGCTGCATGCCATATTTGAAGACCACACAGAAACGGATCTCCGGATGGCCTTCTATCACTGTTCACAACAGCCAGGTGACAGCATCCGGGACTACGCTTGCCGACTACAAGGAGCCCTGAGAGCTCTTAAGCAGATTAATAATTTAAATGCTATCGATGAGAATAAAATGCTGAAAGAACAATTTATCCAGGGATTGAGATCCCAAGAGGAACGCAGAACTGTAAACTGGTGGTCCTTAGATCATCCGGATGCTACCTTTGATGCCCTAAAAGACATGGCAATAAAAGGGCTGCGGCCCCTGGGCAAACCTGAGGTGGCAACCCAACATCATCAGGGTGAAGTCACTCTGGAACCGGCAGTAACCCCCTGTTCCCCGTTAGTGGCCGAAACCAAAACGCAGGTGACACCTCCCAGTGAATTGGATTGTCTGCGCTCAGAGGTGCGCCAGCTGACTAAAAATCTGGCTGCTGTAATGAGTGCCCTGCAGCTGCGGAAAGAGGAGGAAGGGAAGATCTTGTTAGCTGACTGCCCAGAAGACGTCCCGTGGATGCACCGGAGAAGAAAGAAGACGTCGCCCCCCCGGAGGAGGACAACGCCACCCCCAGGAGCGACCTCTGATCAACACCCTCCTCGTCGAGAGATCATCTGTTACCGATGCAACCGGAAAGGTCATATGTCTCCACAGTGTCCTTTAAACGGGCAGAACCTGGGTCCAAGGGCCAACACCCAGGAGAATACCCGTCAGGCCCCTTAGACTGGAACCGCAGGTATGTGGGTGGGCGACCCTACCTGTCTATCATCTTAGATGGTATTGCAGTTCCGGCATTGTTAGACACTGGGTCCCAGGTGACCCTAATACCTGATGCCCTATATACTAAGTACTGGTCAATGGACAGTCTTAAACCCCCGAGCCCTGACTTTACCGTGTACGCTTCTAATGGTCTTCCTGTAGAAGTACTCGGGACAAAATGTGTAGATGTAAAGGTGGGCAGAGAGGAGTTGAAAGACCAGGGGCTTCTGGTAGTAAAGACTGTAAATGAGGAGAACGGTTTAAATATAATTTTGGGCACTAACATTATCAGTAATTGTTTGGGAGAAGTTGTGTTCTTGCTCCAACAGCTCGCTGAGATTGCCCGACCAAGGCAGAAAGGAGTAATCCAAAGAGAGATCCGGGCCCTGGTGTGTCAGCAGCAAGCGAAGCTTACAGACGGCGAAATTGGTAATGTACGGGTCACTGACTCGGATCCTATTGTGATACCCCCAATGAGTGAAATGATCATCTGGTGCAGGGCAGCCATAGGTCTGAGAGGACAGAATTACCAAGCTGTGGTAGAACCCCCCCATTCAGAACATAGACCTACACTTATGACTGCTAGAGGAGTAGTAGAAGTGGTGAATGGAAGAGTACCGGTACGGCTTCTCAATTGGGGAGATGATGAGGTAAACTTACCCCGTTATGCAACCATTGCTAAACTACATGCTGTCGACAATAATTCTATTCTTCCGGCTGAGTCCTTAGACTCCTGTCAAATAGCGGAGGACAATGACCCAGCAACTCAGGTGGCGGAATGGTGTCAGCAACTCCATGTTGGGACGGACACCACTCCCGCTCACCAGAAGCAAGGGGTATTACGGGTGGTGCAAGAGTATGCCCAAGTGTTTAGCAAGCACCCACTTGATTTTGGGGTAATTAAGGGAGTCCAACATCATATCCCTACAGGCAGTCATCCTCCCATCAAGGAGCGGTATAGGCCTATACCCCCAGCCCATTATCAGAAGGCTAAAGAAATGTTGCATGATATGAAGAAGGCCGGGGTGATAAGGGATAGTTGTAGCCCCTGGGCAGCCCCTCTAGTTCTGGTTAAAAAGAAAGATGGTAGTATGAGAATGTGTGTGGATTACAGGCAGGTGAACCGCATAACACACAAGGATGCATACCCGTTACCACGCATAGAGGAATCATTAGCTGCTCTGAAAACGGCTAACTACTTTTCTACCCTTGATCTGACTAGTGGTTACTGGCAAGTGGCTGTGGCTGAGGAGGATCGTGAGAAAACGGCTTTCACCACCCCAATGGGGCTCTGTGAGTTCGACAGAATGCCGTTTGGGCTCAGTAGTGCCCCAGGAACATTTCAGAGAGTGATGGAGAACTGCCTGGGACATCTCAATTTTGAAACCGTGCTGCTATACCTAGACGACGTCATTGTGTATTCCAAGACTTATGAGGATCATCTGAAGCACCTGGCAGAAGTATTCGAGTCCCTGTCCAGGTACGGGATGAAATTAAAACCCTCAAAATGCCATCTACTCAAACAGAAGGTACAATACTTGGGGCACATCGTCAGTTCGGAAGGAGTAGCGCCGGACCCAGAGAAAGTCATTGCCATCCAGAAGTGGCCGGAGCCGAAGAACCTTAAGGAAGTGCGACAGTTCCTGGGACTAACGGGTTACTACAGGAGATTCGTGAAAGATTACACGAAGAAGGCAGCTCCTTTACAGGACCTCCTAGTAGGACAATCCCTAAAGAGCAGAAACCCTCCCTTTAATTGGGGTAAAGAACAGGCTGAAGCATTCCAAAAGATGAAAGAGATCCTTACAGGTGATGAGATCTTAACCTATCCTGATTACAGCCAACCGTTCCTGTTGTACACCGACGCCAGTAATGAAGGTTTGGGAGCAGTTCTCAGTCAGAAGCAGAATGGCCAAGAAAAAGTCATCGTATATGCCAGCAGAAAACTCAGGCCAACTGAGAGGAATCCGGAAAATTATAGCAGCTTCAAGCTGGAGTTTCTGGCGCTGGTCTGGGCCATTACTGAAAGATTTAAGCATTATCTGGCCTCCAATCGGTTCACTGCGTTTACAGATAACAACCCCTTAACGCACCTGGAAACCGCCAAGCTGGGTGCCATGGAGCAGCGATGGATGGCTCGGTTGTCCAATTACCAGTTTACTATCAAGTACCGGGCAGGTCGAAAGAATGCTAATGGTGACGCATTGTCCCGAATGCCGCATGACTCTGATACGGAAGAAGAATCGGACGACCTGGAAGAAATTGAGCTACCTGCGTTCCATCGAAATGGGGTAGTCCATGAGCATCGAGTCTACAGAAAGCAGTATGGTGCAACATTAAATCCTTTACCCC
>JARQOD010000004.1:14689758-15068596 GCA_033576555.1 Oophaga sylvatica
GAAAAAGATGGAGCGCTGGGGACTTTATTCCTCTAAAGGGGCGGGCGTTCCGCCCCTTTTTTACCTCGATTTTGGGGGGGCAGCCCGGTCTCAGGTGAGAAAAGAAAATAAGGGACTGGGAGAGTTCTACCGGCACTCCCACCGAAAAAAAGGGCTAAAACCCCTGCCCCCCAGTTGGGTCCGGGGGGAAAACTCCCACCGGGGAGACGCACTGGGTGCCCCTTTTCGGATTGGGGTTTTTAAACCCAGCCGTTACAGGAGTACACTCCCCCCAGCATTTACCTTCGGGCATCTAATGCCCAAGGGTTATAAATTTGCCCCCAAACTCCGCGGCAAGGGCCCCCCAAGTTTGGACGGGGTTTAAAATACAAGAAAGGGGAACCCGCTCGTTATATTTGGGGGGTTGGGGAAAGAATTAGGTTGTGAGTGTTTGATTTTTAGGCACCTTTTACCTGTATTGCTGTTTTTTCTTTAAATACCTTTCATTTCTGCTGCTATCCATAAACCCAGAAAAACTGTTTACCCCTGTTTTGGGTGGTGTGTATGGAAAGGGCGGGGTTTCCCGAATCAGTCCCGGGCAGAAAAACCCCCTTCGCGCCCCAGAGAGAGCCCCAAACAAGTTTGGGGTGGAGGCCTGGCCCAAAAGAGGTAAACCCCCCTTTAACACCCAGCGTACCGTGGTCCCTAAAGGGGTGTTACAGTGGGGGCACTGCTGAATACGCAACACGGGAGTATTTATATGGAGATTTTTAACAGGCGGAGTATTTTGGGTGTAAAGAGATGGTGTTAAGCTAGAAAAGCTTGCGTGGTGGTGGCTCTGTGATGCATTGATGAAGAGTACTGAAATATTTAACGACTCACTGAAATTGCCACCCTGAAGTGGTCACCCAGAAAGGAAAAGGGGGGCAGTTTCCCATAGCCCTGTCTCAACCGGGGAAACTTGAGGGAAAAATTATTCCCATCCCTGTTTTTCCGTGTCCCCCGGTTGGTCGCAAGGGAAGATCCTTGGCCCAATGAGTCCGGTTGGACCCCGGGAACAATAAACCCCTCATCTAGGGGGAAACTAGTATACGTCGCCCTTACTCCCCTTGAACAGTCCTGAAGAGACAGGGGCACTGTTGATGTGCTTGTGACGCTATGGAAAAAGTTAGTCAGTCAGTTTAAAAGATGCAGAAAAGGGGCTCCGTCGTTTAAAAACCCTTTTGGGGTCCCCTCCCCCCCCCTCTGGGAGAAAGAAATGATACTTGGAGGGTGTCCTTTATGTGTTAGAAAGGGGCGGCCTGACCGTGAAGAAGCAGGAATGTGAAAGTTTAAAGGGTACTGCTAGGGAAGTGGTGGGCTGCTTGGCGGGCAAGCCATACAATTATCAAGATTATAAGTTTTTTAAAAGATGTTTTTGGGATCCCTGAAGATGTATGACTATCTAAAAATTCGTTCCCCCAACCAAAACCGTTGAAGAGCCCGATTTCTTCCCGATTGGAAAAGATGGTTATAGAATAGTAAAAAGGTGGAGTCACCCAAAAGAATTTGATCAGTGTCGTTTTCCCCAATACTCAAGGAGCTCTCACTCATGATCCAAAAGCCACGGTTTGGGTTTTGTGTAAAGAAAGATTCCTGGTTTTTTTCTGATTGTTTAAGGAAAGTTCGCAAGGAAAGGGGTTTTTTTGGCCCGCAAGGAAAGATCCCTCGGGTGTTACTTTTTCCTTGAAGCCAGCGCCGACTGCCGAGGGGGGAACTGCTAAAAAGCATCGAGAAACAGGGGAGCAAATTACCAATTTTTTAATGCTCGGCCAGACTTCCCCGCGGTTAAAAGGCTGCGGGTAGCGGAAGCAACCGGCTTCAGGAAGGAGAATGATAAACGGTAATGGAAAAAGTAGGAAAACCCAGAAGGGTTGCTTTGTCTGTGGGGGTGGGCCATAGTCGTCGTGTCCAAAGGGTGGAGCTCAAAGCTTTCACTTTCCCCCCACCCCCCTCCGAGGCAGTGGGGAAAGGGGGAAAGGGGCCGTAAAAAACCCCCCATATGACCCCCCATCAGCAACTAAGCCTACTCTATCCCACCCAATGTGCCTCATCGAAAACACTGCCTGAAGGGTTAGTGGACCAGCCCGTTTCCCCGTTTTTCAGGGGGAAATTCTTTTCATATTTTTGGTAGCGGACCAAGTGCCTATTTTTAAGGTGGAAAAAATTTATTTATCCAAACCCAAAACCCCCCCTGTTGGCTCGGGTGGGGGACGAGTGAAACGCTACCCCCCGAGGTACGTTTGCCCTCACACGTTCCGAGACTGGTTGGAGGGGTTAAAGGAAATACCATTATACGCTAATCTGCCCGGAGGCAGGGGCAGATAGGACCCAACCTGCATGTGGGAAAAAACCCAAACATTTTTCCGTAAGTTCCAGGGGTGTCTTTTAAAGCTGGGGGGAAAATATGCAGACCTATCCATCCCCCATTTTTGGGAAGCCTTGTGAACGGAGGAGGAGAAGAGGGAACTGCACCTGAAAGCTTTTGCCCCTTGTTTTAAAGGAAGGGGGAAAGGAGAAGAGAGGAGGCTAGTCACGGGGTGATGGTGCGGGGGGCGGTTTTTTCCCCTTGGGCGGGGGGGAATGGGCCTCCCCCAAGGGTAGGCTCGCATTGGTTGAACGTCAAAGCCTTTCCGAGAGAGATCCCAAGATTGGCCCCCGGCGGATACGAAATTTTGGGCGCTTTCGGGGTTTTGTTGGGACAAGGAGTATCATGAGTCTAGTCCCCTATGTTCCCCCTTGTGATTGCCGAAAAAAAAATGGGGTATCGGATTTTGTGGATTATCGTACTTTGAACAAACGTCGGTTCCTGACCAGTACACTTGCCCCGAATTTATGAAGCTTTTTTTGCCTGCAAGGGGGCAATGGTTTTTTGTGTTTGATCTCCAGAGTGGTACTTCAGTACCCATGAAAGGAAATTTTAAAAGAAAACCCCTTTTATCGCCCCATTTTGGGTTTTTTCGGTTTCAAAGCTGCCTCAAGGGCTGAAAGGTGTCCGGCCACTTTTCAAATTATGGACAAAGTAGTGGGGGACATGCACTTATGAGGTTTGGTTTATCTCGATATTTATTTTTTTTGGGGGAAGATCTGGAAGAACACAACCGCTTTTGTTCAAGGTGCTGGATGGGTTGAAGGAGGCGGGTTAAATTTTTGTCCCGAAAAGTCCGGATTTGCCAGCGACTGTAAATATGGGGGGAATATCACAGGAAGGAATTTCCACCGCCCCCCCAAAGTGGAGGCTGTGGAAACGGGCCTAACCCCCCAAAAAAGCGGGGGGAGTTGGGTCCTTTTTGGGATTCTGTGGATACTAAGAAATTTTACCCCGTACTCTGGTTTTGCGAACCCATTAACTGTCTTACCCAGGGTATCCCCTTCCCCGGGGGGCACCCCCCCTCAAAGGTCGGGGGAAAAGAGATACCCCCGGTTTAAATAAACCCTTTTTGGGGAAAGATGGACACCCTTTATGCGACGGGCATTCGAAAAAATAATCATGTTTCCCCCAAACCCATGTTGGCTTGCAGCGCCAGTAAACCTATGTGTTCATATAATGCTTCTCTGAGGGGACTAGGGGGGATTCTCTTCGGACCAGTGCTGTTCTCCGTTTACTCATTAGTCAGGATTGACTCCAGTGAACGAAATCCCCGTCAAAAATGGATTTTTTGGGCTCTAAAAGGGGCTGTAGTGGACATGCTGCATGACTACCTTTAGGGGGTGCTTCGTGGTTCTACCGACACAATCTTTTTAAACCTATTTTTGGGGAGAACCCAGAAACGGGGGCCACGGGGGTGGTGGCTTCCCGCACCTTCTGTATGTTTTCAGCTTAAAAAAAACGACCGGGGGTCGTAAAAATTGATGCAAACAACTCTCTCCCGCCCAGTGAACTTTAAATGAGGAAAAGGGGGGGTGGTAGAGGCCCTGCCCCTGAGGTGAAGACCTGTGCCATAGCTCGTTTTGTGCCCCTCATCTGCAGTGCTGTGCTAATTCTTGGGAGCATTAGGAAGCGCACCGTTGTCGTATGTCGAGTGACAAATGTAACCCCAACTTCTTCCCTCAACTGCCTTTTACATGTGGACGGGCGCAGGGGATCTTGGGGGGGGGTGTTCGGATGGTGGGTGAAGGGGGCTGGAGGCCCAAAAGAAGATTAAAAAAGGATTGCCCTGCTGTGGCCTAGATCGCTAGTAGTAAAAATGGGCTACTATCCGAGGCAAGGGGCCGGAAGGGGGGGTCCGCAGGCGGGTGTTACCCCCCCGATTTGGGGAAGTTGGTCATGAAGTCCCTGCATGTGTGGCCCATCTTGGGCAGGGAAAAGATACGGTCCGTGGCCCCCCGATTCTATTGGCCCGCATGGAAGCGGATATTGAAGAATACTGCAAATCATCTCCGGTGGTGTTGAAAAAACCTTGCCTTTGAAAAACGCCCCCCTTGTGACTTACAGCGATGGCCCACTTGACTATGTGAAATTGTTTTCCTTTCCCCTCGAGCCTAAATGAAAGCATGTCGTAATGTTTGTGGTCACTGCCCCTTTCACCCGTATCCCCGGCCCCCCCCCTAAAAAAAAAAGGGCTTTAATGGGGAAAAAACATTATGGGGAATTTTTTAAAAAATTTGGGGGTTATAAAAAAATAAAAAATTTGAAAAAAAAAAAATAAAAAAGGGTATGGTTTTATAAAATCCGAACACGCCTTCCCCCCCAAGGGGTCCTCAACCCCGAAGATTCAACCCCTTTTCCCTTTGCATGTTGGCACTTTAGATCCCGGAAGAAGGGCACGGAGGGCATTGAGCCAGTTTTGGTTCATGCCTACAATTTTGCACCCAAAGAGTCAACTGGTTTTCCTATTTCTCATTTTTGGAAAAAGCCCGATCCCGGGGATATTAGTTTTGGGGGCATCCATTGAGTTCTAAGGAGACACTTTTAAAAAAATTTTCCCCGCTAAAAAAGATTTGACAAAAGTTACAAAATTGGCAGAGCAGGGCCCCGGTCGGTGGGAACCAAAAAACTCGCTACGACTGTGGGTACAGAACAAGTTTTTTCTACCTGGAGACAAGTTTTTTTATTAGCTTTTTTGGCCTTTTGGGAACCGCTTTTGATCGGGGGTGTTTGACCCCTTTAATGGTGATTTGGAGGTTGCCCGGGTTCCCCTACAGAAAGTAAAAATGTTAAAAAATGACTCTCGTTGCCTGTGGGGGAAAAACTCCCTTTACCCCCTTGCCACTCAAGGAGGTATAACTCTTCATGCAATAGAGAAGTCCGGTTAAAAACCCCCCCCAGACTGGAGTTGCTAGGGGGATTTTTTACAGCGAGTTGGGGTGAATGGGACTGACTGTCTGGAGTACAGTTTGGTAAAGGACCTCCCCCTGGGCGTAACCTTGAAAACCAGACCCCTGAAGTAGAAAAAAAAAAAAAAAAAAAAAAAAAAAAGGGGCTTTTTTTGTGGAGGCGAGTGCACCCCCCCCCAATTGGAGGAAATCAAAAGGGGGACATTTTTTTTTGAATAAAAGAAAGTTCCCTGGGGCCCCGTTTTTGAGAGACAAGAGTCGGGGATGGGGAAAAGGGTGGGCCCCTGGAAAACACACTGCCAAGGGGACATTGGCCACCCATGTGTTGATTATACAGATGGGTCCCACTGGGCCCCAGGTTTGATTAAACCAAATTCAAATTTTTTGGGCCTTATTTTCGGTATTTTCCCTTTGTGTCCGGGGTGGTTTGTACATGTAAATTTGGTGTAAAGGGGGGTTCCCCCTTGTTTGGAGGGTGGGGGGGGTGTGGGGTTTTTTTGTGGGGGGGGGTTTTTTGGGGCCTGGTTTGTGGGAAAGGGTTCGGGTTTGGTTTTGGAAATTTTGAGTCTTTTTAAAAAAAGAAAATGGTTTTTTCCCCTGAGCTGGGGGCCCCCCCCCTGGCCCTTTTTTTATAAAAAACTTGGGGGATGGGGGGGAATTGGGGGGGGGGGGGAAGAAAAAGGATGGGTTCAAAAAGATACGGGGTTTTATTTTAAAAGGCGGGCCCCCCCCGTTTGGTCGGGAACCCCCCACGGTGAAAAAAACCTTAAGGCCAAAACCCTTTCCCCCCTTGGGGAAACCCCCCCCCTTTTGGGGGGAAAACCCCCGGGGGGCCCCCCGGGTGAGTTTTTTGGACTTGGGTTTAAAGCCCTTTAAATGACACTGCCCCGTTTTTCCCTTCGGGTTTCCGGTTTTTTTTGGGGTTTCCGCCCCTGGGAATTTTTGGGGGTTTTTGGGGGGGAACCCTGCTACGTTTTTTTGGGGGGGGAAAAGAATTAGGTTTGTTGTTTATTTTTTTTTGAGCCCGTTCCCGTTTGCTGTTGTTTCTTTTTTTAACTTTTTTTGTGCTATCCATAAAACCCGTTAAATGTTTTATCCGTTTTTGGGGGTTGTATGGCTTAGGCGGGGGTTTCCAAATGTCCCTGGCAGGGGGTACAGTCCTTTGCGTCTGGGACTCCTCAAGATTCGGGGGGGGGCCGGGCCCTAAAGGGGGTGAGCCCCCCCATAAAACCCGCGTACGTGGTGCCTGGGGGGTGGGTTTCCACGAGGCTGCCTTGGGGTTTATTATAAAACATTGGTGCTATGGGGGTGCATTTCTTATTGAGGACTTCTGGTGTATTAGCTGTAGGGTGCTTCTAGGGGGCCATATACAGTGTTAGACCTTTAAAAAAGTTTGGGGACATTAAGGGGCAGATTTTCCAGTAGGGGGTTTTTTTCTGTGTAAGGGGGGGGATTACGGGGGGACTTGGACATTATTAAAATGTTGGAATTATTTTTTATGGGGAACTCGGGTTCTGTGCTGTCAAAGGGGGACACAGGGGATTTTAAGTCTAGGGGACAAAATGTGGGGACTGTTTTTTAGGGCACTTGCACCGGCATTACTAATTTCGAGGGGTGCTTTAGAATTTTGGGGTCCCCGAACCCCAGAGGGGGTAAAAAGGGGAACTTTCGGCAACAGCAGCGCAGAGCTCAGTATTGGGGTATTTGAGGTGGTTTTAAAAGGGACACATAAGGCAGCAGCGGTCAGTTTGGGGGATCAGGTGCAGAAATGGGGGAACATTGCGCACGGCTCAGTTTGGGGTATCAGGGCCCCGTAAAAGGGAAAATATGGCAGCAGCGGCTCAATTGGGGTTTTCAGGGTTTCGTAATAGGGAAATAGGCAGCGGGCTCAGTTTTTGGGGTATCGGTGCATTTTTAGGGGGAAAATCGGGGAGCATGTCGTATTGGGGTATCAGGTGCGTAATTTTGGGACACAACGGCAACAGCGGCTAGTATTGGGGTTTCGGTGCATAAAAGGGCACATCGGGAGCAGTAGCTCAGATTGGGGTATCGGGCGTAAAAGGGAAACATTGGCTGCGGGGTCAGTTTTGGGGGGTTTGCAGGTGGGGTTTGTGCAGGTTGAAAGTTTCCATTGGTGACCCCTGACAGTGCTAAAAATATGAAAGGGGAAATGTGTTTTGTTGTAATCTTTCAAGGAGTCCTGGTGGAGAAAGGGGTCATGTCGGGCTGGGTCAATGGAAAAAAAAAACATGAAAAATTTAACAATTCCATTAGAAAGAAAATCAGGGTAAGTCATTATTGTTCCTGGCTTTTTTTAATCTATTTTATGTTCTTGGACGGGGTTTTTTTTCCACTGCCATTGGCGGTGTTTTCAATATTGGTCTTTTTTATATAGATTTTTTTGGCAAAACGCGGTCTTTTGTTGGGGTTTCGGGTTTTAGGGGCCCCCACTCAGAAGTTTCCCCCCCCCACAAAACCAAAACCCTAGCTCCCCTTTGGCTCTTCTTGTTCTTCTTTCCCCTTCTGTTTTTCCGCCCCCTTTTCTTTTTTTTCTCTTTTTTTCTTTCCCTCTTTTTTTCCCTTGTTTGTTCTTTCTCTCTCGCTGCTCTTTTTTTTTTTTTCCCAGTAAAAACCACTGTCCCATAATGGCAGCCACTGTCCCTCTTTTACCAGCGTTGTCGCGTGCAAAATGGGTAGGGTTTGGGGCGGGTAGGGGTTTGTGATATTTTGTGAAATGGGTGGCCCCGGGCGGGCCCCAAAATTTGCGCCCCCGCAGCCTTTAAACCCTCTTTCCTTCTTCAAATTGAGGGTAGCTTATGCCCCCTCAACTTTTTGGGGCTGCTCCTGGTGCGCGACGGTGGCCCCTGAGGGATTCCTCCACCCTGGACTAAAGCATCCAACAACCCCGGGACATCTGGGGTTGAAACGGGCATGCCTAAAATTTTTCTGTCCCCTTTCCCTTCTTCAAAAGGGTTGGGGGAAATATGTGGGGGGCCCCAAGAATAATTTTCTCTGGGGGGCCCAAAGGTTTTCCAGTCCCACTGAGTTGCGACAGGGGCGCAGCAAAGTGATGGGAGTGTACTCAAATCGCCAACCCTCTGTGACCACTTCCGCATCGCTTGACCCCCGCCTTTACGCGGTTAAACTTGGGGGGAAACAAAACATAGTGTTCGGGCGGACCTCAAACTTTACATTCGGGTTCACCCCGAAAGAGGGGTTTACGGGTCGTTTTTCCGCCAACGTGGACCCATTCTCAACGCTGTGAGAAATAAAAACTTTACCCAGGTGTGCCAGGCCTGTCCCAGACCCCCCATTTCGTCCCGATATATTTTTTGGTTTCTCTTTGGGTTTTTGGCTATTTTCATTCCTTTTTTTTTTTTTTTAAATGAGTTTTTCAAATCCGTTAACATTCATTAAGTTTTCCCTGGGAAGTTAACTGTGCCAAGATCTTTTTGAAAAAACATCTTATTTTTTTCATCCCAAACCACTTTTATTCATTTTTTCATTGTCATACGGGGGTACATCTTTGAAGGGTGCAAAGGTAGCGATCCCCCCCCCGGCCCCTAAAACCCTGAGGGGGCCCCTAGGTCCCTTTTTCCAAAAAGACCTAATTAAAAAATGGCAAAGAAAAAAGGGGGTGGCTTTGCTAAAGAACTTTGGAGAAAGTGTGCAGTCAGCGGGGGATGTGACCCAAATAGGGAAACCCCATATCTGTGGGGGGACCACAAAGAGGAAATTTTTAAAGAAAAGTATACCAAAAAATGATGAAAAATTGTGTAAAAGGTATTTTAAACCCTATGAGAAAATTCGCTTTTTGGGGGGGGGAAAGATGCAGGTCGGCTTGTGGCCCCATCAAACCGCCTCGTATAGATTTAATGTCTTTGGTATTCTGGGGGGGTATTTGGGAAATCATCAAAAAAAATTTACTGTTAAAGTAGGTTTTTTTTTTAAATGTCATTAGGTCCAAAAATTTTGGACGAGACAACATTTACTAATTTTGGTTTAGCATTACACAATGTTTAAACAAAAAAATCAGATGCTTTAAAGTTCAGATTTTAGCTTTTTTTTGAGGGTATCCCATAAAATTGGTGAAGGGGGTTTTGGGTTTCGCTCCTTAAAATGTGCCCCCCGTTTTTTAAGGGACCAAAAAATAATTGGACAAATTGCTCCCGGGTATTTTTTGGAAGGTGTGGGCAATCCCTTATTTATCATTCTCAATTAAGCGATAAAAAGGGGGTGTTTATTTGGGTGTGTGTTTGCATTTGGGAAGGTTTAGCTGTGAAGGAAAATGCGGTCAAAGGAGCTCCCCATCAGGTGAAACAAGCATCCTTAAATGCAAAAAAAAGAAAAAACCCTCCGAAGAAAAAATTTCTAAACATTAGGAGTTGCAAAAACTACAGTTTGGTACTTCTGAGGGGAAAAAAAGAAAAAACGGGAATCATCAATCCAAAAAGCCTGGGGGGCCCACGGAAGACAACAGTGGTGGATGTCGCAGGGGAATACCTCCCTGGTGAAAAAGAAAAAAACCCCTTTACAACAGCCAACCGTGAACAACAAATCAGGAGGTAGGATCATTCCAAATCTACCATAAAGAGAAACTGCATAAAAAGGAAATACAGAGGGTTCACTGCACTTGCAAGCCCCACTATTTTAAAACAAGATAAAAAGGCTAGGGGGATTTTTTCTAAAAAACTTCTAAAAAAGCCCCGCAAGTTCTGGAAGAACATTCTTTGGAAGTGAAACCAAGATCAACCTCTTTTAAAAATGATGGGGGGGAAAGGAAAAGTATGGCGAAGGGTGGTACAGCTTACCAAAGATTTCCCCATCATCTGTAAAACGGGGGAAGCATTTTATGGCTTGGGGATGCATGGTTTCCAGTGGCACGGGGCACTAGTTTTATTGTGATGTGACACAGGGCAAAACAGCCCAATGAATTTTGGGGGATTCGAGCCATACTGTGGCTCGATCCAGCCAATGCAGCCAAAAAGATTGGTCCCTCTTTATACTACAATTTGGGCAATGGGCCCAAAAAAATAAAGCCAAAGCAACCGGGTTTTTTAAAGAAAGAAATGGGAAATTTTTGGGAAAGGGGCCAAGTCAGTCCCTGTCTCAACCCAATTGAACATGCTTTCACTTGTTAAAGACTAAACTTTCAGACGAAAGGCCCCAAACAAACAACAAATGAAAACCCCCGGGGTGAAGGCTGGCAGAGCATCAAAAAAGGAAAAAACAGGTCTGGGATGGCCATATTCGACTTCAGGCAGTCATTCTAACAAGGGTTTTCAACAAGTCTAGAAAATGAAAACATTTTTATTTCAATTATTTTAATCTTCCAATTTTCTTTTGGTCCTTTTAAAAAAAGGGTGGCACATGTTAAGGAGCTGAAATCCTAAAACCTTTCATCCTTTTTAAAGTGGATACCCCAAATGAAGTGAAAGCTGAACTTCAACGGGTTGATTTTTTTTGTTTCAAAATTTTTTGTGGTAATGTCTAAACCAAAAATTGAAAAATGTTGTCTTGTCCAAATATTTTGGACCTAACTGTATTTTTTTAAAAATTTCGGGCCGTTTTTATTTTTCAAATCCATTATGCATTAAAAAATAAAATGAAAAATCTTGTATTTTTGTACTAGCCACTGGGGTTTTTTTTTGACTCATGCTCCTGTTTTTCAGGAAAATTTTTTCATCATTTCCTTTTCGGGGGGATAATTACAATGACAGGTAAACCTCTATACATAGGAATAACACAAGATCCACCAATCACAATGGCGATGTACAGCTTACCTCCTCATCCCTTATAATTACTTTTGCACACCTCATTAGATTTTTTTTTTTCAAAAGGGGGGGAGGAGCGTCATTGCTGTAATGACATGTGCATTTACTGAAAGAAGTAAGTAAGAATCTTTTTTAAAACCTAAATAAAATATTTAATAAAGAAAAATAGTTTATTTTTTTAGAAGATTTAAGAAGAAAAGAATTGGATTTAATTTAATAATTTGGGATGAATTTAAAAAAATTTGTTGATTTAGATAAAAAAATAAATTTTAGATAAAAGTGTTTTAAAGTTAGATTTGAAATTAGTAAAATTATAGGAAATAAAGTTTTAAGATGTTAATAGGGAAAAAGGGGATGTTGTTGATTTTGAAAAGAAAAATGAAAAGTTAAATTAGAAGTAGGTTTAATAAGAATAAAAAAGATGGGAAATTGTAAATTGAAGAAAAAAATTATAAAGTTTGATAATAATGATAGATAGATGTAGATAGATAAAATTTTGATAATGATAGAGATAAAAGATAAAATGGATAGAAAAAAGATAGGGTAATGTAATAGTAGATGATAATAATAGATAGATTATAGATAGATAATAGATAAAAAAGATAAAAAAGATAGATAATAGAAGATGAAAAGAGATGATGATAGTTGATAATAGATGATAGAAATAGTAATAAAAAGGATAGATATAGATAAGATGATTTAAAAAATGTAGAAAAAAAATTTTATAATAGAAGATAAAAATATGATAAATAATAATAAAATAGATGATAATTAAAGATAATTAAAAGAAGATAAAAATAGATATAGATAGATAATAGATTTTAGATAGATAATAGATAGATGATTATAGAAATTGTGAAGTAGATAGATGATATTAGTAGATTAGATATATATGAATTAAATGAAAAATAAAAATTTAAAAAATTAAATTTTTATAATAATGAAATGATAATTAAAAAGTATAAAGGGTAATAATTATAAAGATAGGTTAAAATGATTTTTAAAAAAATTTTAAAAATTAAAAAATTAAAAGAAGTAATTGTGATGTAAAAAAATGAGTGTGATGAAAAAGTGAAATAATGTAGATATGTAAATGATTGAAATTTAAAAGAAATTTGATATGTTTTTTAAAGTATTAAAGGAAAAAGTGTAAAAATGATGAAAAAAGGTAAAGGAAGATTATAGTAAAAGATGATTTGTAAAATAAAAATTAAAAAAGAAAAGAAAAAATGTTAAAAGTGAAAAGAAAAAGAAGAAAAGTAGGATTTTAAAAATGTAGTTGATGGGGAAAAGATAAAGTTAGAAAAAGTGAAGTTTTGATTTTTAAAAATTTTAGGGTTTTATTTGAAAAATGGTAAAGAAGGGGAAATAAAAAAATTTTAAAAAAAAATATAAAGATTTTAAAGGTGTAAGAAAAATTGGAAGATAGATAGATGATGATAGATAGATAGTAATAATACGATGGAAAAGTTTTTGAGAATACACAAATTAATTTTTACAAAGTCTCCCGCTTCACTTTTTAAGGCAATTTGCATATACCCAGAATGTTAAAAGAGTGACAGTTACAGCTTTACTTGCAAAACAAATTTGGCTGAAAATGAACTTTTATCCCCAAAACACTTTTTCAACATCATTGCACCCTGCCTTAAAAGGACCAGCTAACCTCTTTTCAGTGATTGCTCCATTAACACAGGTGTGGGTGTTGATGAGGACATGGCTGGAGATCAATCTGTCATGATTAGTAAGAATGACCCATGGACGCTTTAAAAGGAGGCTGGTGCTTGGCATCATTGTTTCTCTTCTGTTAACCATGGTTATCCTAAAGAAACAGTGCAGTCATCATTGCAATGCACAAAATGGCCTAACAGGGAAGAGTATCGCAGCTAGAAAGATTGCACCTCAGTCACCATCTATCGCATCATCAAGAACTTCAAGGAGAGAGGTTCCATTGTTGCCAAAAAGGCTTCAGGGCGCCCAAGAAAGACCAGCAAGCGCCAGGACCGTCTCTTAAAAGTGTTTCAGCTGCGGGATCGGGCTACCAGCAGTGCAGAGCTTGCTCAGGAATGGCAGCAGGCAGGTGTGAGTGCATCTGCACGCACTGTGAGGCGGAGACTCTTGGAGCAAGGCCTGGTCTCAAGGAGGGCAGCAAAGAAGCCACTTCTCTCCAGAAAAAAACATCATGGACAGACTGATATTCTGCAAAAGGTACAGGCAGTGGACTGCTGAGGACTGGGGTAAAGTTATTTTCTCTGATGAATCCCCTTTTCGATTGTTTGGGACATCAGGAAAACGCTCATTCGGAGAAGACAAGGTGAGCGCTACCACCAGTCTTGTCTCATGCCAACTGTTAAGCATCCTGAAACCATTTATGTGTGGGGTTTGCTTCTCAGCCAAGGGAATCGGCTCTCTCACAGTCTTGCCTAAAAACACAGCCATGAATAAAGAATGGTACCAGAATGTCCTCCAAGAGCAACTTCTCCCAACCCTCCAAGAGCAGTTTGGCGATCAACAATGCCTTTTCCAGCATGATGGAGCACCTTGCCATAAAGCAAAGGTGATAATTAAATGGCTCAGGGAACAAAACATAGAGATTTTGGGTCCATGGCCTGGAAACTCCCCAGATCTTAATCCCATTGAGAACTTGTGGTCAATCATCAAGAGACGGGTGGACAAACAAAAACCTAAAAATTCTGACAAAATGAAAGCATTGATTGTGCAAGAATGGACTGCTATCAGTCAGGATTTGGTCCAGAAGTTGATTGAGAGCATGCCAGGGAGAATTGCAGAGGTCCTGAAGAAGAAGGGTCAACACTGCAAATATTGACTTGCTGCATTAACTCATTCTGTCAATATAAGCTTTTGTTACTCATATGTTTGAATTATTATATTTCTGTCTGTGATAAAAACATCTGTCAAACACACATAAAAACAGAGGGCAGCAGATCATGTGAAAATATAATATTTGTGTCATTCTCAAAACTTTTGGCCATGACTGTAGATAGATAATAGATAGATAGATAGATAGATAGATAGATGATAGATAATAGATAGATAATAGATAGATGATAGATAGATAATAGATAGATAATAGATAGATAATAGTATAGATGATAGATAGATATAGATAATGATGATGATAGATAGAAAGGATGGATGATAGATAATAGATAATAGATATGATAGATGAATAGATTAGATAATAGATAGATGGATGGATAGATATAGATAATAGATAGATAAAGATAGATAATAGATAGATAATAGATAGATAGATAGATAGATAGATAGATAGATAATAGATAGATAGATAATAGATAGATATAGATAGATGATAGATAGATAATAGATAATAATATAGATAGATAGATAGATAGATAGATAGATAGATAGATATAGAATAGATAGATAGATAGATAATAGATAGATAGATAGATAGATAGATAGGGTAGATAGATAGATAGATAGATAGATAGATAGATAGATAGATAGATAGATAGATAGATAGATGATAGATGGATAGATAATAGATAATAGATAATAGATAGATGTCATGGAGGATCCTTGTATTCCTCTTCTTGTATTCTGTATATTGTATTACTCGGCATTTTGCTGCTCTTCACGTCTTTAGAATGTAATTTAATATGTACGGATAAACAGTGTAGTATTGTCCGCCATCACTGGATTTCATGGTTGTGTAAACAGGTGTGGGGATGCCGCGGCACAGAGAGCGCAGACTCCATGCTACAGTAAAACAAGCTGTTATTTATTAACGATATACATTTTTAGCAAGAAAAAAAAACACAAAAATTGAGCTTAACTTGAGTTGGCACACATGCAGCATATAGAAGCATGTTCACATTGGCCATAAAACATATAAACCTTCAAAAGAGAAAGTGAGCAAAAAACCCTGCTGTATGTAAGTAAATAAAAAGCAAAAGTGTATCTAAATAACACAGAGTTTTTAGTAATACTGTTTTTGATCAAAAATAGCATAAAAGCCATCCCACCACGTCAAGGCGACTCTGACGGGACAGTCCTACACTGTCTAATATTAAAAGCCTTACCATGGGTCAATGTTGACCTCAGTGTGTGAATAAGGGCAGAGATAAGGACTGGGACCCGCAGACTGGGCAAGCCTTATATCCTTTTGTCTGCCCTTATTCACACACTGACGTCGACATTGACCCATGGTAAGGCTTTTAATATTAGCCTCTAACAGCCACGGGTGGAATCGCGATCCACCCACGGCTGTTAACTAGTTCAGTGCTGCTGTCAATCTCTGACAGCAGCATTTAATGCGCGCTTCAGGCAAGCGCGCCGAAAATCCCGCCCGTCGGTGACCCCGGGTCACCGATGGGTTGGCATGACAACCAGAGGTCTCCAGCAGACCTGTATGGTTGTCACTGCCGGATTGCTATGAGCGCCACCCGGTGGTCGGCAATCATAGAAAATGAGCAACTCTGCTACGTACAGGCGATCTGATCATCGCCTGTATGTAGCAGAGCCGATCGGGTTATCACAGCTTCTAGTCTCTCATGGAGACTACGAAAGCATGCCAAAAAATTTTTTTAAAATGTTTTTAAAAATATTAAAAAAAATAAAAACAATATAAAAGCTCAATTCACAAGCCTTTCGCCCCATTCAAAATAAACAATAAAAAAATCAAACATACACATATTAGGTATCACCGCATTCAGAATCGTCCGATCTATCACTATAAAAAAATAATTAACCCGATCGATAAACGGCGTAACGAGAAAAAAAGTCACAATGCCAGAATTACATTTTTTTGGTCGCCACAACATTGCAATAACGCGAGACCAAAAATCTTATCTGCACCAAAATGGTATCATTAAATACATCATCTCTGCATGCAAAAAATAAGCCCTCACCAACCTGAGATCACGAAAAATGGAGACGCTACTGATATCGGAAAATGGCGTAATTTTTTTTTAACAAACTTTGGAATTTTTTTTCACCCCTTAAATAAAAAACAACCTAGACATGTTTGGTGTCTATGAACTCGTAATGACCTGGAGAATCATAATGGCAGGTCAGTTTTTCTGCAATTTCACAGCACTTGGAATTTTTTTTCCCGTTTTCGAGTACGCAACATGGTAAAACCAATGGTGTCATTCAAAAGTGCAACTCGTCCCTCCAAAAAAACAAACCCTCACACGGCCATAATGACGGAAAAATAAAAAAGTTTTGGCTCTGGGAAGAAGGGAGCAAAAAATTAAAATGCAAAATTAAAAAATACCTCTGGTCATTAAGGGGTTAACCAACCAGGCCTTCCACTAATACGATCACGAGGTTCTGTTCCTTTAACGATGTCTCCACAATCAGAATCCCTTTTATAAAAACTCTGCACCCCTCGGTTCACCCACATCCGATACTGGCTATGTGTTTCCAACCACACCTCTTCAGATTTTGGCTGTAGGCTAATGCAGGCCTCGCTCTCCAGGCGACTTGTTACACCTTCTGTCCTGGCCCCTGTGGCCTTTATATTTTTCTGCTTCATCACAGCAGATCACTTGTCCCCCCAGTGCATCTACCTTCTTCTTTTCTCGCATTCAGTCATCTTCCTTTTGGTTCATGCATCCTGCTTGGTTGCCTCCGATCATTAGATGACACCATTCTTTCACCAAGGCTTCACAGTACATGGCTGTCGTTTGAGCCTCTCCACTTCCTTACAGTTGCAGAAAACATATATATATAAAGAACTGCTTTGAGGAAGTTAGTTAGTGTGTGGCTGAGGCCACATGACTGAGTTAGTCCTAAATCTAGGCAGCAAACATGGAGGCGTTCTCTACGAGGGAGTGTGATGAAGGGAGAACTTAGAAGAGTTTGTGAAGATGACCTGTCGAAGATGAAGTGGTTGGCACTGAATCTCCTTTTGTCCTTGGGATATGGTGTTTAGGGGAAGAGCTGTGAAGGTTCAGAAAGTTAACGACTGTGAGAAAAATGTCTTGTGTGTGACTGAAGGACAGGAATCACATACTTGGTGTGAGGTGTGAATGTTGTGTCATTCTTCGGGAACCTGATGGATTGCCTCACTGGTGAACACAGCTAGAAAAGGCCCCTGTGCAAGAACAATATATGGACCCTTTGAAACTCAATAACTCATCATAATGCACAATTCCACTTGCTTTGGAGGTAGAAATGGGCCTTCTTACATTGGATCAATGATATGTCTACCCATTGATTGCCCTTGGTGGTTACATGGCGAGCTGCTGAACTTGGCAGTAGCAGCACCATAACTTCCTCTGTGCCCAATGATGATGAAGGTACTGGCACGTGGAACCGGTGGAGAGTATAAAACTGGGTCCGATCAGTTTTGTGGAGACCAGTGAAAATCTATAGTGTAGGCCTGAAGTACTTTGGATTGAATTTTAAGGTGTACAAGACAACATGGGTTGTCACTAAGTAGGAGACATTGTGACTAAGGTTCTTAAGAGAAGGGTCTGAGTAATGTTCTACAGAGCAGAGTCTCGATTAAGAGGCTTAAGGCTGTGGGGAGCAGAGTCCTTGAACGCAGGAATATCCACTGGGAATTCAGTAGGAATGGTGTTGGCCATGTGAAGTGTTGGCCATGGTGTTGGCTATGTGAAATAACACGGTCCTGGGTTGGGGCCTTGCGGAGTCAACAGGAACCTGTGACAACAAGAGACTTCATCATTTTGGTTTGGTCTAAGCATACAGGGGCATTTAGCATATCCTGTATGTCACTGGTGGACACAGACAGACGAGGTTCCTTTCAGCCTAATAGCACATCATAGTCCACCTGGTCTGGAGGTGGAAATGAGCTACCTTACTTGTTGGGCCCCTGACGTATATATGTCCCAATGTCCCAGCTCATTTTCTGATGGCAGAGGCAAAAAAAAACAAGTGGTAGATAAACCACCTATTTGTGTTAATTGGAAGCTTTCTTCGGGCGGCCTCTGTTGGAACAACATCACATGACGGGAACCATATTCCACCTTTTCATTGACAGATTCCTTGACAGGAGACAGAGCGCATCTTTCCATTTCCTTGAATTTAAGCTATAATTTTCTAATCATACGTGAAGAGCAATACTGCAGTCATCTGGATCAAGCAAATCCATTACTCATCCTCCTGCTCTCTGCAATTTGTGTTGTGATCAATTTGATATTCCATTTGCTTCTTGGCTGCCTGGTTCAGTGCAGGATGTGTCTCCTACAAAGCCCCAGAAGTGCGGAGTTCTGCATCACATATCAAGCCGTGATGTAATGCCAGAAGTCACGAGGGTCGCCAGTAAGTCGTCTCATGAGATGCTCGTTTTTAGCAATGCATGAATACGACTTGGAAAGGAGCAATATGTTACTATTTAAAGGGAAACTCTACCAAGTCATGAAATTAGAGGTAAGAACCTGGATATATCTCTAATAATTAGTCGTGATCATCTATGGTCCTAACACAGGTTGTTTTATACTTTTCAAATTAAAAAGTTACCAAACTTTTTTTTTTCCTATTTAATTTTTTTACAAAGTTTTGAATCTATGTAATTGTACACTGGAATTCCCCGGCAGAGCCACCGACTCACTCACCGCCGCGATCCCGCACTTTCTCCCGCCTCATCCTGCTGCAGATATCCAGGGTATGCGCATAGCACGCAGATCCCTGGGCACTGCGCTTAGGGTGCGTGCACTTCCTCCTTCCTAAAGAGGCTAAGCGTCCTAAAGTGTCACCAGCCAATGGCTGGGAGACAAGTGCTATTTAAGGCACCTCCACCTGCATGGAGGTGCCTGAGCAATGTTGTAGTTTGTTTCTAACACGCTTGCTAGTTCTTAAGACCCTGTGCTCGTATCCCAGTATACCTGCCCTGTACATCAGCCCGCCTGCCTGCCTGTCTATCATCTATGCCCGCCTGCCTGTCTATCAGCAGTGCCTACTTGTCTATCAGCCATGCCCGAGCAACTCAACTCATGACCCTTTTTAGAAATCTTCTGTTGCGCATACCCTAGCACTGGAGGTGGGGTGTGAAATTGGGCATCCAGTACATAGAAAAGCAAGGTGTAACAAGTACTATCATGGGGGTCCTTAAAGGATTTGTCCACTACTGACAAGTACACCTTTTATTAATGACCATGCATATTTTCATTCTGGCATCTATTATTATGAGTTTTCTGCATAAATCTCATATAATGCAAAATGATTCTGATGTCGTAGCTACCAATATTGGCGTTGGCTTTAGTCTGCCCTCGGTTCCACCCAAGATCGCAGCAATGCTGGCCGTCAATCCTTACCCATGAGTGGGTTTGTGTAATCCATTTTCGTTTCTTCGTCAGTTCAGTTGGGCTTTCTTGGAGTGACACGGTCTTGTATGAACGCTGCCACTCCATTCCTTGTCTATGGGGATGAAAGGATAGCCAAGTACGACCCTCAAGAATGGGATGTCATGTATCACGCACCACCATGGCACTCTATTTAGTCCTCACCGAAGCGAGGTACCACAAGCCTGCTAGTAGATACATGGTGTTCCGCCATAGAGGGTATACCACCGTATACAAACAAACTATATATTCTGTATTTTTCATTCCCAAGCATTTTGATCAGAGGGCGCCGTGTTATCTATCGTCATTTGAAAGACACAAACAGCACTCAATATGTCATAGAATACCGTAATCTCCATGTCCTTGCCGACCTTCTGAAAAAACATTGTTCTTTGCTGAAGGTGAATGCGTCGTTCTTATCACTCAGGATGATTATCTGCCATTCACTGTGTCCTTGAAAACAATAATTCTCAAGCTGAGAGAGTCAGCAGGTGAACAAAAAAAAACACATTATTATTCAGTTTTTGAGTCATGCAATCCAATGTCATCGCATAAAAGAAAAATGTGGAAATCTCGAATTTTGCGTTGGAGAGAACTGAAGAAAGAAATATTAAAGCAGCAATAGCACAATATAGCACTGGCGTTACACAGACCAGATTGAATTTGAAGTCCACATAGTTTGCATGTGGATCCAATCATAAACCAGCTTGTTCCTAAGACATTAAAAAGGAAAATAGGACCTGTCACTTGCTAAAAAAAAATTATTTGAATACCTTGTCAAAATCCCTGAGCGCCCCTGATTCTGCCGCTCTTTTCCGTTTTGCGCTGCGTCGCTCCACTGCAGAGATATTCACAGTTGTTGCTTTTGGAGCGCAGTATGTGACATTTCTGCTTGCAGACCAACTGGACGTTTTTTCAGCGTCTTTGTTAGATCTGCTGCTGAACTGTGATTAGCATTGTCTGGGAGGAAGGGGTGAAGGTGACCGCCCCCCCCCAGAGAAGGCTGCGAAGAAACACCGAGTTGAACTACAAGCAGAGATTTCACATACTGCTCTCCAAAAGCAACAAATGTGAGTATCTTTGCAATGGAGTGACACAGAGAAAAAAGTAAAAGAGTGGCGGGATCAGGGGAGCTCAGGGATTATTACAAAGTACTTGATGCAATTTTTTCAGGAACTGACATGTCCTCTTTAAGTCCTGTAAGTTACTTGGTGCATCTCCATGATCAAAGTTATTTTTAGAGCACGTCACACAGACAATCGATCGGATTGAGATCTTGAAATCCTCAACATGATCGTCAGGTCCTTGCAGGAAAATGTTTGCAGTGTGGCAGGAGTATTATCCTGGTGAAAGATGCCCTCTGTTATTGGGGGATAAAAGTGCCATGAATGGAGGTACGTAGCCTGTACAATGTTTAAGCAGCAGGAGCATGTCATATTAACATGAATGTCAGGATCCAAAATTTCCCTGCAAAACATTGATCATATCATCATACCGCCTCCGCCAGTTTGTCTTCTTCCCATCCTCCTGATCCACATGATATTAAAGAACGTGTGATTTGTCAGACCAGGCTGCCATCTTCTATTCCTTCCATCAGTTCTGATGTCATGAGCCCTTTCAGGTGCTTTTGGTGGTGGACAAGTGTCATCATGGGAACTTTGGACGGTATGCAGCTATGCACTACCATACACAGCAAGCATCAATGATCCTTGGGTACCCATTGGATCTATTTCCTTGGACTACTATCCACTGCAAACTGAGAACACCCTACAAGACCTGCCGTATACTAGGAACAGCCACAAGATCTGCAGTATAGCAAGAACACCCTATAAGATCAGCCTTATATCATGAACACCCAATAAGACCTGCTGTATTCTGAACACACCCTTCAAGACCTGCCATAGTCCAGGAACACCCTCCAAGACCTGCCGTGTACCGGGAACACCCCACAAGACTAGGAACACCCTCCAAGACCTGCCGTGTACTGGGAACACCCCACAAGACTAGGAATACTCTACAAGACCTGCCATATACTGGTAACACCCCACGGGACCTGTCATGTATCGGAAACACCCAAGACCTGCCATATTCCAGGAACACCTACAAGACCTGCCGTGTATCAGGAACACCCCACAAGACTAGGAACACTCTACAAGACCTGCCATTTACTGATAACACCCCACAGGACTTTTAATGTATCGGGAACACCCAACAAGACCTGCCATATTCCAAGAACACCCGTCAAGACCTGCGGTGTACCGGGAACATCCTACAAGACCTACTGTGTACCGGGAACACCCCACAAGGCTAGGAACACTCTACAAGATCTGCCATTTACTGGGAACACCCCACAAGACCTGCCATATTCGAAAAACACCCTACAAGACCTGCTGTGTACTGGGAACACCCTATAAGACCTGCCGCATACCGGGAACACCCCACAAGACCTGCCATATTCGAAGAACACCCTACAAGATCTGCTGTGTACCGGGAACACCCCACAAGACCTGCCGTGTTTCAGGAACACCCCACAAGGCCTGCCATATTCCAAGATCACCCTACAAGACCTGTTGTGTACCGGGAACACCCCACAAGACCTGCTATGTACCGGGAACACCCCACAAGACTAGGAATACTCTACAAGATCTGCCATTTACTGGGAACACCCCACAAGACCTGACATATTCAAAGAACACCCTACAAGACCTGCTGTGTACTGGGAACACCTTATAAGACCTGTTGCATACCGAGAACAACCCAGAAGACCTGCCATATTCGAAGAACACCCTACAAGACCTACTGTGTACCGGGAACACCCCACAAGGCTAGGAACACTCTACAAGATCTGCCATTTACTGGGAACACCCCACAAGACCTGCCATATTCGAAGAACACCCTACAAGACCTGCTGTGTACTGGGAACACCCTATAAGACCTGCCGCATACCGGGAACACCCCACAAGACCTGCCTATTCGAACACCTAAGATTCTGTTACGGAACACCCCACAAGACCTGCCATATTCCAAGATCACCCTACAAGACCTGTTGTGTACCGGGAACACCCCACAAGACCTGCTATGTACCGGGAACACCCCACAAGACTAGGAATACTCTACAAGATCTGCCATTTACTGGGAACACCCCACAAGACCTGACATATTCAAAGAACACCCTACAAGACCTGCTGTGTACTGGGAACACCTTATAAGACCTGTTGCATACCGAGAACAACCCAGAAGACCTGCCATATTCGAAGAACACCCTACAAGACCTGCTGTGTACCGGGAACACCCCACAAGACCTGCCATATTTCAGGAACACCCCACAAGGCCTGCCATATTCCAATAACACTCTACAAGACCTGTTGTGTACTGGAAACATCCCACAAGACTTGCTGTGTACCAGGGACACCCTACAAGACCTTCTGAATACCAAGAACACCCCACAAGACCTAATGTATACTAGGAATACTGTACAAGACCTGCCATTTACAGGGAACACCCACAAGACCTGCTGTATTCAGGACACAACCCACAAGACCGCCATATTCTAGGAACACCCTACAAGACCTGTCGTGTACCGGGAACACCCCACAAGACTAGGAACACTCTACAAGACCTGCCATTTACTGAGAACACCCCACAAGACCTGCCGTGTATCGGGAACACCCCCACACAAGGCCTGCCATATACTAGGAAAACCATACAAGACCTGTCGATTGCTGGGAATACCCCACAAGACCTGCTGGGTACTAGGAGCACCCTACAAGACCTTCTGAATGCCAAGAACAACTAATAAGACCTAACATATACTAGGAATACTCTACAAGACCTGCCATTTACAGGAAACACCCCACAACAACGTGCAGGAGGCATGGCGTGTCTGCTCCATATATACCCCATATGGGGGCATTAGTCGTCGATGTTATACTGCATATTGGAATAGATGGAGATACAGATATAAAAGACCAGGAGGCTGTCATACAATCTGATGTGGACTGACAGTGAAGGGCACTGCAGGCTGTATCTGTGACTCATAGCGCAGGACTGACTCATTACAAGTAGTCTTACTTCCGAAAAAAAGTCGATGTTTTGAAGAAGGAGTGGGTTGTTCAAATGAGAACAGGAAGATAGAGAAGAGCTTGTTGTCCTTGTGTATTCAAAGGAAAATCCTTTATTGTACTGTTAATTCATGTCTGTTGTGTGACTTCCTGATAATTTGGAGCTTCACAACACCAAGAGATGCAAGTTGAGTGGAACTAACCAATTTCAAAAAGTTTGGGCACAAGTGACACGTTGAGCGATCAGATATCCAGTGTATGAAACATCCTAATATGGGAATTCCATAAATGGTGCTGATGCTTTCTAGTGAGTGTTTATCTCAGCTTGGGCTGGATTCACAGCTACACTGCTCAGTACTTCTGTATAATGTCCTCCATGCTGCTGCTTCTGAATATGAGACAGAAGAGCAGTCTGTGTGTGCTGTGTATGGGAGACATCATAACAGCTAGTCTCACCCCACCAGCTCAGAAACAACTGAAAATCATAAGCTAGAGCCTGCAGAGGGGAAAACTGGAGCAAAATGTAGGATTCAAATCATATAATGACCAGAAACAGAAGAAGCATCTCCTCATCCTTTTATAACAATCTGTAAACACCTGGGATGAGAGGACTTAATTGCAGGAGCTTTGGTAGAGGAACGTTGCCCCATTCTTCTGTGATGTAGGATTCACGCTGCTCCACAGTCCGGGGTCTTCTTCTGCAGAGCCATGCTGGATGCAGTATATGATTCTCATTGTCTGGTTGAGATATGCAAGGTCTTCCCTGAAATAGACATTGTCTGGATGGAATCTAAAACCTCTATATGATGTTCAGCATTGATAGTGCCTTTCATGTGTAAGCTGCCCATGCAATAGCCCCATACCATCAGAGATGCAGAGCTGTGCGCTGATAATAAGCAGGTGTTCCAGGCTCTGCTTCCTTCCCCTGGGCCTGCTGCCCTCTGTTGTGCTCCACATTGAGTTATGGTATGGATAAATGACAATCTCCCGAGACCTATTTAAGGCCTATTAAGACACACACCTGTGTCTTGGGATTGAGACTCCTATGTTTAGTGTTCTCCACCTTTGTACTTGCATTCATCCCTGCTGGGTTCCACTTCATCCATCTCTGCTCCTGAGATTCCTCTGTGCGCCAAGTCGTTGCCACCCAAGTGCCTTCCTGCTTGCTGGATCAACACCAGGGGTCCTTGTGCCCACCAGGACCTAATGCTTAGAGATTGCACATGACCAGGTGAGCCTAACACCCCATGCAATGACTTGAATGACCGAATCAGGTCTGTATTTAATGCAGTGAAGCCTGGGGGGCCCATAGTTCAGGATATCCATTCTCCTTGTGAAATAACAGGTAGGCCTATTTTATATTAAAATAATAATCTGGCAAAAGCTGAAAAAATAACTAATGCCACTAGTGGAGGCGTCCCAAAGTCTCTGACTATCCATGGGTGTATTATGGGGGGGACGCTTCTTCAGCTCAGCTTCCAATCGATGTCATGACCCGCTACTCACATAAAAGAATACATAAATCTATTTACAATTTATGTAGATTTTTATCTGTGGTTACTTGTTCAATGCAAGAAGCATATTCAGAAAATTAGGACTTTAAAGAGTATTTTTCACTTTCTATAAATATGTAATTTTTGTACCTGGTGTAAATGCCGCTGTTCTCCTGAATCCGGCGATGTTTTCTTTTTTTCCTGCGCCTCCCCGTTCCTGAGATACAGCCATCTCTTCCCTGTATATAAATCTAGTCTTTTTAACCAAGTGGGCGTGGTCTCCATGAAGACCAAGCCCTCTTGACTTACAGGCCTAGATTTAAATACAGGGAAGAGGAGGCCATATCTCAGGAACGGGGAGGCGCAGGAAAAAAAGAAAAACATCGCCGGATTCAGGAGAACAGCGGCATTTACACCATGTGAAAAATAATACATATTTGTGGCAGGTGCTGGACCCCTTTAAGATTGGACTTTAAAAGCACACTGTTCTGTAGTAAAACTACTGTATGTGACATGTTTATACTAGACATATCTGACCATATTTTGGAAGGGAGGGGGTTGATTACTTTTGCAAGGCGCTGAAATTTGGATTTTAGAATTGATTTAAAAGAAAAACTCATCAATACAGTGAAGATCTGATTCGTTTGATTGAATTTTACTGGTTAATATTGTTTAAAAACGCTTGACAAAGTCATGTATTTCAACAGATGACGTCAAAGGAAATAAAAAAAGTTAGCAGCCAGGATGGAATTCAGTGAATGCGAGCAGTGGGAATAGACTACGTGAGGTGACAAAGTTTATTTAGGGAACTAGACTGGGATGAGATGTCACTTGTTCTTCACTGTGGATACCAACTCCATTCATGACATTTCTTCCCTCCTAACTCTTCACCATCACCTGCGAGTGATATTATTGAGAAGCAGAAGGAACCGCGGCAGTGGAGACCCCGCAACATTACAGAGGGTGGTCTTAGTGCTGAAGTGCAGAGGGCAGAAAAGTCACCAACGCTCTGCTGACTCCATAACTGCAGACTCCTCTGTTATTAACATCAGCATTAACACCCCGCCGGGAGCTTCATGGCCCAGTAGCTGCATGCAGCCTTACATCACCAAGCGCAATGCCGAAAGTCAGATGGAGTGGTGTAAAGCCGCCACCACTGGACTCAGAAGGAAACGTGTTCTGTGCAGTGACAGATCACGCTTTTCTATCTGGCGTCTGATGGATTAGTCTGGGTTTGGTTAATACCAGGAGCACGTTACTCACCTGACTGCATTGTGCCCGCTGTACAGTTTGGTGGAGGAGGGGTAACGCTAAGGGCTTGTTGTTCAGGTGTTGGCCCCCTCCACCCCTTAGTTCCAGTGAAGCTAAATCTGAAAGCATCAGCACATGACATTTTGGACAATTTTAGCTGCCATCGTTGTGGGAACAGTGTGAGGAAGGCTCTTTTCTGTTCCCCAAGACTGTGTCCAATGCACAAAGCAGGGGCATATCTAGGAGGGGACAGTTGGGGCATTTGTACCAGGCGCAGCTGGCAGGAAGGCGTCTTCAGGACACCTGATGCAGCGGTCGACGGCATCTCCTCGGTGGCTGCATTTTAAGTCGGTTATTCTCTGAGCTGGGTGTCAAGTCGATCGCCAGCGTGCCGGCTCCCAGAGAGTCAGGGCAATGTCAGCAGCGTGACCAGGTCATGTGATCACACTGCTCACATCGCTCCTCGGCGCTGCATAGGTGGCATATGCTTGGTGTGGTAAATGCTCCAATGTAGCTGTATACACTGAAGAATTATTGTAATTAGTGGAACTGGGGAAGAAATTCGACTACACAGTAAGGGGAGAGAGAGTGGGGGGAATGTATCCAGACACAGTATGGGGAGAAAGGTGGGGGAGTGTATGTGGACATAGTATGTTGAGCAAATGGGGGGACACAGTATGGGGAGCGAGGTGGGGGAGTGTATGTGGACATAGTATATTGAGCAAATGGGGGGACACAGTATGGGGAGCGAGGTGGGGAGTGTATGTGGACATAGTATGTTGAGCAAATAGGGGGAATTTGAGGACACAGTATGGTGGAGCAAGGTGGGGGGTTGGCTGCAGACACAGGGATGATTAGGGAGAGAATTTACTCATAAATAAGTAAATGCTGGTGAGTTGGAGGGCATGGGAGACCTGACAGGTTCCCTTTAAAGGGGTTGTCCAAGTTTGTGCTGAGTCTGCAGCCATTCTATGTGACTGCAGACTTCTGAATTCTCAGAGTGCGCACTGCACGCTGTCAGGATTCTCAGCTGCTAGCGGTGAGAGTGGGAGGTCACGAAACCGCAAGTATGCGCTTAATGAAAATGAATAGAGCAATGTTAGACACGCCTAGTTGGAATGTGGCCAGAAGTATAAAAATCTCATACTTTTGCTCACGTGAGCGCCCACTCTTGCCACCAGCAAGAGAGAATCCTAACAGTGTGCAGTGCATGCGCTGTGAGAGTTCAGAGGTTTGTAGTAACCTAGAGTGACAGCAGACTTTCATCTCAAACATAGACAAGCCCTGTAATTATAAACTGAAGCCCTGTAGACAATCCTAACTGCGTGTAATATCCTCATTGTCAGGATTAAGCTCTGCTTGCTGGTTCCAGCAGTCAGTACGTGGCCACTTCACTCATGTACGATTTTCATACATGACAACTAGCTTCTTGGTCCTGCCTCTGTCAGTTTTTCACATGTGAATGATTGGTCATGCGATGACTACTCAAAGCACTTCAGGGTGAATGGAGGGGAAGGTGAGGGGGCACCAAACTGAATTTTTGCCCCTGGTGGTGGAAAACCTAGATATACTTCTGGCACAAGGTCTATAAAGACATGATTAGGTGGAGTTTGGTGGAAGAACATGACTAGTCGCACCAGACCTCAACCTCATCCAACACCTATAGTGGAGATTGTGAGCCCGGCCTCTCCTCAATATCAGGGTTCAACCTCACAAATGCTCTTCTGGATGAAAATTCCCACAGACGCTTCCAAAATCTTGTAGAACGTGTTCCCAGAGAAGCGGAAATTATTATATTTGCAAAGGGGACACTCCATATTAATGTCTATGGAGAATAGGAGATCAGAAAACTTCTTAGAAGTTTCCCAAAACTTTTGTCCATATAGTGTATGTGAAAGGTCTCTTGGAAATTTAGGGGGGGCACATTTTTTTCCCACACTTTTACTTTGAGGATGTGGCCTAATTTCGTAATTTGGAAGTCAGAGTTGCTTTTACTACAGTAGAAAATTACCAAAATTATCATACTCCACTTTTTTGATGAATTCGGCCAGTTGGCAAAAAAAAATTTGCGCCCTTTTTTCCCCACGACGATGAATGACGTTCTTTCTAATGGCCCCCCCCGGTGGAAATGTGAACGCCTGCAGATAATACCTTGTTTCTCCTTTTACAAAGACCCCGTTATCTGTTCCAGATCGGTGTGCCTCCCGGCTTATAAATAGCGTGTGACCTGAGTACTCCGAGAGGGATACCGGGATACCGGACCCTGTTATTGTCACCCTTTATACAGCGTCTGCCTATGTAAGATCCCAAATATAGTGCCTTTCGCACCATGTGATTGTATGTTCTGTGGATTTGTCTCTGGAGCAGATGGAAGACTCAGTGTTACTCATTGGTACGAGTGTGAATAAAGAACATTTTTTATATAAGAGGGTCGATGACCCAGGTACAATGCCCAGGTATCGCGTCGGTAAGTCGGCATTATCTCCACTTATGACTCATTCTAATGGAAGATGATGAATCACAACCCTAGAATTTCACTTTTTGTCCATAGAAATCATCACAATGGTGTACAGCGAGTAGATTCAAGGCCGTGTGTGGGATGAAGAAATAACAAAAGCTTTGAAGGTCTTCTAATATAATAAAGAAATATTCTCTGAAGTCGTTTATTACAAGTAAATATATAAAATGGAAAAAATTTGCCTCCTGGCAACTTTGTCTCATTATATTAAATTAATATATAATATAAATTATTAAAAAAAAAAAAATTACAGTATGGTTTCCACATTACAGCAAGCAATCAGTACGTGTTAGACTCCACCCACGCGGAGCTCTAGTAACTTTGTCCCACTACATTACAGTAATATAAAGTACAAATGAAGGATTCCCCTCTCAAAAAAGTCTCCACATTAAACCAGCACGTGGCTTCTATTTTCATAACCTAATTTTTCCCATCGCAATCAATACGTGTTAGACTCCACCCATGCGGAGCTGTTGGTTGAACCAATATGCTCTCTAGTAATTTTGTCCCACTACATTACAAAAATATAAAGTACAAAGGAAGGATACCCCTCGTAAAAAAGTCTCCACACTATAGCAGCACGTGGCTTCTATTTTCATAATGTAATTTTTCACACTGCAATCATACGTGTTAGACTCCACCCATGAGGAGCATAAAGCCAAGTCAAGTCACTGATGGTCAAGTCACTGATAAGGAAAATTTAAGGAATAGCAGTTGAAAAATGTGGACTACATTAAATCAGAAAATAATAATTAATTATACAATTGCAATGCAAGAAATGTTCTGTATTGCCACTTACTATCCGTCCCTCTACATTACAGTTATATAAAATATAACTGAAGGATCTGCCGTCATAAGAAATAAAAAGAATTTCAGTATGGCCTTTACATTGTACAAGTACATGGCTTCTATTTTCATAACCCAATTTTTCCCACAGCAATCAATACATTTTAGACTCCACCCACGCGGAGCAGTAAGCAGACATACATAATTGAGTAACTGATAAGGAAAAGAAAACTGTTATGATTTAGTAAATGAGGAGGATAATAGAAAAATAGGCTAGGCAACCAAACACCCAGAGAGGTTGGTAACTTAGCGGATTGCAGACCCCTAAACTGACAACACAACTAGAATTAGCCGTGGGACGTACCTACGATGCCTTGACGCCTCAACACAACCAAAGAGTTAACTAAGCCTAAAGAGAGAAAGAAGAAACCTAAACTGCCCTGGAGTAGAGCCCCAAAGGAATAGATAGCCCCCAAACATATATTGCCGGTGAGACAGATGAAGTACAAAACACAGGCAGAAAATAGAATAAGCAAATGCTGGGGCCCAAACTGTCTGGATAGAACAGGACAGGAAAGGATACTGTCTGCAATCCTGTAAAATCCCTAAGAAAAATTCCAACACGTCTGATATGCAAAAATACTGAGGCCACACAACCTCTCCCCCACTAAATCAGAACTCTGGGGTGGACTGGATGCAAAACAACAGACACTGAAATAACAGGAGACTAGAAATACAGAAAAGACTGACATAAGCTGTGGCAAAGGAAAACAGAGTCCAGCACAGGTCCCAGCAGGGAACCAGGCTGAACTCACACCAGCAAGGCAGAGAACAGAGAAAAGCAAAAAGGGAAAAAATGCCACAGATTAAAACAGACAAATAACTTATCTGAAAGATGCAGGACAAAGCAGGGAGCAAGCAGACTTCCAAAAGGCTCAGGAAGAAAACCAAATCACCGGCAACCACTAAAGGAAGGCTGTTCACTTAAATCTCCCCAGTCAGTAAAACCTGACCCCCAATCATCCTCTTCAGGTGATTGACCTCTGTCAGCCAGACCAGCTCCATTACCAGCAGCAACCACCAGAGAGAGCCCAAACTCAGAAGCCAGATCAAAAGTGTTCACAACAGAAAACAATTTCAGAAATAGCATTTTGAGAATTGGAACTAATTAAGAAAATAATGATTATTCCTACATTTCCAATGTAGTAAAAGTTTTGTATAATCACTTGCTGTCGGTAAATGTTCCTTTTGGTAAATTTGTCCCACTATATTACAGTAAGACGAAGTATAAATTAAGAATCCTCACCTGCCCTAAAAAAAATTATAATAATTACAATATGGTTTCTACATTGTAGCAGCGTGTGGCATTTTTGTGGCCCAATATTTCCCACTGCAATCAATATGTGCCAGACACAACCCACTCGGAGCAGTGGGCAGACCTATATAGTCATGTGACTGATAAGGAAAAGCAAACAATTTAGGTTAGGAAATGGCAGTTGGAAATGTATCAGTTTTTTTTTTTTTCTTTCAAATCCGCCATATGGTTTCAGAGATATGGGCCTTTTTTATGACAGTAAATTTTAACAAGGGGGCGTGACTCACAGAATATTTATGCAAAGCAGCCTGAAGGCATGCCTTTAGAGAATCCCGTGAGCCAGGCCCCCTCTGATAAAAACCATAAAATGGACCACTAAATAAAAAATCCTAAACCTCTGGAATTGTATGGTAGATTTAAAAAAAAAAATGGAATAACCAGGGAAGCAGTAGGAATAAAATAAGAGCAAAAAATTGCCACTTTTAACCGGATGACAGGTCCTCTTTAAAGTATTAAGGAAAATCCCAAATAAAAAAAATATATAGAAATTTCCAATGTAATATATACTCGATATAGACATTTACTTTGGGTAAGTCTACAAAATAGTAAATGTGCACTCTGGAACATAAGTCCCACTATATAACAATAATTTAAAGAGGACATGTCATTAGGGCAAAAGTGTTCAGATTTTTCTCATTTTATTTCCACTACTTCCCCTGAGTATTCACATTTTCGTTTTTTTTTTTAAATCTGCCATACGGTTCCACAGATATGGACCTTTTTATTCAGAGATAATTTTTTATGAGGTGTGGCTCACAGGTTAATTATGCAGCACAGTCTTAATCCACGCCACAGGGTAATAATGCTGCACTGCCTTAATCCACGCCCCCAGGGAATCATGTGAGTAACGCCCTCTTGATCTCTTGATTAAATGTAGCTCTAAATAAAAAAAACAATATCTCTAGAACCGTATGACGGATTTAAAAAAAAAAAAAGAAAAGAAAAAGTGAATACTCAGGGGACAAGCAGGTATAAAATGAGACCAAAAACTGGTCACTTTTGACCTGGTGACAGGTCCCCTTTAAAATATAAAGAAAAATCTGAATAAAAAATAATTACATTATTGTTTCCAATTTTTATCAGGTTGTGGCCTTTCTTCGTGGCCCAATATTTTTTTCCCACTCCAATTCATGCATAGATTTTTTTCTTACTATGGGCTCATTTGGCAGAAATGCATAGTCATAACTGATAAGGAAAAGTAAATTGTCTCTTCAGAGAGGAAGAGGACTATTACTCTAGCGCCACCTATTGGAAGCAGTGATCCTAAAAGTCAATATCCCAAGGCCTAGGATAAAAGCCAAAACCAGAAACTCCATTTGCAGACACCGAGTTTCGAGCTACTGCCCCTCATCAGTGCAAAGTGTGAGATCTATTTTGGCTGTGTGAGAGACGTCTGATCGGCATCCAAGGAGTCACATTTCTCTTTGCGGAGAGTGACATTTTAGGACTGCTACTTTCTATAGGTGACACTAAAATTTTAGTCCTCTTCCTCTCTAAAAAGACAATTGCCATATTTCCTAGAGGAGCATTGCACTGTAGCTAATCTCCCTGGTCGTGGACGGCAGAGAAAAATTGATGAAAGGTTACAACACAGGATAGTCCGGATGGTGAAGAAGTAGCCCCAATCAAGTTCTAAAGAAATTCAAGCTGTCCTGCAGGCTCAGGATGCATCACTGTCAGTGCAAACTATCCATCAACATCTGAATGAAATTAAATGCTATAGCAGGAGACCCAGGAGGACCCCACTGCTGACAACAGAGGCATAAAAAAGCTAGACTGCAGTTTGCCAAAAATGTACATGAGTAAGCAAAAATCCTTCTGGGAAAGAGTCTTATGGACAGATAAGACCAAGATAGAACTTTTCGGTGAAGCACATCCTTCTACTGTTTACCAAAGAGAAACAAAGCCTATAAAGAGAACACAGTACCTACAGTCAAATATGGTGGAGTTTCAAAGATGTTTTGCTGGCTCTGGCACTACTGTGTACAAGGCACCATGAAATCTGGAGATTACCAAAGGATTTGGGTTCGCAATACAGTACCCAGTGTCAGAAAGCTGGGTTTGCGTCCTAGGTCTTGGGACTTCCAGCAGAACAATAACCCTAAACATTATTCAAGAAGTCCCCAGAAATGGATGAAAACGAAACGCTGGAGACTTCTGAAGTTTCCAGCAATGAGTCCGGATCTAAATCCCATTGAATGTCAGTGGAGAGATCTTAAAATTGCTGTTGGGAGAAGGCGCCTTCATATATGACAGACCTGGAGCAGTGTGCAACAGAAGAGTGCTCCAAAATTCCAGTTGAGAAGTGTAAGAAGCTTGTTGATGGTTATAGGAAACAATGGATTGCTGTTATTTATTCCAAAGGGTGTGCAAGCAAATATTAAGTTGAGGGCGCCAACAATTTTGTTCTGACCATTTTTTGGGTTTTGTGTAAAATTATGTACAATTTACCTTTTTCTTGTGTTTGTGCTGTTCCAAAATACACAAATGAAATAAACATGTGTATAACAAAACATGTGCAACTTCAATAATTTTCTGGGAGAAAAAATTCAGTTTCTGGAACAATTTCAAGGGTGCATAACACTTTTAGCCATGACTGTAGCTCAATTGGCTTCTAATATTTTGTGTTTTGAATAGTCACCTGAAAAATGGTTTGCCTCTGATCTTAGCACTTGTACACATCATTGACATAAGAATTAAAATGGAACCACGACTTGTTGCTGGGTCTTGGGATGTTAGGATGAGAGGGCATGGCTCTTACTTGCCCCTATTGCAATATTTCCTAGAAGAGATTGTACTCCTGGGCATACTTAGCATACTATACATAGACCTGTCAGAAGATAGACAAGAGAGAAGATGAAAACAGAGCAACTACAAGCGAACACTGCAGTCTGCTGGTAAAAGACTACAGGGTAAGTGGAAGCAACAAGGATGACAGTAGTAGGAACCCAGCGGTGAAGGACCTGTTCCCCCTGGGTAGAGATTGAAGAAGACACCAGGTCAGGAGACAGCAGTGGCGCCGTTATTAATTATAAATTCCAGAGAAGGAAAAGGAAGGTGAGGAGCTAGCGCACAGACCTGTAGCAGGATGGATGTGTGCGCAGCGGAGATAGCTTATAGCCACTGTTGCGAGAGGTCTCAAGACTGAAGATCCGGAGATGAGAGGTCCTAAGACTGAAGACCCGGAGACGAGAGGTCCCAAGTCTGAAGACCCGGAGACGAGAAGTCTCAAGAATTAAGATCCGTAGCTGAGAGATCCCAAGAGTGAAAAGCCTGAAACGAGAGATACCAATAGTGAAGATCCAGAGACGATAGGTCCTAATCGTGAAGACCTCGAGACAAGAGGTCCCAAGAGTGAATATCCGGACATGAAAGGTCCCAAGACTGAAGACCCAGAGACGAGAAGTCTCAAGAATTAAGTTCTGTAGCTGAGAGATCCCAAGAGTGAATAGCTGGAAACGAGAGATACCAATATTGAAGATCCAGAGACGATAGGTCCTGAGAGTGAAGACTGGAGACAAGAGGTCCCAAGAGTGAATATCTGGAGACGAGAGGTCCCAAGACGGAAGACCCGGAGACAGGGCCGGCATCAGCACCCGGCATACCCGGTCAAGTTCCAGGGCCCTGAGCAGGCGGGGGGGCCCACTCGCCGTCGGGCACCCCGGCGCCCGTCAGCAGAGAGTGGTGCCAGCGCCACCACTGGGCCCTCCCATTTGCTCAGGGCCCCGGCAGCCGGCCCAGCACAATACTCACCTCTCCCCGTGCCTTCGCAATCCGCAGCTCCAGGCTCCCTCTGCAGGACGCCCGCGCTTCTTCTCACAGCAGCGCCGCTGAATGACGTCATCATTCAGTGGCTGGCTGTGGCAGAGAGCGCGGAGGCCGGACAGGTGAGATGTGAGGTGCGTGTCTGTGTGTATCAGTGTGTGTGTATGTTGTGCTTTGTGTGTGTGTATCTATGTGAGAGAGTGCTGCGGTGCTGTCTGTGTGTGGTGCTGTATGTGTGATGGTGGTGGGGGGAGGCAGTGATGGTGGTGAGGAGCCGGAGGCAATGATGATGATGATGCGATGATGATGGGGAGGCGATGATGATGGGGAGGCGATGATGATGGGGAGGCAATGATGATGGGGAGGCAATGATGATGGGGAGGCGATGATGATGGGGAGGCAATGATGATGGGGAGGCAATGATGATGGGGAGGCAATGATGATGGGGAGGCGATGATGATGGGGAGGCGATGATGATGGGGAGGCAATGATGATGATGATGGGGAGGCGATAATGATGGGGAGGCAATGATGATGTTGATAGGGAGGCGATGATGATGGGGAAGCAATGATGATGGGGAGGTGATGATGATGGGGAGGCAATGATGATAATGGGGAGGCGATGATGATGGGGAGGCAATGATGATGATGAGTCTTTCCACAGCGCCCTTTCGCGAGCCGTAACAGCGCAGAACACAGCACAATACAGAGGAGAGCTCCATATTTTGTATGGAGCATTATATGGGGACCAGTATCCCGTATGGAGCATTATTTTGAGTCCAATATTCTTTATGGAGCATTATATATGGCCCATAATACTGTATGGAGGACTATGTGGTACCCATAATATTGTATGGAGGACTGTACTGTCCAGTCTGTACTGTGCGCTGTGAGGATTTGGCGGTTTCTGAGCTATTGTAGAATTTACAATAGATATCATCATGTAATGGAAGAAGTGAAGTGTTTGGCATTGTACTATACCCATATTTCTCTGCAGTATCTGTGCATCATGAATCGTGGTCTGTGTTAAAGGGGCCCACTGAGACTCTTTCGCCCGGGGCCCATAAAAACCTGGAGCCGACCCTGCCTCGGAGACGAGAGGTATCAAGAGTAAAGATCCGGAGACAAGAGTGAAAACCCAGAGACAAGAGGTCCTGAAAGTGAAGACCTGCAATGTAGTGCTTACTTCAATGCCGAACATTGCCAATGGTCAGGAACAGCAGCGCAGTGGTATGGTCGGCTTGTTTAACCGGCTGTACTGGTTTCCATCACCATTGTCTTTACGCTGCTGGATCAACATCTGCTATGTCAGGTATTCACTGACATGTTACAAAGCAGTCACTAAGTGCAGAAAATCTGCCTCCATGACCCCCCGCGGCTATTAATTACAATAGATGCCATTCTTTCGTCATCCACTTTTCATTGAACACATGAGTGATGGACGATGATTGACGCTTCTCAAGGCTTAACGTGCTCCGCAGAAATCTCGTGGACGTAAATAGGACACTGGTATTTCACAAGAGCAGCCACGGACGGAGGGGAGAGTGTCGTCAGATAATCATCCACTGTTTAAATCAGGTTTTTATGTTTAATATATTTTTTTAAAACATTTTTGATGTTTCATATACAATTTTCCATATCATGATCCCTATTAAAAAAAATCTTGCAATTTTCAGTGATGTCACAGCTCACCTCCTCCTCCTGTACAATGACTGATAACAGATGATCTGTGATAGGTCACGTACTATATTTGCCTCTATTGTTTTATGTATCAATTGTACCTTAGAAAAAAGGAGTTGGATTATTTTAAGTGATTAATATGAAAAAAAAAAAAAAAAAAATCACAAAAATATATTTTTAAATAAAATTAAATTTTTAAAATATAAAAACTTTGTAAAAAATAGTCATTTTTCTCTCTCCGTGCCCCTGACTCATCTCCATATGTAAATGACGTGTTTATTGCTCCTGTAGTCCTGTGATGTATACAGCAGATGCCTTTTCCCCAGGAATAACAAAGAGCAGATGGGAGCCATTTCCCTTCTGTAAAGTAATGGCGCCCCTCCGCATACGTTACTTCTGTCGCTGTTTATATGCGGAAGTTATTCATTTGTGCTTCTATTTTTGTTCTGGAAAAGTTGATCTGCAGGAAGTGTCCGAGGAGATGACAGGAGGGCGGCTTCGAACGGCAGTAAGTGATACAAGGGGCAATTGAGGAGGAGAGGGGTTAGGGTTAACCGTAGGACTGAAGCCCACGTTACATCTTACATTCCCTAGGGTCAGGGTTAACCGTAGGACTGAAGCCCACGTTACATCTTACATTCCCTAGGGTCAGGGTTAACCGTAGGACTGAAGCCCACGTTACATCTTACATTCCCTAGGGTCAGGGTTAACCGTAGGACTGAAGCCCACGTTACATCTTACATTCCCTAGGGTCAGGGTTAACCGTAGGACTGAACCCCACATTACATCTTACATTCCCTAGGGTCAGGGTTAACCGTAGGACTGAAGCCCACGTTACATCTTACATTCCCCAGGGTTAGGGTTAACCCTAACCCTGGGGAATGTAAGATGTAAAATGTGTGCTTCAGTCCCACGGAGAAAATCCCATATAAACCGGATAGAAACGGTGGTGACCGGTGGTCCGATCCGCCTTTGGATCTTCATGTCCCTCAGAGTCGCCAGCTTTCTCCTCCGAGATGAAGTGGATGAGTTGACTCAGGATGTGATGGACTCGACCTCCAAAGACTTTGAAACCGAATCCTTGGCGTGGACCTGGCAGGCACGGTCACAATCTTCTGAGGGGTGTTTAATCAAAATGATAAGTGGCTCTTTGAGTTTGACACTACATACTCCTTCCAAAGCCGTAGAGTTAGGGGGGAGGGTAAGAGGGGACCTAAAATATTCCCAGTCGTTTCAATAAACTTTATATAAATCAATAGAACAAGCGGATATAAGAAACTTTGTAATATGAATTATCAGAGAAATTGGCTTTTTTCTCCACTTATGAGTCACTTCACCTCCCTACGTCTCCTAAACTTATTCAATCTATAAAAAAAAAAAAAAAACTAAAATCAATGGAAAGGCAAAAGGAGAGGTAGAGCTATACATAGGTACCCTGCTGCGTTGTAGTTTTCTCAACCTGTGCTGGATACTGCTCGTTAATGCCGAGTAATTTGATACATGCTGCTATCAGGATTCACAGCTACCCTGCTCAGTAGCGCCGAATAATGTCTTACATGCTGCTGCTGTCTGTATTCATAGCTACACTGCTCACTATTACTGTATAATGTCTTCCATGGTGCTGCTATCTGGATTCATAGCTACACTGCTCACTATTACTGTATAATGTCTTCCATGCTGCTGCTATCTGGATTCACAGCTACACTGCTCAGTAACGCCGAGTAATTTGATACATGCTACTATCAGGATTCACAGCTACCCTGCTCAGTAGCGCCGAATAATGTCTTACATGCTGCTGCTGTCTGTATTCATAGCTACACTGCTCACTATTACTGTATAATGTCTTCCATGCTGCTGCTATCTGGATTCATAGCTACACTGCTCAGTATTGCAGTATAGTGACCTTCATGCTGCTGAACATAGAGACAGGAGAGCAGGAATCCCCCATGTCTGTGTGTGCTGTATATGGGAGATATTATAGCAGCAAGTCACTTGACAGTAGATCCGAGACAAATGAAAATTAGAGAAGAAGCCCAGAGAGTGGAAACTGTTGAAAAATGGAGGAGACCATATATACTGTACATTGGATAGAAAGTGTTATGCTTCGTATGTACACGGGGTAGGTTATTCTGAAAAGGCAACTGAAATGACAAGTACGCGCTTTAACGCTCAGCGTCCCCAACCCAGGATCTATAAAAGGGCCCAACTATGTAATTTTATGGTTTTATTGGGATGAAGAACTGTGTGAAAAGACCCTCAAGCATCTGAGGCTTGAGAGACAGATGCCGGACAGAGTTCACACTCTGGATGGAGCCGTGGTATCAGCCGTCATAGGACTCCACTGAAAAGAAAAAAAATAAGTATCTATGGGGCAACTTTTCTCAGCAGTGAATGATGAAGCAAATATATCTGGTTCCGATAGTAGATCACTGGTCCACGTGGAGATCTTTGGCAAAAGTCAAAAGGTGCTTGATAAATAAGGAAAAACAGTTTTTCATGTTTTAAGAAATTTCTTCCCATCATTGAATGGAAACATCGCCGTTCACCATTATAGGTTGAAAGCATTCAAGATCAAGAACACGGTGGAGTAGTAGAGGAGTCATGCACCTGCGTGAGATGGACCAGTTCGCCTGTAGATAAAGATCCAATTCACTGTCAGCAAACAGATAACGTAACCCCTTCACAACATGCGCCGTACATGTACAGCGCATGTCGTGTCCCTCCCTTTGATATGGGCTCCGGCGCTGAGCCAACATCTTTTCCGGCACATGTCATCTGTTTTGAACAGCTGACATGTGCCTCTAACAGCAGCGGGTGGAATCGCGATCCACCCGCAGCTGTTAACACGTTAAATGTGATTGCGCCGGAAGCGCGTCACTAATCCTGCCCATCGCTACCCCGTCACATGATCGCAGGTCACCATGACAACCAGAGGTCTCCAGCAAACTTCTATGCTTGTCATAGCCAGAATGCTATGAGCGCCGCCCAGTGGCCGGCGCTCATAGCAAGTCAGCAATTCTGACATTGCATTAAAATACAATAACGGGCGATCAAAAGATCGTATCTACACCAAAATGGTATCACTATAAACGTCAGCTCGGAGCTCAAAAAATAAGCCCTCACCCAACCCAAGATCACAAAAAATACAGGCCTCGGAAAATGACGCTTTTTTTAAACAAAATTTGGATTTTTTTTTTTATCACCACTTAAGAACCTAGTCAAGTTTGGTATCTACGAATTCATAATGACCCGGAGAATCATAATGGCAGGTCAGTTTTATAATTTGGTGAATACGATAAAAAAAAACAAAAAAAAAACAGTTGTGGAATTGCACTTTTTTTTGCAATTTCACCGCACTTGGATTTTTGTTTTCCCATTTTCGAGTACACGATATGGTAAAATCAATGGAGTCATTGAAAAGTATAACTCATCCTCACATGGCCATATTTATGAAAAAAATAAAAAAGTTATGACTCCAGGAAGAAGGGTGGCGAAAAACAGAAAAGCAAGCAAAAACGAAAAAGGGCTGCGGAGGGAAGGGGTTAAAAACCAATGTTGGACATCAAAATTAAAAGCGGGAGAGCCAAATTTCAGCAAGGAGCATTTATGACCGTATATTGAGATAGAAGAGGTAGAAAAAGAAAACGGCTCATCGGGAACTGGGGAGACTCCAGTCTGCCATCTGGTGGCCGACAGTGTGCTAGCACTTATACATTACACAAAGATATATTCTAGGTCCAACGTCCTCCAGAGCCCCTATAAGGTCTGCTGTCCCCTAATAAAACAACATGCAATCCATTACTAAGAGTCAAGTCTAATGCAGTATTGGACCTTTAAGGTGTTGTCCACTATTCCGATACCCTACTGGGTAAATAGTGAGTGTCCTCTCGTTAGGATCCGACTGGAGATCAGTGATAATGATCCTCTCTGGAGGACACGTCCTGTCCTGCATGACAGACAACCCAACTGATCCGAACAGATGTTGTGTAATACTTCATTTCACCTGTGGTGGCGCTGCAGGGAATCTGAACACTTACCGCCAGGTTTCCCTGCAGATCACAGCTGATCGCTTCGCCGAGGACTTTAAAAAACAAAAAAAAAGACGGATTTTGGTAAGAACTTACCTGTAAAATCCTTTTCAGCGAAGGAAGGAAGAGAGACACAGTCATTACTAGTGGGTAGGCGGAGCCCAGATAGGATTGACACCTCAGATTAAAAAGAGTGTTGACCGGCCCCTCCAGCTCGGGCTCCTCCTACTCAGCTCTTCAGTCGTACCCAAGCTTAAGGAAGAACAATATCACCAGCGAAGCAACATAACCCCTTCTGAAGGACTTCAGAGAAAAAACATAAGAGTACAGGTTATGCATGCATTCGGCAAAAAAAAAAATCACACAGTTACAGGTACTACTCACTGAACCCGACTACTGCGATAAGCTGGCAATGCTGGAACAGAGCCGTAGCGCGTCGACCTCAGTCCAGATAATCGCTATCAGAGAAGGGTCACGCTGCATCTGTAAATACAACAACACACTTCTGCCATGGGAGGGAGCTGTGTCTCTCTTCCTTCCTTCGCTGAAAAGGATTTTACAGGTAAGTTCTTACCAAAATCCGTCTTTCAGCTGCAGATGGAAGGAAGAGAGCCACAGTCATTACTAGTGGGACGTCCCAAAGCAGTCCAAAAATTAGGGTGGGAAAAAACCAAAATAGGCAGAAACCCAACAACCTAGATAAATGCGCCACAGGCGCCAAATACAAGTTAACTAAAAACTTTAAATTACCGCTGCCTGCAGGACCCTACGTCCTAAGGCCGCATCAGCGGAAGCACTGACGTCCACCTTATAAAACTTTGTAAATGTGTGGACGAAACGCCAGGTCGCCGCTCGGCAGAGCTGAGCTGCCGAAGCCCTTGATGAAAGGCCCACGATGAAGTCACAGCCCTCGTGGAGCGAGCTCGAATCTTAATCGGGCAAGGTTCGCCATTAAGACGGTAAGCCTCCAAAATGGTCGACCGAATCCAACGAGCTATAGAGTCCTTGGAAGCTCGTTGATCACGCCTACGACCTGCTGTAATCACAAACAGGGAATCTGACTTTCGAAAACCTTGAGTAATAGACAAAATAGAACTTCAAGACCCGCACTAAATCCAATTTGTGCAAGTTCCGTTCCTTTGCATTCCCTGGGCCCGGGCAAAGCGAGGGCAACACAATATCCTGGTTAACATGAAATTGCGACACCACCTTAGGTTGAAAATCGCCCCGTGTGCGAAGCACTACTCGATCCGGGTAAAACTCCAGGAAAGGAGGTGAGCAGGAAAAAGCTGCCAACTCAGAAACCCTTCTTAAAGAGGTTACCGCCATTAAGAAGGTAACCTTCCAAGAAATTAAAGAAAGGCTAGCAGAACCCATAGGCTCAAAAGGTATATGCTGAAGAGCCTCCAAGACAAGGTTGAGCCGCCAAGGAGACACAGGCGCCTTCCGCAGTGGAAACTGATGGGTTACTCCGCGAAAAAAGGAACGTACGTCCCTACGCGAGGCGATAGCCTTCCGAAATAGCAAAGACAGGGCAGAAACCTGACCTTTCAGAGTGCTAACTGCCAAACCTTTTGTCCAGCCCGTACTGTAGCAAAGCCAACAAATTGGGAATGGAAAAAAATCCTCGGATTCCTTGAAGAACCCGAAACCACGAAAAGACCAAGTCTTGTGATAAATCTTAGTAGTAGCCGGACCTCTGGCAGCTCGCAGAGTGGCAATGACTTCGGCTGAAAAACCTCTACGGGTCAAGGTTTCGGTCTCAAGAGCCACGCCGTCAAACGCAGAGACTTCAAGTCTGGATGACGAACGGGCCCCTGGGTTAACAGGTCCGGGCGAGGAGGAAGTGGGAATGGCGGTGCCGCCAAAAACGACACCAGTGTCGAGAACCACGTCCTCCTTGGCCAATCCGGGGCTATCAACATAGCCGGAATTCTCTTCCAGTCTGATCCGACGCAGCACCAGAGGAAGTAAAGATATCGGCGGAAACACATAGACTAGTTCGAAATGGTCCCACGGAGCCACCAGAGCAACCACCGCCACAGCCTTCGGGTCCTTGTACCTGGACATGAAGGTCGGTAGTTTGGCATTTGAACCTGGATGCCATCAAATCCACTTGGGGAGTTCCCCAACGGAAGCACAGCAGCGCAAAAATTTTCGGATGAAGACTCCATTCTCCAGGATCCATCTTCTCGCGACTGAGGAAGTCCGCCGTGGTATTCTGGACTCCTGGAATGTGATCGCAGAGATGGCTGGAACCTTGGTCTCGGCCCATAGCAGGATCCGAGACACCTCCATCATGAGGCTGGAGCTCCTTGTCCCGCCTTGGTGGTTGATATACGCAACGCCGTCGCGTTGTCTGTCTGCACTCGGACTGGTAGACCGCTTAAAGGGACCGTCCAGTGTTGTAGGCAAAGGAAAAATTGCCCTCAACTCCAGGATGTTGATCGGTAGAACAGACTCTTCCGATGACCATACTCCCTGGATCCAAAGATAGTTCCAGACACCCCCCCCCAGCCCGTCAGGCTGGCATCGGTGGTTATGACCGACCACCTCGGAGGGAGGAAAGATTTCCCCAGGAATAACGCTCCTGGACGTAACCACCATCCTAGGGATTCTCGCACCCTGTGAGAGATGATGACGCTGCAATTCAGAGAAGCTTGCGATCGATCCCAACGACTCAGAATGAGCCTTTGGAGGGCCCTGGAATGAAATCGGGCAAACGGAAGTGCCTCCATGGACGTCAAACCCAGAAGGCGCATACACTTCCGAAAGGACATTGCTGCTGTAGACCTCATAATCTGTACATGTCGAAAGAGACATGCCCGCTTGTCTGGAGGAAGATAGAGTAAGCAATAGTGAATATATAAAATATAACTTTTAATAATATACATTTAAAAGTATGAGGTGTGTCACCCAATAAAACATGCTGTCAGAAAAAAGGGTGGTATTACATGTACCCTAAATTAAATGCAAAAAAGAACACATGCAGACAGCTATGAGGATAAACGATTTGCCAACAACAATAAGAAAATGGCAACTAAATGTCTTGGTGCTACCAAATGGAGGAATACCAACACAGCCCTCCAAGATGTAAAGGCAATCACCAGACAATGCATATACAACACATAATATAACAAAAGCAATAATAAGTGAGAAAATTGGTAAAAAGGAACAATCTCACCAATGCTGTGTAGAGGGGCCGGGAGTTTTCAGGGCACCAGTAGTCTACGGAGGATCCCTGGTAGACGGTGGGAAGACAATACCCTGTCCTTCCCTGAGGAACTGACAAAAACTATTCCCCAAACTCCCGCCCTGACAAGGGCAGTCCACAACTTGCCCTACACAATAGTTTGCCCTGCACTTTCCCTACGAGGATGTCCCGACGCGTTTCTTCTTAGTAGAGTCATCAGGGGACTAAGCTAAAGTGCAAAAACACAATATGGAGAGACCAGGCCCTTCTGCTCTCAATGCTGTCTGCATAGAGCAAAAAGTGGCCAAGAGGGCATTTATATAAAGTGTGATGTGTTCCATCACCTCCCAAACAATTATCCAATAAGAAGCTCTAATTACCTTAGATATGGTGAACAGTTCTGCTATGCTGTGCAAAGGGGATAGCAAGATGTACAAACACATGGTGCAGTGTAATGGAGCGCACGCCAGGGGGTGTTTCCTGGTCTGTGGAACGCAGTGGCTGAGACTGATGAGTCATAGTACCTGACAATAGCGCAACCTGATGACCAGGGGAGACAGCGTCAGTGGAGCGCTGAGCAAGGAGAGGGCGGGCAATGCTCACTAGGGAACCGCCCACAAGACGTCATAGATGACGCTATAGGGGGCGTGGCCCTCACATAGAAGAGCAGCCACACTGCAATAGAAAACCCTGGACAATAATACAGATAAAACGCTAGGAAGGGAGAGGGCAATGCTCACTAGAGAACCGCCCACAAGACGTCATGAATGACGCTGTAGTGGGCGTAACCCTCACATAGAGGAGCAGCCCACACTGCAAAAGGAAACCCCGGACGGCAATATAGATAGACCTAAGGAGCGGGGAAACACCCGACAATGCCCACAGCAAAATGCCAGGGCGTAATCAAAAGCGACATAGTAGCGCTAACAGGGGGCGTGATTTAATAAAAGCCAGCCCACTTAGGAATCTAATGAAAAAAACCCCATGTGATATTGGACGGCACAGCTATTAGCTAGAACGAAATAACAAAATATATTTATAAGTGAAAAAAGGGGGTGTGTAAAGAAATATTTACAAGGGAGAAACTGAATGAGAAAACTATATCAAGAAAAATAAATAATCAAAGATATAGTGGTAAAGATGGGTGCCAGTGGGCACACAATCCAACAAATCAATATACTTATCAAAAAAGCCCATATAATAAAACTTAAAGGGCCAGTTAAACATGGAATAAGTCATGTTTAATGCACATATAGATAATACAAAACCCAAATTGGACGGGAGTACTATGAGAAATATATGCAAATCCCAATATGTAGGGTGACAATAAAGGTTTAAGGCAATTATATATACAATACGGTGAATCGGAACTGGTCAACAAAGTCAAAGAAGAATTAAATGAAACAACCATAATTGATCTGGTCATTCAAACCCTTGGGGCAATTGTGTCCAAGTAGAAGATCCACTTGGCCTCTCTCTGTAGTATCAATTTATCCCAATTACCCCCCCTGGGGGGTTTTAGGACCCTGTCAATGGCCATGAATCTGATAACATTGATCTTCCCTTCATGAAAGCCATTGACATGTCTTGAGATGGGAGTGTCTCTCTTGCGTGTGATGTCACCAACATGATCACCCACTCTCCTTTTGAATTCGCGAATAGTCTTCCCCACGTATTCAAGACCACAAACACACGTGGCCTTATAGATGATACCCTTCGTGCTGCAATTCATAAAGTGACGAATGGAATAGCTTATACCTGTCACACTACTCACAAACACTTTGCCAGAATCAATATATTGGCAGGCCACACAGTGTCCACATTTGTAGCAACCGGTCACATTGCTATGTAGCCATGTTTTAGCAGCTGGGGCAGAGAAATGGCTATGAACCAATCTGTCATTCAAAGACCGTGCTTTCCTGTAGGTGACCGAAGGATGGTTATCCAGAAACGGTGAAATATCACTGTCCATACATAGGATGGACCAATGCTTCTTAATGATATTTCTAACATGTGGGGAACCATTATCGAAAGTGGTGATGAATCTGGTGATGAATCATTAGCGTTCTACCTGTATTGTTGTCCAGGGTTTTCTTTGCAGTGTGGCTGCTCCTCTATGTGAGGGTTACGCCCCCTATAGCGTCATCCATGACGTCTTGTGGGCGGTTCTCTAGTGAGCATTGCCCTCCCTTCCTAGCGTTTTATCTGTATTATTGTCCAGGGTTTTCTATTGCAGTGTGGCTGCTCTTCTATGTGAGGGTCTCGCCCACTACAGCGTCATTCATGACGTCTTGTGGGGGGTTTTCCGGAGTGAGCATTGCCCTCTCCCTTCATGTTTTACATCTGTATAATTGTCCAGGGTTTTCTGTTGAGTGCGGGATGCTTTCAGAAGGGTTCCTGCCATACAAGGCATCCATGAATTCTACTGTGGGGTTATCGATGTGAGATTGCCTATGATCATAGCGTTTTACTGTATTATTGTCCAGGGTTTTCTTTGCAGTGTGGCTGCTCTTCTATGTGAGGGCCACGCCCACTACAGCGTCATCATGACGTCTTGTGGGCGGTTCCTGAGTGAGCATTGCCCTCTCCCTTCCTAGCGTTTTATCTGTATTTGTCTCCAGGGTTTTCCTATTGCAGTGTGGCTGCTCTTCTATGTGAGGGTTCGCCCACTACAGCGTCATTCATGACGTCTTGTGGGCGGTTTCTGGAGTGAGCATTGCCCTCTCCCTTCCTAGCGTTTTATCTGTATTGTCATCCAGGGTTTTCTATTGCAGTGTGGCTGCTCTTCTATGTGAGGGCCACGCCCCCTATAGCGTCATCCATGACGTCTTGTGGGCGGTCCCCAAGTGAGCATTGCCCGCCCTCTCCTTGCTCAGCGCTCCACTGACGCTGTCTCCCCTGGTCATCAGGTTGCGCTATTGTCAGGTACTATGACTCATCAGTCTCAGCCACTGCGTTCCACAGACCAGGAAACACCCCCTGGCGTGCGCTCCATTACACTGCACCATGTGTTCGTACATCTTGCTATCCCCTTTGCACAGCATAGCAGAACTGTCCACCACATCTAAGGTAATTAGAGCTTCTTATTGGATAATTGTTTGGGAGGTGATGGAACACATCACACTTTATATAAATGCCCTCTTGGCCACTTTTTGCTCTATGCAGACAGCATTGAGAGCAGAAGGGCCTGGTCTCTCCATATTGTGTTTTTGCACTTTAGCTTAGTCCCCTGATGACTCTACTAAGAAGAAACGCGTCGGGACATCCTCGTAGGAAAAGTGCAGGGCAAACTATTGTGTAGGGCAAGTTGTGGACTGCCCTTGTCAGGGCGGGAGTTTGGGGAATAGTTTTTGTCAGTTCCTCAGGGAAGGACAGGGTATTGTCTTCCCACCGTCTACCAGGGATCCTCCGTAGACTACTGGTGCCCTGAAAACTCCCGGCCCCTCTACACAGCATTGGTGAGATTGTTCCTTTTTACCAATTTTCTCACTTATTATTGCTTTTGTTATATTATGTGTTGTATATGCATTGTCTGGTGATTGCCTTTACATCTTGGAGGGCTGTGTTGGTATTCCTCCATTTGGTAGCACCAAGACATTTAGTTGCCATTTTCTTATTGTTGTTGGCAAATCGTTTATCCTCATAGCTGTCTGCATGTGTTCTTTTTTGCATTTAATTTAGGGTACATGTAATACCACCCTTTTTTCTGACAGCATGTTTTATTGGGTGACACACCTCATACTTTTAAATGTATATTATTAAAAGTTATATTTTATATATTCACTATTGCTTACTCTACCTTTAAATTTGGTGAATCAGTCTGATATTTTCTCCAGCCGACACTGGAGTTTTGCTTGTTTTCTTGTCTGGAGGAAGGGACACCACCGTCCGTACAGTGTCGAAATGCATTCCCAAAAACAGGATTGACTTCCAGAGACGACTTCTCCCAATTGACCAGCCACCCGAAATCCTCCAGGAGCTGAAGGGACAGATTGCGAGCTGTCCCCGCCTCCTCCTTTGAGGACGCCACAATCAGAAGGTTGTCCAGGTAGGGAAATCGTAACCCCCTGTCTTCGAAGAATTGCCATGAGGGGCGCTAAAATTTTTGTAAAAACTCTGGGCGCCGAGGCCAAGCCGAATGGCAGAGCCACAAACTGGCAATGGTCCTGACCTATGGCAAAACGAAGGAAGCGCCGGTGAGCCCTTCCGAGGGGAACATGCAAATAAACGTCGCGAATGTCGATTGACCAAAAAGACATTCTGCGACAGGGCTGCCACAACGGAGCGAAGCGACTCCATGCGGAATTTTCGGGATGTAATCATGCCGATTCAATCTTTGAAATCCAAAATAGGGCGAAATTTGTCCTCCTTTTTGGGGACCACAAAGAGGTTGGAATAAGAATCCTCTTCCCCGGTCCTCTGCGGAACCGGTATCACCACACCCTTCTGCAGAAGGGAATCGACCTCTCGTAGTAGAGCGGCAAATAGCTCGGCTCTGACGGAATGCGAGATTGGCAAAACCTGTCGGGGGTCGAGAAAGAAACTCTATGAAGTAGCCTGCCAACACAACCTGTGTCACCCAGGCGTCCGACACACGGGAAACCCAAGTCGGTTTGAATTGGAGTAAACGACCCTCCACTCGAGAGCGCTCGAGTGAGACCCAGACGTCAGACCGCTTTAGCGGGTTTTTTGCCAGCTTCTGTCTTAATGGAAGTTCTGTTTCCAGGGTATGCGGAATTTCTGAGAAATTCCCCCTTTTTTTTTTTTTTTTTTAAAAAAAAAAAAAAAAGAGAGGGAACGACCCAAACCCCCAGAGGGTTGACCGGATCATCCCCTGGACCGAAAGGACCGCCGACAACTACCGGCACTAGTCCTGCCAGACGCAGAAGTCACAGCTCTGCGCTGCGGTAAAGCTGTTTCTTTTGCCTCAGAAATCAGCTCTGTGAGGTCAGATTCAAATAGCTGACCACTTTGTAAGCTAAAGATAGCAAACCCTGCTTGGAAACCGCGTTCCACTGTCTAAGCCACAGTGCTCTTCTGACTGTGACTGCCGAGGATTGCGCCCTGGAAGCGATGACGCAGAATCCTTCAACTTGAAAAGCCCGCTATCTCGATAAGGGGATCCATCTTGTCACGCTCCGTAGACGGTCCAAACGGCTCAGGAAACTTTACAAGTACACATAGATCCTTAATACTGAATCCATGACCCGCGCCTCGCAGATGGATTGTGCCATCACCAGCAGGTCCTGCAGACCGCCTTCCTTTACCAGGATAAAGGACATTCACTTCAGGAGATCCAATTAACAATCAACTCCGAGAAACGGATACAGATTGTAAAGCCTTGCGACCTATCGACTCCTGAAACATCCGGGCCGACTTACCGGGACGCCTAGTTACCTCTCTCTGTAACTGTAACGCCCTCATGGCTCCAATAGTACGTCCATGAGAGAGGCAGAGTGTCCCCTGCCGATCCCCTTGTCCGAACGGACATCTTCGCTACGCGAGAAGGAAGGCACCGATTGTGTCGCTCCTTGAAGGATCTAGCTGACACTCATAACCTAGAAGTCAGCCAGGCCATCATAGAACTAGCGAGGGCCTCCATTTGACACCACGAACCTCCGACTGCTGCGCTGACGCTGTCGGGTCTGCGTGTCAGATAGTCCGCATCTGCATGTCCTGCACAGTAATGGCAGGTTAACCTGTCAGTAACTAGAACCAGTTTTCTTAAAGAAAAAACAATCGCTGAAGGTTAAGCTCTTAAAGAACTACCCCAGCATTAATAGTTAACCGCCTAAGAAGGGTTAAAGTAGCAGACTCCCACAACCTTGATAATGAAAAAGTTGTGCGCCCCAAGTGCCTCTTATAAGGCAGCAGCTGCAGACAGCTATGCCACACTAACAGAAAACGTTCCACAAGATCGCTAAAATTGCGCGTTTTTTATATCGCAATGACCGCCAAAGTTGTTAAGGAGATCGCTAACCGCTTATGCATGTTAATGAGATCGCCCAGATTGCAGCTACTAGCGACATTAAAAAATGACACACAACGATCGCATTAGTATGCTCGTTATCAGATCGTTAGTGGAACGTATAGTGGCAGTATTAAACCCCTTCAACCCCAAGGGTGTTGCACTTAATGACCGGGCCAATTTTTACAATTCTGACCACTGTCTCTTATGAGGTTATAACTCTGGAACGCTCAACGGATCTCGCGATTCTGAGATTGTTTCTCGGACATATTGTACTTTACGTTAGTGGTAAAATTTCTTCGATAACCTTGCGTTTATTTTTGAAAAAAATGCAAATATGGCAAAATTTGAAAATTTTGCAATTTCAAACTTGAATTTATTCCCTAAACAGAGAAATAGTCACACAAAATAGTTAAGAAATAACATTTCCCACATGTCTACTTTACATCAGCAAATTTTGGAATCAAAATTTTTTTTCTTAGGAATTATAAGGTTAAAAGTTGACCAGCGATTTCTCATTTTTACAACAAATTTACAAAGCCATTTTTTTAGGACCACCCATATTTGAAGTCACTTTGAGGGTCTATATGGCAGAAAATACCCAAAAGTGACACCATTATAAAACTGCATCCTCAAGGTACTCAAAACCACATTCAAAAAGTTATTACCCTTCAGGCTTCACAGGAGCTGAAGCAACGTGGAAGGAAAAAATGAATATTTAACTTTTTAGCCACAAAAATGATCTTTTACAAACTTTTTTTTTATTTTCACAAGGGTAAAAGAAGAAAATGGACACAAAGTTGTTGTGCAATTTCTCCTGAGTACGCCAATACCCCATAAGTGGGGGAAAACCACTGTATGTGTGCACAGCAGAGCTCATAAGGGAAGGAGCGCCGTTTGACTTTTTCAAACTAAAATTGGCTGGAATTGAGATTGGACGCCATGTCGCGTTTGGAGAACCTCTGATGCGCCTAAACAGTGGAAACCCCCCACAAGTGACACCATTTTGGAAACTAGACCCCCTAAGGAACTTATCTAGATCTGTCGTGAGCACTTTGAATCCCCAAGTGTTTCACAAAAGTTTATAATGCCTGGGTGTGAAAAAAAAAAGAAACAATTTTCCACAAAAATGATTTTTTAGTCCCAAATTTTGATTTTTCCCAAGGAAATTGGACCCCAAAAGTTGTTGGCCAATTTGTCCTGAGTACGCTGATACCCAATATGTGGGGGGTGGAAACTGTTTGGGCGCACGGCAGGGCTTGGAAAGGAAGTAGTAACGTTTTGGAATGCAGACGTTGATGGGGGTCATGTTCCGTTTGCAGTGCCTCAGATGAGCCTAAACAGTAGAAACCCCCCACAAGTGACCACATTTTGGAAACTAGACCCCCTAAGGAACTTATCTATAGCTTTGGTGAGCACTTTGAACCCCCAAGTGCTTCACACAAGTTTATAATGCCCGGGCATGAAAATAAAAAATCCTATTTTTTTCCCACAAAAATTATTTTTAGTCACTAATTTTTTATTTTCCCAAGGGTAACAGGAGAAATTGGACCACAAAAGTTGTTGTCCAATTTGTCCTGAGTACGCTGATACCCAATATGTGGGGGGGAACCACTGTTTGGGCGCACGGCAGAGCTCGGAATGGAAGGAGCACCATTTGGCTTTTTCCAACCAAAATTGGCTGGAATTGAGATTGGACGCCATGTTGCATTTGGAGAGCCCCTGATGTGCCTAAACAGTGGAAACCCCCAACAAGTGACCCCATTTTGGAAACTAGACCCCCTAAGGAACTTATCTAGATCTTTGGTGAGCAATTTGAACCCCCAAGTGCTTCACACAAGTTTATAACGTAGAGCCGTAAAATTAAAAAATCATATTTTTTTCCACAAAAATGATCTTTTCACCCCAATTTTTATTTTCCCAAGGGTAACAAGACTCCAAAAGTTATTGTGCAATTTGTCCTGAGTACGCTGATACCCCATATGTGGTGGTAAACCACTGTTTGGGTGCATGGCAGAGTTTGGAAGGGAAGGAGTGCCGTTTGACTTTTTCAACGCAGAATTGGCTGGATGCCATGTCGTGTTTGGAGAGCTCCTGATCTGCCTAAACAGTGGAAACCCCCCACAAATGACACCATTTTGGAAACTAGACCCCTCAAGGAACATATCTAGATGTGTGGTGAGCACTTTGAACCCCCAAGTGCTTCACAGAAGTTTATAACGTACAGCCGTAAAATAAAATTATTATTTTTTTTTTTACAAAAATGATTTTTTCGTCCCCAATATTTTATTTTCACAAGGGTAACAGGAGAAATTGGACCCCAAAAGTGATTGTCCAATTTGTCCTGAGTACGCTGATACCCAATATGTGGGAGAAAACTACTGTATGGGTACACGTTGGGGCTCGAAAGGGAAGTAGTGACGTTTTGGATTGCAGACTTTGATGGAATGCTCTGGGGGCGTCATGTCGCATTTGGAGAGCCCCTGATGCACCTAAACAGTGGAAACCCCCACAAGTGACCCCATTTTGGAAAATAGACCCCACAAGGAACTTATCTAGATGTGTGGTGAGCACTTTGAACCCCTAAGTGCTTCACAGAAGTTTATAACGAACAGCCGTAAAAATAAAAAAATATATATTTTTTTTACAAAAATTATTTTTTTCGCCCCCAATATTTTATTTTCACAAGGGTAACAGGAGAAATTGGACCCAAAAAGTTGTTGTCCAATTTGTCCTGAGTACGCTGATACCCAATATGTGGGAGAAAACTACTGTATGGGAACACGTTGGGGCTCGGAAGGGAAGTAGTGACGTTTTGGATTGTAGACTTTGATGGAATGGTGTGGGGGCGTCATGTCGCATTTGGAGAGCCCCTGATGCGCCTAAACAGTGGAAACCCCCCACAAGTGACCCCATTTTGGAAAATAGACCCCACAAGGAACTTATCTAGATGTGTGGTGAGCGCTATGAAGCCCCAAGTGCTTCACACAAGTTTATAACGTACAGCCGTAAAAACAAAAAAAATCATTTTTTTTAAAAAAAATGATATTTTTGCCACCAGTTTTTTATTTTCCCAAGGGTAACAGAAGAAATAGGACAAATTGCACAATAACTCTTAGGGTCCAGAGTACGCTGATACCCCATGTGGGAGTAAACTACTGTTTGGGCGCATGGCAGAGCTCAGAAGGGAAGGAGCACCGTTTGACTTTTTCAACGCAGAATTGGCTGGAATTGAGATCAGACGTCATGTCACATTTGGAGAGCCCCTGATGTGCCTAAACAGCGGAAACCCCCCAATTCTAACTCCAACCCTAACCTCTACACACCCCTAACCGTAGTCCCAACCCTAACCACAAACGTAACCCTAACACACCCCTATCCCTAATCCCAACCATAACCCTAATACTAACTTTAGCGCCAACCCTAACCCTAACTTTAGCCGCAACCCTAACCTTAACCATAACCCTAATGGGAAAATGGAAATAAATACATTTTTGTAATTTTATTATTTTTCCCTAACTAAGGGGGTGATAAAGGGGGGTTTGATTTACTATTTATAGCGGTTTTTATGATTGGCAGCTGTCACGCTAAAAGACGCTTTTTATTGCAAAAAATAGTTTTTGCATCACCACATTTTGAGAGCTATAATTTTTGCATATTTTGGCCCACAGAGTCATGTGAGGTCTTATTTTTTGCGGTACGAGTTGACGTTTTTAATGGTACCATTTTTGAGCCTGTGACATTTTTTGATCGCTTTTTAGTTTGATTTTTGGGAGGTTAGAATGAACAAAAATCAGCAATTCATGAATTTCTTTTGGGGGAGGCGTTTATACCGTTCCGCGTGTGGTAAAATTGATAAAGCAGTTTTATTCTTCGGGTCAGTACGATTACGGCGATACCTCATTTATATCGTTTTTTTATGTTTTGGCGCTTTTATAGAATAAAAACAATTTTATAGAAAAAATAATTATTTTTGCATCGCTTTATTCTGTGAGCTATAACTTTTTTATTTTTTCGCTCATGATGCTGTGTGATGGCTCGTTTTTTGCGGGACAAGATGACGTTTTCAGCGGTGCTATGTTTATTTATATCCGTCTTTTTGATCGCGTGTTATTCCACTTTTTGTTCAGCGGTATGATGATAAAGCATTGATTTTTTGCTTTGTTTTTATTTTTTTTTTTTTAAGGGGTTCACTAAAGGGGTTAACTAGTGGGACAGTTTTATAGGGGGGGTCGTTACGGACGCGGCGATACCAAATATGTGTACTTTTATTGTTTTATTTACAGGAAAAAATGAATTTATTGGGGAATATTTTTTTTTTTTTTTTTTACTTATTTTGGAATTTTTTTTTTTTACACGTTTATTTTTTTTTTTTTACATTGTCCCAGGGTGGGACATCACTGTAAAATGTGAGATCGCTGGTCTCACAGTGTGCACAGCACTCTGTGAGACCAGCGATCTCACAGGCAGCGCTGCAGCTTCTCAGTGCCTGCTCTCAGCAGGCACTGAGGAAGCCGCCTCCCTCCAGGACCCCAGCGCCATCTTGGATCCGGGTCCTGGGAGGGAGGAAGCCCTCAGAATAGCGCGATCACATCGCGCTGTTCTGAGGGTCTCAGGGGGGCGCGCAGGGAGCGCTCTCCCTGCGCGATGCCCCCTGTGCCCCCAGTACACCGCGATCATGTTTGATCGCGGTGTGCAAGGGGTTAATGTGCCGGGAGCGGTCCGTGACCGCTCCTGGCACACAGTCCCGGGTGTCAGCTGTGATAATCAGCTGACACCCGGCGGCGATCAGCTGCGCTCCCCCCAGGAGCGCAGCTGATCGCTATGACGTACTATCCCGTCCATGGTCAGATTGTCACGGGTTTTATGGACGGGATAGTACGTCTAATGTCAGAGAGGGGTTAAAATCACAGACTCCCCACAACCTCTTTATTAATATTGAAAGAGTGTGCGAGCCCCTTATGCATAACAGCCGCAGGACAGCGCAGTCTGTCACTCATTAGTGCCCCAGAAGGCGCCCGCGCTGTGGGGGTGAAGGGGTTAAGCTTCTGCCCGCGAGCTAGAAGCGACTCACCCAGCTGGTCACAGTGTAACATCTTGCCGGGAGGGGAGGAGGGAGAAGAGCCAGAAGAAGCTTTCAGCCTGCTTCTTTAATGCCCGCCGCGCTGTGCCTCCGTGTGCTCCATGAGGGAAGCCGGAAATGGAGACAGCAGTAAAGCGCGCGCTCAGAGCGGCGCGAAATTCAAATAAAAAGGCGCGCACTCCTCTCCTATGTCCTGCAGGCATCCACCTGCGGACAAAAAACACCAGTCACCGACATGTAATGTACAGCGGCTGCCGCAGCAGTCGCTTCAACACTCACACACACATTAATAAAAATGCGTGGTACTCACCAGCCGAAGCGCCACAGAGACCCCCAGGGGTTTCTGGCGCTATGCCCATGCTTCCCCCCAGGGCGGGGAACACAGTGACCCCTGCAGCGCGGTTTGCGCCCCCGCCAGGGAAGCCATTCTCATCCCCCAGGGCCGGCAGGGTTCTGCAGGGACCACCATTAGGGTAATACAGATCCGCCAAGGGAGAGGTGGGAGTCCAGCAGCGCTGAGACCCCTGAGACCTCTAGACCACATTTGGTGATCCAAGTCTCTTGTCTGATAAAAAATAATAAAATCTTCTGAGGAGCTGCTTCCAGCAGCGACCATCCTCTGAGACCTCAAATTGTAAACTGGAGAGCTGAGTAGGAGGAGCCCGAGCTGGAGGGGCCGGTCAACACTCTTTTTAATGTGAGGTGTCAATCCTATCTGGGGCTCCGCCTACCCACTAGTAATGACTGTGGCTCTCTTCCTTCCATCTGCAGCTGAAATTGGCTTTTTTCTCCACTTAAGAGTCACTTCACCTCCCAACGTCTCCTAAACTTATTCAATCTATAAAAAAAAAACAAAAAACTAAAATCAATGGAAAGGCAAAAGGAGAGGTAGAGCTATACATAGGTATACTGCTGCGTTCTAGTTTTTCTCAACCTGTGCTGGATACTGCTCGTTAATGCCGAATAATTTGATCCATGCTGCTATCTGGATTCACAGCTACACTGCTCAGTAACGCCGAGTAATTTGATACATGCTACTATCAGGATTCACAGCTACCCTGCTCAGTAGCGCCGAATAATGTCTTACATGCTGCTGCTGTCTGTATTCATAGCTACACTGCTCACTATTACTGTATGTCTTTCATGCTCTGCTGTCGTCATAGCAACTGTCATATATGTAATGTCTCATGCTGCATCGATTCATAGCTACGCTGCTCAGTATTGCAGTATAGTGACCTTCATGCTTCTGAACATAGAGACAGGAGAGCAGGAATCCCCCATGTCTGTGTGTGCTGTATATGGGAGATATTATAGCAGCAAGTCACTTGACAGTAGATCCGAGACAAATGAAAATTGGAGATGGAGCCAAGAGAGTGGAAACTGTTGAAAAATGGAGGAGACCATATATACTGTACATTGGATAGAAAGTGTTATGCTTCGTATGTACACGGGGTAGGTTATTCTGCAAAGGCAACTGAAATGACAAGTACGTGCTTTAACGCTCAGCGTCCCCAACCCAAGATCTATAAAAGGGCCCAACTATGTAATTTTATGGTTTTATTGGGATGAAGAACTTTGTGAAAAGACCCTCAAGCATCTGAGGCTTGAGAGACAGATGCCGGACAGAGTTCACACTCTGGATGGAGCCGTGGTATCAGCCGTCATAGGACTCCACTGAAAAGAAAAAAAAAAGGTATCTATGGGGCAACTTTCTCAACAGTGAATGATGAAGCAAATATATCTGGTTCCGATAGTAGATCACTGGTCCACGTGGAGATCTTTGGCAAAAGTCAAAAGGGCTTGATAAATAAGGAAAAACAGTTTTTCATGTTTTAAGAAATTTCTTCCCATCATTGAATGGAAACATCGCCGTTCACCATTATAGGTTGAAAACGCATTCAAGATCAAGAACACGGTGGAGTAGTAGAGGAGTCATGCACCTGCGTGAGATGGACCAGTTTGCCTGTAGATAAAGATCCAATTCACTGTCAGCAAACAGATAACGTAACCCTTTCACGACATGCGCCGTACATGTATGGCGAATGTCGTGTCCCTCCCTTTGATGTAGGCTACGGCGCTGAGCCAACATCTTTTCCGGCACATGTCATCTGTTTTGAACAGCTGACATGTGCCTCTAACAGCCGTGGGTGGAATCGCGATCCACCCGCAGCTGTTAACACGTTAAATGTGATTGCGCCGGAAGCGCGTCACTAATCCCGCCCATCGCTACTCCGTCACATGATCGCAGGTCACCATGACAACCAGAGGTCTCCAGCAGACTTCTATGCTTGTCATAGCCAGATTGCTATGAGCGCCGGCAATAGCAAGTCAGCAATTCTGACATTGCATTAAAATACAATAACGGGCGATCAAAAAATGTATCTACACCAAAATGGTATCACTATAAACGTCAGCTCGAAGCTCAAAAAATAAGCCCTCACCCAACCCAAGATCACAAAAAATACGGGCCTCGGAAAATGACGCTTTTTTTTTTAAACAAAATTTGGATTTTTTTTATCACCACTTAAGAATCTAGTCAAGTTTGGTATCTACGAATTCATAATGACCCGGAGAATCATAATAGCAGGTCAGTTTTATAATTTGGTGAATACGGTAAAAAAAAAATCCAAAAAACAGTTGTGGAATTGCACTTTTTTTTGCAATTTCACCGCACTTGGATTTTTTTTTCCCGTTTTCGAGTACACAATGGAGTTGTTCAAAAGTATAACTCATCCTGCAAAAAAGAAGCCCTCACATGGCCATATTTATGAAAAAAAAAAAAAAGTTATGGCTCCGGAAGAAGGGGGTGAAAAACAGAAAAGCAAAAACGAAAAAGGGCTGTGGAGGGAAGGGGTTAAAAACCAATGTTGGACATTAAAATTAAAAGCGGGAGAGCCAAATTTCAGCAAACGGCTCATCGGGAACTGGGGAGACTCCAGTCTGCCATCTGGTGGCCGACAATGTGCTAGCACTTATACATTAAAAAAGATATACCGTATTCTAGGTCCAACGTCCTCCAGAGCCCCTATAAGGTCTGCTGTCCCCTAATAAAACAACATGCAATCCATTACTAAGAGTCAAGTCTAATGCAGTATTGGACCTTTAAGGGGTTGTCCACTATTCCAATCCCCTACTGGGTAAATAGTGAGTGTCCTCTCGTTAGGATCCGACTGGAGATCAGTGATAATGATCCTCTCTGGAGGACACGTCCTGTCCGGCATGACAGACAACCCAATTGATCCGAACAGATGTTGTGTAATACTTCATTTCACCTGTGGTGGCGCTGCAGGGAATCTGAACACTTACCTCCAGGTTTCCCTGCAGATCACAGCTGATCGCTTCGCCGAGGACTTTAAAAAACAAAAAAAATGGCAGGTATCTTTGCCCAAAGAGTAAAAAGAGCAAAGCAAAAAAACAAATAACCCATCCAAGATTAAGTGGACAGAATCATTAATAGTTTATTATTATGTACACAGGAGGTGTAAGCACGATCAGCGATCCTTACACATTCGCTAATGTGCTCCTAGAAGTTCACAGGGGTGGCCGGCTTGGCCACATCCAGATCAGCGTCCAGCCAGCGATATCTGCGGTGACGACGAAGGACCTCGATGGCTTTCTGCTCCAAGGGGTCGGAACGATGCCGAGGTCTTCCAGGCCGGGGAGATCGGGATATTTCATGTCTGTAATGTGGAACTGGGAGAAGAAACCATGAAGATTTGCGTTACCTATGGCTCCATGTTATACAGTGGTTGCAAAACATCAGCTTCCAAAAGGTATGCTGGGAGTTGTAGTTTCATAACAGCTCGAGAGACAAAACGAGAAGGAAAGATGCGGCACGTACAGGATAAAAGTAGGGATTCCCGGCGGATTTTAGGCCTGCGTATTACAGGACCAAAAATGTGGATGGGATTTTACCATACCGCACCCATATGCTGCGGAGAAACGCTAAACAACCGCAGTATGTCAGTTTACACTGGAGACTGTCATCTCGGCTTTCATTCTTTGCAATGTAAATGGGGAAATTAGTGGGAAATCCCGTGTACAATTGACATTTAGTGTGGACTGAGCAATTGCTACAGGTTTTCCATGTGAAAAAACGAGCATTAAAAACCCAAAATTAATAAAAAAGTACAAATTTATTAGAATAACAATATCATTTAGATCATTTATATCAATAATAAAATGCAGAATTTACAAAAAATGTGAAGGTCACAAACAGCAATTGAGATCTGACCAATTGAACATAACACTGGGGTAGCACGATCTGACCGCTTGTCTGGATATATTTGGGTGAGATTATTTTTAAGACAAATGATTGATATGACATTGATATGATGTTTCTTTACTATATATAATTCCTATACAATCATTATAGATGTGGGATATTAATATTCTCTAGAGCCCGATCCAGTGTTATGTTCAATTGGTCAGATCTCAATTGCTGTTTGTGACCTTCACATTTTTTGTAAATTCTGCATTTTATTATTGATATAAATGATCTAAATGATATTGTTATTCTAATAAATTTGTACTTTTTTATTAATTTTGGGTTTTAATGCTCGTTTTTTCGCTTTGTATATAATCTTATTTGAGTATACCCTTATTGAGGTGTTTTTGTGATAACCCTTTATTCTGGTAATTTTTCTAAATAGGTTTTCCATGTGGCTGGATCCCGAATTTTCACCAGAAATGTAAATAGAAACATAATAAAAGAAAAATATAATAATAAACATGTGTAGTAATAATAAATATATATATGTGGGTATGTGTGGGTGTATATATATATATATATATAATATATATATATATATACACACACACACACACACACACACACACATATATATTACACAGTATATAATAATATATATATATATATATATATATATTATATATATATATATAATTCAGGAAATCGAGGTGGGCTAAGTTCAGTTTGGGTTGGTAGCAGCGCTTTTTTTATGTTTTAATTTTCTTTTTAATTAAACATTTTGTCTTTTAAATTTTGGTATATATATATATATATATATATATATATATATTATATTATATATATATATAATAATCTTATAATATAAAAAAATTAATTAAAAAACATAAAAAAAACGCTGCTACCAACCCAAACTGAACTTAGCCCACCTCGATTACCTGAAACTATGCACATCATAAAAATGAAAAAAATTGAAAAATGTTTTTTCCTTTTTTAGTTTTCCTATAGGTTACTCATAACAAATGAAGGCATAAGAGTTGCATTAACTACAGCCCAATGTGTCACTATCACAAGAAATAAATTACATGCAGGGTTAAGCCACAGATGCCTGTTATGGCGGGTGTATTTTCTCATTAATATTAAAGTCGCAGGTCTCGACCAGAGTGGGGGTCTTGTGACCTGATCATTAAACCTCATAGGCATATATGAAGCGGTTAGTTTCGGTGATGAGATCAGGATCTGCAATCATAACACAGGAAAGTGACATTTAACCACCACGAAGGCAAAACTCTGGTAATTGAGGCGAGGAATCCTCCGGTGGTTAAAGGGAATCTCTTAGCAGGTTTTTGATGTGTAATCTGAAAGCAGCATGGTGTAGTGGCTGAGACCCTGGTTCCAGTGATGTGTCACTTACTAGGCTGTGTTTGGTTGTGTCAATACAATCAGTGTTTTATAAGCAGGAGATTATCACTACAGGACTTGGTGTCTCATGTCTCCAAGTCCAACCACGCCCCCAGCACCGATTGGCAACTGTCAGCATACAGTGTACCCAGAGAGCTGCCAATCAGTGTTGTGGGCGGGATTACACAGAGCTCAGAATTCCAAACACAACATTCCGAGGGCTCCACATTCGAGCTCCGCCAGATCTGCTGCAGTGAAAACTGTGATTCTATCACAACGGCTGCACCCAATAAGCCAAGTGATACATAGCTTTAATCAGGATCTCTACCCCTACATCATGCTGCTCTCAGATAACATAGCAAAATACGGATTTTTGTGTTACTCACCGTAAAATCCTTTTCTCCGAGACGCTCATTGGGGGACACAGGACTGTGGATGTATGCTACTGCCGCTAGGAGGCTGACACTAAGTAAACATAAAAAAAGGTTAGCTCCTCCTCCGCCGTATACACCTCAGCACTGGCCGCAGGCAAACCCAGTTTAGTGCAAAAAGCAGTAGGAGGCTAAAACATAAATCAGTGCTAATACCGGTACAATATATCCAGAAGTAAATCTACTGATATAGACCCAATCAAATAAAATTAACTTAGAAAACAAAGCCATCCGGCTATAAGGGAGGGAGCTGTGTCCCCCAATGAGCGTCTCGGAGAAAAGGATTTTACGGTGAGTAACACAAAAATCCGTATTTCTCCTTCGTCTCATTGGGGACAAAGGACTGTGGGACGTCCCAAAGCAGTCCCCCTTGGGTGGGAAACTGACTCCACAGTGCAATTATACATAGGCATTGCTCATAGGTGCGCTACCGCGCCCTGAAGAATCCTTCTACCCAGGCTAGCATCCGCTGACGCCTGAGTATGGACATTATAATGTTTTGAAAAGGTATGCAAACTGGACCAGGTTGCCGCCTTACAAACCTGTTCCACCGAAGCCTGATGCCGAAGAGCCCAGGAGGCACCCACTGCTCTGGTGGAGTGAGCCCTGATTCCTGCGGGAACCACCGCGCCTCTGATGCGGTAGGCCTCTTGAATGGTTATCCGTATCCATCTGGCTAAAGTTGACCTAGAGGCAGAGAGTCCCTTCCTGCGACCCTCAGGGAGGATAAACAGCGTGTCCGTCTGCCGAAAGGATGCCGTCCGAGATACATATCTCCTGAGTGCTCTCACCAGATCCAGCGTATGGAGAGCTTTTTCTACCCGGTGCGTCGGAGCTGGGCAAAATGAGGGCAAAACAATGTCCTCATTGATGTGAAATGAGAACACGACTTTAGGCAAAAAAGGAGGTGCTGGCCTAAGCACTACCTTATCACGGTGGAAAAGTAAGTACGGAGCTCGGCAGGATAGTGCTGCCAGCTCCGAAACCCGCCTTATGGATGTTATGGCCACTAAAAACACCACCTTCCAGGAAAGGTATGTCAGGGAAACCTCCTGAAGAGGCTCAAAAGAAGATTCCTGCAGAACTCCCAGAACAAGATTGAGATCCCAAACATCTAAGGGAGCCTTGTAGGGGGGCACTATATGGACAACCCCCTGAATAAAGGTCTTGACCTGTAAATTAGATGCGATCCTTCGCTGAAAAAGAACCGACAAGGCCGAAATTTGACGCCTAAGAGTACTTGGAGCTAGACCTGAATCTAGGCCCGCTTGGAGAAATGACAGAATGTTGGGGATTGAAAAGTGAAGTGGGGAACAACCCTGTTCCCTGCACCATGTAAAAAAGACCTTCCAAGTACCGTGGTAGATACGAGCCGAGGTGGGTTTTCGGGCGCTAGCCATTGTGGCGGCGACCTTTTTGGAGAATCCAGCCCTAGTCAGAATCCAAGATTCAACGGCCAGGCCGTCAAACACAGGACCGCTGAGTTCTGGTGGTAAACTGGGCCCTGGGAGAGAAGATCCACGCGTTCTGGCAGACGCCAGGGTGCGTCGCTGAGCAACTGTACCAGCCCTGCGTACCATGAGCGACGCGGCCAATCTGGAGCGATCAATATCGTTGGGACCCCCTCTAACCTGATCTTCCTGATCACCCTTGGGAGCAGAGCCATTGGTGGAAACAAGTATAGAAGATGAAACTGATTCCATCGTAGAACCAGGGCGTCCACTGCAATTGCCTGCGGATCTCGGTACCGGGAGACGAAGTTGGGCACCTTGGCGTTTATCCTGGAGGCCATCAGGTCCACATCTGGGGTTCCCCAGCGTAGGCATATCTGCTGGAAAACCTCGGGATGTAGCGACCATTCCCCTGACGCTATCCCCTGACGGCTGAGAAAATCCGCTGCCCAGTTCTCCTCGCCTGGAATGTGGACCGCTGATATCACAGAGTGATTTCTTTCTGCCCAGGATAGAATGTGTCCTACCTCGCGCATGGCTGCCCTGCTGCGGGTACCCCCTGATGATTTATGTATGCCACCGCCGTGGCATTGTCCGATTGTATTCGGACAGAGTGGCCCGCCAAATGATGGTGAAAACGCCTCAGAGCCAGCCGAACAGCTCGGATCTCCAAAATATTGATTGGGAGGGTCGCTTCCTGCCGACACCAAGTCCCCTGAGCTGTATAGTGACGAAACACTGCTCCCCATCCGAGAAGGCTGGCGTCCGTTGTGACTATCAGCCAATGGACTGGAGGAAAATATCGCCCCTTGCGAAGAGTGATGTCCCTTGTCCACCACGAAAGCGTCTGTCTGACCTGCCGGGACAGACGGCACTGAAAATTGAGCGAGTAAGGGCTCCCGTTCCATACTGCCAAGAGAGCATGCTGAAGGGAGCGGAGATGGAACTGGGCAAATGGAATGGCTTCGATCGCTGCCACCATCCTTCCTAGGACCCTCATGGACCCACACCGGATGGTGTGAGGTATTGGTTGGCGAAGGATCCGTACCTCCTGACGGAGAACTAGAGCCTTGTCCTGAGGAAGAGTTATCAACCCTTGAGCAGTGTTGAAAATCATTCGTAAAAAGGTGATCCTTTGAGATGGCACGGGAGACGATTTCTTTAGATTCACCAGCCACCCCAGGCGAGCAAGGGTGTCTAGCGTAATGCTGACACTCTTCTCGCAAGCCTGATAGGACGGACCCTTGATGAGGAGATCGTCCAAGTATGGCAAAATGACTATCCCCAGGGAGTGCAGAATGGATACAACGGCAGCCATAACCTTTGTAAACACCCTGGGGGCTGTGGCTAGTCCGAACGGCAAGGCTGTGAACTGGAAGTGAAGGTTGCCGATGGCAAACCGAAGAAACCTCTGATGAGGAGGGAATATGGGGATGTGGAGATAGGCATCCTGAATGTCTATTGATGCTAGAAATTCCCCCTTTTCCATGGCTGCAATAACCGAGCGGAGAGACTCCATTCAAAAACGTCGAATTCTGACAAATTGATTCAGTCGTTTTAGGTCCAAAATGGGTCTGACAGAGCCGTCCTTCTTGGGCACTATGAACAGATTGGAGTAGAACCCCTGACCCCTTTCGACCTCTGGAACAGGAACAATGACCCCGCTGCGCCGAAGAGATTGAACCGCCTTGAATAAGGCGTGAACACGGGATCCTTTTTTGGGAAGACGCGAGGGAAAAAAATCGATTTGACGGACGACTGATGAATTCTATTTTGTACCCCGAGGAAACTAACTCCCTGACCCACTTGTCGTGAGTAATTGATAGCCAAGTGAGGCGAAACCAGAGTAAGCGGCCGCCTACTCCGGATAAATTGACCGGATTCTGCCTCCAGTCATTTATCCGAATATCTTTGGGGTTTAGACCCTCTAGATCTTGGCTGTTGAGATCACATTCTTCCCAAAGAGTTGGTCTTGTAGGAGACCTGGCGATCTCTGGCCTGATTAGGTCGACCTGAGCCGCTGGAGGTGGCTGGCGCGGCCCAACCTGGGTTACGAAAGGCCCTAAAGCGAGGCTGAAGCTGTCGGCGAAAAGGCTGTCTAATCCTCTGCTGAGGAAGGAAGCTGCTCTTTCCTCCCGTCGCATCAGATATGAGCTGATCCAACTTCTCGCCAAATAATCGGCCGCTCCCAAGTTCTCAACCACAAAGCTCTCCTGATAGCAATCGCATTAGCTGCAGCTAATGCCGCGCAATTTGCCGCATCCATAGAAGCGTTAATTAAAAATCTCCTGCAAGAGCTATCTGATTGGAGATTTCCGTTACCTCAGAAGGCACCTCTATACCGTGAAGGGCTCTATTTAGAGACTCCGACCAAGATATCATGGCCTTAGCAACCCAAGTCGCTGCAAAAGAAGGAGAGAGTGCAGAGCCTGATGCCTCAAACACTGAGCGGGCCAAGCTTTCAACCAGACGATCCGTTGGATCCTTAATCGAGGAACCGTTAGGAAGGGAGAGAAGCGTTTTAGACGCTAAACGCGATACAGGAGGATCGACTGTAGGAGATTCTGCCCACTTTTTCAGAAGTTCGGGAGCAAAAGGATATCTGGTATTAAGGGCCTTTTGTCCTGTCCGGTTTTTCTCGGTGGCGCTGCACCAGCTCCTCAAACTCAGGATGAGCACCAAAAACCTTATGAGTTTGTCTGGCTCGTTTGAAAGACACCTTATGACCGGAGGCCAAGGTGGATTCATCGTCTATCCCCAGGGATTGATTGACAGCTTCAATCAGACTGTCAATTGTCTCCTGACAATTCGGTGCCTCTAGATTGAGGGACCCTTCAGAATCGGAATCTGAATACTGATCACTTGCCCCCAAAGGAGAGGGAGAGCGAGAAACTGAGCTAAAGGATGCCGAGGCCCCGGACGGCATAGGCGACGCAGTATGGGTTCGCTTCCCATGCGTCTGCCTGGTAAGAGCGCGGCCCCTGCAGGCCGGAGGTTCCTGAGGCGTAGTCAAGCCGGGTGAACCACTGTCCCTGCTCCTATCGGGAGCTTGAAGGGACTCGATTGCTCTGGTTAATGATGCCACAGATTGAGACAGAGACAAGGCCCATTCCGGAGGACCTGACGCACTAGGCTCGGTTATAGGTAAGGACTCCTGAGCCCGTTCGGAGTCACAGGCTTCGCAGACCCGATTAGTCTGGGCGTGCGGAAAAGGGGATCTACAGGCAATGCATGCAGTATAGAGCACCGTGTGGGTCTTAGCCCTTCTGGACATACTGGATCTGTCACAGATTTCCTCCTGTCAGAATAATTTGGATGTGGCGGTGCGGGTAGTAGCGGAGCGGAGCGCGGCAAAGCGGAGCAACCAGGCTGGAGGTAGTAGCACTTACCCCAGTCCTGTTCCCCGAACGTCCTTTAATGATTTTCCACCTCACTTGCTGGATCGTGTGGCGTAAAAGGGAAGACGGAAGCTCCAGACTTCCAAAAAACGCGCTCCCCTTTCAGGGAGGTGTTCCTAAATAGCCGAGCCCTAGGGGGAGGGGTCGCGGGGCGCGGCCGAAGCCGGGGACCCGATTTCCAGCCGCGGCCTAGTCTCCGGCCGAAGCCAGGGGCTAAATTTCAGGCCGCGGCCTAGCGCTGGCCGAAGCCGCGGCCTAAATTTTCGGCGGCGGCCGCCCGGGATCAGGGGGGCGGGCCCGCCAGAAGTGCCGCTGCTGGGGGGAGGAGCCCGAGAACGCGCCCATCCTCTGGAACGCCGAATTACCCCCCGCGCTGCCTGACCCTCGGCAAAAGCCGGGGGCTAGATTTCCGCCCGCGGCCTAGCGCCGGCCTGAAGCCGGGAGGTAAATTTTTGGCGGCGGCCACCCCGGGGTCGGAGAGCGGGCCGCCGAATACGGGGGGGGGGGGGGGGGGAATGGGGAGCTCAGCCATGGACTTGCCTGATTCCTGGCTGAAGCCAGGCTGAATCCCCCGCTTCTGCTTTGGACGCGCTGCTCCTGAATCCTCCTTTGCTCCAACTACCTCCACGACCGACGATCCCGGATTAAAGGTGGGTTCCCGGCCGTGATCCACTGGAGCATACGCAGGAAAAAAGGTCCCAGCGTCTCTCAGCCGCAGTCTCAGGTTAGAGAGGGGCTTCACAGAAAAAAAGGGGTGAGGACGGTGCAGGCACCCTAACACCATCACCCCTTCAGGGGGTGAGGAGAGGGACCGTCCGCCTCCTTGCAGCACCGCGGTCTTGCCTTGGTGGTGCAGTGGGGGCCGCACGGACTATCTCCTGCCACTGTACAGCCTAGGGTTTCAATACCCTAGGGTGGTCAGGGCTGAGTCCGGCACTCGTGTCCCACGTTGCGGGAAAGGATACGTGGAGGCTTTACTCCACGTGCTCGCCCGTTGATGGTTTGGGGAGATCGGACCCCTTCAAAAGGGTCCGTCGCCCCTGTCACATCTTCGTGGGAAAGTAGAAGAAAAAAAAAAAAAAAAAAAATGGTCTGGAAGAAACCAGACGTGTGCCTCCATCAGACACTAAGCATGAACTGGGTTTGCCTGCGGCCAGTGCTGAGGTGTATACGGCGGAGGAGGAGCTAACCTTTTTTTATGTTTACTTAGTGTCAGCCTCCTAGCGGCAGTAGCATACACCCACAGTCCTGTGTCCCCCAATGAGACGAAGGAGAAAACTTCCAGACAGATTGTAAGAGGTTCACGCGATGCTTGTACAACTAATTCTCTCTCTGCAATGTGTCTACCGTTATGCGATGCGCAGACTCTACTCACCCGATCCACTTTGTCGCGGCTCGTCCACTTGTCAAATGGGTTCAACTCAAAGAACTTTCCGATCAGACTATAAACAGGAAACAGGATCATTAAAGAGAAATCTCACGGTTCAATGCAAGATCCGCATGACTGAAATCCCTACTGTTCATTACTGACCCAATCGTGACACTCGGGTCAAACTATAGAGAACCTGTGAGCTCTTCCAACACCCTGCGCCACCCAGATGTTTTTTTTTTTGCTTCATACACTTCCAGGAGGAGTAATAGAGGAACACCACAGATATTTTTATAGGAACGGTGCATATACTGGGGATATTGACCTAAACAAACAGTTCTTGACAACCCCTTTAAGTCCATCAATTAAGGCAGGTACTTACTGATAGATGGGGCGAGGCATCGGGTATTGCAGCAAAGGTCTATGAGCAACGGCGAAGATGTATTTCACCAAGTCCTGTAGAAGATATCGATGGGGTCTAAAAGAGAAATAAATGGAGAGAAAAAAAAACGATATTAGCACTCAGCAGGATAGAGCCATGTTCAGACAGACACCGACCGGTTTCCTGGTGCCAGTAGTTGCCGTTAGTTGTGCCAGTCCAACTCCAAACCTCTTCAGATTAAGTTGGTAGAATGAGCAGGATAAGGACGGCACGGTGGGACCCTTCACATGGGCGTAACCAGTCACCCTGTATCTCGTCCCCCTCTCTAGAAATCACTGAATGATGCAGAATTAAAGGGGCTGTCCAAAATTAAAAGATCATGGCTGCCTACCTTTTTTTTTCAAATAACAGCGACTCTGCAGGTTGAGTCTGGTATTACAGCTCGGCCCCATTAATAGAGCAGAGCTGTAATACCACAAACCTGTAAACAAAGAGGGGTGCAGTTTTTGGAAAAAAGGCAGCCATGTTTTTCTAATTATGCACAACCCCTTTACCTTCCCCTGCTCTCGGCGAGTCCATATAATGAGTTTATGAAGACGTTAATTATGCCTATTTTCATTCCCCCACCCCGGAAAAACACGGATTTTGGTAAGAACTTACCTGTAAAATCCTTTTCAGCGAAGGAAGGAAGAGAGACACAGTAATTCATTACTGATGGGTAGGCGGAGCCCCAGATCAGGATGACACCTCAGATCAAAAGCGTGTTGACTGGCTGGCTCCTCCAGCTCTGGCTCCTCCTACTCAGCTCCTTCAGTCGTACCAAAGCTTTAGGGAAGAACCAAGATCACCAGCGGAGCAACATAACCCCTTCTGAAGGAACTTCAGAGAAAACACAAGAATACAGGTTATGCATGCAAAGTAAGCCAAAAACCACCGAGTTCCAGGGACTACTCACTGAACCTGACTACTGTGATGAGCTGGCGATGCTGGAACAGAGCCTTAGCGCGCTGACCACAGCCCAGATATCGCAATCAGATAAGGGCCGCGCTGCATCTGAAAACATCAACACACTTCTGCCTTGGGAGGGTGCTGTGTCTCTCTTCCTTCCTTCGCTGAAAAGGATTTTACAGGTAAGTTCTTACCAAAATCCGTGTTTCAGCTGCAGATGGAAGGAAGAGAGCCACAGTAATTCATTACTGATGGGACGTCCCAAAGCAGTTCAAAAATAAGGGTGGGAAAAAACCAACAAAAGGCAGAAACCCAACAACCTTAACAAAAAAGCGCAACTAGCGCTAAACACAAGTTCATCTAGAACTTTAAACTACAGCTGCCTGCAGGACCCTACGTCCGAGGGCTGCATCAGCGGAAGCACTGACGTCCACTTTATAAAACTTTGTAAACGTGTGGACAGAGCGCCAAGTTGCCGCCCGGCAGAGCTGCACTGCCGAGGCACCTTGATGGAAAGCCCACGATGAAGCCACAGCTCTCGTGGAATGGGCTCGAATCTTGATCGGACAAGATTCACCCCCAAGACGGTAAGCTTCCAAAATAGCTGACCGGATCCAACGAGCTATAGAATCCTTGGAAGCTCGTTGACCACGCCGACGACCTGCTGGAACCACAAACAGGGAGTCCGTCTTACGAAAACCTTGAGTAATAGATAGATAAAACTTCAAGGCCCGCACTAAATCCAATGTGTGTAAAGCTCGCTCTTTCACATTCTTCGGATCCGGACAGAGTGAAGGCAACACAATATCCTGGTTAACATGAAATTGTGAAACCACTTTAGGTAGGAAATCACCCCGTGTGCGAAGCACCACACGATCCGGAAAAAACTCCAGAAATACGGATTTTTGTGTTACTCACCGTAAAATCCTTTTCTCCGAGACGCTCATTGGGGGACACAGGACTGTGGGTGTATGCTACTGCCGCTAGGAGGCTGACACTAAGTAAACATAAAAAAGGTTAGCTCCTCCTCCGCCGTATACACCTCAGCACTGGCCGCAGGCAAACCCAGTTTAGTGCAAAAAGCAGTAGGAGGCTAAAACAAAAAAATCAGTGTTAATACAGGTACAATATATCCAGAAGTAAATCTACTGATATAGACCCAAACAAACAAAATTAGCTTAGAAAGCAAAGCCATCCGGCTATAAGGGAGGGTGCTGTGTCCCCCAATGAGCGTCTCGGAGAAAAGGATTTTACGGTGAGTAACACAAAAATCCGTATTTCTCCTTCGTCTCATTGGGGGACACAGGACTGTGGGACGTCCCAAAGCAGTCCCTTGGGTGGGAAATCGACTCCACAGTGTAATTTATAACAGGCATTGCCTATAGGTGCGCAACCGCGCCCTGAAGAATCCTTCTACCCAGGCTAGCATCCGCTGACGCCTGAGTATGGACATTATAATGCTTTGAAAAAGTATGCAAACTGGACCAGGTTGCCGCCTTACAAACCTGTTCCGCCGAAGCCTGATGCCGAAGAGCCCAGGAAGCACCCACTGCTCTGGTGGAGTGAGCCCTGATTCCTGCGGGAACCACCGCGCCTCTGATGCGGTAGGCCTCTTGAATGGTTACCCGTATCCATCTAGCTAAAGTTGACCTAGACGCAGCGAGTCCCTTCCTGCGACCCTCAGGGAGGATAAACAGCGTGTCCGTCTGCCTAAAGGATGCCGTTCGAGATACATATCTCCTGAGTGCTCTCACCAGATCCAGCGTATGGAGAGCCTTCTCCACTCGGTGCGTCGGAGCTGGGCAAAATGAGGGCAAAACAATGTCCTCATTGATGTGAAATGAGGACACGACCTTAGGCAAAAAAGGAGGTGCTGGCCTAAGCACTACCTTATCACGGTGGAAAAGTAAGTACGGAGCTCGGCAGGATAGTGCTGCCAGCTCCGAAACCCGCCTTATGGATGTTATGGCCACTAAAAATACCACCTTCCAGGAAAGGTATGTCAGGGAAACCTCCTGAAGAGGCTCAAAAGGAGATTCTTGCAGAACTCCCAGAACCAGATTGAGATCCCAAACATCTAAGGGAGCCTTGTAGGGGGGCACTATATGGACAACCCCCTGAATAAAGGTCTTGACCTGTAAATTAGATGCGATCCTTCGCTGAAAAAGAACCGACAAGGCCGAAATTTGACGCCTAAGAGTACTTGGAGCTAAACCTGAATCTAAGCCTGCTTGGAGAAAAGACAGAATGTTGGGGATTGAAAAATGAAGTGGGGAATAACCATGTTCCCTGCACCATGCAAAAAAGACCTTCCAAGTACCATGGTAGATACGAGCCGAGGTGGGTTTTCTGGCGCTAGCCATTGTGGCGGCGACCTTTTTGGAGAATCCAGCCCTAGTCAGAATCCAAGATTCAACGGCCAGGCCGTCAAACACAGGACCGCTAAGTTCTGGTGGTAAACTGGGCCCTGGGAGAGAAGATCCACGCGTTCTGGCAGACGCCAGGGTGCGTCGCTGAGCAGTTTTACCAGCTCTGCGTACCATGAGCGACGCGGCCAATCCGGAGCGATCAATATCGCTGGTACCCCCTCTAACCTGATCTTCCTGATCACCCTTGGGAGTAGAGCCATTGGTGGAAACAAGTACAGAAGATGAAACTGATTCCATGGTAGAACCAGGGCATCCACTGCAATTGCCTGCGGATCTCGGTACCGGGAGACAAAGTTGGGCACCTTGGCATTTATCCTGGAGGCCATCAGGTCCACATCTGGGGTTCCCCAACGTAGGCATATCTGCTGGAATACCTCGGGATGTAGCGACCATTCCCCTGACGCTATCCCCTGACGGCTGAGAAAATCCGCTGCCCAGTTCTCCTCGCCTGGAATGTGGACCGCTGATATCACAGAGTGATTTCTTTCTGCCCAGGATAGAATGTGTCCTACCTCGCGCATGGCTGCCCTGCTGCGGGTACCCCCCTGATGATTTATGTATGCCACCGCTGTGGCATTGTCCGACTGTATTCGGACAGGGCGGCCCGCCAAATGATGGTGAAAACGCCTCAGAGCCAGCCGAACAGCTCGGATCTCCAAAATATTGATTGGGAGGTTCGCTTCCTGCCGACACCAAGTCCCCTGAGCTGTATAGTGACGAAACACTGCTCCCCATCCGAGAAGGCTGGCGTCCGTTGTGACTATCAGCCAATGGACTGGAGGAAAATATCGCCCCTGGCGAAGAGTGATGTCCCTTGTCCACCACGAAAGCGTCTGTCTGACCTGCCGGGACAGACGGCACTGAAAATTGAGCGAGTAAGGGCTCCCGTTCCAAACTGCCAAGAGAGCATGCTGAAGGGAGCGGAGATGGAACTGGGCAAATGGAATGGCTTCTATCGCTGCCACCATCCTTCCTAGGACCCTCATACAAAACCGGATGGTGTGAGGTATTGGCTGGCGAAGGATCCGTACCTCCTGACGGAGAACTAGAGCCTTCTCTTGAGGAAGAGTTATCAACCCTTGAGCAGTGTTGAAAATCATTCCTAAAAAGATGATCCTTTGAGATGGCACGGGAGACGATTTCTTTAGATTCACCAGCCACCCCAGGCGAGCAAGGGTGTCTAGCGTAATGCTGACACTCTTCTCGCAAGCCTGATAGGACGGACCCTTGATGAGGAGATCGTCCAAATATGGCAAAATGACTATCCCCCGGGAGTGCAGAATGGACACAACGGCAGCCATAACCTTTGTGAACACCCTGGGGGCTGTGGCTAGTCCGAACGGCAAAGCTGTGAACTGGAAGTGAAGGCTGCCGATGGCAAACCGAAGAAACCTCTGATGAGGAGGAAATATGGGGATGTGAAGATAGGCATCCTGAATGTCTATTGATGCTAGAAATTCCTCCTTTTCCATGGCTGCAATAACCGATCGTAGAGACTCCATTCGAAACCGTCGAATTCTGACAAATTGATTCAGTCGTTTTAGATCCAAAATGGGTCTGACAGAGCCGTCCTTCTTGGGTACTATGAACAGATTGGAGTAAAACCCCTGACCCCTTTCGACCTCTGGAACAGGAACAATGACCCCGCTGCGCCGAAGCGATTCGACCGCCTTGAATAAGGCGTGAACACGGGATTCTTTTTTGGGAAGGCGTGAAAGAAAAAATCGATTTGACGGACGATTGATGAATTCTATTTTGTACCCCGAGGAAACTAACTCCCTGACCCACTTGTCGTGAGTAATTGATAGCCAAGCGGGGCGAAACCAGAGTAAGCGGCCGCCTACTCTGGATAAATTGACCGGATTCTGCCTCCAGTCATTTATCCGAAAATCTTTGGGATTTAGACCCTCTAGATCTTGGCTGTTGAGATCGCATTCTTCCCAAAGGGTTGGTCTTGTAGGAGACTTGGCGATCTCTGGCCTGACTAGGTCGACCTGAGCCGCTGGAGGTGGCTGGCGCGGTCCAACCTGGGTTACGAAAGGCCCTAAAGCGAGGCTGAAGCTGTCGGCGAAAAGGCTGTCTAATCCTCTGCTGAGGAAGGAAACTGCTCTTTCCTCCTGTCGCATCAGATATTAGCTGATCCAACTTCTCGCCAAATAATCGGCCGCTCTGATAGGGTAAGGACGTAAGTGATTTCTTTGAGGTTGAATCCGCTCGCCAAGTCCTCAACCACAAAGCTCTCCTGATAGCAATCGCATTAGCTGCAGCTAATGCCGCGCAATTTGCCGCATCCATAGAAGCGTTAATTAAAAAATCACCTGCAAGAGCTATCTGATTGGAGATTTCCGTTACCTCAGAAGGCACCTCTATACCGTGAAGGGCTCTATTTAGAGACTCCGACCAAGATATCATGGCCTTAGCAACCCAAGTCGCTGCAAAAGAAGGAGAGAGTGCAGAGCCTGATGCCTCAAACACTGAGCGGGCCAAACTTTCAACCAGACGATCCGTTGGATCCTTGATCGAGGAACCATTGGGAAGGGAGAGAAGCGTTTTAGACGCTAAACGCGATACAGGAGGATCGACTGTAGGAGATTCTGCCCACACCTTTAGAAGTTCGGGAGCCAAAGGATATCTGGTATTAAGGGCTTTTTGTCCTGCAAAGCGCTTGTCCGGTTTTTCTCGGTGGCGCTGCACCAGCTCCTCAAACTCAGGATGAGCACCAAAAACCTTATGAGTTTGTCTGGCTCGTTTGAAAGACACCTTATGACCAGAGGCCAAGGTGGATTCATCCTCTATCCCCAGAGATTGATTGACAGCTTCAATCAGACTGTCAATTGTCTCCTGACAATACGGTGCCTCTAGATTGAGAGACCCTTCAGAATCAGAATCTGAATACTGATCACTTGCCTCCAAAGGAGAGGGAGAGCGAGAAACTGAGCTAAAAGATGCCGAGGCCCCGGACGGCATAGGCGACGCAGTATGGGTTCGCTTCCCATGCGTCTGCCTGGTAAGAGCGCGGCCCCTGCAGGCCGGAGGTTCCTGAGGCGTAATGAAGCCGGGTGAACCACTGTCCCTGCTCCTATCGGGAGCTTGAAGGGACTCAATTGCTCTGGTTAATGACGCCACAGATTGAGAAAGAGACAAGGCCCATTCCGGAGGACCTGACGCACTAGGCTCGGTTATAGGTAAGGACTCCTGAGCCCGTTCGGAGTCACAGGCTTCGCAGACCCGATTAGTCTGGGCGTGCGGAAAAGGGGATCTACAGGCAATGCATGCAGTATAAAACACCGTGTGGGTCTTAGCCCTTCTGGACATACTGGATCTGTCACAGATTTCTCCTGTCAGAATAATTTGGATGTGGCGGTGCGGGTAGTAGCGGTGCGGAGCGCAGCAAAAAAAAAAAAAAAAACGGAGCAACCAGGCTGGAGGTAGTAGCACTTACCCCAGTCCTGTTCCCCGAACGTCCTTGAACGATTTTCCACCTCACTTGCTGGACCGTGTGGCGTAAAAAGGAAGATGGAAGCTCCAGACTTCCAAAAAACGCGCTCCCCTTTCAGGGAGGCGTTCCTAAATAGCCGAGCCCTAGGGGGAGGGGTCGCGGGGCGCGGCCTAGCGCCAGCAGAAGCCGGGGACCTAATTTCCAGCCGCGGCCTAGTCTCCGGCCGAAGCCGGGGGCTAAATTTCAGGCCGCGGCCTAGCGCTGGCCGAAGCCGCGGCCTAAATTTTCGGCGGCGCCCACTCGGGATCAGGGGGGCGGGCCCGCCGGAAGTGCCGCTGCTGGGGGAGGAGCCCGAGAACGCGCCCATCTCTGGAACGCCGAATTACCCCCACACTGCCTGACCCTCGGCAAAAAACCGGGGGCCAGATCCCAGCCCGCGGCCCAGCGCCGGCACGAAGCCGGGATGTAAATTTTTGGAGGCGGCCGCCCCTGTGTCGGAGAGCAGGCTGCCGGATACAGGGGGAGGGGTATGGGGAACTCAGCCATGGACTTGCCCGCTTTTGCTTTGAAGCTGCTCCACACCAGACCGCTCTGCCTTTTGCTCCTCTTCCGACCGAAGATCCTGATTAAAAGGTGGGTTCCCGGCCTGATCCACTGGAGCATATGTAGTCCAAAAAAAAAAAAAAAGATCCCAGCGTCTCTCAGCCGCAGTGGTTAGAGAGGGGCTTCCCAGAAAAAAAGGGGGTGAGGATGGTGCAGGCACCCTAACTCCATCACCCCTTCAGGGGGTGAGGAGAGGGACCATCCGCCTCCTTGCAGCACCGCGGTCTTGCCTTGGTGGTGCAGTGGGGGCCGCACTGACTATTTACTGCCTCTGTACAGCCTAGGGTTTCGATACCTTAGGGTGGTCAGGGCTGAGTCCGGCATTAGTGTCCCACGTCGCGGAGAGGATACGTGGAGGCTTTACTCCACGTGCTCGCCCGTTGATGTTTTGGGGAGATCGGACCCTTTCAATAAAGGGTCCGATCGCCCTGTCATTCAATACTATGGTCTGGAAAACAGTTGTCAAAAATAAGATGAACGGATAGCCGCAGGTAGGGTCGGGAGGAGACAACCTTAACTAGTGCAGCCAACAGCGACACTAGCATCAGAACGTTGTCCCGCCATGCTGAGGAGAATAGGCAGGCGGCAGAAGAGCTGCCCAATCAGAACCTTCAAGACGTCCGCTTTACTAAGAACTACTTAGAAAGTAGCTGGAACCTAGCGCGTAGCCAAGTAGCGAGGTCAAAGTGGCAAGCTGACACTTCCGAGGAACTTGTAGAAAACCCAATGAAAGAGCCAACTCTCGAAATAGGAGGCGAATGCTTAGGGCTGCCAAACTCACCGGAGAAGCCCAAATGATGACGGTCCAACGCAAGAAGAAGTTTCCAAGTGTGGAAACCAAGTCCGCTTCATGGGCAGCTCGAAAGGTAGCAAGACCTCGGCTGGAAAAAAACCCTCCTAACCCGGGTCAATATTTCGGTCACTCAAACAGCCACGCCGTCAAAAACGCAGAGAACTTCAAGTCCGGATGACAAACGGGCCCCTGAGTTAAAAGGTCCGGTCGAAGAGGAAGTGGAAATGGAGGTGCCGCCAACAGCGACATTAGCGTTGAAAACCACGTCCTCCTTGGCCAATCTGGTGCTATTAACATAGCCGGATTCTCTCCAGTCTGATCCGACGCAGTACCAGAGGAAGCAAAGATATCGGTGGAAACCCATAAATCAGCTCGAATTGGTCCCACGGAGCCACCAGAGCATCCACCTCCACAGCCTTCCGGTCCTTGAACCTGGACATGAACATCGGTAGTTTGGCATTGGACCTGGATGCCATCAAATTCACTTGGGGAGTTCCCCAACGGGAGCACAGCATTGCAAAAATCTCCGGATGAAGACTCCATTCTCCGGGATCCATCTTCTCGCGACTGAGAAAGTCCGCCGTGACATTCTGAACCCCTGGAATGTGGATTGCAGAAATGGCTGGAACCCTGGCCTCGCCCAGATCAGGATCCGAGACACTTCCACCATGAGCCTGGGACTCCTTGTCCCGCCTTGGTGATTGATATACGCAACCGCTGTCGCGTTGTCTGTCTGCACTCGAACTGGCAGACCGCTCAAAGGGACCGTCCAGTGTTGGAGGCAAAGGAAAATCGCCCTCAATTCTAGGATATTGATCGGTAGAACAGCCTCTTCCGATGACCATACTCCCTGAATCCAGGAATCGTTCCAAACACCCCCCAGCCCGTCAGGCTGGCATCGGTGGTTATGACCGACCATTTCGGAGGGAGGAAAGATTTCCCCAGGGATAAAGCTCCTGGACGTAACCACCATCCTAGAGACTCTCGCACCCTGCGAGAGATGGTGACACTGCAATCCAGCGATTGCGACTGATTCCAATGACCCAGGATGAACCTTTGGAGAGCTCTGGAATGAAACTGGGCAAACGGAATTGCCTCCATGGAGGCCACCATTAAACCCAGAAGACGCATACACTTCCGAAGGGACATTGTTGTCGAAGACTTCATGATCTGTACATGTCGAAGAAGACATGACTGTTTGTCTGAAGGTAGGTAGACTACTGCCCGTACCGTGTCGAAATGCATTCCCAAAAAGAGGATTGCTTGCGACGGTTCCAGAAACGACTTCTCCCAATTGACCAGCCAACCGAAGTCCTTCAGTAACTGAAGAGACAGATTGCGAGCTGTCACTGCTTCCTCCTCCGAGGATGCCACGATCAAAAGATCGTCCAGGTAAGGAAGAATCGTAATTCCTTGTCTTCGAAGAATTGCCATGAGAGGCGCCAGAATCTTTGTAAATACTCTGGGTGCCGAGGCTAAGCCGAATGGCAGAGCCAGAACTGGTAATGGTCCCGACCTATGGCAAAACGAAGAAAACGTTGATGAGTCCTTCCGACGGGAACATGTAAATAAGCGTCGCGGATGTCGATTGATACCAAAAAATCGTTCTGCGACAGGGCTGCCACAACGGAGCGAAGTGACTCCATGCGGAATTTCCGGGTGTGGACATGCCGATTCAATCTTTTGAGATCCAGAATCGGACGAAATTTGTCCTCCTTTTTGGGAACCACAAACAGATTGGAATAAAATCCTTTTCCCCGGTCTTCTGGCGGAACTGGTATTACCACACCCTTCTGAAGAAGAAATTCGACCTCTCGCTGCACAGCGACCAAAAGCTCAGGTTCTGACGGAATGCGAGACTGGCAAAAGGTGTCTGGGGGTCGAGAAGAGAACTCTATGAAATAACCTGCTGACACGACCCGCGTTACCCATGAATCTGGAACGCGAGAAATCCAAGTCTCCTTGAATTGAAACAGGCGACCCCCCACTCGAGAATCCTCGAGTGGACTCCTGGCGTCAGTCCGTCTTGGTGGGCTTCTTGTCAGTTTCCCGCTTGTCTTGACGGAAATTCTGCTTCCAGGGGTGCGAGATTTCTGGGAGGACTTTTTTGCCGAGAAAGAGGAACGACCCGATCCCCAAGAGGACTGAGCGAATCGACCTCGGCCCCGAAAGGACCGCCGACCACTATATGTCCTGCCAGACACAGAAGCCATAGCTCTGCGTTGTGGTAACGTTGCTTCTTTTGCCTTTGCCTTGGTAATCAGCTCTGTGAGGTCAGACCCAAAAAGATGACCACCTTTATAAGCTAAGGCCAGCAAACCTTGTTTGGAGACCGCATCCCCGGCCCACTGTCTGAGCCACAGTGCTCTTCTGACTGTGATCGCCGAAGCCTGCGCCCTGGACAGAAGTGACACAGTATCCAGACCTGCATCATAGATATATCGGACTGCAGTGTCCAACCATTCGAAAATCTCCTCCATCTCAGATGACGGAGATCCATTTTTCCACGCCTTGTGTAAAAGGTCCAACCAGCTTATAGAAGCTTTAGAAGCACACATGGATCCTAGTACCGCTCTGAATCCATGACCCGCGGCCTCATAATTTGATTTCGCCGCCATTTCCGTTTTTCTGTCCAGCGGATCCTGCAAACTCGCCTTCCCTTTAACAGGAAGCAGTGAGGATTTACTAAGCTGGGATAAGGAAAAATCCACTTCAGGAGAGGGAGTCCAATTATCTCTCGACTCTGTGGAACACGGATAAAGTGCGTCAAAGAAACGTGTTCCGTGAAAACGTTTATCCGGACACAGACGTTCCTTTTCTACTGCACTGTTAAGATCATCTAGATCTGGCAAAGCTGATCGTGACGTACGATACTCCTGGTACATTCGTGCTGATTTACCAGGTAAACTAGTTACCACCTCCGGTAACTGCAAAACCTCTCTCATGTGGTATCTGGCAGTGGTATCTGGCAGTGTACGGAGCAGTGTGGGAGCCCCTCAGGGTACAGTGCTGTCACCCTTCCTCTTCTCATTTTATACAGCTGACTTTCAGTATAAATCTGATTTTTGTCACCTCCAAAAATTCTCAGATGACTCCGTGATTGTAGGGGCATTGTGGGGGGCCGGGGGGAGGAGGAATATAGAAGGGTGGTTTCTGACTTTGTGGATTGGTGTCAGACTAACTGTCTAGAACTAAATGTAAAGAAAACCAAGGAGATGGTGGTGAGTTATAGAAGGAAAAAGGAAGATTACATACCAATCACCATTGCTGGCCAGGAGGTTGACATTGTAGAGAGTTACAAATATTTGGGGGTTCACCTTGACAGTAAACTCGATTGGAGGTGTCATACAGAAAAGGTTTACAAGAAGGGAATGAGCAGACTGTACTTTCTGCGGAAGCTCAGGTCGTTCAATGTGTGCAGTAAAATGCTGGAGATGTTCTACCAGTCCGTTGTAGCAAGCGCCATCTTTTTTGCTATCATTTGCTGGGGCAGTAGTGTGCGAGTAGCTGACGCTAATAAACTCAACAAACTTATCAAGAAGGCAAGCGCAGCTGTTGGCCTCCATCTTGACTCTTTTGAGGAGGTATTGGAGGATAGAATTCAGAAGAAGTGTAGGGCAATAATGAACAATAACACACACCCACTATACGAGCTGTTCTTGAATCAGAAGAGCACATTCAGCAGCCGTCTAATCCTACTAAGGTGCAAGAAGGAGAAATTCAGGAAATCGTTTGTACCTACTGCTATGGGGATGTATAATAATTTCCTAAGGGTGGTAGAAAATAATGACTGATGGCTGGTGTACTAATGTCAATTAACATTATCTTATATATACCTGAACTACACACTTTTATTTATTATGTAATGTTGGTACACCTGTGCAAGATTTGTGTCCTATTTTATGTATTTTGTGTCCTATTTTATGTAATATTTTATGTACTGCTGTTTGTATTGCTGCTGTAATACTGTAATTTCCCCCCGGGATCAATAAAGTGTATCGTATCGTATCGTATGGCTTCAATAAATGCCTCTGTACGTCTCACAAGGGACGAAAGTCCCCGCCGTTCCTCCTTATCCGAATCGGACATTTCCCCTTCTGAACTTAAAGGAGAACCCTCTCCACAATCCAAATCAGAGACATCTGATTTGCTACGGGGGAAGGATGGTAACGGCCTGTGTCGCTTCCTGTCCTGAGAGGATCTAGCTGACACATATTGACCCAAAAGGTCAGACAAGCCATTAATAGAACTGGCGATAGCATCTAATTTTGCATCACTGAGACCTCCAACCGCAGCGCTAGACGCTGTGGAGGACTGCGTACCAGACTGCCGAAGCGGAACTGGAATATGGTCCGCGCCTTCTGAACCCTGTTCCGACATGCCTCACACTGTATATGGCAGGTCAAATGTCAGAAACCTGAAAAAAAACGCGTTTTTTTTTTTTTTTTTCTTTTTAAAGTGAATGCAAACCAGCACGCTGAAGGGTTAAGTCTTAAATATAGAGCTACCCCAGCTGTATGCCGAGTAAACCCTCAAGAGGGGTTAATGTCGCAGGCTGTAAGAAAAAACAAGGTCTCTATATGAGACCCAGCTGCAGAATAGCGCTATGTATCTGCGCTGTGGGGTGAGGAAAAAACGCACTCACCCAGCTGGTTTGGTGTCTGAGACGGGAGGAGCGGAGTCTGAGGAGCCCGGGAGCCTTTTTAATGGCCGCCGCGCTGAGGGAGCCGGAAGAGAAGCGCAATCGCGCGCTTCCTGCATGAAAGACCGTGAAGCCACGCCCCCCCCTCAAAAAAATGAGCGCCAAAACTCCTCACTCCTGCTCCCCCCCTGTCCTGCAGGCATCTGCCTGCGGACAACGGTTGTACAGAAACACCACATTCACATGTCATGGCGCTGCCACCGCAGCGCTTATAGTACATTAACACAACATGTAATAGCGCTGTCACAGCAGACGCTAAAGCACTCACACATTTTATATATATTGTGGAGTACTCACCAGCTGAGCGCCACAGGGACCCCTCAGGATTTGTGGCGCTTGTGCCCATGCTCCCCCCCCAGGGCGGGGAACGCAGTGACCCCAGTGTGCGGTTTGCGTCCCCGCCAGGGAAGCTAACCTCGTCCCCCAGGGTCGGCAAGATTCTGCAGGGACTATTTATGTAAAATACAGATCCGCCAAGGGAGAGGTGGGGTCCAGCAGCGCTGAGACCCCTGAGACCTTTCAGACTCATGTCCAAGTCTCTTGTCCGATAAAAATAATAAAATCTTCTGAGGAGCTGCTTCCAGCAGCGACCATCCTCTGAGACCTCAAATCTTAGACTGAAGGAGCTGAGTAGGAGGAGCCCGAGCTGGAGGAGCCAGCCAGTCAACACGCTTTTGATCTGAGGTGTCATCCTGATCTGGGGCTCCGCCTACCCATCAGTAATGAATTACTGTGGCTCTCTTCCTTCCATCTGCAGCTGAAAGAACCCTTTTAGAAATCCTTACTGGATGGCAGTTCTCACCCTATCAGCCAATCATTAGAAGAGTAGGATCTTCTAACCATCCAAGATTAGATAAAATAAGGCAGCATTTCTTTACAGAAATAGCACCACACCTGTCATCAGGTTGTGTGTGGTACTGCAGTTTTTAATGTAGTTGAGATGCAATCCATGCACACGTGTGGCGCCATTTCCAAAAGAAAACATCCGTGTTACGCTAAACCTCTAAACAGGCTGCATCTTACCCGGCTAAAGCGTACGTCTTTCCTGCAGAGTCGGGGTCTTTGATGATATTGACGATGGCCTTGGCGACGTCCACTACCTGAGTATAGAGGGGTGGAATTATACAGGAGCCATCTGCCGGCAACCTACAAGACCCCACGGTGATGACAGCATCCCGCCACTACTCACGTAAATCGGCTGCTTCACCGTCTTCTGCCCAAGAGATATTAGCGGCACGCCACCGAACTGACGCATGTCTACCGAGAGGGGACGAAAGAAAAATACAATAAACATAATGAGAACAAGTGGCGGCAGCACTCAGATCCTCTGTTGTTACGCCTGGCAGAGAAGCGGACCATCAGACCCCCTTTTATATTCTAGACTATCAAAACTATTAACCCCCCTCCTGTATCCAAGACCACCCTCAAGACCTCCCTACCTGCTGCACGAGAGAAGGTGACTCCCCCCATCTCCCTCTGAGACCCTCAGGGTAGACATACAGCAAGGAGCAATCCCCTAGACCAAAGAAGGGGTCACCAGCCTGGTGCCAGAGTGAACGAGCCACATACAGGCCCCACCGTGCCGTTCTGTCACCCCAAACCATTTGGACATAGAAGTTTGCATAGTTTCTGTGTCGGAGAGAAGCTGAGAGGAACATGGTGCTGGGCAAGTACTCTGCTGCATGGAGTAGCCATCTCTGGGTGCCTGATAGAGATAGACCCCTATAGATGTCATTTTAGCCCCTCCTTCCCCCGAGATGGTGAATCCTAAGAGATCTGCCCACCATAAACTTACTGGCGTAATAATTGAGGAAGTGGTCTTCCCGGCCGTACATCTCCGCAGGCTTCAGGATGATGGCGTCAGGATAGGCCTCTCTCACGGCTTCCTCCCCCACCGCCTAATGTCAAAGCAAAAGAAAGGCAATATTAATGGCGGGGCCACTAACTGATGCAAAGGAGGGCCATTGTGACTGAAGGTACCAGGACTCTCTGTACAATACAGGTTACCAGCTGGGCAGCAAGGAAAAGCTGTAAAGGGGATGTAATGCCACGTCAGAACTGCGGCTGCTTCACTTTCAAGATTGCTGCTGGGGGTCAGAGATCCCAGACCCCAATTTATCATCTGTCAATCAGGCAACTAAAGCTGTAGTCGTATGACCGTGGCACACACTGCCATTCACCCTCCCCGGGTCCGATGCAGCGTTACGTTGATAGCGCTGCAGCCAATCAATGAGCTCAGCCGTCAACTCAGGCAGAGCTGTTGAGTTCACCGATTGGCTGCAGCGCTGTCAATGTGACGTCAGCGCTAGTTCTTTAACATCGGAACAGTGTGGAGGTCCGACGTACGGCACTCCCCCACTGATCAACTCGGCAAAAAAAGCCGGACAGCATAGCTCAGTACGCCGTGTAGTGGCTGTCCTCAGGTATTGCAGTTTGGGTGATATATCCTTCTATAGGAGTTGACCTGCAGTGCCTGATAACGGCCTCTGCACGGAGTGTTGCTGTTTGGCTCCATTTACATCCAATCGCAGCCAGAGTGGATCACTGGGGGGCGCCAGGTGTCAGACTACCAACGATTTTAGATCATCACAGTCCTAGACAATTCCTTTAAGAACAAACTAATCCAGGAAGCCAAGTTCTCGTTTTTTTAAAGGGGTTCTGCTTTCTTCCCAGCATCACCTCTGCGTACATTCTGTGTGTTACTGCATTCACTTCAATGAGCTGAGCTGCAATACCTGACATAACCTGTGGACAGGGGTGGCACTGCTTTTGGAAGGCAGCAGCCATGTGTTTCTAATCCTGCACACCCCCTCTAGCGCTCCTGTGCATTTCTATCTTACATGGACGGCTTCCGATCACCTTGTTCCTCAGTAGCTTTGAGGGGCTTTTTATGTCGGCATTAAGATGGGACACGTGGATGAACTTCTCCACCCCGGCTTCTCGAGCCAACGATGCAATGTCCTTGGGGAAATTCACAAACACATCCTGGAAGCTAAAATTCCTAAATAGAAGGAAAAACATAGGAAATATGTCACCACCTAATCTGAGAGCAGCATGATGTAGGGATAGAGACCCCGATTCCAGCGATGTGGCACTTACTGGGCTGCTTGCTGCAGTTTTGATAAAATAAACAGGTTTATACGCAGGAGATTATAACTAGAGGACTAGTAAACCTTCTGCCAGGTAGTCCAGCCACGCCCCCATACACTGACTGGCACAGTGTACACATGAAGCGGCCAATCAGTGATGTGGGCGGGGTTACGCACAGCTCAGTATTCCGAGATTTGCTAGATCTTGAGCAGATAAAACTGGGATTCTATCAAAACTGCAGCAAGGAGACCAGTAAGTGACACATCGCTGGAATCAGGGTCTCTGCTCCTACATCATGCTGCTCTCAGATGGGGAAGCAAAATCCTGCCATCAGATTCACTTTAAAAAAATAATGTAGCTACTGCAAGAAAAGGCTTTGGTGTAGGATGGATACAACCGTAGGACCCCATCAGATATAAATGATTATTTTTCGATTTCATGAAACGCCCGGGGAGATCCTTTGGCGGGAGATCCCAGATAGAAGCCGCCTACTAAATTTGGCACAGGCAACCAATTCTAAGAGTTGGTGTAAGTTTGTTGATCTATTTTAATCCAAGGTCTCATTCACACATGTAAAAAAAAACAATGGACTAAAGGTACTGCCACACTGAGCTATCCCGCTAGCGATCTCGTTAGCGTTGCATACTAATGAGATCGCTAGCGGGATTGTTTCTATATCGCTAAATGCTTCCGCATTTAGCGATATAGTTAACAACGCTATCGCCGTTAGCGATCTTCTTAACGACTTTAGCGGTACAAAAGTACCGCTAAATCGCTAAGAAAAGGTGCCACACAGCGATAAGATACTTACCCAGCGGGAGCGCCGACGAGAAAATAGGGTCCGGAACGATTCCAGCGACGAGCGAGATCACAGCAGGAAGCTCGTCGCTGGCAGATGCCGCACTGAACAATATCGCTAACGGGATCGCTAAATAGTGACGTTTTTTAGCGATCCCGTTAGCGATATTGTTTAGTGTGGCATACCCTTAAGTTCCGTCAGTGATTTTCATCATTTTTTCTCGAATGTGAAAAAAAAAAAAACGTTTTTCCACCTTCTCCTATCTAACAGGCTTGGAAAATCGGCATCCGAGTGCAGTCTGATTATTTCCGCGGACGCAGAGACTTGCATTGGAAATTTCGATCTAACACTTGGATCAAAATGGGACAATATTCCGTGATTTTGCGCTGACCGTGAAGAATCACGGACGTGTGAATGACCCCGTTAACTATTGTAGATACAAGTACTATCCGAGCAAAAAAAAAAAAAAACTGATGTGTGCATGAGACCAACCCTCATCAAAATGCCGGATGCGGCAAAATAAGAGCAAGTGAGGTAAAAATATTCAACATACTCACATCACTATTCGGGCGCCCCGTATGTGACCCCATGGAATAATCTCTTACCTTGTCTCCCATTCCTTCCCCACAAGGTTGATCACCACGTCAGAGTGCTGCAGCGCCTGCCTGGTGGAGTCTCTGTCCCTTGGGTCCCATTCCTGGAAGAATCATTTGTGACGAACGGTCAATAACTTTTCTGATCCAAGTTAACTTATACATAAAAAAAAGGAATTTCACCCAAAAACTAAATTGGATCCTCTACGGCAAAAAGGGCACACGTTTCGAAAGTTAGTAAACTTCTTCCTCTGGAAAATCGCAACTAAGCACTATCCGGCAACATCCACCCATGAAGAGAACCCTCCATGAAAAGTGAATTTAGACTCTTACCATGAATGTTAGCTGCCCCAGATCCCCCATAGGTCGGAGATACATGATGTCGTACTGGTCACATCGGTACGGGATAACCACCTGAGAGCCAATACGTCCTGAAATAGAGAATAAAACAAAGTGCTAGAAGTGGTGGCAAAACAGTAGTAGCAGGAGCAGGAGGGCGGAAGAAGGACGGCAGGTTAAGGAGTCTAGCTACGGTTGATGTGATAGAAGGGGGATAATGGTGGCAGAATTGGGTTGGTAGTATAAAGATGGTAGAGTAGTATGGCAATAGAAGTAGTATACTATGGGCAGGGCAGTAAAAGGATAAAAGGAAGCTAGTAAGGTGGTGGTAGAAGCATAGTAGTAGTAGAGAGGTAGTAATAATGTGGTAGTGTGATAGTAGAAGGGAGGGTGGTAGTAGTAGTAGAGAGGTAGTAATAATGTGGTAGTGTGATAGTAGAAGGGAGGGTGGTAGTAGTAGTAGAAAGGTAGTAATAATGTGGTAGTGCGATTGTAAAAGGGTAGTAGTAGTATTAGAGAGGTAGTAATAATGTGGTAGTGGAATGGTAGTAGTAGTTAAGATAGTAATAATGTGGTAGTGATAGTAGAAGGTTAGTAGCAGTAGTAGAGAGATAGTAATAATGTGGTAGTGTGATAGAAGGGTAGTAGTAGAGAGTAAGTAATAATGCGGTAGTGTAGTAGCAGACAGGTAGTAGTGGTCGAGAGGTAGTAATAATTTGGTAGTTGATAGTAGACGGGTAGTAGCAGTAGTAGATAGATAGTGATAGTAGAGAGATAGTAATAATGTGGTAGTGTGATAGTATAAGGGTAGTAGTAGAGAGGTAGTAATGTGGTAGTGTGATAGTAAAAGGGTAGCAAAGGGAAGGTAGTGGAATGATTATAGGTGGTAGAAGTAGGAGGATGGTAGAGTGGTAGTAGGGAGGTAGAAATGTAGCATTGTGGTGCAATTATTAGGGTTGTAGATGTGTGGAAAGATGGTGGTAGTAGTAGAGTAGTAGTTATAAGGTTGTATTGTCACAGTAGGAGGGTAGAAGGATGGCACAGTGGTTGGATAGTACACACATAGTATGGTGGTGGCAATAGTAGGAAAGCAGTAGTAGTATGTCATAGCAGCATGGTGGCAGTAGAGGTAGAAGGGCTATTAAAAATAAAATAAATCAAATGATCACCAATAATAAGTGATCACTGAAGCTTCGCTTCCTCCATCCTTGGGTGGCAGTCTAGCAGGAGCAGGTCATGTGTGCGGCGGTGACACTCAGTCGGGGACATGGCATACCTGGTGCGCAGTGAGCATTATATAGTAAATAATGGACCCAGTCATCACCACATATCATCCTCTGCCTCCCATGCCCCCTCACAGCAGACCTTCTGAGTTTTAGCACGCCCAGATCTGCTCTTCCTGAGATTAATGTTACCAGAAGGGCTATTTCCCCTGTAACTATGGAAGCCTCAGTTACAGGGAAAATGTGTAAATCCCCCGTTGCACAAAATAACTAAAAGCTTTGGTAATTTAGGATGGAAGCACTCTGCTGATAAAGGGTTAACAGATCCTGTACCAGATTATTTATATCAAACAGAAAAACATATCACCCCTCCCCCGGGGGCCACAGAAGGGTAAGTCAAGACACACGGGGACAGGAGATGATCCCTCACTATGACTCGTTACCTAGCCTATTGACAACGTATCGTCCCAGGAACCCTGTAGCTCCAAACACTGTGGCCACCACTCCACTGACGGCAGAGCGCCCCGGCTTCCCACGGGGGATAACAGAGTGATGGACACCCCTGTGCTGCAGGACCATGGGAACAGAGGCGGCCAGCGATGAGATCTGCGGACCTAGGAGACACAAAACATGGAGAACAGACATCAGTGCAGGATATGTAATGTATGTACACAGTGACTGCACCAGCAGAATAATGAGTGCAGCTCTGGAGTATAATACAGGATGTAACTCAGGATCAGTAATGTAATGTATGTACACAGTGACTGCACCAGCAGAATAATGAGTGCAGCTCTGGAATATAATACAGGATGTAACTCAGGATCAGTAATGTATGTACACAGTGACTGCACCAGCAGAATAGTGAGCGCAGCTCTGGAGTATAATACAGGATGTAACTCAGGATCAGTAATGTAATGTATGTACACAGTGACTGCTCCAGCAGAATAGTGAGTGCAGCTCTGGAGTATAATACTGGATATAACTCAGGAGCAGTAATGTAATGTACAGTCATGGCCAAAAGTTTTGAGAATGACACAAATATTATATTTTCACATGATCTGCTGCCCTCTGGTTTTTATGTGTGTTTGACAGATGTTTTTAGCACAGACAGAAATATAATAATTGCAAACATATGAGTAACAAAAGCTTATATTGACAGTTAGAATGAGTTAATGCAGCAAGTCAATATTTGCAGTGTTGACCCTTCTTCTTCAGGACCTCTGCAGTTCTCCCTGGCATGCTCTCAATCAACTTCTGGACCAAATCCTGACTGATAGCAGTCCATTCTTGCACAACCAATGCTTTCATTTTGTCAGAATTTTTAGGTTTTTGTTTGTCCACCCGTCTCTTGATGATTGACCACAAGTTCTCAATGGGATTAAGATCTGGGGAGTTTCCAGGCCATGGACCCAAAATCTCTATGTTTTGTTCCCTGAGCCATTTAGTTATCACCTTTGCTTTATGGCAAGGTGCTCCATCATGCTGGAAAAGGCATTGTTGATCGCCAAACTGCTCTTGGAGGGTTGGGAGAAGTTGCTCTTGGAGGACATTCTGGTACCATTCTTTATTCATGGCTGTGTTTTTAGGCAAGACTGTGACAGAGCTGATTCCCTTGGCTGAGAAGCAACCCCACAAATTAATGGTTTCAGGATGCTTAACAGATGGCATGAGACAAGACTGGTGGTAGCGCTCACCTTGTCTTCTCCGAATGAGGCGTTTTCCTGATGTCCCATACAATCGAAAAGGGGATTCATCAGAGAAAATAACTTTACCCCAGTCCTCAGCAGTCCACTGCCTGTACCTTTTGCAGAATATCAGTCTGTCCATGATGTTTTTTCTGGAGAGAAGTGGCTTCTTTGCTGCCCTCCTTGAGACCAGGCCTTGCTCCAAGAGTCTCCACCTCACAGTGCGTGCAGATGCACTCACACCTGCCTGCTGCCATTCCTGAGCAAGCTCTGCACTGCTGGTAGCTCGATCCCGCAGCTGAAACACTTTTAAGAAACGGTCCTGGCGCTTGCTGGTCTTTCTTGGGCGTCCTGAAGCCTTTTTGGCAACAATGGAACCTCTCTCCTTGAAGTTCTTGATAATGCGATAGATTGTTGACTGAGGTGCAATCTTTCTAGCTGCGATACTCTTCCCTGTTAGGCCATTTTTGTGCATTGCAATGATGACTGCACGTGTTTCTTTAGAGATAACCATGGTTAACAGAAGAGAAACAATGATGCCAAGCACCAGCCTCCTTTTAAAGTGTCCAGTGGTGTCATTCTTACTTAATCATGACAGATTGATCTCCAGCCATGTCCTCATCAACACCCACACCTGTGTTAATGGAGCAATCACTGCAAAGAGGTTAGCTGGTCCTTTTAAGGCAGGGCTGCAATGATGTTGAAATGTGTTTTGGGGGATAAAGTTCATTTTCTAGCCAAATATTGACTTTGCAAGTAATTGCTGTTAAGCTGATCACTCTTTATAACATTCTGGAGTATATGCAAATTGGCATTAGAAAAAGTGAAGCAGTAGACTTTGTAAAAATTAATATTTGTGTCATTCTCAAAACTTTTGGCCATGACTGTATGTACACAGTGACTGCACCAGCAGAATAGTGAGTGCAGCTCTGGAGTATAATACAGGATGTAACTCAGGATCAGTAATGTAATGTATGTACACAGTGACTGCACCATCAGAATAGTGAGTGCAGCTCTGGAGTATAATACAGGATGTAACTCAGGATCAGTAATGTAATGTATGTACACAGTGACTGCACCATCAGAATAGTGAGTGCAGCTCTGGAGTATAATACAGGATGTAACTCAGGATCAGTAATGTAATGTATGTACACAGTGACTGCTCCAGCAGAATAGTGAGTGCAGCTCTGGAGTATAATACAGGATATAACTCTGGATCAGTAATGTAATGTATGTACACAGTGACTGCACCAGCAGAATAGTGAGTGCAGCTCTGGAGTATAATACAGGATGTAACTCAGGATCAGTAATGTAATGTATGTACACAGTGACTGCACCAGCAGAATAGTGAGTGCAGCTCTGGAGTATAATACAGGATGTAACTCAGGATCAGTAATGTAATGTATGTACACAGTGACTGCACCAGCAGAATAATGATTGCAGCTCTGGAGTATAATACAGGATGTAACTCAGGATCAGTAATGTAATGTATGTACACAGTGACTGCACCAGCAGAATAGTGAGTGCAGCTCTGGAGTATAATACAGGATGTAACTCAGGATCAGTAATGTAATGTATGTACACAGTGACTGCACCAGCAGAATAGTGAGTGCAGCTCTGGAGTATAATACAGGATGTAACTCAGGATCAGTAATGTAATGTATGTACACAGTGAGAGCACAAGCAGAATAGTGAGTGCAGCTCTGGAGTATAATACAGGATGTAAATCAGGATCAGTAATGTAATGTATGTACACAGTGACTGCACCAGCAGAATAGTGAGTGCAGCTCTGGAGTATAATACAGGATGTAACTCAGGATCAGTAATGTAATGTATGTACACAGTGACTGCACCAGCAGAATAGTGAGTGCAGCTCTGGAGTATAATACAGGATGTAACTCAGGATCAGTAATGTAATGTATGTACACAGTGACTGCACCAGCAGAATAGTGAGTGCAGCTCTGTAGTATAATACAGGATGTAACTCAGGATCAGTAATGTAATGTATGTACACAGTGACTGCACCAGCAGAATAGTGAGTGCAGCTCTGGAGTATAATACAGGATGTAACTCAGGATCAGTAATGTAATGTATGTACACAGTGACTGCACCAGCAGAATAGTGAGTACAGCTCTGGAGTATAATACAGGATGTAACTCAGGATCAGTAATGTAATGTATGTACACAGTGACTGCACCAGCAGAATAATGAGTGCAGCTCTGGGTATAATACAGGATGTAACTCAGGATCAGTAATGTAATGTATGTACACAGTGACTGCACCAGCAGAATAGTGAGTGCAGCTCTGGAGTATAATACAGGATGTAACTCAGGATCAGTAATGTAATATATGTACACAGTGACTGCACCAGCAGAATAGTGAGTGCAGCTCTGGAGTATAATACAGGATGTAACTCAGGATCAGTAATGTAATGTATGTACACAGTGACTGCACCAGCAGAATAGTGAGTGCAGCTCTGTAGTATAATACAGGATGTAACTCAGGATCAGTAATGTAATGTATGTACACAGTGACTGCACCAGCAGAATAGTGAGTGCAGCTCTGGAGTATAATACAGGATGTAACTCAGGATCAGTAATGTAATGTATGTAACAGTGACTGCACCAGCAGAATAGTGAGTGCAGCTCTGGAGTATAATACAGGATGTAACTCAGGATCAGTAATGTAATGTATGTACACAGTGACTGCACCAGCAGAATAGTGAGTGCAGCTCTGGAGTATAATACAGGATGTAACTCAGGATCAGTAATGTAATGTATGTACACAGTGACTTCACCAGCAGAATAGTGAGTGCAGCTCTGGGTATAATACAGGATGTAACTCAGGATCAGTAATGTAATGTATGTACACAGTGACTGCACCAGCAGAATAGTGAGTGCAGCTCTGGGGTATAATACAGGATGTAACTCAGGATCAGTAATGTAATGTATGTACACAGTGACTGCACCAGCAGAATAGTGAGTGCAGCTCTGGAGTATAATACAGGATTTAACTTTTTTTTTCTCTCCCCCACCCTAAACCCTAATTTGTATTTTTCCGTCCTCATGGCTGTATGACAGCTTCCTTTTTTGCAGAATGAGTTGTAGTTTTTAACTCCACCATTCACGTCATCATATAATGTACAGGAAAACATGAAAGTGTAGTGAAATGGTGACCAGCATTGTTTTGGCTTTGTTTTTACACATTTATTGTATAAATGACTGGTAACATGATCCTCCACATTAGTGCGATTACAGTAAAAGCAACCTTGCATAAACTGTTTTGTATTATTGCTCTAGTTAAAAAAAAAACTTTGTAAAAAATAAAATTTGCTTTTGTCGCCATTTTCCTCTTTTCTTTTTCCGTCGGTGAAGTTGTTTGGATGGCTGGTTCCTTTTGCTAGCGAGCTGATGTTTTTACTCACACCATTTTGGGGTTATGGCGGTTTGTTACTGATTTTTTTTTTTTTTTTACACCATGCTGCTGCAAACAAATAAAAATGGCAATTCTGACGTTTCAATTTAATTTCTCTTTACAACATTTATCAGATTAATTAATTTTAGATTTAGGTAGATGCTGCTTTCACACATGTGGTAATGCTGCATATGTTAAAGAAAAAAATATTAGTTTTTTTCTTCTTTATTTTTCAACTGGGGAAAAGAATATTTTTTTCCACTTTATATTTTAAACCTGTGGTTTATTGGTTGTACGATATACAGCAATACCAAGTATTACTGTATACAGTGTGAAACACGGTCTCCTATGAAGCCCAACCTGTAGCTGAGAGGAGGAGGAGCAGGGAGAAAGCCATGGAAGTCTTCAGCGGACCCCAGGCTGCCATCACAACCCATCGCATCATCGATGTGGACATACAGTCAAGTCCATATGCTCCAAAGGGTTAAAGATACCAAACATTTTTTTTCCCCTTGACACCAGAGATTAGTTCATTTTTTTTCCCATAAAAGTTATAAATTAGTCTCAGAAAGTGACTTTTTTTTTTTTTCAAAACATTTTTTAATTTTATTTTAAGCTGTCAAAATAAAACCAAAAATAAAGTTAAAAAAAAAACAATAAAATAATAATAAATAAAAATAAAATATTAACGATAAATGAAATAAAAATAAAATAATAAAATCAAAAATAAAACTAAAATAAAGAAAAACAAAAAAATAAATAAAAAAATTACTGAAAAAAATAAAACAATACACACAAAATAATGATAACAGTGAAAAATTATAAAAATATAACAAAAATGTAAAAAAAAAAATATATATATATATATATATATTATATATATATATATATAAATAAAAAAAAAAAAAAAAACACTAGACAAGTTTGGTATCGCCGTATTCAGACTGAAGCGGAGAATCGTGTTTCCGGGTCAATTTTATGCCACAATGAACCCCCGTTAAAACGAACCCCCCAAAAACAACGGCCGAGTGCCTCTTATCTTTTTTTTTTACCATTTCCTTTCATTTTTCGGTACACTACAAGAATAAAACGAGCCGTGTGCAAAGGGTTAAATAATGGCTCCAAGCTGTGTCACTTGAAACGCCACCATGGATATCACAGCTGTCTGCGGTGGAACTATAAGTCCCAGCATGGGGGGGGGGCATCAGGCCCAGTGTGGAGGCAGCAGGTCACGTGACATGAGAGAGGCTCCTGCTTCACTTTTATCGAGTCACAGACCTGATATCTCAATTCCCCTTTAAATTGGGAGAAATGCTGGGACCTGTAGTTCTACACCTAACAGCGAGCGACAGATGTAACCCAGGACGCATACAATGGCCGCCATGGCCTCCGTCTCCTCACTCTCCACCCCTAAGGTTCCGTTCTTCAGCATGACTTACGTGACATTGCCCGGGCACCGGCCGCCCTGCAGAGGATAATCACCGCCATCTTGACCGAGGTCCCACAAGTCTGCGCGAACGAACTACGGAAGCCGCGACGAACGCGTTTGTGTTTTGACACGGCACAACATCTCCATCTAGCGGTCACAACGTGCAACGTCACCGCTCCCAGTGATGAGACTTTTTCTTTTTCCTGATTTCTTAACCCCTTAATATCAGATAAATTGCTTCTTCTAGAACTTTTATGGGGTAAGGTGACATTTTTAACAACTTAAACCAATTTTCTTTTTTTCTTTTTGCACATTATTTCCCTAGAGCCATAACCTTTTAGTTTTCGGCCCGCATCTTCGTAGGACTTTTTATTTTTTTTTTTATTTGTCATTCTTGAATGACGTCAATCATTTGACCATATAATGTCCCAGAGAAAGGGCAAAAAAAAAAAAATCCAAAGGCGGTAAAATGATGGTGAAAAAAAACAATTCCCCGCAATTTCGCCATCGGTTTTTGGGGTCTCATTGTCACTTGTTTTTCCGTTTTCCGCAACTTTTAACTTTTTGTCATTTTTACTGTGACGGCCGGACGGGCCGTTCTGATTCTCCGGGTCGTTACGAGTTCGCAGATACCTGACATGTCCATGTTCTTTTTTAAGAGGTAAAAAAAATATTGGACATTTGTAAAAAATATATTGCTAAGTTTGCGTTGTGTCGTGAAAGAGTTAAAAGGGATAAATGGGACGGGGTCGGCGGTGCTCGTAAACGCAATTTTGTAATTTGCTGCTTGTTAAAATTTTCAGCCGTTTTTGAGATATTAGCGATTTTCTTTCATTTATATTCCGTTGCCTTGGAGACCGACCACCGCTGCTAGGCGGCAGAACGCGCGTAATGCTCTCGCTCTTTTCCATAGAGCTTGGAAGAACTTGTTTTGAAGCTGATCAACAGCCGCGATCCATGCGGGGCTATTAACCTGTTAAACGCCGCTGTCAATCTCCGACAGCGACACTCCAGCCATCGGAGCGGAGTCTGATTGCACCGACTGTATTCTTCTCTTCTCCGGGAGCCACAACTTTTTGATTTTTTTGTTTTCAGTCTTCATTACCATATAACATCCGGCACCAGCCGTGCGGCTCCTGATCCTGCGTCTTACACCCACGCCCAGCATGGGCTTCTCCCCAAGTACGTCCCCCTCTGGTGAGGGCTGAGCAGGCATGATATTACCTGGAAAACTAGTAGGATGGCTGAATTGGCTGCAGAACAATCGCAATGATTCCGTGCTTGTAGTGATCCGATATTCCACAGCTGAGAAATCCACATGCAAACAAGTCTGGGATTATATTCCCCTGTCACACCCCGTATGCAGTACTGACACAATCTGCATGTGGCCTTCATATCCCAGCTCTAACATGTGAGATTACTACAAGACCGGTATCAGTCATTGTACAGGAGGAGGAGGAGGAGGTGAGCTGTGACATCACCTATTGTGAATGGTGGATCCTGTATTATCTACTGTATATAGAGGTGTTATCAGTCATTGTACAGGAGGAGGTGAGCTGTGACATCACTATTGTGAATGGTGGATCCTGTGTTATCTACTGTATATAGAGGTGTTATCAGTCATTGTACAGGAGGAGGTGAGCTGTGACATCACCTATTGTGAATGGTGGATCCTGTGTTATCTACTGTACATAGAGGTGTTATTAGTCATTGTACAGGAGGAGGAGGTGAGCTGTGACATTACCTATTGTGAATGGTGGATCCTGTGTTATCTACTGTATATAGAGGTGTTATCAGTCATTGTACAGGAGGAGGAGGAGGTGAGCTATGATATCACCTATTGTGAATGGTGGATCCTGTATTATCTACGGTATATAGAGGAGTTATCAGTCATTGTACAGGAGGAGGAGGTGAGCTGTGACATCATATATTGTGAATGGTGGATCCTGTGTTATCTACTGTATATAGAGGTGTTATCAGTCATTGTACAGGAGGAGGAGGTGAGCTGTGATATCATCTATTGTGAATGGTGGATCCTGTGTTATCTACTGTATATAGAAGTGTTATCAGTCATTGTACAGGAGGAGGAGGTGAGCTGTGATATCACCTATTGTGAATGGTGGATCCTGTGTTATCTACTGTATATAGAAGTGTTATCAGTCATTGTACAGGAGGAGGAGGTGAGCTATGACATCCCCTATTGTGAATGGTGGATCCTGTGTTATCTACTGTATATAGAGGTGTTATCAGTCATTGTACAGGAGGAGGAGGTGAGCTGTGATATCACCTATTGTGAGTGGTGGATCCTGTGTTATCTACTGTATATAGAGGTGTTATCAGTCATTGTACAGGAGGAGGAGGTGAGCTGTGACATCATCTATTGTGAATGGTGGATCCTGTGTTATCTACGGTATATAGAGGTGTTATCAGTCATTGTACAGGAGGAGGAGGTGAGCTGTGACATCACCTATTGTGAATGGTGGATCCTGTGTTATCTACTGTATATAGAGGTGTGATTATTTGTACAGGAGGAGGAGGAGGACTCTTGAGAATGAGGTACGGGATAAATATTGTGATATGGAAGGAAACATGGCCACATTTTATTAAAAATACATTTAAACAGTGTCTGGGACTGCCAGAGCAATCTGAACTCTGATATTACTTGCTTGTCAACTGTTTTAAACTGAACAGGACTTTCCCAAATTTTCAGGTAAAATCTGGCAAATTAGAGGCATCGCAGGCTGAAAAGGAGTAGCGTTTAAATGGGCGTTCACGGTGGATCAGGAGAACCCTTGGTGGGCCTTAAACATCCCTTGACCCCCCCCACCTTAACACAATTGTTGGCAAGTTTGCCACAGACGATCGTGCACAACGAGCAGAACCATCGCTACATGTAAAGATGAACGGTTTGGCTCTTTACAAAGCGCAAAGACAATTACATGCAGATTGTGGAGAAAGGAGAAAGCCACTAGAGGGAGCCATTGAGGTCAAACTTCCAACGCTACAGAGCAGGAAGTGATGTCAGAGAAGGAGGCGGCCAGGAGAGGAAGTGTGTGAGGTCTTCAGCCAATAGCTGCAGAGTCAGAAGTGATGCACACCACCAGTTTCGGGGTGAAACCAATGAATAAATAAGGCACGGCACACGGTTCGATAGTCAAAAATATATATTTTCAGGCCAATATGAAGTCTGCATATAAGAAGATAATGGATCCGACTGTATCATACATTGGCTGTGAGTCCCGTCAGCGGTAACATTCGGGGTGTGCATGCCCATTCGTGCAACATATCGGCAGATTTACGTATGGGCACCATGACTGAGATGAAAAAGAGCTGATTTTAATTAAAACATTCAATATAAAGGCATCCGTATAAAAATATTCATGCAAAAACTTTCAAAGGTGTGAACACTCCCTTAAAGTGGTCAACCTCGTTTCGCCAAACTTTACATTAATCAATAGTACGAGTGAATATAAGAAAATTTGTAATGTGTCTTATCAGAGAAATCTGCTTCTTTTTTTTTTTTTTTACTTACGGTTCTTTACTTCCTCTCTAACCGGCTCCTGAACTCATTCACTTTGACAAAAAGTGCCAAAATACATCTAGGTGGAAACATAGGACTAACCAGCTCACTGAGGGATCAGGTTACAGCACTTAATGGGTCAATGGCAACAGACCGGCGTCGATGGCTGCAGTTAGTGCTAGGTGCCGTCTGTATAACACAGCCGGCACCCACCATGTATGAAGTTGGACACTTCAGAGATGTGGTGGCGTCCATATACAGATCGGTTACAGCGGTTTTGGTGGCAGATGTGGGACCGCGGGGAGATTTTTGCAAAAAAAAGAGAACTGATATAATAAGGGGATTGTCCAATACTTGAATAAAATGTTTCTAGGCCTGAATGGGTTTAAAAAAATAAAAATAAAGTGTGGATCGATCGCTCGGGAGGTTTGCACCAGCTGCAGAAGCGATGTCTGCTCCCTTGGGAAGTTACTGGGACCGCTGCATTCAATCCCAGTGCAGTTACCCATGATTGGCTGCAGAGGTTCTGATTCTGAAGAATCGATAGGACTCAGTTAATTATTGTAATACCATCCCTGCCTAGAAAAAGAATTATTCAAGTGTCGGAAAACCCTTTTAATAACCAAAGCCTTATAACAATTGTCCACTTTTAATTTAAGGGTGAGATAGATGTAAACTGTAGTTAAAGGGGTATTCTCATCTCCAAGATCGCATCCCAATATGTAAAAGGTATAATAATAATAATAATAAAGCAAATAGCTCCAATTAGAAATGTAGCATAGTTCTTCTGATTAGCTTTGTCGCTTACCCCATGTGCAGGGCATTGCAGTAAGTATCGATGATTATGGCCACTAGTAACTAGTCACTCTATGAGTGGTTGTAACCATGGATACCTAAGCTACTGCACATAGGGTAAGCGACAAAGCGAATCAGAAGAACTATACTACATTTCTAATTGGAGGCATTTGCTAATATTATTATACCTACTACATATTGGGATAGGATCTTGGAGATGGGAATACCCTTTAAAAGCTCAGCTGACGCTTCGTTAGTAAAGTGCTACCCGACATGTGCAGCACGCCGCGCTAACACACAAAAAAAAAAAAGGAGTCCAAAGCCTCAAACGACAGGACTGAACTGGATGACTCCATATTTGCCCGATGTCATCCAGTCCGCCTCCGCCGCCGTCAGCCGCTGTCCGACCTCCGCTTGCAACCCGACCTGCACATCGGCCTTCAGGGTTCTGATGCTGCACAATGGAGCCGGGTGAAAGGATCGGAGCGCCTGAGAGAAGGGCGCGGTGAAGTCCCACTTCCGGTCCCCGTCAGTTTCCTGTAGTTTAAGTCTCCTTTAAATAAGACTAAATCGGACTTTTGCAGCTCCGTGTACAAGTCCGGAGCCACTTCCGCATGGTGCAGAACTCATGGGGCAGGGTCCGAAGAAGATGCTGGTGATACACCCAGCGCGCCTTCTTCAGGTTTTCCTTCCAGCTTTGGCCGCACTTTGACATCCACTTGTTGTTGACGGCCGTGCACTGCTGAAGTGTCCAGTCGAAGTCGTGCTTCGTGGTGTCCGAGACGAACCACGGCATGACCTTCCCGTGGAAATGAACCTGCGTGGCCAGGTTCAGTGACAGCATGGCGTCCGCCATCACCAAATCCGTGACCAACTCGAAGCCGGCGTTATCCAGGACGATGTCCACTCTGGTCCTTGACTCTGCGTTCCGGTCTCTGTTCTTCGACAGGACGCTCCAGAGAGAATCCATATCATCCACCAGGATAAATTCCCGAAAGTCGTCCAGGGATGACAGCACGCTGCTCCTCTGTGAGTTGTCCTGACCCCCCGATATAGAGAGGTCGCACTTGTTTCCCCACAGAGACACCTACGAGTGACGGACAGAGAAGTATTACAGGAGGGCGGGTCTCTGATAAGAACAGAACGGGGGACCATCTTCACCACGAATATGCTATGCAGCGGCGTCCTACACTTGAAGAGGTGCATGCTGGGACAAAGGGAGAGGGCGCGACATGGCGCGAGAGGACAGAGGGGGCGACAGGGTGCCAGAGGGCAGAGGGTTGGTGATCAGAATAAAATCTATGAGGGCTAACATGTAACACGTCCACCAATCAGCTGTTCGCAGCTCCTGCAGTGGCTACAGAGCAGAAACAGCATAGCGCCACACACTGAGTAGTGGCCATTCTCGGGTACTGCAGCTAACTTTCAACAGGAGTTGAGCTGCTGTACCTGCAGGACGGGCAGACATCACCCACCTGCAGCAGTTTGTAGATCTCACCCCGGACGTCATCACCACTGAGACTATTCGTCTTCCCTTTCAGCTCCTGGAGATGAGCACACAGGGCCACCACTGCTTGCTGGGACTGAAAGAAGCTTTCATTCTTTACATCCCTGAAGACGTCATATTCAGATATCGGGGGGCTGTGTCAAAAGAAAAAAAAAATTTGTCAGGTCCCCATCTTTACAGCAATTGGAGCTCTGTCTTCAGTTATGCTGCTTCAAATCCTCTGAATAGACACAATGGTAAGATTCTGGCGGTCTGATGCCACCACTAGGGGGAGCAGGCTGTACAATTTTACTTGCTCAGAGCTCCCTCTAGTGGTGACTGCTGGCAGACAGAATTTTATCTCAGCCAGTTCTCACCTCAATAACATGCCTTCCTGAATTCTGCGATACAGATAACACTCCACGTACAGCCAGGGGGATCTGAACCAGCTCGGCTCTTCGTTGCTGCCCACCAGAGTCTTCTGATAGTCCAGGTACTGATTCCAGATCTGTGTGTCCGGCTGCTCGTCGGTCAGCGGCAGGATGGGCTTGTCCGTTTGCAATTCGTTCCGTAGTTTGGAAAAGAAAGACAAAGCCCTTTTCTCTGCCTCCATGCCTTCCTGAAAAAAGGAGCAGCCGGTAAGTGTTCCAGGAGGAGCCGAAGATTAGACATCCTACTGTTGTAGGAGGAGGAAAGGTAGGATCATGGGGCAACTGGGGGAGAGGATTGTGAAGGAGGCACGGTATATGCCAAGGCGGGGGGGTAATACTATGGAGAAGAGCTGTCAGAGGAATTATGGAGAGGAGCTGTGCGGGGGAAGACATTACGGAGAGGAGCTGTGTGGAGGACATCATGGAGACGGCATTGAAGGGGGACATTGTGGAAAGGGGCACTGAGGGCGGAATACTATGGAGAGTGGCAGTGTGGGGAGGATATTTTGAGCAAGGCATGACCTACTCCCTTGCCGACACATATTAAATCCTGTTGTCAGAGTTTGACAGCGGAGTTAACAGGTTAACATTGAAGACAGATTTTCCCATTACTGAGTTAGGGTATGACAGTTGGTGTTTTTAAAATTCTATTGAAGAGGGAGGAGCTAGAGGCAGACAGACAAAGACATTCTAGGAGGAACTAGAGGCAGATACAGACATTCTAGGGAGGAGCCGGAGGCCGACACAGACATTCTAGGGAGGAGCTAGAAGCAGACACAGATATTCTAGGGAGGAACTAGAGGCAGACACAGACATTCTAGGGAGGAGCTAGAGGCAGACACAGACATTCTAGGGAGGAGCTAGAGGCAGACACAGACATTCTAGAGAGGAGCTAGAGTCAGACAGACATTCTAGTGAGGAGCTAGAGGCAGACAGACATTCTAGGGGAGTAGAGCAGAGACATTTTGGAGGCTAGACAGACATTCTAGGGAGGAGCTAGAGGCGCACAGACATTCTAGGGAGGAGCTAGAGGCAGACACAGATATTCTAGGGAGGAACTAGAGGCAGACACAGACATTCTAGGGAGGAGCTAGAGGCCCGACACAGACATTCTAGGGAGGAGCCAGAGGCCGACACAGACATTCTAGGGAGGAGCCAGGAGGCGACACAGACATCCTAGGGAGGAGACGAGGCAGACACAGACATCTAGGGAGGAGCCGCAGGCCGACACAGACATCTAGGGAGGAGCCGGAGGCCGACCAGACATCCTAGGGAGGAGCTAGGGAGACTACAGACATCCTAGGGAGGAGCTAGAGGAGATACATTCTAGGGAGGAGCTAGAGGAGATACAGACATTCTAGGGAGGAGCTAGAGGAGATACAGACATTCTAGGGAGGAGCTAGAGGAGATACAGACATTCTATGAGGAGCTAGAGGAGATAGACATTCTAGGTAGGAGCTAGAGGAGATACAGACATTCTAGGGAGGAGCTAGAGGAGATACAGACATTCTAGGGAGGAGCTAGAGGAGATACAGACATTCTAGGGAGGAGCAAGAGGAGATACAGACATTATAGGGAGGAGCTAGAGATACAGACATTCTAGGGAGGAGAAAGAGATACAGACATTCTAAGGAGGAGCAAGAGGAGATACAGACATTCTACTGCAAGTTCTCCTGAAACAAGAGTTATTTTTTAAACTGTCGTTTCAGGAGAACTTGAAGCAGGATGTCCGTCTCCAGCTCGTTTCTCGCAGCCCATCCCAGGAATGTCACCTCAAATCCTCTAGTAAATGTGATTTACAGCGCCGTCACTCACCTCGCCGTGAGATTCCAAGAACGTATTTTTATTCCGATGTACAGTGTCTATCACCTTCGTTAGAATCTGCGGCATTCGGTCTTTAACTGTGTAATAAGCAAAAGACCTGAAAAATAAAACGATATACCATATATTAAAAATACGAGTATTATGTGCATTGACCATTTATTGTCCCGACGTGTTGGAAAAAGAAGCTCACGCCATAGGAACTGGCTGGTCCATATTGTAAATGGAGTGCCCACTGATTTTAATACTTAAAGGGGTTGTCCAGGCTTGTAACTCTATATCTGTGACTGCAGACTTTTGAAACCTCACAGTGCGCTGTCAGGATTCTCCGCTACATGATTTGCATGCTTCCGGCCACATTCCGACTAGACGTGTTCAGCCGTGCACATCTAGTCAGCATGTGACCGCATATATGCACCATCACCGGAGAATCAAGATAGCGCAAACTGTGCACGCTGTGAGGATTCACAAGTCTGCAGTCACAGGTATAGAAGTCCAAGCCTGGACAACCCCTTTAAATTTTGATAGCACTTGACAGGTTCCCCCAGAGCTGATCACTAGAGGTTCCTACAGAACAGAACCTTGTGGGGGTATTTTTATATTTTTTACATGGCTGCCAATAATAATAGTTTAACTGCTCCTTTAATAAAAAGTTGCAATATTTCTGAAATTGTGGTTACAGGATCAGTCAGATGGGTCGAGGGGTTTTGCAATTTCCCGAAAGCTGATGACAGGGAACGGCAAGCCACGATACACCACGGATTGTGCAAGTTGTACGCAGGATCGCTGAGGACACACACCCTTCAAATTTGGCGGAGAGCGAGCAGGGAGTCTCCATCTTGTTGGTTTACTGGGCGTATCGTCTGGGCAAGAAGAAACATGAAGTTAACAGAACGTTTGTGAGATTGTGATCTGGAAAAAAGAAAGGCCACGAAGAGAAACTCTGACGTTCCTACAAAACTGTGACATTACTACACGCACAACACCGAGAAGGAAAAACGGTGGAATTGTGGAAGTCACAGGATGGAGACTGATCTGCACATGGCGGAAAAGCGGAAACAATTCCAAAATATCTCGATTTATTCAGTCTGCAGTACTGGCCACGTGCAGAAATCCCCACACCCCTCTGCATGTCTCCATCCTGTGAGGACTGTGTGTATATATCTAGGAGAGACCATATATACTGTGATACACAGCCCCATAAGCGGTGGCAGATCCACCGCACACAGTGCTCACCAGAGTACCCTTATACCTTGTGCTAATACACTGCCGGCCACAGTGCCCCCGCATACAGTGCTGCCGCAGAGTGCCCTCATACACAGTCCGGCCACAGTGCCCCCGCATACAGTGCTGCCGCAGAGTGCCCTCATACACAGTCCGGCCACAGTGCCCCCGCATACAGTGCTGCCACAAAGTGCCCCCATGCACAGTCCGGCCACAGAGTGCCCCCATATACAGTCCGGCTACAAAGTGCCCCCATATACAGTCCGGCTACAGAGTGCCCCCATACACAGTCCAGCCACAGTGCCCCCACATACAGTGCTGCCAGAGAATGGGCTCATACACAGTCCGGCAACAGTGCCCCCGCATACAGTGCTGCCGCAGAGTGCCCTCATACACAGTCCGGCCACAGTGCCCCCGCATACAGTGCTGCCACAAAGTGCCCCCATATACAGTCCGGCTACAAAGTGCCCCCATATACAGTCCGGCTACAGAGTGCCCCCATACACAGTCCAGCCACAGTGCCCCCACATACAGTGCTGCCAGAGAATGGGCTCATACACAGTCCGGCAACAGTGCCCCCGCATACAGTGCTGCCACAGAGTGCCCTCATACACAGTCCGGCCACAGTGCCCCCGCATACAGTGCTGCCGCAGAGTGCCTCATACACAGTCCGGCCACAGTGCCCCCGCATACAGTGCTGCCAGAGAATGGGCTCATACACAGTCCGGCAACAGTGCCCCGCATACAGTGCTGCCACAGAGTGCCCTCATACACAGTCCGGCCACAGTGCCCCCGCATACAGTGCTGCCACAGAGTGCCCTCATACACAGTCCGGCCACAGTGCCCCCGCATACAGTGCTGCCGCAGAGTGCCCTCATACACAGTCCGGCCACAGTGCCCCCGCATACAGTGCTGCCGCAGTGCCCCCATGCACAGTCCGGCCACAGTGCCCCCGCATACAGTGCTGCCGCAGAGTGCCCCCATGCACAGTCCGGCCACAGAGTGCCCTCATATACAGTCCAGCTACAGAGTGCCCCATACACAGTCCAGCCACAGAGCCACCATACACAGCCCAGCCACAGAGCCCCCATACACAGTCCGGCCACAGAGCCCCCGCATACAGTACTGCCGCAGAGTGCCCCCATACATAGTCAGCAACAGTGCCCCCACATACAGTCCGGTCACAGAGTGCCCCATACACAGTCCGGCCACAGTGCCCCCATACACAGTCCAGCTACAGAGTGCCCCCATACACAGCCCAGCCACAGAGCCCCCATACACAGTCCGGCCACAGAGCCCCCCGCATACAGTTCTGCCGCAGAGTGCCCCCATATACAGTCGGCCACAGTGCCCCCGCATACAGTCCGGTCACAGAGTGCCCCCATACACAGTCCGGCCACAGTGCCCCCATACACAGTCCAGCTACAGAGTGCCCCATACACAGTCCAGCCACAGAGCCCCCGCATACAGTACTGCCGCAGAGTGCCCCCATACACAGTCCGGCAACAGTGCCCCCGCATACAGTTCTGCCGCAGAGTGCCCCCATATACAGTCGGGCCAGAGTGCCCCGCATACAGTTCTGCCGCAGAGTGCCCCATACACAGTCCAGCCACAGAGCCCCCGCATACAGTACTGCCGCAGAGTGCCCCCATATACAGTCCGGCAACAGTGCCCCCGCATACAGTTCTGCCACAGAGTGCCCCCATATACAGTCGGGCCAGAGTGCCCCCGTATACAGTCCTGCCGCAGAGTGCCCTCATACACAGTCCGGCCACAGTGCCCCCGCATACAGTGCTGCCGCAGAGTGCCCCCATATACAGTCCGGCCACAGTGTCCCGCATACAGTCCTGCCGCAGAGTGCCCCATACACAGTCCAGCCACAGAGTGCCCCCATATACAGTCCGGCCACAGTGCCCCGCATACACAGTACTGCCGCAGAATGCCCTCATACACAGTCCGGCCACAGTGCCCCTGCATACAGTCCTGCCGCAAAATGCCCCCATACACAGTCCGGCCACAGTGCCCCCGCATACAGTCCTGCCGCAGAGTGCCCTCATATACAGTCCTGCCAAAGTGCCCCTGCATACAGTTCTGCTGCAGAGTGCCCTCATACACAGTCTGGCCACAGAGTGCCCCATATACAGTCCTGCCGGAGACTGCCCTCATATGCAGCCCTGCCACAGTGCCCCCGCATACAGTCCTGCCGCAGAGTGCCCCCATACACAGTCCGGCTACAGAGTACTCCCATACACAGTCCGGCTACAGAGTGCCCCATACACAGTCCGGCCACAGTGCCCCCGCATACAGTCCTGCCGCAAAGTGCTCCGATACACAGTCCTGCCGCAGAGTGCCCCCATACACAGTCCGGCTACAGAGTACTCCCATACACAGTCCGGCTACAGAGTGCCCCATACACAGTCCGGCCACAGTGCCCCCGCATACAGTCCTGCCGCAAAGTGCCCCATACACAGTCCTACCACAGTGCCCTTGCATACAGTCCTGCCGCAGAGTGCCCCCATACACAGTCCAGCCACAGAGTGCCCCCATATACAGTCCGGCCACAGTGCCCCGCATACACAGTCCTGCCGCAGAGTGCCCCCATACACAGTCCAGCCACAGAGTGCCCCCATACACAGTCCAGCCACAGAGTGCCCCCATATACAGTCCGGCCACAGTGCCCCGCATACACAGTACTGCCGCAGAATGCCCTCATACACAGTCCGGCCACAGTGCCCCTGCATACAGTCCTGCCGCAAAATGCCCCCATACACAGTCCGGCCACAGTGCCCCTGCATACAGTCCTGCCGCAGAGTGCCCTCATATACACTGCCGGCCACAGTGCCCCTGCATACAGTTCTGCTGCAGAGTGCCCTCATACACAGTCTGGCCACAGAGTGCCCCCATATACAGTCCTGCCGGAGACTGCCCTCATATGCAGCCCTGCCACAGTGCCCCCGCATACAGTCCTGCCGCAGAGTGCCCCCATACACAGTCCGGCTACAGAGTACTCCCATACACAGTCCGGCTACAGAGTGCCCCATACACAGTCCGGCCACAGTGCCCCCGCATACAGTCCTGCCGCAAAGTGCTCCGATACACAGTCCTGCCGCAGAGTGCCCCCATACACAGTCCGGCTACAGAGTACTCCCATACACAGTCCGGCTACAGAGTGCCCCATACACAGTCCGGCCACAGTGCCCCCGCATACAGTCCTGCCGCAAAGTGCCCCATACACAGTCCTACCACAGTGCCCTTGCATACAGTCCTGACGCAGAGTGCCCTCATACACAGTCCTACCAGTGCCCCCGCATACAGTCCTGCCGCAAAGTGCCCCCATACACAGTCCTTACACAGAGCCCCCGTACACAGTCCTTAGAGTGCCCCCATATACAGTCCTTACACAGAGAGCCCCCATACAGTCCTTAGAGTGCCCCCATACACTGTCCTTACACAGAGAGCCCCGTACACAGTCCTTACAGAGTGCCCCCATATACAGTCCTTAGAGTGCCCCCATACAGTCCTTACACAGAGAGCCCCCGTACACAGTCCTTACACAGAGAGCCCCGTACACAGTCCTTACACAGAGAGCCCCATACAGTCCTTAGAGTGCCCCCATACACAGTCCTTACAGAGAGCCCCGTACACAGTCCTTACACAGAGAGCCCCCGTACACAGTCCTTACACAGAGCCCCCGTACACATTCCTTACACAGAGAGCCCCCGTACACAGAGTCCTCTTTACAGAGTGCCCCATACACAGTCCTTACAGTGCCCCATACACAGTCCTTACACAGTGCCCCATACAGTCCTTAGAGTGCCCCCATACACAGTCCTTACAGAGAGCCCCGTACAGTCCTTACACAGAGAGCCCCCGTACACAGTCCTTACACAGAGTGCCCCGTACACATTCCTTACACAGAGAGCCCCGTACACATTCCTTAACGAGTGCCCCGTACACAGTCCTTATAGAGTGCCCCATACACAGTCCTTACAGAGTGCCCCATACAGTCCTTACACAGTGCCCCCATACAGTCCTTACACACAGTGCCCCCGTACACAGTCCTTACACAGAGTGCCCCCGTACAGTCCTTACACAGAGCCCCCATATACAGTCCTTACAGAGTGCCCCATATAGTCCTTACAGAGTGCCCCATATACAGTCCTTACACAGAGAGCCCCCGATTACACAGGCCTCAGTCCTTACACAGAGCCCCCATATAGTCCTTACAGAGTGCCCCCATACAGTTCTTACACAGAGTGCCCCGTACACAGTCCTTACAGAGTGCCCATATACAGTCCTTACACAGAGAGCCCCGTACACAGTCCTTACAGAGTGCCCCATACACAGTCCTTACACAGAGCCCCGTACACAGTCCTTATACAGAGCCCCCATATACAGTCCTTACACAGAGAGCCCCCGTACACAGTCCTTACAGAGAGCCCCGTACACAGTCCTTACAGAGTGCCCCCATACACAGTCCTTACAGAGGCCCCATACAGTCCTTACACAGAGCCCCCATATACAGTCCTTAACAGAGTGCCCCCATATACAGTCCTTACAGAGTGCCCCATAACAGTCCTTACAGAGTGCCCCCATACACAGTCCTTACAGAGTGCCCCATACACAGTCCTTACACAGGGCCCCCATACAGTCCTTACACACAGTGCCCCCATACACAGTCCTTACCAGAGCCCCCATACAGTCCTTACACACAGTGCCCCATACAGTATTTAGAGTGCCTTACCAGATGGTGCCCCCATACACAGTCCTTACAGAGTGCCCCCATAACAGTCCTTACACAGAGAGCCCCCTACAGTCCTTACAGAGTGCCCCCATACACAGTCCTTACACAGAGCCCCCTACACAGTCCTTACACAGAGAGCCCCCATATACAGTCCTTACACAGAGTGCCCCCATATACAGTCCTTACACAGTGCCCCATATACAGTCCTTACAGAGAGCCCCATACACAGTCCTTACACAGAGTGCCCCCATACACAGTCCTTACACAGAGTGCCCCATACAGTCCTTCACACAGTGCCCCCATACACAGTCCTTAGAGTGCCCCCATACACAGTCCTTACACACAGTGCCCCAATACACAGTATTTAGAGTGCCCCCATACACAGTATTTAGAGTGCCCCCATACAGTCCTTACAGAGTGCCCCATACACAGTCCTTACAGAGTGCCCCCATACACAGTCCTTACACAAGAGAGCCCCCATACAGTCCTTACACAGAGAGCCCCCGTACACAGTCCTTACACAGGGCGCCCCATACACAGTCCTTACACAGAGCGCCCCCATACACAGTCCTTACACAGAGCCCCCATACAGTCCTTACACACAGTGCCCCCGTACACAGTCCTTACAGAGTGCCCCCATACACAGTCTTTACAGAGACCCCATATACAGTCCTTACAGAGTGCCCCCATACACAGTCCTTACACAGAGCCCCCGTACACAGTCCTTACACAGAGAGCCCCCATATAGTCCTTACACAGAGTGCCCCCATATACAGTCCTTACACAGTGCCCCATATACAGTCCTTACAGAGAGCCCCCATACACAGTCCTTACACAGAGTGCCCCATACACAGTCCTTAGAGTGCCCCCATACACAGTCCTTACACACAGTGCCCCCATACACAGTTCCCTTACACAGATTGTGCCCCCATACACAGTCCTTACACGAGTGCCCCATACCAGTCTTAGAGTGCCCATATACAGTGCAGCCCTTCCGCACACACGGGCGCACAGATAACGTCCCAGACACAGTGAGTGCACAGAGCAGAAGTGAGGCGCCGTCATACATATCCCTCCGCGGCTCAGACTCCTCTCTCCTCCGGCTCAGCAGACACTACAGCCGCTGCAGGTGCCGGCGCTCAGACCTAGCCTCCTCTCCTCTCCCGCACATTCGCGGATCTTACTGTATTCACTGCTATAATGTTTCCACTGATCCGGACCCTTAAAAAATATAGAGCAAAATAAAAATCCATTTAATTACTTTTCTTTATAAAATTTGAAGAGAAGGTTGTACTCAGTATCTGCAGTCATCGAATCTGCCGCTGCCAATAACAAGACTCGACAACTAGAGGGAGGCGGCCATAGCGAGCAGGAGTGACCTCTGGGGGCGTGGCTTATGTCAGTCAGTGGGCGGGGTCTCCCTCGTGCAGGTAAGTGCTGCGTCTCGGGCGGTGAAGGTCGCAGGTTCGGATCCCTGCGTGCGGCGCTAGGAGCGGGATATTTTACTTCTGCCCTTATGGCCTGTAAATGAAGTAGATGATGAATTTATGGTGGAATCTCATTGGTCTTGAGCCCATAGGAGCACAAGGTCTTTTAACAGTGAATTTATCAACCGTGATGACACCCCTCGAAGAGTTAAAAATGTGGTTTTTTTTAAGCTCTTTTCTTCCATGCAGTTTTTTTTGGGACCTCCTATGAGTTACTGTCCTCTATTAACCCTAAACATTGAGAATAAGCCACGGAAACCACCTTAACCAGTCAGGTATGCCCATATCCCCCCGGAGAAGGGGTCCTGTCATAGACCGACATGTATAACCGCTATATGAGCACCTAACCATCCTATAATGGAATATTCTGCAACGTTTTGGGCCCTGGGGCGAAGGAAGGGTGGCAAAAAGAAAATGACGGCACTGGCGGGTCCGACACCAATGTCGCCGGACTGACCCCTTCGACTATAATGTATTACATGGCCATTCTGTTAATAAGGAATCCACGTTTGAGTTAATATGCAAATGAGGCTTAAGAGCTATGGTAGATCTGAAGCCTCTGTCACTCCAGCTCTGTTCCCTCTTCGCTTGACTGACAGCCTCTATGTTGTATGACTTCAGGCAAAGAAGCTGTCAGTCAAGCAGAAGAAGGCGGCGCAAGGTAGGGAATAGAGCTGGAGTGACAGAGGCTTCAGATCTACCATAGCTCTTCAGCCTCATTTGCATATTAACCATGGATTCCCAGGCCCCTCTATATCAAAATTACTGAATAGTGGCTTTAGCACATGGTTATGGTTTAAAGTTTTGTTTCAGGTATTAACACCTATCCACGAGATAGACCGGCGGCACTCCAGCCAATAAATATCTGCCCCCCACCCCATCCTTCCCTTCGGTGGTTGCTGTAGCTCCCATAGACTTTCATGGAATGACAGCATCATGAAGGATCACGAGGGTCCAGCTTTATCCCCTACTCTTTTTTTTTTCCAGATCGGAGACATACATGAGTTGGCTACTGAGAAAGATGCCAAATCTTGTAGCACAGATGTGTCGGACTAGTAAACCACCAAACGTGGATGTCCACTGCAGACTCCTCACTAGAATGAGCTGTGAGAGGACGAGCGGTCTACCGGCTGTACATGCGCTGGCTGTACATGCGCAGGCTGTACATGCTCCGGCTCTACATGCTCCGGCTCTACATGCGCTGGCTGTACATGCTCTGGCTCTACATGCTCTGGCTGTACATGCTCCGGCTGTACATGCTCCGGCTGTACATGCGCTGGCTGTACATGCTCCGGCTGTACACACACCCCCTGCTCTCACTATAAAGCACAGACACCGGGACATCGCACAGCGTTCTTCTTCCAAGGCTTTTCCATGCAGTAAATGCTGGAGCCGCCATCATGTCGCATCATCCACAAGTAGATCATATTCGGCATCAGCCTCCAAACAGACCGTACCAGGACCGGTGGTCTCCACGAGACCCTGAAGTCATCCCGAACCAAGCAGCCATCCAGATCCAACCTGCCTTTCCTGTCAAAGACTGAGGTATTGTGCCACATTACAGTTTTTGAGTTGTACGGTTGTGTGCAGGGGTTAACTCATATTTGCCAATTGTTCTGGGAAAATGATGGACTACCAGAAGAGTTGGTAGATCTACACAGGTGACTCCTGCTGAGCATAGCTTTCTTTCATGGCTTCGGTATGTTCCATCATCAGCTCCCGGGCACCGCCACAGACAGTGTGCCAACACAGAATATTGTCTGGTGGAGCGCCAGGAAGCAGAGGGGAGCTCAGGAGCAAGGCAAGGCGAGTAGCTGAAGCAGAGGAGAGCTCAGGAGCAAGGAAAGGGGAGTAGCTGAAGCAGAGGGCAGCTCAGGAGCAAGGAAAGGCGAGTAGCTGAAGCAAAGGAGAGCTCAGGAGCAAGGAAAGGCAAGTAGCTGAAGCAGAGGGGAGCTCAGGAGCAAGGAAAGTTGAGTAGCTGAAGAAGAGGGGAGCTCAGGAGCAAGGAAAGGCGAGTAGCTGAAGAAAAGGGGAGCTCAGGAGCAAGGAAAGGCGAGTAGCTGAAGAGGGGAGCTCAGGAGCAAGGAAAGTTGAGTAGCTGAAGCAGAGAGGAGCTCAGGAGCAAGGCGAGTAGCTGAAGCAGGGGGGAGCTCAGGAGCAAGGAAAGGTGAGTAGCTGAAGAGGAGGGAATCTCAGGAGCAAGGAAAGGTGAGTAGCTGAAGAGGAGGGAATCTCAGGAGCAAGGAAAGTTGAGTAGCTGAAGCAGAGGGGAGCACAGGAGCAAGGAAAGGTGAGTAGCTGAAGCAGAGGGGAGTTCAGGGGCAAGGAAAGGCAAGTAGCAGAAGGGAGCTCAGGAGCAAGGAAAGTTGAGTAGCTGCAGATGAGGGGAGCTCAGGAGCAAGGAAAGGCAAGTATCTGAAGCAGTGGGGAGCTCAGGATCAAGGAAAGGCGAGTAGCTGAAGCAGAGGGGAGCTCAGGAGCAAGGAAAGGCGAGTAGCTCACACTTAATATAAGTGCCCCCTCTTGGTTCTGTGTCCATTATTACTTTACACTTGTGCCACAGAGGAAGCTAGAATTTCAGAACTTCTGCCTAGGAAATGTTCCGCAGCTCCACATGGCTCCAGCTGCAGAAAGTAGAACCATCAAAGAGACCAGAGCCTCCAAGACTATACATATGCCCAGGCGGTCGGCTGCTGGATGGCTTTTGGGGTCTGCAAACAAAGGGGTCTGGTCTGGAGTTTCTGAGCAGAGGGGATTTGTAAATAGGGAGGCTAGTGTGGGATCTGTAAATAAAACATAGAGAGTCTGGTCTGGGGTCTGTAGTCGAAGGTGGTCTAGTGTGGGATCTGTAAGCAGAGGGATGGGGTCTGGTCTGGGGTCCACAGTCGAAGGTGGTCTAGTGTGGGATCTGTAAACAAGGAACAAAGAGGGTCTGGTCTGGGGTCTGTAATGAAAGGTGGTCTACTGTGGGATCAGTAAACAGAGGGTCCGGTCTGGGGTCTGTAATTGAATGTGGTATGGTGTGGGATCTGTAAGCAGAAAGGGTCAGGTTTGGGGTCTGTAATGAAACATGGTTTAATGTGGGATCTGTAAGCAGAGGGGGCTGGTTTGGGGTCTGCAAATAGAGTGGTGTGGTCTAAACAGAGTAGTGTGGTCTGCAGACAGGAAACAGAAGGTTCGTAAACAGAGGGGGTCTACAGTAGTGTGGGATCTGTAAATACGGGGGGTCTGGTCTGGAGTAGGAAAATACAGGGATGTGATGTGGGGTCTTGTGTAGGATCTATAAACGGGTCTGATGTGGGGTCTGTAAACAGAGATCTAGTATGGGGTCTTTATCTTTATTTAGGAGGTCCAGTTTGTGGTCAGTATTCATTTTGGGCTCTCATGTAAGGCGCTATACTGAGCGCTGTACAGTCCATTAGTTGTGCCGTGGCTTTGTACATCCGTGGCGTTGTACATCCGTGGCTTTGTACATCCGTGGCTTTGTACATCCATGGCGTTGTACATCCATGGCTTTGTACATCCTGGCTTTGTACATCCGTGGCTTTGTACATCCATGGCTTTGTACATCCATGGCTTTGTACATCCGTGGCTTTGTGCCATCCTGTATGATGCTGATAATATGGTAGGACACTGTATGCAGGGGTCGCTGACAGAGGGCACCACACAGGGCGTCACTTAGTAATTTGCCAAGCCAATGTGTTGTCTTCTCTCTTCTCAGATTTGCTATACAGGAGTCTACAGTGTTTGGGTGACTAGCCACAGCAGCCATATTGGTTGCCCTCCAGCTTTCCCAGAAACACACCCTTTACTCTTTGTATTCGGTCCTGTAGTCCTGACTTATTCTTCTTTTCCTCCGTGGCTTACACCGTACAGGATCTGATGCAGTGCGTGGCCTTTGCCACAGCCGATGAGTTTCACCTTGGCACCCTGTGCCACGATCTGGCATCACATGGGTACAACGAGCTGCCGAGCTTACCCAGGGGTAAGCCTTCATTTTAAATTTCCCACTTGTACTGGACTAGAGAATCCTGGCGGAAACAGCGCCACACCTGTCCGCAGGTCATGTATGGTATTGCAGCTCAGCTTCATTGAAATAAAACAGGTTGAGCTGCAATACCACACACAGCTAGTAGTCATAGGTAGCGCTGTTTTTTTTTTATAGCTATGCTATACTGCTTTAAACCACATTGCATTTTATAGAGACATTTCAGGAGTTTTTTTTTTATCAATGAGCTGGGACCATGCATCTCAGAGAAACTTCCGTCCCCATTGCCTTTAACCTTGGAGAACGCCTATTCTCTTAAAGGCGCAGTATACTTTTAAAAAAAAAAACTCTCACAGAAACAGCGCCACCCTGGTAAGTGGTGACATCTGGTATTGCAGCTGCCTAAATGAATTTCCTTCACCGTTTGCTGATTATTACACATTTCCAGCAGTTTTTGAAAGATCGTTGAACGCATTAAGGCCCTGAACTGTAATAATTCTATTACTTTTCACCTTTTTACAGACGCCTCCAATGTGTTACTGATCGGAGTGGAGAACGTCTGTAAGGAGCAGGACTCCGGAGTGATATTTTTCTTCAGGTAGTGATTTATTAGTTCCCCTGGTTGATATTAACTTTTCCCTCTGTGTTGTAGCTAGATTTCACAAAATTCTTACAGTTAAAGGTAACCTGACAGCAGGTTTTACATATAGAAGGACTTATCGGCGCTTTTCCACCAATAAAAATGATACCTTTTTTTGTAGAAATCCGATGTGCCAATCATGAGAAATCAAGAGTAGAAGTCATATGCAAATGAGGCTGGAAGTGCACTGAGACCAAGTGCATGGACACGCCCCCCAGTGCACTTCCAGCCTCCATAGACACCAACAGGAGACAAGCATCCAACATCAGTGCCCAGGAGAGAAAGGCTATACAGTCTCTGAAAACCAACAAAGAAATCATCATTAAACCTGCTGACAAGGGAGGTGCAATAGTCATGATGAACACATCAGACTATATGAAGGAAGCAAACAGACAACTTACGGACACACGCTACTACAGAAAACTGGGGTCGGACCCTACACAGGACTATTACAAGGAACTAAGCAAGTTGGTATCTTGTCTGTCTGACAAATCCATAAGAGCTGATGACCTGATACCAGAGAGTCCAAGAACAGGGACGTTTTACATGCTTCCCAAAATCCACAAAGCCGGAAATCCAGGGAGGCCGATTATTTCATGTGTGGACACCATAACTGAGCAGGTATCTGGATGGGTAGAGGGCATTCTTAAACCCCTGGTAAAGGATACACCCAGCTACATTCAGGACACAACTGACCTACTGAATAAACTAGCAGCAATAGGTCCTCTACCAGAAGGAACCATCCTGGCCACCATGGATGTGGAATCCTTGTACTCTAATATCCCACACCAGGATGGATTAAATGTCTGCAAAGACTTCATGAAAAACACAGAGAATGATGCTGATTCTGTGGTGAAACTCACAAAATTCATCCTCACCCACAATTACTTTGAATTTGACAACAAGATCTATCTTCAGGAGACTGGCACAGCTATGGGAAGTAAAATGGCTCCTCAGTATGCAAATCCTTTCATGGCCAAGCTTGAAAGCGACTTTCTGTCCTCATGTCCCATCAGGCCTCGGGCCTACTACCGCTACATTGATGATATCTTAATCATCTGGACGGAGTCTGAACAACAGCTAAAGACGTTCCATGAACAGTTCAATCAATTTCATTCCACCATCAACTTAACACTCAACTACTCCACCACTGAAATTAACTTTTTGGACACCATCATTAAGCTAAAGAACAATGAAATAGAGACATCCCTGTATCAGAAGCCAATCGACCGTCCAACATACCTTAAATGGGACAGTTTCCATCCAAAACACATAAAAAACTCCATTGTCTACAGCCAAGCCATCAGATACAATCGTATATGTTCCAATCCCATGGATAGAGATGAACACCTTGGTCGCCTTAGAAAGACTTTTTAAATCAGGGCTACCATCCAAGAACAATTGAAAACCAAATTACAAGAGCCACCAGAATATCAAGGAATCACCTGCTACATTACAAAGCTAAAGAAGAAAATAACCGGGTGCCTCTAGTGGTCACCTACAATCCAAATCTGGAGGTGCTAAGGGGAGCTGCACGGAAACTACAACCTTTACTACAAAAAGATGCCCGATTACAATCCATATTTCCAGATCCCCCTCTACTGTGTTTTAGGCAGCCCCCAAATCTAAGAAGCATCATTGTCAGAAGTTCTCTGTCCTCCCCAACAGCTGCAGGAACCTTTCCTTGCAACCAGAAGAAATGTAAAACCTGTCCATTTATAATGACCATGGACAAGATAAAGATCCCTAACTCCCATCAGGACTACAAGATACCAGGTACTTTCAGCTGCATCACATCTAATGTGGTGTACCTAATTATATGTACTAAATGTCCAACTGGGGGTCTGTATGTGGGAGAGACCGGGCAAAAACTGAGAACAAGGATGAATTCTCATCGCCACACAATAAGAGAAAAAAGAATGGATTTACCTGTGGCAAAACACTTTTGCTCCCCTGATCATAACATGTTAAATATGAAAATACTTGTACTGAGAGGCAATTTCACATCTCTGAGACAAAAAAGAATTTGCGAATACAAATTGATGGTGACCTTTGACACTCTTAATGCTGGAATGAACCTATCACATGGATTTATGGCCTATTACATCAATTAAGGAATTTACTCCAAATACCCTGTCAAAACATCACAAAACATTACCAGACCCCAATCAGAGGGTAATAAAACTTTCTCTCCTTATCTATGAACTGTTCCAATATTTATGTTCATTCCTCTGCCATAATGACTATTCTGCTTCACGTCACTTGTCTTACCTATTGCATTATTCCTGTGTCCTGTTGTGTATAAATATGTGATTCTTCAGATTTTGTATTAGTCTAGCCTGATGAAGAGACCTGAGTAGTCTCGAAAGCTTGCAATTTGTTACCATCTTTTCAGTTAGCCATTAAAAGGTATCAACCACTGAGGACTCTCAAGTCTAAATATTTTTCTACAAAAAAGGTATAATTTTTATTGGGGGAAAAGCGCCTATACAGCGATGTTGTTACTTACATATGTAAAATGTGATCATAGGTTCATACTATTCTCTTCCTAACCCCCTTTTTTTAACCTTTCCTAGTGTTCTCTGTTCCGCCCCACAGTGGGATTTTTTTTTTACGTTCATCTTAACATGACTTTTTGCTCTACAAAAAGGTAAAAGCCAAAAATAAAGAGAATTTTTGATTTTGCGCAAAATTCTTCAACCTCGTACGGCATTTTGAAGAATTTGGCGCAACAAATGGGGCTCTAAAGGGGTATTCCCATCAAGATCCTTCCTATCCCAATATGTAGTAGGTATGATAATAATATTAGCAAATACCTCCAATTAGAAATGTAGTATAGTTCTTCTGATTAGTGATGTGGCTTACCTCATGTGCGGGGCATTGCAGTAGCTTAGATATCTATGGTTATGACCACTCATATAGTGACAGTTAGTTGTTAGGGATGAATACCTAAGCTACTGCAATGCCCCGCACATGGGGTAAGCAACATTGCTTATCAGAAGAACTATACTACATTTATAATTGGAGGTGTTTGCTAATATTATTATTATTATTATTACACCTACTACATATTGGGATAGGATCTTAGAGATGGGAATACCCCTGTAAGTCTGTTATTTTTTCTTTATTTCTCAGATTTGGCAGGAAGGGTTTAAAGTCGTGGTTTCGTATCTCTACCTTTAGGACTTCCACAACTTCTCAGGCCCCTTCATTCTTGGGGATGATTGAGGGTCCCACAGGTCAGACCCTTAGTGATCCTAAACTTATGGCGCATCCTAGTGCTTCAACATTTGGCATTTCCTCCCAGTCTCACCTGTTGGTCCCTAGGGTCCCCACCCTTCCCTTGTTTACGGACCATGTAATGAAGGACCATTAGAAGACCCCCAGGGCTGTGGCACAAGTACAGGAAAAATGAATTTTTTTAGGGGGGTGAAATAGTAAAGCAACTTGAAAATCTATCGTTTTCTGCCTTCATCTCCTGTGTAGGCCTCTGTCTCCATGGTAACAGACTACAACCAAACCCAGTGTAGTCTGTCACTATGGTGACAGATTTAGGCCTTACTAACACATTGGTGTCTTTGTTTTGTTTTGTTTTTTTGTCATCGTTTCTTCTCGTACACAAAAAAAAAAAAGAAACAGATCAGATTTCCCATGGCCACCAGTCTGTGAAAAGCGGACAGCACACAAATGGCCTCCATTTTTGTTTCATTTTTTACAATGACTCGTTCACGTGAATGGATGAGTTTGCCCCCCTCCCCCCACCCGAATAGAAAACAAACCCCCCTCCTAAAAACAAAACAGGCTTGTGACTAGCGCCGTAGCATCTGCGTGCTGTCCCTGGAAAAAGATGGTGTGTGACTGAGGCCTGCAAGGAGATCTGACTACAGAAGGCTTGTTTGTAGTCTGTTACCATGGAGACGCATAGGGTTCTATAGGAGGAATGGAAAGAAATAAAAATTGATTAAAAAAAATTGTTGGAAAGATGGACGTAGCCTTTAACCTCACCATAGAAACCAAGGCTCCGCCATCTTGTATTTACGTCTGTCGGTGTTGTGGATTATCAGATGCTGTATTACAGGGATTTCCATATATATTGGTCATTGTTACCCCTTTTTTATACAGGGAAGGGGCCGTTGTCTTTTGGAACATAGAAGAAAGAACTGTAAGTAACCTTGTTTTTTGGGTTTTTTTTTCTTAAAGGGGTTGTCCATGTATAGGGCAAAATGACAATTGCTGGTCACGGCTGCGTTGAGGAGGAGTGGGGGACTCGGGAGCCCCCATTTTAGAGATCAGTGGGGTCGTCCATATTTGTCTATTTTTGATTCCAGATGAAACACGTGATGCGGATTTTGGAGGGACACGAAATTCAGCCGTACGAGGTGGCGCTGGTTCACTGGGAGAACGAGGAGATAAACTATAATTTTGGAGAGTGAGTCGCGTCCTCCGCTGGACGGTAGCGGTACCGGTCATATAGGGTCATTGTGTGCATTCTTTTCTCAGGGGTCACACAAGACTTGTGAAAGGACAAATCGTGCTGGACCCCCAGCTGGAGGCGGATGAGCTCATTCTAGAGAAATTCGCCTTCTCCAATGCACTTTGCCTGTCCGGTATGTTCCATCTTATTTAAAGGGATTTTTGGGGTTTTTATAGAACCCTTTGCCAGAAGCAGGCCAAGAGCGCTGCTCTGCAGGGAAAACGGTGAACGGGACACAGCTGTGCCCCTTAATTTAGTGATATGACATCAGTTCATGAGCTGGGAATACCCCTTTAAATTCGCTCTTAAATGGGTATTATATGTCCACATCAGGATGTGAAGGGGGGCCGGTGACATCACGACACGCAACCAGGAGTCGGAATGCCCCTTTAATGGGGTAGGCTCATGAATCCAATCCCTTTTCGCAGTTTTTGTTCTTGGCGATTAATGGGTTAATAGCCCCCTCCCATACCCCCATTCTGTCATATTAGGAATTTTCCGACCCCTGGTCCACATTGTTGGGGTTTTTTTTTTGGCGAAAGGTTACACAGCGCTTTATTTTTCTTTTGTGGGACGGGCTGTAGAGTTTATCATCACCGTTTTGGGGTTCCTACGATTTTCCATTTTTGGGGAGGGGGCATGTGAAGTAACAAAAAAAAAGTCATCAATTTTATTTTTTGTTTGGCACGCACCGGTGCGTTTTTTTTAATATTTTATCAGTTTGGATAATATTTCTATATATTTTTCACCTCTTTTATTCGTTTTCTGAGAGGACTAGAGCCTGTGTTTGTTTGCTGGCCTGCTCCAGGTTTTGATGGCGCACATGTACAGGTGCAGTCGTCCTGTGGTCACTGAGCATAGGCTCTTAGGATCAGGTCAGGATGAACCCACAAGGTTTGGTCATGGTGTCTCTTGTTGTTCCGCAGTGAAGCTGGCCATGTGGGAGTCCACGCTGGATACTTTTGTGGAATCCATCCAATCTATCCCAGAGGTCAGCCATTCATGCGCCCACCCTCCTACCCACCAGCGCATGCCACAGATCTCCATATCATTGAATTCTTCTTTCAGATGCTAAAAGCCAGAAAAAAACTAAAACTGTCTCACGACGACGTCATGCAGAAAATCGGGGAGCTCTTTGCTCTACGGTAAATTAATTTACAGTATGGCAGTATCATTTATGTCTACTGTGTGTTGCTTTTAGTTTTGTGTACAGTATTGCGGTATTATTTATGTGTATTATATGATTCTTTTTGTTTTGTGCACAGTATGGTTATATAATTTGGTGCTTTTCATTTCTTGTACAATTTGGCAGTGTCATTTATTCGTATTATGGGTGCTTTTAGTTTTGCACACAGTATGATAGTGTTATTTATGTGTTCTTTATGGTTCCATAATATAACAGCTCCATACACTGTGTAGTAGCCAGTAGGGCAGTACAATTTGTGTACTGTATGGCGCTTTTAGTTTTGTGAACAGCGTGATTTTATTTATGTCTCCTTTAGTTTTGTGTACAATATTGCAGTGCTATGTGTATTATATGGTGCTTTCAATTTTGCGTACAGTATTGCAGTGTTATTTATGTGTATTATATGGTGCTTTCAGTTTTGTGTACAGTATTGCAGCATTATTTATATGTATTATGTAGTGCTTTTTGTTTTGAGTAGTGTGTTGCAGTGTTATTTGTGTGTACAGTATTGCAGCATTATTTACATGTATTATGTGGTGCTTTTTGTTTTGAGTAGTGTGTTGCAGTGTTATTTGCGTGTACAGTATTGCAGCATTATTTATATGTATTATGTGGTGCTTTTTGTTTTGTGCACAGCATTGCAGGGTTATTTTTGTGTACTGTATGGTACCATTATTTATCTACTGTACAATGCGGGCACACACTGTGCCTCTACCGTGTATGTGGGTAGATCCAGTTGTATGTGCCTGTGTGCTCCATATACGTTACTTCTTCCTTGACAGGAACATGCATCGTGCAAATGGCGGCATTAGTAATATAGTTGTAATCTTATTTTTCAGACATCGTATAAACCTAAGCTCAGACCTCCTCATGACCCCTGATTTCTACTGGGATAGAGAAAATCTTGAGCACCTCTACGATAAAACTTGTCAATTCCTCAGTATTAACCGCAGAGTTAAGGTGCAATTTTATTTAATCCTATATTTAAAGCGCATAGATATTGTTGGCCTGTCCATAGGGTGTCAGATCGGTGAAGGTCCAACACCCGACACTCCTGCTTGCAGCTCACGTGGCGTCCGGAAGTAAACAGGGTCCAGGACATCACAGCGCCATCATGGTGTAGTGGTCATTCTTCAGTACTGCACTTCATATATTAGACATAAGCAGGCCATGCATGTTATATTAATGTCTGCTAGTTTGGGCAGGACTGACATCAATCTAATGTGTATAGAAGCCCCCTTACTCTCCTTGATGGCAGATATCTGCGTAAAGGAAAGATTGGGCGTGTTGGATTTAAACTGCCCAATCCTTGTTCTCATAGAAAATAAGCCGCCGCCAGAGTTATCTGGCAGCTGCACATACGGGGAGCGTGCATCCAGCTCCTACTATACAGGATACACTTGAGTAAGGATTTCTGCAGTTCCCATTGAACTCCATAATAAATCTGTCTTCACTATGCTGCAAAGCTCCCCCTAGTGGTGCGAATTTTACCAGCTTTACCGATCATCCTATCACAGACAAACCCCTAAAAAATGTCGCCCCCGGGGGGTAAAAAGCTGATTTTGAGAAAAGGGTCTCCAGAGTGATATCTGTGCTGATAAACGACTCTCCTTTCTTGGTGATATAGGGTGGGCTCCCCCTTTATTTCCCTCCATTTGTAATTATAGGGCACATGGTAATGGTTTGGCGATAGTCTCTTCAAAGACCCCATATAATTAAAACTCCGCGAGGGGCTTTATAAAAAATGATTTTATTTATGTGTTATATTTTTTTAGGTGATTAATGAAAAGCTGCAGCACTGTACAGAACTGACGGATCTGATGAGAAACCATTTAAGTGAGAAACACGGCCTGCGACTGGAGTGGATGATCGTCATACTGATCACCATCGAGGTAGGGGTCCGAAGCGGCAATTACATGGAATATCCAACCAAACTAAGCCCCCACAAGTGGTGGTCCATACACATCAGACCACCATCCCTCCCGACTCCTTCCATACACACGGGGGCAGGTGACTGTAGACTTGTGAATCCTCACAGCGCGCGCACTGTGCACTGTCAGGATTCTCTGGCCCCAGCAGTCACATGACCACAAGTATGAGATTTGCATTCTTCTGGCCACATTCCAACTAGACTTGTATGGAGCAAGGCCGTGCACCACGTCTAGTTGGCATGTGACTGCATGTATGCAAATTCTCGGTCACACACTCGCTCGCTCTCAGCACTGGAGAATACTGAAACAGTGGTTGCATTACATTATGGCGAAATAAAGATCAAGTTTTATTTTTCACCTGGATTGGATGCTGCTCCCTTCTATTTTTGGTAGACCCTTTAAGTATGTGACCCTCAATGTAGTCTCTTATTCTCCTCTTTTGTATTTTTTTCAGGTGCTGTTCGAGCTCGGAAGGGTCATATTCTGACCAACAAACTGTGACAATGAAATCAAAGGGCGACCACGTGATTCACGTCATGTCGGGGTCCCTCTCTAGAGGGAGAGCTGCCGCCCATATGGCATTAAACAGACGCTGCTGCCCCTTTAAGAGCGCTGTGGCAGCGACAGACTACCTGACTACTGACTGACAGAAGTAATTTTGTCCGGCAGTCGAATGCAATCTATTGTTCCCTGTTATCAGCCCATTTTACATTGGGACCATAAACTACCTCGCATAATAATATACAGATTATCGGATTTTCCAGTATCGAAAAAAGTGATTAATATCAATGTGGTTCGGCTTATACTCTCCTAGTTAAAGCAGTGTGACCGTCATTTTAATATTTCTTTCATAAATCAATAATACATATAAAAATAAGTAACTTTGTAATATATCTTATCAGAGAAATCTGCTTCTTTGTCTGCCAGGACTGAGCTTTCATTTTCAAAATTCTCAATTTACACGTAAAATGTGTATTCGGTGAAGACTTATTGTTTTATTACTGACAGTTGGTGCTGACAGTATTCTATGTAGAGGGGAGTGGCTACAGGATTAACTCCTTCCCCTCCCGTGTACATGGGAGGAGCTAAAGGCTGAACTCTTTCCCCTCCTGTCTACATGGGGAGGAGCTAAAGGCTGAACTCTTTCCCTCCTGTCTACATGGGAGTAGCTAAAGGATGAACTCTTTCCCCTCCTATCTCCATGAGGAGGAGCTAAAGAATTATCTGTTTCCCCCCCCTGTCTCCATGGAGAGAAGCTAAAGGCTGAACTGTTTCCCTCCTGTCTACATGGGGAGGAGCTAAAGGCTGAACTGTTTCCCTCCTGTCTACATGGGGAGGAGCTAAAGGCTGAACTCTTTCCCCTCCTGTCTACATGAGGAGTAGCTAAAGGATGAACTCTTTCCCCTCCTGTCTCCATGAGGAGGAGCTAAAGAATTATCTCTTTCCCCCCCTGTCTCCATGGAGAGAAGCTAAAGGCTGAACTGTTTCCCTCCTGTCTACATGGGGAGGAGCTAAAGGCTGAACTGTTTCCCTCCTGTCTACATGGGGAGGAGCTAAAGGCTGAACTCTTTCCCTCCTGTCTACATGGGGAGGAGCTAAAGGCTGAACTCTTTCCCCTCCTGTCTACATGAGGAGTAGCTAAAGGATGAACTCTTTCCCCTCCTGTCTCCATGAGGAGGAGCTAAAGAATTATCTCTTTCCCCCCCTGTCTCCATGGAGAGAAGCTAAAGGCTGAACTGTTTCCCTCCTGTCTACATGGGGAGGAGCTAAAGGCTGAACTGTTTCCCTCCTGTCTACATGGGGAGGAGCTAAAGGCTGAACTCTTTCCCTCCTGTCCACATGAGGAGTAGCTAAAGGATGAACTCTTTCCCCTCCTGTCTCCATGAGGAGGAGCTAAAGAATTATCTCTTTCCCCCCCCTGTCTCCATGGAGAGAAGCTAAAGGCTGAACTGTTTCCCTCCTGTCTACATGGGGAGGAGCTAAAGGCTGAACTGTTTCCCTCCTGTCTACATGGGGAGGAGCTAAAAGCTGAACTCTTTCCCTCCTGTCCACATGGGGAGGAGCTGAAGGCTGAACTCTTTCCCCTACTGTCTACATGGGGAGGAGCTAAAGGCTGAACTCTTTCCCCTCCTGTCTACATGGGGAGGAGCTAAAGGCTGAACTCTTTCCCTCCTGTCTACATCGGGAGAAGCTAAAGGCTGAAGTCTTTCTCCTGTCTTAATGGGGAGGAGCTGCAGGTTGAACCCCTCTTGTCTACATAGAATTTTATAAGCACCAACTGTTATCTCATATCTCTGTAATGTAAAAGTCGTTCTTCACTGAACACACATTTTATATGGAGAATTTTGGAAATGAAAGATCAGTCCAGGAGCAGGAAGAAGCAGATTTCTGTGATAAGATCTATTACAAAGCTGGTCATTTTCACGTGCACTATTGATTTATAATAAAAATTAAAATGACCGTTACACTTTAAAGTTCCGTTCACTGACCGCAACAGTTTTTCCATTCACTGACCGCAAGCAGGAATCACGAAGACGAGAAGGAATTTGGACGTTTTATTTAAAATGAGAAATTTCTTCTAATTATCTATCTATATAAATATATATGGTATAATTTGTGAGATGATGGCGCGCGCCTGTTTTCTGTACAGAACGCCTGTAATCGTGTTATAACTTATTATGAGAAGTGATCGACACTTGAATTTTGTGCAAATTTTTCCGAGAATGTGTCCTGAATCACCGACCGAATAAAAAACTATCTTTATTATGGAGAACGGATCCTTCTCTGGATTATTTTGGATGGTTGTCCTGTTAGGAAAAAAAATAAACGCGAGACCTCTCAGTCTCCCAAAAGAGTCGGCTCATCTCCCAAAACCTGGTGAAACCTTACGGAAATTGGCGATTTGGGGAATATTTCCTGTTCCCGATTCCTCAAGGAGGTGGAGAATAGACAACCAATCAGAGCGCAGCTTTCATTTCTTCAACTACTCTGGCAAAATGAAAGCTGTTGTGTGATTGGTTGAATATAGGCGTTTCCCAGATCAGCCATGACGGCTCTTATACACCGAGTACAGCCAATGACGTAACTTTAAGTTCAAGGGTCCCAATGCAAAATCTCCAAAATGGCCCCCAATTATAACGAGTTTCTAACCTCTTCCTGACACGTACGTCAATTCAGGTGAGGTGCCCATCACTTCTCCCCTGCTATGGAAATATTGGGTTGCCATAGCAGCCAGAGGCCTATTAAAGGCCCCGCCTCCACCATTTTGGTCCTGTGAAGCCTGGACCACTATATAACCGATCAAACAAATACTAAAAAATTTTTTAAAAAATTTTAGTATTGCGACGTCTGTAAAAGTGCAATCTATGAAAATATAAAATAAATAACGCACATGGATTTTTTTTTTTTAGGTGGTCAAAAAACAAAGGCTTTCTAATGAAAACCACTTTTTTTTTTTTGATAGCTTTTGGGGGAGTTTGGGGTTTCCTGAAGCAGTTTAGAACAGTTTTTCGGGTATGATCACACAATGCCTTTAAGAAGACGCCAAGGTTTTATCTAGGTGAAGCCACTTCAGGAAAAATCTTGTTTTTTTTTTTAACGAAGCGACTTTTCTGGCGGTTTCGCCGTCGCTTTTTCAAGGGCTCGGCCGCCGGTGTCCTTTTTTTTACTATAATTTCTGCTAGAGTTAGCAAGGGGCCGCCCGAAAGATGAAGATGCTACTTCTCTTATCCACTTCCCAGTTTCTGAAGAACTAACAAAGGACTGAACATGCGCCCAGAAATGTTGTTTTTACATTATTTTTTTGTGACGGGCGTGCAGGGCTTTTTCAGGCGGAACCCACCTGAAAAAGACGTCACGTGCACATAGCCTTCAAGTGTTTTTTTTTGGATAGGTTTTTTTTTTGTAGCTTTTTGATTGGCCGTTGCCTAATTTGGAGCATTTTCCAACATAAAGTGTTTTTTTTTTTGTAGCTTTTTGATTGGCCGTTGCCTAATTTGGAGCATTTTCCAACATAAAGTGTTTTTTTTTTGTAGCTTTTGATTGGCCGTTGCCTAATTTGGAGCATTTTCCATCAGAAAGTGTTTTTTTTTGTACAATAGAAATGAATAGGACCCACTCCCAACGACCCCTTAAAAAAAACTCCACGTGCACGTGACATACCCTTATGGTACATATGATATGATACCACAATTCCCCCCCGGGTAGTAATTGTATAATTGTAGTAATACTATAGTGGGAAAAAAATAAAGAAATTCTAAATTTTGCATTTTTGGGGGGCATCGGACCCCCTTTCCCTCAAAAAAAATGCAATAAAATATTTTACGTACCCCAAAATATAAAAGATTCTGATCTCAGAGGGAAGAGTCGTATAAATCGGACGGAGATCGGATGGACTGGCCGGCGGCTATCTGACCCCAGCGTGCGTGACAGCTTGATGTATTTCTATGCAGCGGTCACCCTCTGGTCCGGGAGCCGCCGGCCAGTCCGGGCATTGCATCCGATCTCCGTCCGATTTATACGACTCTTCCCTAAGGACAGGCCAGCAATGTAAAGGCCCAGACGGCTCCTTTAAGACTTTATTAGGGTCTCCCCCTTGCGGGTCCGCATTGTGTCTATCATTTATGAGGTAAATTAACCACCTACGACCTATACCGGTATCTAGAAATATGTATTGCAAGATGAGTTAACTGAGGAACTGACAGTGAGCTCGTTCTGATAGGAGAGTTGATAACTCTGTTCTCTGTCTTTTTCTGATTTATGACCACAGATCACATTAAGGAACTAAAAAGCAACATTTTTATTGAAACCCAATTATAAAAAAATAGTTTTAGCTCCAATTACATGCATTTAGGTAAAAAAAATAAGTCCTAATGTGGACAACCCCTTTTCGAAAGAGGATTTGGGGCCACGGGCTGAAATTCTTCTGGTAGCCGGTAGGGGTCTCACTCCTTGTTACAAGCTTTGGTTGCATCAATGCACAAAATGTTACACCGCTCTAGACAGGTGAACGTCTATGGTAAGGTCATGTGATCAGGCGAGCTGCTCCTTAGGTTACCAAGGATACGAGAATAAACGGAAAAACTAACCCTCTGTTATCACGTGATCACCCAGCGTAAATTCCATCCCAGCAGTTTCGTCATTTACCCGTTCATGAACAGGTCGTGATTTAAATTAATATTCGCTTTGTTTCCTTTTCGCGACTTACTTTATCGGGCTCCAAATTTGTAGTTGTAGAGATTAAATGAGAGGAGAATATTTTTTTAATAGCATTTTGTGGCGAATGTGCGAGCGGGAATGGACAGAAGCGAAATTTGCGCGCGATGTTTGAGCTCAGTCAGTGGCTGGGACGGACAGAGAGCGGGTGTGCGGTGCGCCGGGGGCGGCCGGAGCCGGGGTGAGCGCTCACAGAGGGGGCTATTAAGACGGAAGCTGCCTGCTGTCTATCTGCGCACTATGGACCGGCCGGCCAGGTGAGCGATTAACCCCTCCATGTAGCTTATTTTTTTTTACTTTTTCCTAATGGGTTAAATTTTATGTTTTGACTTTCCCACAGTGGCGTAGCCACTGTTTGTGGCGCCCGGGGCGGCAAATTTTAGACCACACCCCTAGCCACACCCATTTCACTGGTCACACCCATATCCACGCCCTGACCACACCCACTTAGCACTGCTGATCACACTGTTTCATAAACAATAATTATAAACACATACCTCTCAACCGTCCCGGTTTCAGCGGGACAGTCCCGATTTCGGGACCCTGTCCGCTGTCCCGGCCAGGCGGTTTACTTTCCGCATTAGAATCGTCCCGGGGACCTCCCACACATTCTGGCAGCCACAAGTCACGTTCCATCGCTGACCTCATTTCCCCAGGATGTGGGGATCTCACCAGCTATGAGGCGCTCCATTCAATACCCGGCTCTCACTGAGCGAGACAGGCAGGATCTGGGGATCTCTTCATCTGTTGAACAGATCCCATGTCGAGATCCCCACATGCTGCTTGTCTCGCTCAGTGAGAGTCGGGTATTGTATGCAGCGGTCCGTACAATACCCGGCTCTCACTCCAACAGATCCAGCGGCTTGATGCGTCGCCGTTCTGAAGACTCTCCCGAGAACGAGTTACAGTACCTGCTGCTGTAAGCTGACCGCCGGAAATGAGGTCAACGGTCATTTCCAGCGTTCAGCTGACTTACAGCACGTCACCTCCGGTGGAACGTGACATGTGGCTGCCAGAACGTGTGGGAGGTCCCCGGGTTTCCGCATGTACGATTCTAATGCGGGAAAGTAAACCTCCCGGCCAGGACAGCGGGACAGGGACCCAGCCCTACACAGATAACAGCATTAGCTCCGTCCCCACGCAGACCCATGCACATAATGGCACCCCTCCTTCCCCCCTGCAGCCCCCAAGCACACAGATCCCGCAAGTAACAGGACCCTTGTACATGCCCGGCTCCGCTCTTTGTGGCCCTGTACACACACGGGTCCGCTCCACACACCTCACACGCACAAGGCTCCGCTCCGTACACCTCGTACACACACGGCTTCGCTCTGTACACCTCGTACACACACGGCTCCGCTCCGTACACCTCGTACTCACACGGCTTCGCTCCGTACACCTCGTACACACACGGCTTTGCTCCGTACACCTCGTACACACACGGTTTCGCTCCGTACACTCGTACACACACTGCTTTGCTCCGTACACCTCGTACGTACACCTCCGCTCCGTACACCTCGTACACACACGGCTCCGCTCCGTACACCTCGTACACACATGGCTCCGCTCCATACACCTCGTACACACACGGCTCCGCTCCGTACACCTCCGCTCCGTACACCTCCGCTCCGTACACCTCGTACACACACACGGCTCCGCTCCGTACACCTCGTACACACGGCTCCGCCCCGTACACCTCGTACACACGGCTCCGCTCCGTACACCTCATGCACACACAGCTAAGCTACATCCACACTGTAAACCCCTTATGATCCCACATATAAACTTACCATCATCCAGCACCATGACGACCAAAACAGCAGTTTCCTGCACACAGGGGCCTGAAGATCATGTGACACCTAACTCCTCCCCTCCTGTGACCTCATCACAGGTCCTGCTACCACCTTTACAAAGCACAGCAATGGTAAATGCTGGCTGTGCGAAGTTGGGAGGGCAATGAAGGGGTGCATATGGAATTGCTGCTGCGCCGCCCCCACACACACGTGCCGCCTGGGGCGGACCGCCCCCCCCCACGCTACGCCACTGCTTTCCCAGAGGCAGCGACATCAAATATAAGTCCCCCCCTATAATGTTGTTTTATGCCCCCTGGGATCATCTGATCGCTCCTACCCCATACTGTAATGTGTCCGTACTGCCGCAGGCCATCGACAAATCACGTTCTTCCTAGAAAGCACCAAAATGGCGGCGTCAGAGATCTACAGATCCCCCCCCTTATTGCCAGGCAACACATCACAAAAATGCACCCAGCGATTGGCAGCCACATACGCCCTGCGGTCAGTGATTGGCAGCCACATACGCCCTGCGGTCAGTGATTGGCAGCCACGTACTCCCTGCGGTCAGTGATTGGCAGCCACGTACTCCCTGCGGTCAGTGATTGGCAGCCACGTACTCCCTGCGGTCGGTGATTGGCAGCCATGTACGCCCTGCGGTCAGCGATTGGCAGCCACGTACGCCCTGCGGTCAGTGATTGGCAGCCACGTACGCCCTGCGGTCAGTGATTGGCAGCCACGTACGCCCTGCGGTCAGTGATTGGCAGCCACGTACGCCCTGCGGTCAGTGATTGGCAGCCACGTACGCTCTGCGGTCAGTGATTGGCAGCCACGTACACCCTGCGGTCAGCGATTGGCAGCCACGTACGCCCTGCGGTCAGTGATTGGCAGCCACGTACGCCCTGCGGTCGGTGATTGGCAGCCACGTACGCCCTGCGGTCTGTGATTGGCAGCCACGTACGCCCTGCGGTCTGTGATTGGCAGCCACGTAAGCTCTGCGGTCGGTGATTGGCAGCCATGTAAGCGCTGCGGTCAGTGATTGGAGCCACGTACGCCCTGCGGTCTGTGATTGGCAGCCACGTAAGCGCTGCGGTCGGTGATTGGCAGCCATGTAAGCGCTGCGGTCAGTGATTGGAGCCACGTACGCCCTGCGGTCGGTGATTGGCAGCCACGTACGCCCTGCGGTCGGGATTGGTCGTACTCTAGCATGTCATTAACTCAGAGTCTAAATGATATTTTTCAGGAATAAAAAATCAGTGGATTATTCCCAGTTTTTGGATCTGGAAGATGACGGTAAGTGAGAAATATAACGGAATGTTTGTGATTTGCCATATTGGGGTTGGTCCATACGGGTCTAATCGCATGTAGCTGCCTGTTGAGATAATCTGTTATTAGAGCGTACCTGTAGTTTCAGGCAAACTGTTCAGTATAACTGTTCCTACGTGTGCATGAAGATGATGTTTCTGGCCATTACAGACTCAAATCCTGTATTTTTCTCCGATTTTCCACTCTGCAGGCTCTATCTCATCCTTTTCATAATTGTCTCTGAGCTGGTGGAGTGAGACCAGCTGCTATGATCTCTCCCATACACATCACACAGAGATATGAGTGATTCTTTCTCTCCCGTCTCTGTTGCACATGTTCAGCACCAACAGCAGAATGGAGGACAGTATACAGCAATACTGAGCAGTGTAGATGTGAATCCAGCTCTTTGGATAAGATAAACTCTTACTAGAAAGCAGCAGCACTGTCTTTTTGTCTATCTATCCTCTATAGAATTGATAAGCAGCTGTAATCTGATCCCTCAGTCTTTTTGTGAGCAAGAAGGATTTAATCTGTTTTTTTTCTCAAGTAGATGATGATTTCAGTGAGAGGGAAAGAAGCGGCTTATAAGTGGAGAAAGAAGCTGATTTGTCTGATGAGATGAATTACAAAGTTTCTTCTATTCGCTATTACTATTGATTTACGCAACATTTTGTTGAAATTTCACCGACTATATATATATATATATATATATAACAATTTCTGTTTTCCAAACACTCTTTTTTCTGTAGACGAGGATTTTGCTTCATCGCCACCTGTAAGTAAGAAAGCGCGAGTGGAGACGAAGAAGGAGAGAAAGGAAAAGCAAATAAAGAAAAATAACAAAGAAGAGACCATAACGACCAATTCCCAGAAAAAGAGGTGAGTGAGGGATATTGTGTCCCCTGAGCAGACCCCCAAGGATCGGACCCCTGTTGTGGAGTGACACTAGTGCACGCTGGGGAGAACAGATTCTGAAGTGACTGCAACTCGCTGGATAGCTGTATCACCCAGCGTGCACTAACGTCTCACCATGGGAAGAAGAGTATTGCTGGACTGCCCCTTTAAAGGTATTTCATACTAAATGTGTTTCTATGTAGTCTAACAACCACTTTTCTAATTTACTTCAATTAAATGTCCCCTCTTTACTCTTTTATACTTCCCATGACGTTTCATTTGAGAATGCCCAGTACATGCTGGTGTACTCGGAACGGGATGTCATCGGGGGCTTTGATCACTGCTGCAGCTGCTTTGCCTAACCTGAAACAAAGCGTCATCAGTGACGTCCCTTTCAGGGACTGCTTAACTGAGCATGTGCCGATTGTCAATTCCAACGCATGCTCAGTATGCACCTTTAAATGCATAGTGACAGTGCGCTCCCTCGCCGGCTCTAAAGTGAAGTGACGAGAGAGCGCACTGTCAGTGCAAATTGTAAAGGAAAGAATACGGCAATCAGTGAGAACAGAGACTAGCCCCCGAAATAGACGTCACTGATGATGCTCCGTTTTAGGGTGGGGAAAGCAGCTGAGGCTGTGATCGAAGTCACGGCCCCCTGATCACATCCTGTTTGAGTATCCCAACATGCACTGGGGACTCTCAAGCAAAAAGTAATTTGATGTTACAGTAGAGAGGGAACAGTACATTATTTTTATTGAAGTATATTGGAGAAGTGTTTACAGTATTGAATTAATTGAAAAGACATTTAGCATGAAATTCACCTTTTGGTTTCAGGCCTCCCCTTTAAGGCGGCACAATGAGTTTAGCACTGTGCAGATTACTACTTTTTGTCACATTTCGGGTACAGTCAGGTTTCCACTTTGATCGGTGTTTTTTATTTTTGTCTTTTGCCCAGGCTGCCTCTAGAAGACAAGCTGTATCAGCGAGATTTAGAAGTGGCTTTGGCGCTGTCGGCGAAGGAGATGTCCGTCATTATAGAGAATGATGAGAATATTCCCAGAAATGGTATATAATTGTTATTATGGATTCATGTTCGGGGCCTGCAAGAAAGTATTGAAGAAAACTCCTCCTTAAAGGGGTTAAAATATACACCACTTATTGATGGGTGGGGGTCCGACCGCTGGGATCTGTACCGATCTGCATCACAAAGTGGAGGGGGGGGGCACTTTTATACTTGTGATGGAGCCCATGCTTTTTCGGACCCCCTACCGGTCGGCAAGTGATCACATGTACTGCTAACAGTTATTGATAGCGTAGTTAGCGCACCATGACACACGGTTCTGTTAAGGGGATCATGCTGGGACTACTACTGCGCCCATACGATCGCCGGCAGGATGATGGGAGTAATCACAGCCTCGATCCGGACAGTTAACTCCCTTAGCTTTTATTTTGCCTTCTATTTAACTTGTGTGATGTGAATCTCGCTGTCTCATCCAGAAGCTCCAGAAGACGCCTATAGGTTTATTAAAGAGCCTGACGTGTCCGAAGCGTCCTTCTCAAATTGCAGCGTTGACAGCAGCATGCTAGGTAAGTGTTGTTTTCGGGGGGAGATGGGGGGATTTAAACATTGAGTCCTGTTATCGGAAAAAATAACGTAATTTCAGCTGCAGATGGAAGGAAGAGAGCCACAGTATTCATTACTGATGGGTAGGCGGAGCCCCAGATCAGGATGTCACCTCAGATCAAAAGAGTGCTGACTGGCTGGCCCCTCCAGCTCGGGCTCCTCCTACTCAGCTCCAGTCTAAGATTTGAGGTCCAGAAGGATGGTCGCTGCTAATGCAGCTCCTCAGAAGATTTTATTATTTTATATTCGGACAGGAGACCTGGATCACTAGTTGGTCTAGAGGTCTCAGGGGTACCAGCGCTGCTGTACCCCAACCTCTCCCTTGGCGGATCTGTACTTACTCAAAGTCCCTGCAGAATCCTTGCCGGCCCTGGGGGATGAGGAGAGCTTCCCTGGCGGGACGCAAACCACACGTGCGGTCACTGCGTTCCTCGCCCTGGGGGGAAGCATGGGCATAGCGCCAGAAACCCCTGAGGGTCCCTGTGGCGCCTTGGCTGGTGAGTACTCCACACAAAATTTTATTATTAATGTGTGAGTGCTTTAGCGTCTGATGACAGCGCTATTACATGTATATCAGTATGCTTCAGCGCTGCGGTGACAGCGCTATTACATGTTTATCAGTGTATTTCACCAGCCTCTCCCTTGGCGGATCTGTAATTACATAATGGTCCCTGCAGAATCCTTGCCGGCCCTGAGGGATGAGGAGAGTTTTCCCTGGCGGGGGCGCAAACCACACGCTGGGTCACTGCGCTTCCCACCCTGGGGGGAAGCATGGGCATAGCGCCAGAAACCCTTAGGGGTCCCTGTGGCGCTGAGCTGATGAGTTTTCCACACAATTTTTATTATAATAATGTGTGAGTGCTTCAGCGCTGCTGTGACAGCGCTACTACTTGTATGTCAGTATGCTTCAGCGCTGCTGTGACAGCGCTACTACATGTAATGTCAGTATGCTTCAGCGCTGCTGTGACAGCGCTACTACATGTAATGTCAGTATGCTTCAGCGCTGCTGTGACAGCGCTGTTACATTGTAGATGTGGTGATCTTTTGTCCGCAGGCAGTTAGCTGCAGGACAGAGAGGGAGCAGGAGCGGGGGAGTTCGCGCTCATTATTTGAGCTAGCAGGGGGCGTGGCCTATCTATTCCCGGTCTTTTGAGCAGGAAGACGCGCGCTCTGGCGTTTCTCCTGCGACTCCCTCACTGTGGCGGCCATTACACAGGCTCCTGGGCTCCTCAGACCGCTCCTCTCCTCATAAGACACCACGGCCAGCTGGGTGAGTGCTGATTCCTCACCCTGCAGCGCAGCGATCGCTATCCTGCAGCTGCAGTCTCATTAGAGACATAAAATTGGCTGGGACTCACACTTCATATATATATGTTGTGGTGAGTTTGCAATATTAACCCTTCTGAGGGTTATTTCTACCAGAAAATTTTTTTGACTGAATACCGCTGGGGTAACCCTGCCTGGTGGAGCGTTAACCCTTCAGCATATAAAAAAAAAAAAAAGTAAAACCGCATAGTTTTTGCTGGTATTACCGCTTTGGCCTGTTCATACAGGTGAGACATGTCTGAACAGAGTTCAGATGCCGCGGATCACGTCCCAGTGCCATTGCGGCAATCAGATACGCAGACCTCCACAGCGTCTAGCGCTGCGGTCGACAGCGGTGAAAAATTGGACGATATCGCTCGATCGATCAACAACTTGTCTGATCTTTTAGGTCAATATGTGTCTGCTTATTCTTCTCAGAGGAAGCGACGCAGGCCGTTACCGGCCTCTACACGGAGCGAGTCAGATGTATCTGATATTGGGCAGAGTTCCCCTTTAAATTCGGATGGAGAAATATCCGATTCAGATGCGGACGAGCCGCAGGGGCGTTCCTCTATGGCGAAGCGTACGGAGGCATTGATTGAAGCCATGAGAGATATATTACAGTTACCGGAGGAGGTAACTAGTCGTCCTGGTAAATCAGCACGCATGTTCCAGGAGTCCCGTGCTTCGCGTACAACATTGCCAGCTCTGGATGAGCTTAATAGTGTAATAGAGGAGGAACGTCTATGTCCAGATAAGCGTTTTCATGGAACGCATTTCTTTGATACACTTTATCCTTGCTCTGCGGAGTTAAAGGCTAATTGGACTTCTGCTCCTGAAGTGGATGTGTCTTTATCTCAGCTTAATAAATCCTCACTACTCCCTATTAAGGGAAAAGCGAGCTTACAGGAGCCTTTGGATAGAAAAGCAGAATTGGCGGCAAAAGCAAGCTATGAGGCTGCGGGTCATGGATTCCGAGCAGTGCTAGGATCCATGTGTGCTGCTAGAGCTTCTCTAAGCTGGCTGGCACGTCTGAAGACGGAGTTGCACAATGAATCTCCGTTATCTGAGATACGGGAAACTTGTGAATGGTTAGAAACGGCAGCCTGTTATATCTTTGATGCCGGTCTGGATACGGCATCTCTGCTGGCCAAAGCGCAAGCTTCAGCGGTCACAGTCAGAAGAGCTTTATGGCTCAGACAGTGGGCCGGGGACGCAGTTTCCAAACAAGGGTTGTTGGCCTTACCTTACAAGGGTGGCCATCTTTTTGGATCTGACCTCACAGAGCTGATTTCCAAGGCTAAGGCGAAGGAATCAGCATTACCACAGCGTAGGGCCATGGCCTCGGTGTCCAGTAGGCCTGGTGTCTATAGTGGTCGGCGGTCCTTTCGGGGCCGAGGACGATCTAGTCACTCCTCGTGGGGATCGGGTCGTCCTTCCTTCTCAGGAAAGAAATCCTCTCAGAAAACTCGCACTTCCTGGAAGCAGAGTTTCCGCCAGGACAAGCGGGAGCTTGACAAGAAGCCCGCAAAGTCTAATTGACGCCAGGGGTCCACTCGAGGATTCTCGAGTGGGGGGTCGCCTGCTTCTTTTCAAGGCGACTTGGATGGCTCGCGTTCCAGATTCCTGGGCAACGCGGATTGTGTCGGCAGGCTATTTCATAGAGTTTGCTTCTCGACCCCCAAATGTTTTTTGTCAGTCTCGCGTTCCGTCGGAACCCGAGCTTGTTGTCGCTCTACAGCGAGAGGTCGAATCTCTGCTACAAAAGGGTGTAGTGATACCGGTTCCGTCAGAGGACCGAGGAAAAGGTTTTTATTCCAACCTTTTTATAGTTCCCAAAAAGGAGAACAAATTTCGCCCGATTCTGGATCTCAAGCGATTAAACCGGCATGTCCATGCCCGGAAATTTCGCATGGAGTCGCTTCGTTCCGTTGTGGCAGCTCTGTCACAGAACGATTTTCTGGTGTCAATCGACATTCGAGACGCCTATTTGCATATTCCCATCGGAAAGGTTCATCAGCGCTTTCTTCGATTTGCCATAGGTCGGAATCATTACCAGTTCGTGGCTCTGCCGTTCGGCTTAGCCTCAGCGCCAAGGGTCTTTACAAAAATTCTGGCGCCTCTCATGGCAATCCTTCGAAGACAGGGGATTACGATTCTCCCTTATCTGGACGATCTTTTGATCATGGCTTCCTCGGAGGAGGAGGCGTTGACGGCTCGGGATTTGTCTCTTCAGTTTCTGAAGGACTTCGGTTGGCTGGTCAATTGGGAGAAGTCGTCCCTGGAACCATCGAGGACAATCCTCTTTTTGGGAATGCATCTCGACACGTGTCGGTCGGTAGTTTCCCTACCACCAGACAAACAGTCATGTCTTCTTCGACATGTACAGATTATGAGATCCTCAACGGCAATGTCTCTACGGAAGTGTATGCGTCTTCTAGGACTGATGGTGGCGTCCATGGAGGCAATTCCTTTTGCCCAGTTCCACTCCAGGACTCTTCAAAGGTTCATCTTGAGTCGATGGAATCAGTCGCAATCGCTGGATTGCAGTGTCACCATTTCTCGCGCGGTGCGGGATTCTCTAGAATGGTGGTTACGTCCAGGGGCATTCTCCCTGGGGAAGTCTTTCCTCCCTCCGAAGTGGTCAGTCATAACCACCGATGCCAGCCTGACGGGCTGGGGGGGTGTTTGGAACAATCTCTGGATTCAGGGGGTATGGTCATCGGAAGAGTCTGTGCTTCCGATCAACATCCTGGAATTGAGGGCGATTTTCCTTTGCCTCCAACATTGGACGGTCCCTTTGAGCGGTCTGCCAGTCCGTGTGCAGACAGACAATGCGACGGCTGTCGCGTATATCAATCACCAAGGTGGGACAAGGAGTTCCAGACTCATGGTAGAGGTGTCCCGAATTCTGATTTGGGCAGAGGCCAATGTACCAGCCATTTCGGCGATTCACATTCCAGGGGTTCAGAATGTTACAGCGGACTTTCTCAGTCGCAGAAGGATGGATTCCGGGGAATGGAGCCTCCATCCGGATGTGTTTGCACTACTGTGCTCTCGCTGGGGAACCCCCCAAGTGGATTTGATGGCATCCAGGTTCAATGCCAAGTTACCGACATTCATGTCCAGGTACAAGGATCCGAAGGCGGTGGCGGTGGATGCTCTAGTGGCTCAGTGGGATCAGTTCGAGCTGATCTATGTATTCCCGCCGATATCCTTACTTCCTCTAGTACTGCGTCGGATCAGACTAGAGAGAATTCCAGCTATTTTGATAGCTCCAGACTGGCCAAGAAGGGTGTGGTTCTCGACAATAATGTCGCTGTTGGCGGCACCTCCTTTTCCACTCCCTCTTCAACCGGACTTGTTGACTCAGGGGCCCGTTTGTCATCCGGACTTGATGTCCCTGCGTTTGACGGCGTGGCTCTTGAGACCGAAATCTTGACCCGTAGAGGTTTCTCAGCCGAGGTCATTGCTACCCTTCGTGCTGCGAGATGTCCGGCTACTACTAGGATTTACCACAAAATTTGGGAAACCTTCTTTTCGTGGTGTTTGGGGTCCTCTCGGAACCCGAGAAAATTTTCCATTCCCAACCTGTTGGCTTTTCTACAGCATGGGCTAGACAAGGGTTTGGCAGTAAGCACTCTGAAAGGTCAGATTTCTGCTCTGTCCTTATTGTTTCGGAGAACTATTGCTTCAAATAGAGACGTGCTCTCCTTTTTCCGAGGTATATCTCGTAAGTTTCCGCCGCGGAAGGCACCCGTGTCTCCTTGGCGGCTCAATCTTGTTTTGGAAGCTCTTCAGCATAAACCTTTTGAGCCTATGGTTTCTGCTAGCCTTTCTTTACTTTCTTGGAAGGTGGCTTTCCTTGTTGCAGTCACTTCCTTGAGGAGAGTTTCTGAGTTGGCAGCTCTTTCTTGTTCGCCTCCTTTTCTGGAGTTTTTTCCGGATCGTGTAGTGCTTCGCACTCGGGGTGATTTTTTGCCTAAAGTGGTGTCACAATTTCATGTCAACCAGGATATTGTGTTGCCTTCATTCTGCCCGGATCCGAAGAATGTGAAAGAGCGAGCTTTACACACATTGGATTTAGTGCGGGCCTTGAAGTTTTATCTATCTATTACTCAAGGTTTTCGTAAGACGGACTCCCTGTTTGTGGTTCCAGCAGGTCGTCGGCGTGGTCAACGAGCTTCCAAGGATTCTATAGCTCGTTGGATCCGGTCAGCTATTTTGGAAGCTTACCGTCTTCGGGGTGAATCTTGCCCGATTAAGATTCGAGCCCATTCTACGAGAGCTGTGGCCTCATCGTGGGCTTTTCATCAAGGTGCCTCGGCAGTGCAGCTCTGCCGAGCGGCAACTTGGCGCTCTGTCCACACGTTTACAAAGTTTTATAAAGTGGACGTCAGTGCTTCCGCTGATGCAGCCCTCGGACGTAGGGTCCTGCAGGCAGCTGTAGTTTAAAGTTCTGGATGAACTTGTGTTTAGCGCTGGTTGCGCTTTGTTGTTAAGGTTGTTGGGTTTCTGCCTTTTATTGGTTTTTCCCACCCTTATTTTTGAACTGCTTTGGGACGTCCCATCAGTAATGAATACTGTGGCTCTCTTCCTTCCATCTGCAGCTGAAACACGGATTTTGGTAAGAACTTACCTGTAAAATCCTTTTCAGCGAAGGAAGGAAGAGAGACACAGCACCCTCCCAAGGCAGAAGTGTGTTGATGTTTTCAGATGCAGCGCGACCCTTATCTGATAGCGATTATCTGGGCTGAGGTCAGCGCGCTAAGGCTCTGTTCCAGCATCGCCAGCTCATCGCAGTAGTCAGGTTCCGTGAGTAGTACCTGGAACTTTGTGGTTTTTGGCTTTCTTTGCATGCATAACCTGTATCTTTGTGTTTTTTCTCTGAAGTTCCTTCAGAAGGGGTTATGTTGCTCCGCTGGTGATCTTGGCTCTTTTCCTCAAAGCTTTGGTACGACTGGAGCTGAGTAGGAGGAGCCCGAGCTGGAGGGGTCAGCCAGTCAGCACTCTTTTGATCTGAGGTGACATCCTGATCTGGGGCTCCGCCTACCCATCAGTAATGAATACTGTGTCTCTCTTCCTTCCTTCGCTGAAAAGGATTTTACAGGTAAGTTCTTACCAAAATCCGTGTTTTATTTTAACCACTTTGTGCTTTTTTTTAAAAAATTTTCCTGATGCCCTTCTATTGAATCTCAGGCTGATGGCAGAGATTTACTTTCTGCTTCCCTCCTCCACAGGTTTGGACGAGATCACAGACGATAATGAAGACCCCTGTAGAGGCATAGGTCGCAGACAAGCTGCTTCTAAAGCCATTACCGAGCAGAGAAAACTCCTAACGGAAGAAAGGGGGGATGAAGAGGATGCCGAGGAGTTTAATCCAGATACAATGACGGGTATGTACACAGTAGGAGTAATAGAGAAATCATCATATGTCCTGACGTGTACATGCTCACACCTGCAGATGACAGGACTATAATGCGCGGCGGGGCTGCACAGAATACAGAGCAGTTAGATGACGTATACTTGTTGTATAGTCTAGGAGTACAGGCATCATTATTATATACCAATCTGACTCCCACCCTTCCCCTCACATCAGCTGACTTAAAGGGGTTCTCTAGGTTTCTTTATGTTGATGGTCTATCCTTAAGCTAGGTCATCAGCATCAGATCGGTGAAGGTCCGACATCTGCACCGCCACCGATCAGCTGCCACATGATGTAAGGTGCCAGTACACCAAAGCTCCATATGCTACGTTGTGGCAGTTTTCAGGTACTGCAGCTCAGCTTAATTGGAGTGTACAGAGCTTGGTGTGCAACCTGAGGTGTTGGGACCTGGTACCAGCTGATCCTTGGGGTGTGGGAACTGGTAACGGCTGATCCTTGGGGTGTGGGACCTGGTAACAGCTGATCCTTGGGGTGTGGGACCTGGTAACAGCTGATACTTGGGGTGTGGGACCTGGTAACGGCTGACCCTTGGGGTGTGAGACCTGGTAACGGCTGATCCCTGAGGTGTGAGACCTGGTAACGGCTGATCCCTGGGTGTGGGACCTGGTAACGGCTGATCCCTGGGTGTGGGACCTGGTAACGGCTGACCCTTGTGTGGGACCTTGTAACGGCTGATCCTTGGGGTGTGGGATCTGGAAATGGCTGACCCTTGGGGTGTGGGACCTGGTATCGGTTGATCCTCAGGGTGTGGGACCTGGTATCGGTTGATCCTCAGGGTGTGAGACCTGGTAACGGCTGATCCCTGGGGTGTGGGACCTGGTAGCGGCTGATCCCTGGGGTGTGAGACCTGGTAACGGCTGATCCCTGGGGTGTGAGACCTGGTAACGGCTGATCCCTGAGGTGTGAGACCTGGTAACGGCTGATCCCTGGGGTGTGGGACCTGGTAACGGCTGATCCCTGGGGTGTGGGACCTGGTAACTGCTGACCCTTGTGGTGTGGGACCCTGTAACGGATGATCCTTGGGGTGCGGGATCTGGTAACGGCTGATCCCTGGGGTGTGAGACCTGGTAACGGCTGATCCTGGGGTGTGGGACCTGGTAACGGCTGATCCCTGGGGTGTGGGACCTGGTAACGGCTGATCCCTGGGGTGTGGGACCTGGTAACGGCTGATCCCTGGGGTGTGGGACCTGGTAACGGCTGATCCCTGGGGTGTGGGACCTGGTAACGGCTGATCGCTGGGCTGTGGGACCTGGTAACGGCTGATCGCTGGGCTGTGGGACCTGGTAACGGCTGATCGCTGGGCTGTGGGACCTGGTAACGGCTGATCCCTGGCTGTGGGACCTGGTAACGGCTGATCGCTGGGCTGTGGGACCTGGTAACGGCTGATCCCTGGGGTGTGGGACCTGGTAACTGCTGATCCCTGGGGTGTGGGACCTGATAACTGCTGATCCCTGGGGTGTGGGACCCTGTAACGGATGATCCTTGGGGTGCGGGATCTGGTAAACGGCTGATCCCTGGGGTGTGAGACCTGGTAACGGCTGATCCCTGGGGTGTGGGACCTGGTAACGGCTGATCCCTGGGGTTGGGACCTGGTAACGGCTGATCCCTGGGGTGTGGGACCTGGTAACGGCTGATCCCTGGGGTGTGGGACCTGGTAACGGCTGATCCCTGGGGTGTGGGACCTGGTAACGGCTGATCGCTGGGCTGTGGGACCTGGTAACGGCTGATCGCTGGGCTGTGGGACCTGGTAACGGCTGATCCCTGGGCTGTGGGACCTGGTAACGGCTGATCACTGGGCTGTGGGACCTGGTAACGGCTGATCCCTGGGGTGTGGGACCTGGTAACTGCTGATCCCTGGGGTGTGGGACCTGATAACTGCTGATCCCTGGGGTGTGGGACCTGGTAACGGCTGATCGCTGGGCTGTGGGACCTGGTAACAGCTGATCCCTGGGGTGTGAGACCTGGTAACGGCTGATCCCTGGGGTGTGAGACCTGGTAACGGCTGACCCTTGGGGTGTGGGACCTGGTAACTGCTGATCCCTGGGGTGTGGGACCTGATAACTGCTGATCCCTGGGGTGTGGGACCCTGTAACGGATGATCCTTGGGGTGCGGGATCTGGTAACGGCTGATCCCTGGGGTGTGAGACCTGGTAACGGCTGATCCCTGGGGTGTGGGACCTGGTAACGGCTGATCCCTGGGGTGTGGGACCTGGTAACGGCTGATCCCTGGGGTGTGGGACCTGGTAACGGCTGATCCCTGGGGTGTGGGACCTGGTAACGGCTGATCCCTGGGGTGTGGGACCTGGTAACGGCTGATCGCTGGGCTGTGGGACCTGGTAACGGCTGATCGCTGGGCTGTGGGACCTGGTAACGGCTGATCCCTGGGCTGTGGGACCTGGTAACGGCTGATCACTGGGCTGTGGGACCTGGTAACGGCTGATCCCTGGGGTGTGGGACCTGGTAACTGCTGATCCCTGGGGTGTGGGACCTGATAACTGCTGATCCCTGGGGTGTGGGACCTGGTAACGGCTGATCGCTGGGCTGTGGGACCTGGTAACAGCTGATCCCTGGGGTGTGAGACCTGGTAACGGCTGATCCCTGGGGTGTGAGACCTGGTAACGGCTGACCCTTGGGGTGTGGGACCTGGTAACGGCTGATCCCTGGGGTGTGGGACCTGGTAACGGCTGATCCCTGGGGTGTGAGACCTGGTAACGGCTGATCCCTGGGGTGTGAGACCTGGTAACGGCTGATCCCTGGGGTGTGAGACCTGGTAACGGCTGACCCTTGGGGTGTGGGACCTGGTAACGGCTGATCCCTGGGGTGTGAGACCTGGTAACGGCTGACCCTTGGGGTGTGGGACCTGGTAACGGCTGATCCCTGGGGTGTGAGACCTGGTAACGGCTGATCCCTGGGGTGTGAGACCTGGTAACGGCTGATCCCTGGGGTGTGAGACCTGGTAACGGCTGACCCTTGGGGTGTGGGACCTGGTAACGGCTGATCCCTGGGGTGTGAGACCTGGTAACGGCTGATCCCTGGGGTGTGGGACCTGGTAACAGCTGATCCTTGAGGTGTTGAACCCCCACCGTTCTGATACCAATGACCCATCCACAGTTCAGGCAACCAATATCTATCTGTCAATTTTTTTCCTTTTCTGACTTTATTTCTAATTTTTAACCATATAGATTCTACATCTTCTATGTGTCACAGTACATAGCAGAATGAGTTACAGTTGGATCTGTCCGAAAGCTGCGACTATTATCTTCTAACCTGATAAAAGTTGATCTTTGATGTAACAATAATTACAGACCCTGTGGTGAAAGCGCGCTCACTGACTGATTCACTGGTAACTCTGCCGTCCGCTGAGTACTGTGAAACATAGAGGATGTAGAAGCCAAACGATTCACCGTTTTTAATGACACGCTATTGCAAAAAAAATGCTTTTTAGCCCCCCCTAAAGGAAACCCCTACATCCAATTAAACGAGAAGCTTCAGCTAAACCCGTCCACTCGCCTTCTCTTTTTGCAGTCGGGGACTCTGAGAGCGACGCGAGTTTTAGCGACAAAGATGAAGAATTTGAAGTTAAAACATCTAAGAAAGCGTCAACCAAGAAAGTTACTAAGCAAAAGGCAAACAGCGGAAAAAAGGAGAAGACTGTGACAAAGGCACCGAAAGCGGGTGAGGAGCGGAGAGCGCCCCGGTCTGGGTCATGGGAGACGTCAGATTGCTGGATGTCGCATGCCATCACTGACACATGTTGTAGAAAAAGGCTGGAGGTTTTCTCATTATGATGTGCCCCGAAAATATAGCTGTACATCTACACAAGAGCTATACATCAGTATAGTAACAGTCTAAGGGTCTGGCGGGGAGGGCTGCACTCTGCCTGGCATCCAACTGAAAAGGACATTATGGAAAGACTTAATAGGAAGAGCCCTGTGTCTGTCACTCTCAGCCTCCTATTTGCTGAAAGGAACTGACAAGGTTTCTCTCCTCAGTCTCTCCATACACTTGTCCTTATCTGATTCTGAGGCAGTCACAGTATATATACCATACAACATGAGTATTATGGTAAATGTGTGTGTATTCTAGTATGTAGTCTCATTGTCACCAGACAGGAATATAACACCTCTATATACAGTAGATAACAGGATCCACCATTCCCAATAAGCCATGTCACAGCTCACCTCCTCCTCCTGTACAAAGACTGATAACACCTCTGTATACAGTAGATGACACAGGATCCACCATTCACAATAGATGATGTCACAGCTCACCTCCTCCTCATGTACAATGACTGATAATACCTCTATATACAGTAGATGACACAGGATCCACCATTCACAATAGGATGTCACAGCTCACCTCCTCCTGTACAATGACTGATAACACCTCTATATACAGTAGATAACACAGGATCTACCATTCACAATAGGTGATGTCACAGCTCACCTCCTCCTCCTGTACAATGACTGATAACACCTCTATATGCAGTAGATAACACAGGATCCACCATTCACAATAGATGGTGTCACAGCTCACCTCCTCCTCCTGTACAATGACTGATAACACCTCTATATACAGTAGATAACACAGGATCCACCATTCACAATAAGCCATGTCACAGCTCACCTCCTCCTCCTGTACAATGACTGAACACCTCTATATACAGTAGATAACACAGGATCCACCATTCACAATAAGCCATGTCACAGCTCACCTCCTCCTCCTGTACAATGACTGATAACACCTCTATATACAGTAGATAACACAGGATCCACCATTCACAATAGGTGATGTCACAGCTCACCTCCTCCTCCTGTACAATGACTGATAACACCTCTATATACAGTAGATAACACAGGATCCACCATTCACAATAGGTGATGTCACAGCTCACCTCCTCCTCCTGTACAATGACTGATAACACCTCTATATACAGTAGATAACACAGGATCCACCATTCACAATAGATGTCACAGCTCTCCTCCTCCTGTACAATGACTGATAACACCTCTATATACAGTAGATAACACAGGATCCACCATTCACAATAGATGGTGTCACAGCTCACCTCCTCCTCCTGTACAATGACTGAACACCTCTATATACAGTAGATAACACAGGATCCACCATTCACAATAAGCCATGTCACAGCTCACCTCCTCCTCCTGTACAATGACTGATAACACCTCTATATACAGTAGATAACACAGGATCCACCATTCACAATAGGTGATGTCACAGCTCACCTCCTCCTCCTGTACAATGACTGATAACACCTCTATATACAGTAGATAACACAGGATCCACCATTCACAATAGGTGATGTCACAGCTCACCTCCTCCTCCTGTACAATGACTGATAACACCTCTATATACAGTAGATAACACAGGATCCACCATTCACAATAGATGTCACAGCTCACCTCCTCCTCCTGTACAATGACTGATAACACCTCTATATAGAGTAGATAACACAGGATCCACCATTCACAATAGGGATGTCACAGCTCACCTCCTCCTCCTGTACAATGACTGATAACACCTCTATATACACTAGATAACACAGGATCCACCATTCACAATAGGGATGTCACAGCTCACCTCCTCCTCCTGTACAATGACTGATAACACCTCTATATACAGTAGATAACACAGGATCTACCATTCACAATAGGTGATGTCACAGCTCACCTCCTCCTCCTGTACAATGACTGATAACACCTCTATATGCAGTAGATAACACAGGATCCACCATTCACAATAGATGATATCACAGCTCACCTCCTCCTCCTGTACAATGACTGATAACACCTCTATATACAGTAGATAACACAGGATCCACCATTCACAATAGATGGTGTCACAGCTCACCTCCTCCTCCTGTACAATGACTGATAACACCTCTATATACAGTAGATAACACAGGATCCACCATTCACAATAGGTGATGTCACAGCTCACCTCCTCTGTATAAATGAAAACCTTGCCCATAGAGCTCAGACCTCTCCTAAAGGGGAATAAAGACGATTCGGCTGCCGGTTATCAGTAATGTGGCTGCTATAAACTCTGCTTTTCCTGTAGCAGCGCAGATAACGATCTTGTATTATTTTACCTTTTATGCCACAGTGACTGTGAAAATAAAACCGATGGCAGCACAGAAGCCCCCCGCCAGTTCTCCTGCTGTATCTAAGCCTGTGTTACCCTGTAGTTCTCCGGTGGGCGTGAAGAGACCGGCATGGACGCCTCCAGGTAAGCTCCGACAGCCGTTCCAGGAACACCGAGGTATATCCCGTGCCTCCACCATCGTGGATCTCCCTTCCATAAGCCGGCGTTCATAGGAGGATCGTGATGGCCGGCACGGGGGTCTTCAGCTGTCATGATAACCCATCAACGCCCGCGATCACTTGATGTGATGAATGAGACACTTCCTGTCTGCGTGTGCTAAATGCCACATTCACCATATGTAACACGGGCTCCATAATGGCTGACGTGTTCCTTGTATAATCCACTTTATAAACTTGATTTCTTGAAGGTTAGCAAAGTTAGCAGAGGAACCATTTTTTTTCCCCTAATTGGATGTATTTGGGGCTAAAAAAAATCATTTTTTCAATTGGGTTTAATTAGAAATGTCGTTCCCTTTGGCTTTTCCAGGCTCTTTGTTTCCCGGCACATTCAACTTTGATGTGGTCTGTAGTCATAAATCAGTAGAGAAAAAGACAGATAAAAGAGTTACTGACTCCAGTCACAGTGTAAGAATGAGCTCACTGCTGGATTCTCAGTCAGCTCATTCTGCAGCCTGCAACACAGACACTATAGAAGGCAAACAGTGCAATATTTTTAATGAAACCCAATTGCAAAAATGTTTTTTTAGCACCAACTACAATTACTTATGTAAAAAAAATAATGTGGATACCCTTTAAATTTGTTTTTCTCCGTAGCTTCCTCTGGAGCAGTGCGGAGTCCTCTGGCCGGGGTAACCGTGAAGTCTCCTAATCAGGGTCTGCGTCTCGGCCTGTCAAGACTGGCGAGGGTGAAACCATTACATCCAACGACTGTCCTGCACTGATCGCGGGGGCTGATGTATAGACAGAGCGCCGTCCCCAGCGCCGGTGCCGTCACACAGCGCAGACGTGTGCGCAGGGCGAGGACTCGTACGTCTCTGACCGCCTCCGACTGACGGCCTCCTGTACTGTAGGAACGATCGCTCTGCTGACCGTTACCCCAGTATTCAGGGCAGGTTTCATGTTATATCGGGACATTTGGAACATCGGTTTATAAAACTCGGTCATTTCTTGCTTTTATACTTAGAGACGATATTTTAGGAACCAAATCCTGCACCCGGGGGTGGGGGGATTCAGACCCGTCGCCCCTCTCATGTTACACATCAGATGTATGAGGGGATCAGACGATCCTACGTGGTCACATTTTAGCTGCCGTTTCAAGCTTAACTACAGGTTAACGAAACCCAATTGCAAAATTTTACTTTTTTAGCCCAAAATACATTCGTTTACGCCCTGGAAGGTGGATGCTGCAATAAGTGTACAGATTCATAGAAGTCCATGATGCAGGCGGTTCAGGTCATGGAATGGACGCTAGTCACCTGATTTAGCCCCAAGGGTGAGTCCACAAGGGGCGGCCAGAAAACTCAGCCGGCAGCCCCATGCCGTCTCGCCCTTAGATGACATTTGAGGTTGCACGTTGAAAAGTTCTTAGCTCATCAGAATTTACAAATTTGGGCTGCAATGTTTGGACCGGTTACGGGGGGGACTCACAGGCCGTGGGGCTCCTCGCTGGTTGCGGGGGGCTCCATATTAGCCTCACTGGCTGCAGGGGGGAGACTTGCTGGCCGCGGGGGATTCTCACGGGCTGCAGAGCTCCTCCATGGCCACATGGGAGTCTCACAAGCCGCGGGGCTCCTCACTGGCCGCTGGGGAGTTTCACAGGTCGAGGGGCTCCTCATTGGCCGCGGGGGATTCCCACAAGCTGTGCTCCTCACAGGCCACAGCGGCTCCTTCCTGGCCATGGGGGCTCCTTAGGCCGCAAGGCTCCTCCCTGGATGCAGGGGATCCTCACAGGCTTTAGGGGAATATCCCTGGCCACTAGGCTACTTAAAGGCCGCAGGGGAGTCTCACAGGCTGCAGCAGCTCCTTCCTGGCCTCTGGGCTCCTCACTGACTGCTCGGGAGTCTCGCAGGCCACTCGGCTCCTCCCTGGCTGCGGGGGAGTCTCACAAGCCTCGGGGCTCCCCCCTGGCTGCAGGGGAGTCTCGCTGGCTGCGGGGGATTCTCACAGGCCTGCGGGGCTGCTCCCTGGCCATGGGTTCCTCACTGGTCGCAGGGCTACTCACAGGCCATGGGCCTCCTCACCTGAACTCTGCATCCACACAGGCTGGTACAAGGCTTGTAAGTTTCTGAGACCCCCGGCTGGTCCGGACCGTTATACCCTCATGTATAAAACCGGCTTGGAAGCCGCAGTGCCGTCTCCTCCTGCTCGTTGTCCCCATTTCTTCTCTATTTTATTTGTCTATCAATGTCTGTTTTTGGCTCAGATCTGAGCGACGCGGGAAGGAGAATCACATTGTAATATAATCTGTCCATAAAGTAATAAAAGATTTTAGCATTTGCCTTTTTATTAATGTGCAGCGCTACAGACTAGGTGTGCGCTATGTAAGCAGTGGGTTGAGAATCACCAGTGTGCCCTCTGCTGGTGAGGCAGTAAATCCCAGCTAAGGTCATGTTGCAGGAGGGAATAACCATCGGCACATGTAGTATTGTCATCACACGGCAGCCGGGGGCCCCAATATATCACGGTACAACGGGCACCAATCTTTTTCATTGGAGGCCACGGATTCATACCCCCCCTCCATCAGTGGCCTTGTCTCAGTGCGCCATTCTGCAACTTTAGATTTACCCCTTCGCAACCGAGGACGTACATGTAAGTCACGGGTCAAGTTGATGGCTCCTGTTTGTACAGAACAGGCAAAATGCAAGAATTACGTTTTTTTTTGGTCGCCGCAACATTTCAATAAAAGTCAATAAGAGGCGATCAAAGCATCGTATCTACCCCAACATAGTATTGATAAAAACGTCAGCTTGGGGCGCAAAAAATAAGCCCTCACCCGGCCCCAGATACCAAAACATGGAGACAATAGACGGATTTTGGTAAGACCTTACCTGTAAAATCCTTTTCAGCGAAGGAAGGAAGGGAGACACAGTCATTACTAGTGGGTAGGCGGAGCCCACACAGGATAGAACACCTCAGATTAAAAAGAGTGTTGACCGGCCCCTCCAGCTTGGGCTCCTCCTACTCCAGCTCTCCAGTCCGTACACAAGCTAAGGAAGAGCAAATATCACCAGCGGAGCAACATAACCCTTCTGAGGAACTTCAGAGAAAAAAACAAGAAGACAGGTTATGCATATAATAGAAAAAACCACACAGTCCCAGGTACTACTCACTGAACCTGACCACTGCGATGAGCTGGCAATGCTGGAACAGAGCCTTAGCGCGCCGACCTCAGCCCAGATACTCGCTATCAGAGAAGGGTCACGCCGCATCTGAAAACACAACAACACACTTCTGCCATGGGAGGGATCTGTGTCTCCCTTCCTTCCTTCGCTGAAAAGGATTTTACAGGTAAGGTCTTACCAAAATCCGTCTTTCAGCAGCAGATGGAAGGAAGGGAGACACAGTCATTACTAGTGGGACGTCCCAAAGCAGTCCAGAAATTAAGGGTGGGCAAAAAACCAACAGGGGCAGATTACCAAGAACTTAGATAAATGCGCAACCAGCGCTAAATACAAGTTAACAAGAACTTTAAACTACTGCCGCCTGCAGGACCCTACGTCCTAAGGCCTCATCAGCGGAAGCACTGACGTCCACCTTATAAAATTTCGTAAACGTGTGGACGGAGCGCCAGGTCGCCGCCCGGCAGAGCTGAGCTGCGAGGCCCCTTGATGAAAGGCCCACGATGAACCCACAGCCCTTGTGGAGTGAGCTCGAATCTTAATCGGGCAAGGTTCGCCCTTAAGTCGGTAAGCTTCTAAAATGGCCGACCGAATCCAACGAGCTATAGAGTCCTTGGAAGCTCGTTGACCACGTCGACCTGCTGGTATCACAAACAGAGAATCCGACTTCCGAAAACTTTGAGTAATAGACAAATAGAACTTCAAAGCCCGCACTAAATCCAAAGAGTGCAAAGCCCGTTCCTTCGCATTCCTCGGCTCCGGACAGAGCGAGGGCAAAACAATATCCTGGTTAACATGAAATTGTGACACCACCTTAGGTAGAAAGTCACCCCGAGTGCGAAGCACTACGCGATCCGGATGAAACTCCAGAAAAGGGGGCGAGCAAGAAAGAGCCGCCAACTCAGAAACCCTTCTCAAAGAAGTGACCGCCACTAGGAAGGCAACCTTCCAAGAGAGCAAAGAAAGACTAACAGAGACCATAGGCTCAAAAGGCCCATGTTAGAGAGCTTCCAAGACAAGATTGAGCCGCCAAGGAGACACAAACGCCTTCCGCGGCGGAAACTGACGGGTCACTCCGCGAAAAAAGGAACGTACGTCCCTACGCGAAGCGATAGCCTTCCGAAACAGCAAGGACAGAGCAGAAACCTGCCCCTTCAGAGTGCTAACTGCCAAACCCTTGTCCAGCCCGTACTGCAAAAAGGCCAACAAATTGGGAATGGAAAAAATCCTCGGGTTCCTTGAAGAACCCGAACACCACGAAAAGAAGGCTTCCCAAGTCTTGTGATAAATCCTAGTAGTAGCCGGACCTCTGGCAGCTCGCAGAGTGGCAATGACTTTGGCTGAAAAACATTGACGGGTCAAGATTTCGGTCTCAAGAGCCACGCCGTCAAACGCAGAGACTTCAGGTCCGGATGGCGAACGGGCCCTTGAGTTAACAGGTCCGGACGAAGAGGGAGTGGAAATGGAGGCGCTGCCAGAAGCGACACCAGCGTCGAGAACCACGTCCTCCTTGGCCAATCCGGGGCTATCAACATAGCCGGGACTCTCTCCAACCTGATCCAACGCAACACCAGAGGAAGTAAGGATATCGGCGGGAACACATAGATTAGCTCGAATTGGTCCCATGGAGCCACCAGAGCATCCACCGCCACAGCCTTCGGGTCCTTGTACCTGGACATGAACGTCGGTAACTTGGCATTGAACCTGGATGCCATCAAATCCACTTGGGGAGTTCCCCAATGGGAGCACAGCAGTGCAAAAATATCCGGATGAAGACTCCATTCTCCGGGATCCATCTTTTCGCGACTGAGGAAGTCCGCCGTGACATTCTGAACTCCAGGAATGTGAATCGCAGAGATGGTTGGCACCCTGGCCTCGGCCCATACCAGGATCCGAGACACCTCCATCATGAGCCTGGAGCTCCTCGTCCCACCTTGATGGTTGATATACGCGACCGCCGTCGCGTTGTCTGTCTGCACTCGGACTGGTAGACCGCTTAAAGGGACCGTCCAGTGTTGGAGGCAAAGGAAAATTGCCCTCAATTCCAGGATGTTGATCGGCAGGATAGACTCTTCCGACGACCATACTCCCTGAATCCAGAGATCGTTCCAGACACCCCCCCAGCCCGTCAGGCTGGCATCGGTGGTTATGACCGACCACCTCGGAGGGAGGAAAGACTTCCCCAGAGATAACGCCTCTGGACGTAACCACCATCCTAGAGACTCTCGCACTCTGGGAGATGATGACACTGCAATCCAGCGAAGCCTGCGATCGATCCCAACGGTTCAAAATGAGCATTTGAAGAGCCCTGGAATGAAATTGGGCAAACGGAAGTGCCTCCATCGATGCCATCATCAAACCCAGAAGGCGCATACACCCTCGTAGGGACATTGCTGTCGAAGACTTCATAACCTGTACATGTCGAAGAAGACCTGCTTGCTTGTCTGGAGGCAGGGACACCACTGCTCGTACCGTGTCAAAATGCATCCCCAAAAACAGGATCGACTGCGACGGCTCCAGAGACGACTTCTCCCAATTGACCAGCCACCTGAAGTCCTCCAGAAGCTGAAGGGATAGATTGCGAGCCGTCACCGCCTCCTCCTTTGAGGACGCCACAATCAAAAGGTCGTCCAGGTAGGGAAGAATCGTAACCCCCTGTCTTCGAAGGATCGCCATGAGAGGGGCCAGAATTTTTGTAAAAACTCTGTGCGCTGAGGCCAACCCGAATGGCAGGGCCACAAACTGGTAATGGTCCTGACCTATGGCAAAACGAAGGAAACGTTGGTGGGCCCCTTCGACGGGAACATGCAAATAAGCGTCGCGAATGTCGATTGACACCAAAAAGTCATTCTGCGACAGGGCCGCCACCACCGAGCGAAGCGACTCCATGCGGAATTTCCGGGTGCGGACGTGCCGATTCAATCTTTTGAGATCCAGAATGGGACGAAATTTGTCCTCCTTTTTGGGGACTACAAAGAGGTTGGAATAAAACCCTCTTCCCCGGTCCTCCGGTGGAACCGGTACCACCACACCCTTCTGCAGAAGGGAATCGACCTCCCGCAGTAGAGCGGCAAATAGCTCGGGCTCTGACGGAATGCGAGATTGACAAAAACTGTCCGGGGGTCGAGCAAGAAACTCTATGAAATAGCCTGCCGACACAACCCGCGTCACCCAGGCGTCCGAAACACGGGAAGCCCAAGTCGATTCGAATTGGAGCAGGCGACCTCCCACTCGAGAGCCCTCGAGTGAGACCCTGGCGTCAGTCCGCCTTAGCGGGCTTTTTGTCAGCTTCCCGCTTGTCTTGACGGAAGTTCTGTTTCCAGGGAGTGCGGGATTTCTGAGAGGTCTTTTTTCCCGAAAAAGATGGACGACCCGATCCCCAAGAAGGCTGACCGAACCGTCCCCTGGACCGAAAGGACCGCCGACTACTACCGGCACTAGGCCTGCCGGACGCAGAAGTCACAGCTCTTCGCTGCGGTAAAGCCGTTTCTTTTGCCTTTGCCTTGACAATCAGCTCCATGAGGTCAGATCCAAATAGCTGACCACCCTTGTAAGCTAAAGACAGCAAACCTTGCTTGGAAACTGCGTCCCCGATCCACTGTCTAAGCCACAGAGCTCTCCTGACTGTGATCGCCGAGGATTGTGCCCTGGACAGCAGTGAAGCAGTATCCAAACCTGCATCACTGCCATATCGTGCTGCATCCTCCAATGACTTGAAAAGCCCCTCTACCTCGGATAGTGGGGATCCATCTTGCCACGCCGTCCGTAGACGGTCAACCAGCTCAGGGAAGCTTTACAAGCACACATGGACCCTAGTACTGCTCTGAATCCATGACCCGCGGCCTCGTAGATGGATTTCGCCGCCATCTCCGTTTTTCTATCCAGCGGATCCTGCAGACTCGCCTTCCCTTTAACAGGAAGTAATGAGGATTTGTTAAGCTGGGATAAAGGAACATCCACTTCAGGAGAAGGAATCCAATTATCAATCAACTCCGTCTTACATGGATACAGCGTCTCAAAAAACCGTGTCCCCTGAAAACGTTTATCTGGACACAGGCGTTCCTTCTCCACTGCCCCATTAAGCTCATCCAGAGATGGTAACGCTGATCGCGACCTATGCGACTCCTGAAACATCTGGGCCGACTTACCAGGACGTCTAGTTACCTCCTCCGGTAACTGTAACGCCTCCCTCATGGCTCCAATAAAAGCCTCTGTACGGCCCAAAAGAGAGGCAGAGTGTCCCTGCCGATCCTCCTTATCCGAATCGGACATCTCCCCATCCGAGCTTGAAGGGGAACCCTCCATGCCCGAGATCTCCGAGTCGCTACGCGGGGAAGATGGCACCGGCCTGTGTCGCTTCCTGCCATGAGAGGATCTAGCCGACACCCAATAACCTAGAAGGTCAGACAGGCCATCAATAGAACGAGTGAGGGCCTCCATTTTGACATCACTGAAGCCTCCGACCGCTGCGCTTGACGCCGTCGAGGTCTGCGTGTCAGATACGCGAGACTGATCCTGTAGTGGATTTGGGAGACGGTCCGCTCCTCCTGGACCCTGATCTGACATGCTCTCACACACTATATGGCAGGTTAAACCTGTCAGTAACTAGAACAGTGTGGTTTCTTAAGGGGACGAAAACAAGAACGCTGAAGGGTTAAAGCTCTTAAAGGGAGAGCTACCCCAGCTGTCCCTCACTTAAGGGTTAACCGCCTATTAGGGGTTAATGTCGCAGACTTCCCACAACCTCTTTTAAATGAAAAGGGTGTGCGAGCCCCAGACAAAAAAAAAGGCCTCTATATGAGGCCACAGCTGCAGGACAGCGCAGTCTGCCACCTAATTGTTACTCAGAAAGGTGCCCTGCGCTGTGGGGGTGAGGGGGTTAAGCTTCTGCCCTGACAGGCAGAAGCGACTCACCCAGCTGGCCGGGGTGCTGTGTTCCTTCGGTCTGTCGGGAGGAGAGGAGAGTGAGGAGCCCGAGGAAGCCTCAGTAATGGCCGCCGCGCTGTGAAGAGAGAAGCCGGAAGAGAAGAGGCAGGAGAAATTGCGCGCTCAGAGCGCTTCCTGCCCGAGAAGACCGGGGAAGCGCGAAGCCATGCCCCCCGCCGGCTTCAAAAAAATGCGCGCAAACTCCTCCGCTCTCCATGTCCTGCAGGCATCCACCTGCGGACAAAAAAACACCAGTCACCAACATCATACATGTAGCAGCGGCTGCCGCAACAGCCGCTGAAGCACTCACACACATTAAAAAATGCAGAGTACTCACCCAGCTGAGCGCCACAGGGACCCCTCAGAGATTTGTGGCGCTATGCCCATAGCTTCCCCCCAGGGCGGGGAACGCAGTGACCCCAGAAGCGCGGTTTGCGTCCCCGCCAGGGAAGCAACCCTCATCCCCCAGGGCCGGCAAGGTTCTGCAGGGACCACCATACAGGGTATTACAGATCCGCCAAGGGAGGGGTGGGGGTCCAGCAGTGCTGAGACCTCAAAACCACTGGGGTCCAAGTCTCTTGTCCGATAAAAATAAAAAATTTTCTGAGGAGCTGCTCCTGCAGCGACTATCCTCTGTGACCTCAAATTTAGGACTGGAGAGCTGGAGCCCGAGCTGGAGGGGCCGGTCAACACTCTTTTTAATCTGAGGTGTTTCTATCCTGTGTGGGCTCCGCCTACCCACTAGTAATGACTGTGTCTCCTTTCCTTCATCTGCTGCTGAAACGGGTCTCGGAAAATAACGAAAAAAAAACCTAAAACAATGTCACCACTTAAATAAAAAAAAACAAAAAACCTATACGTGTTTGGTATCTGCGTACTCGTACTGACCTGGTGAATCACATGACCAGGTCAGTTTTACCATATAGACATGGTAAAAAAAAAAGCCCTAAAACAGTAGTGAAATAGCACTTTTTTTTTGCAATTTAAACGCACTTAAAAAAATTTTTTTCTGTTTTCAAGCACAATATATAGTCAATGCTGACGTTCAAAAGTACAACTCGTCCCGCATACAACGAGCCCTCACACGGCCATATTGACGGAAAAATAGAACGTTATGGCTCTGGGAAGAAGGGGAGCAAAAAACCAACATGGAAAATCGCCTGGGGTTGAAGTGGTTAAATCATTGGGTTAAATGCAATAAAGGTGTAATGTTTGCCCTTTATACTAAAAATGAGACCCCTCTTGGATTTTTTTTATATAATTATCACATGATTGATATAATATTTTTTTGCAGCCTGAAAGTCAGCTCTGGTTCCAAGAAATGCTGCCTGTAATATCTGATGTGAACACTAGATGGTGAACTAGAGCTGATCTTACTGCTGATGCGTTCCAATCCACCGACCTGGTTTGGTCTCACTGGCCACCCGTAGTCTGCTCAGGTTCATCCGGAAAGATGGCTCCTGTCATCTATTGCTAAGAAGATGCTGTGGGTGTGAAATAGCTGCGGTCCGCGAGGAGACGGAGCCCGTATTCTAAACACGGGGCAAAGACGGCTTCTGGGAAGTAGGTGCTGGGTGTAGTAAGTGACGGGGACACCAGCGGGCGCTGCAGTGGGGATCCGTGTTAGTGACGCGCAGCCAGGAGCTGTCAATCAACAGTGGCAACTCAGCTGTGGTGGAGGCAGTCCACAGCCAGAGGGCAGTAGTGAGCCGCTTATACAGCCCTGCTGAGCACCTCCCAGCAGGGGGCGTTCATGAGCTGCAGTTACCTCCTGTATTATACCCCAGAGCTGCACTCACTATTCTGCTGGTGCAGTCACTGTGTACATACATTACATTACTGATCCTGAGTTACATCCTGTATTATACTCCAGAGCTGCACTCACTATTCTGCTGGTGCAGTCACTGTGTACATACATTACATTACTGATCCTGAGTTATATCCTGTATTATACCCCAGAGCTGCACTCACTATTCTGCTGGTGCAGTCACTGTGTACATACATTACATTACTGATCCTGAGTTACATCCTGTATTATACTCCAGAGCTGCACTCACTATTCTGCTGGGCAGTCACTGTGTACATACATTACATTACTGATCCTGAGTTACATCCTGTATTATACTCCAGAGCTGCACTCACTATTCTGCTGGTGCAGTCACTGTGTACATACATTACATTACTGATCCTGAGTTACATCCTGTATTATACCCCAGAGCTGCACTCACTATTCTGCTGGTGCAGTCACTGTGTACATACATTACATTACTGATCCTGAGTTACATCCTGTATAAAAAAAAAAAAAAAAAAAAAAAAAAAAAAAAAAATTTTTTTTTTTTTTTTTTTTTTTTTTTTTTTTTTTTTTTTTTTATTATACCCCAGAGCTGCACTCACTATTCTGCTGGTGCAGTCACTGTGTACATACATTACATTACTGATCCTGAGTTACATCCTGTATTATACTCCAGAGCTGCACTCACTGTTCTGCTGGTGCAGTCACTGTTACATACATTACATTACTGATCCTGAGTTAATCCTGTATTATACCCAGAGCTGCCTCACTATTCTGCTGGTGCAGTCACTGTGTACATACATTACATTACTGATCCTGAGTTACCATCCTGTATTATACTCCAGAGCTGCACTCACTATTCTGCTGGGCAGTCACTGTGTACATACATTACATTACTGATCCTGAGTTACATCCTGTATTATACTCCAGAGCTGCACTCACTATTCTGCTGGTGCAGTCACTGTGTACATACATTACATTACTGATCCTGAGTTACATCCTGTATTATACCCCAGAGCTGCACTCACTATTCTGCTGGTGCAGTCACTGTGTACATACATTACATTACTGATCCTGAGTTACATCCTGTATTATACTCCAGAGCTGCACTCACTATTCTGCTGGTGCAGTCACTGTGTACATACATTACATTACTGATCCTGAGTTACATCCTGTATTATACTCCAGAGCTGCACTCACTATTCTGCTGGTGCAGTCACTGTGTACATACATTACATTACTGATCCTGAGTTACATCCTGTATTATACTCCAGAGCTGCACTCACTATTCTGCTGGTGCAGTCACTGTGTACATACATTACATTACTGATCCTGAGTTACATCCTTATAACCCAAGCTGCACTCACTATTCGCTGGGCAGTCACTGTGTACATACATTACATTACTGATCCTGTTATCCTGTATTAACCAGAGCTGCACTCACTATTTGCTGGTGCAGTCACTGTTACATACATTACATATGATCCTGAGTTACATCCTGTATTATACCCCAGAGCTGCACTCACTTTCGCGGTCAGTCACTGTTACATACATTACATACTGATCTGAGTTACATCTGTATATACTCAGACTGCCCACTATTCTGCTGGTGCAGTCACTGTGTACATACATTACATACTGATCCTGATTACTCGTATTATACTCCAGAGCTGCACTCACTATCTGCTGGTGCAGTCACTGTGTACTACTTACATTACTGATCCTGAGTTACCTCCTGTATATCTCCAGAGCGCACTCACATCTGCTGGGCAGTCACGTGTACATCATTACATACGATCCTGAGTTACATCCTGTATTATACTCCAGAGCTGCACTCACTATTCTGCTGGTGCAGTCACTGTTACATACATTCATACGATCCTGAGTTACATCCTGTATTATCCCAGAGCTGCACTCACTATCTGCGGTGTCACTGTGTACATACATTACATTACTGATCCTGAGTTACATCCTGTATTATATCAAGCTGCCTCACTATTCTGCGTGCAGTACTGTGTACATACATTACATTACTGATCCTATTACATCCTGTATTATACCCAAGCTGCACTCACTATTCTGCTGGCAGCACTGTTACAACATTACATACTGATCCTGAGTTACATCCGTATTATACTCCAGAGTAACCAGAGGCACTACATTCGCGGCAGACTGTGTACTAATACTCGACCGATACATCTGTAACTCAACCACTCATTGCGGGCGTCACTGTTCATACATTCATTACTGATCCTGATTCTCCTGTTATCCAAGCTGCACACATTCTCGGACGTGTACATCATTACATTAGATCTGATACATCGATTATACTCCAAGCGCACTCCTATCGGGGCACAGTTACAACATTACTGCCTGATTACTCGTTTAACCACTGCACCACTATGCTGGCACATGTGCAACATACATCTGACCATTACCCGATTAACCAGTCACACTCGTGCAGTACGTGTACATACATACTTACTGATCTGATTACACTTATTAACCCCAAGCTGCACTCACTTTCTGCTGGTGCAGTCACTGTGTACATACATTACATTACTATCCTGAGTTACATCCTGTATTATACTCCAGAGCTGCCTCACTATTCTGCTGGGCAGTCACTGTGTACATACATTACATTACTGATCCTGATTACATCCTGTATTATACCCAGAGCTGCACTCACTATTCTGCTGGTGCAGTCACTGTGTACATACATTACATTACTGATCCTGAGTTACATCCTGTATTATACCCAGAGCTGCACTCACTATTCTGCGGTGCAGTCACAGTGTACATACATTACATTACTGATCCTGAGTTACATCCTGTATTATACTCCAGAGCTGCACTCACTATTCTGCTGGTGCAGTCACTTGTACATACATTACATTACTGATCCTGAGTTAATCCTTATTATAATCCAGAGCTGCACTCACTATTCTGCTGGTGCAGTCACTGTGTACATACATTACATTACTGATCCTGAGTACATTCTGTATTATACTCCAGAGCTGCACTCACTATTCTGCTGGTGCAGTCACTGTGTACATACATTACATTACTGATCCTGAGTTACATCCTGTATTATTCTCCAGAGCTGCACTCACTATTCTGCTGGTGCAGTCACTGTGTACATACATTACATTACTGATCCTGAGTTAATCCTGTATTATATCCAGAGCTGCACTCACTATTCTGCGGTGCAGTCACAGTGTACATACATACATTACTGACCCTGAGTTACATCCTGTATTATACTCCAGAGCTGCACTCACTATTCTGCTGGTGCAGTCACTGTGTACATACATTACATTACTGATCCTGAGTTACATTCTGTATTATACTCCAGAGCTGCACTCACTATTCTGCTGTGCATCACTGTGTACATACATTACATTACTGATCCTGAGTTACATCCTGTATTATACTCCAAGCTGCACTCACTATTCTGCTGTGCAGTCACTGTGTACATACATTACATTACTGATCCTGATTACATCCTGTATTATACCCCAGAGCTGCACTCACATTCTGCTGGTGCAGTCCTGTGTACATACATTACATTACTGATCCGAGTTACATCCTGTATTATACCCAGAGCTGCACTCACTTCTGCTGGTGCAGTCACTGTTACATACATTACATTACTGACCTGAGTTACATCCTGTATTATACTCCAGAGCTGCCTCACTATTCTGCTGGTGCAGTCACTGTGTACATACATTACATTACTGACCTGAGTTACCTCCTGTATTATACTCCAGAGCTGCACTCACTATTCTGCTGGGCAGTCACTGTGTACATACATTACATACTGATCCTGAGTTACATCCTGTATTATACCCAGAGCTGCGCTCACTATTCTGCTGGTGCAGTCACTGTGTACATACATTACATTACTGATCCTGAGTTACATCCTGTATTTATACTCCAGAGCTGCACTCACTATTCTGCTGGAGCAGTCACTGTGTACATACATTACATTACTGATCCTGAGTTACATCCTGTATTATACCCCAGAGCTGCACTCACTATTCTGCTGGTGCAGTCACTGTTACATACATTACATTACTGATCCTGAGTTACATCCTGTATTATACTCCAGAGCTGCACTCACTATTCTGCTGGTGCAGTCACTGTGTACTTTACATTACATTACTGATCCTGAGTTACATCCTGTATTATACTCCAGAGCTGCACTCACTATTCTGCTGGTGCAGTCACTGTGTACATACATTACATTACTGATCCTGAGTTACCTCCTGTATTATACTCCAGAGCTGCACTCACTATTCTGCTGGTGCAGTCACTGTGTACATTCATTACATTACTGATCCTGAGTTACATCCTGTATTATACTCCAGAGCTGCACTCACTATTCTGCTGGTGCAGTCACTGTGTACATTACATTACATTACTGATCCTGAGTTACATCCTGTATTATACTCCAGAGCTGCACTCACTATTCTGCTGGTGCAGTCACTGTGTACATACATTACATTACTGATCCTGAGTTACATCCTGTATTATACTCAGAGCTGCACTCACTATTCTGCTGGTGCAGTTCACTGTGTACATACATTACATTACTGATCCTGAGTTACATCCTGTATTATACCCAGAGCTGCACTCACTATTCTGCTGGTGCAGTCACTGTGTACATATACATTACTGATCCTGAGTTACATCCTGTATTATACTCCAGAGCTGCACTCACTATTCTGCTGGTGCAGTCACTGTGTACATACATTACATTACTGATCCTGAGTTACATCCTGTATTATACTCCAGAGCTGCACTCACTATTCTGCTGGTGCAGTCACTGTTACATACATTACATTACTGATCCTGAGTTACATCCTGTATTATACTCCAGAGCTGCCTCACTATTCTGCTGGTGCAGTCACTGTGTACATACATTACATTACTGATCCTGAGTTACATCCTGTATTATACTCCAGAGCTGCACTCACTATTCTGCTGGGCAGTCACTGTGTACATACATTACATTACTGATCCTGAGTTACATCCTGTATTATACTCCAGAGCTGCACTCGCTATTCTGCTGGTGCAGTCACTGTGTACATACATTACATTACTGATCCTGAGTTACATCCTGTATTATACTCCAGAGCTGCACTCACTATTCTGCTGGTGCAGTCACTGTGTACATACATTACATTACTGATCCTGAGTTACATCCTGTATTATACTCCAGAGCTGCACTCACTATTCTGCTGGTGCAGTCACTGTGTACATACATTACATTACTGATCCTGAGTTACATCCTGTATTATAACTCCAGAGCTGCACTCACTATTCTGCTGGTGCAGTCACTGTGTACATACATTACATTACTGATCCTGAGTTACTCCTGTATTATACTCCAGAGCTGCACTCACTATTCTGCTGGTGCAGTCACTGTGTACATACATTACATTACTGATCCTGAGTTACATCCTGTATTATACCCCAGAGCTGCACTCACTATTCTGCGGGTGCAGTCACTGTGTACATACATTACATTACTATCCTGAGTTACATCCTGTATTATACTCCAGAGCTGCACTCACTATTCTGCTGGTGCAGTCACTGTGTACATTACATTACATTACTGATCCTGAGTTACATCCTGTATTATACTCCAGAGCTGCACTCACTATTCTGCTGGTGCAGTCACTGTGTACATTACATTACATTCTGATCCTGAGTTACATCCTGTATTATACTCCAGAGCTGCACTCACTATTCTGCTGGTGCAGTCACTGTGTACATACATTACATTACTGATCCTGAGTTACATCCTGTATTATACTCCAGAGCTGCACTCACTATTCTGCTGGTGCAGTCACTGTGTACATACATTACATTACTGATCCTGAGTTACATCCTGTATTATACCCAGAGCTGCACTCACTATTCTGCTGGTGCAGTCACTGTGTACATACATTACATTACTGATCCTGAGTTACATCCTGTATTATACTCCAGAGCTGCACTCACTATTCTGCTGGTGCAGTCACTGTGTACATACATTACATTACTGATCCTGAGTTTACATCCTGTATTATACCCCAGAGCTGCACTCACTATTCTGCTGGTGCAGTCACTGTGTACATACATTACATTACTGATCCTGAGTTATATCCTGTTATTATACCCAGAGCTGGCACTCACTATTCTGCTGGTGCAGTCACTGTGTACATACATTACATTACTGATCCTGAGTTACATTCTGTATTATACTCCAGAGCTGCACTCACTATTCTGCTGGTGCAGTCACTGTGTACATACATTACATTACTGATCCTGAGTTACATCCTGTATATATCTCCAGAGCTGCACTCACTATTCTGCTGGTGCAGTCACTGTGTACATACATTACATTACTGATCCTGAGTTATTCCTGTATTATAATCCAGAGCTGCACTCACTATTCTGCTGGTGCAGTCACAGTGTACATACATTACATTACTGACCTGAGTTACATCCTGTATTATACTCCAGAGCTGCACTCACTATTCTGCTGGTGCAGTCACTGTGTACATACATTACATTACTGATCCTGAGTTACATTCTGTATTATACTCCAGAGCTGCACTCACTATTCTGCTGGTGCAGTCACTGTGTACATACATTACATTACTGATCCTGAGTTACATCCTGTATTATACTCCAGAGCTGCACTCACTATTCTGCTGGTGCAGTCACTGTGTACATACATTACATTACTGATCCTGAGTTACATCCTGTATTATACTCCAGAGCTGCACTCACTATTCTGCTGGTGCAGTCACTGTGTACATACATTACATTACTGATCATGAGTTATATCCTGTATTATATCCTAGAGCTGCACTCACTATTCTGCTGGTGCAGTCACTGTGTACATACATTACATTACTGATCCTGAGTTACATCTGTATTATACTCCAGAGCTGCACTCACTATTCTGCTGGTGCAGTCACTGTGTCATACATTACATTACTGATCCTGAGTTACATCTGTATTATACTCCAGAGCTGCACTCACTATTCTGCTGGTGCAATCACTGTGTACATACATTACATTACTGATCCTGAGTTACATCCTGTATTATACTCCAGAGCTGCACTCACTATTCTGCTGGTGCAGTCACTGTGTACATACATTACATTACTGATCCTGAGTTACATCCTGTATTATACTCCAGAGCTGCACTCACTATTCTGCTGGTGCAGTCACTGTGTACATACATTACATTACTGATCCTGAGTTACACTCCTGTATTATTCTCCAGAGCTGCACTCACTATTCTGCTGGTGCAGTCACTGTGTACATACATTACATTACTGATCCTGAGTTACATCCTGTATTATACTCCAGAGCTGCACTCACTATTCTGCTGGTGCAGTCACTGTGTACATACATTACATTACTGATCCTGAGTTACATCCTGTATTATACTCCAGAGCTGCACTCACTATTCTGCTGGTGCAGTCACTGTGTACATACATTACATTACTGATCCTGAGTTACATCCTGTATTATACACCAGAGCTGCACTCACTATTCTGCTGGTGCAGTCACTGTGTACATACATTACATTACTGATCCTGAGTTACATCCTGTATTATACCCAGAGCTGCACTCACTATTCTGCTGGTGCAGTCACTGTGTACATACATTACATTACTGATCCTGATGTTACATCCTGTATTATACTCCAGAGCTGCACTCACTATTCTGCTGGTGCAGTCACTGTGTACATACATTACATTACTGATCCTGAGTTACATCCTGTATTATACCCAGAGCTGCACTCACTTTTCCTGTGTGCAGTCACTGTCTACATACATTACATTACTGATCCTGAGTTACATCCTGTATTATACTCCAGAGCTGCGCTCACTATTCTGCTGGTGCAGTCCACTGTGTACATACATTACATTACTGATCCTGAGTTACATCCTGTATTATACTCCAGAGCTGCACTCACTATTCTGCTGGGCAGTCACTGTGTACATACATTACATTACTGATCCTGAGTTACATCCTGTATTATACCCAGAGCTGCACTCGCTATTCTGCTGGTGTAGTCACTGTGTACATACATTACATTACTGATCCTGAGTTACATCCTGTATTATACTCCAGAGCTGCACTCACTATTCTGCTGGTGCAGTCACTGTGTACATACATTACATTATGATCCTGAGTTACCTCCTGTATTAACCCAGAGCTGCACTCACTATTCTGCTGGTGCAGTCACTGTGTACATACATTACATTACTGATCCTGAGTTACATCCTGTATTATACCCCAGAGCTGCACTCACTATTCTGCTGGTGCAGTCACTGTGTACATACATTACATTACTGATCCTGAGTTACATCCTGTATTATACTCCAGAGCTGCACTCACTATTCTGCTGGTGCAGTCACTGTGTACATTACATTACATTACTGATCCTGAGTTACATCCTGTATTATACTCCAGAGCTGCACTCACTATTCTGCTGGTGCAGTCACTGTGTACATACATTACATTACTGATCCTGAGTTACATCCTGTATTATACTCCAGAGCTGCACTCACTATTCTGCTGGTGCAGTCACTGTGTACATACATTACATTACTGATCCTGAGTTACATCCTGTATATACTCCAGAGCTGCACTCACTATTCTGCTGTGCAGTCACTGTGTACATACAATTACTGATCCTGAGTTACATCCTGTATTATACTCCAGAGCTGCACTCACTATTCTGCTGGTGCAGTCACTGTGTACATACATTACATTACGTCCTGAGTTACATCCTGTATTATACTCCAGAGCTGCACTCACTATTCTGCTGGTGCAGTCACTGTGTACATACATTACATTACTGATCCTGAGTTACCTCCTGTATTATACCCCAGAGCTGCACTCACTATTCTGCTGGTGCAGTCACTGTGTACATACATTACATTACTGATCCTGAGTTATATCCTGTTATTATACCCCAGAGCTGCACTCACTATTCTGCTGGTGCAATCACTGTGTACATACATTACATTTCTGATCCTGAGTTACATCATGTATTATACTCCAGAGCTGCGCTCACTATTCTGCTGGTGCAGTCACTGTGTACATTACATTACTGATCCTTAGTTACATCCTGTATTTATACTCCAGAGCTGCACTCACATTTCTCTTGTGCTCTCACTGTGTAACATACATTACATTACTGATCCTGAGTTACATCCTGTATTTACTCCAGAGCTGCACTCACTATTCTGCTGGTGCAGTCACTGTGTACATACATTACATTACTGATCCTGAGTTACATCCTGTATTATACTCCAGAGCTGCACTCACTATTCTGCTGGTGCAGTCACTGTGTACATTACATTACATTACTGATCCTGAGTTACATCCTGTACTCTTTTTATTATAAAAAATATAAACAATACATACCATAATAAATTTCTAACTGTACATAAATGAACATTGCTAAGATAAATAACAGAAACAAAAGAAACCAGTTTCAAAACAAAATTAAACCAAAAAGTCCAGAGTCCTTAGTCCTTTCTCTCCTTCAGAACTATTGCAGCTCCAAAGGACCCCCAGCAGGGACATTATCATTAAACAAAATTAAATAAAGACATAAAAGAAACATCACACACACTCAAACTGACACACAATCACGCACTTCCCCAAAAAAAAAAAAGAAAAAAGGCCTCACCTGGCCATACATACAACACAACCTATATATAAACGCTACTATATACACTACTATGTACACTAAGATATGGAATTTTTTTTTTTTTTTTTTTTAATTAATTTTTTTTTTTTTTTTTAATTTTTTTTCCTTTTTTTTTCCCTCACCCACACCACAGGTCCATGATTTTCATGCCCTTTTCACAGCAAACTTGATGGGTCCATGAAAGTTTATGCCCTTAGAAAATTTTTCGGGTCCACGGCAGGTTCCATGCCCTCCCCCACACAAACACCCCACCCAACCTAAACTATACCCCCCCAAACAATAACTATTTACACTTATATACAAAACATTACATTAACAGACCTACCACACAAAACACTACATTACATTACTTTACCCACATTACATTACATTAACCACACTTTGCTTAAACCACAACATTATAAACATTTACACTGTACACTGACCACATAACTTGCAAGGCCCAAGTTCAGCGCCTGCAAGCCCAATATCCATTATTTCCTGAATTTACAAAACAAAAAGCTAAATGTGCCACACACCAGCCCACCACCGGGAAACTGGAGTCCTAAGAGGCCCCGTCCCTAACCACCAACACATGCACCCTGTCCCTCACCAACTAAATCTGCCCCTAAAAGAAAAGAAACTGACCCTAACTATCCCTACCTGCCCCTACCTATCCCTACTCTACCTAGCTTTCAAAACTAACTATCTAGCTATCCCTAAAATGGCCCTCCCTGTCCTATCTGACCCTACTTTTCTCTCCCTCAACACCCACACCACCTTATCTTACCCTACCAACAATCTCACACAGACCAGCTCTCCCTAAGGCACGTTAAAGGAGAAACCCCTCCAAAGCCAAGAGGCCCTCCTCCGCGCCCAGCCTCTCGAACTCCAAAGAGCGCACCTTCCCCAGGTCACCCAAGATGTTTCTAAGCACCTCATCCTGGGGGAGGAAATTTCCGCTGCGTGGAAACTAAACACCAGTGCACTCCAAGTGTGGAACCTAATGACTACACTAACCAGGAATAAAGTGCTCCGTTCTCGGCCACCCAGGGATCTGAATTTCCCCATAAGCCCACTCCGGATAAGAAAGGGACGCCAGCCTAGGCCAGCCTATGGAAGCACCCACCCTGTTGTAGACCCCTGTATTAAAGGGACACTGAAGGAGGAAGTGCTCCATGCTTTCCAACATGTCGCCACACTCCTCACGGGGACAACCCCGATCATCGGAGCTCCTGCACTTCAGGTTGTCCTACATACAGCCTCCCATGGAAGCAGCGCCAGGCCAAGTCCCAAAACTTCAAGGGGTCCGCTTGGAATTTAATAACCCAAGCCCAACCTCCAGATTCCCGGCCTGGGCAATCCTTGAGCACCAGGGGCTTCTGGAAATGGGTCAACAGAACCCTGCTGTCAAGGAATTTCCTCGACATGGTCCTGATTTCCCACATTCCCAGACCCCACCGGCGGATCACCTTCAGAACCGGGGTAGCATAAGCCGGGGGATGTCCGTGCGGGTTGCGCAGGTCCTTCACCTGCCCTCCTGTTCCCATTCCTGGAAGAAAGGCCGAAACCAACCCCTGCAGGGAATACCACGGAGGAGCCCTCTCTAAATAGAGGTTGGCAACATTGATCTTAGAAAGGTGTTTATCAGAAACACCCCCCGGGTTGACCATACCCAACCCACCTAGTCTCCTCGTGCGGTACGTGACCTCTCTCTTAATTAGGTTAAGCCTGTTCCCCCATAACAGCTGGAAGAAAAGGCTATAGACCCGTGTCCAGAGAGGCTCTGGCAAGACGCAGACACTGCCCAGGTATATTAACAAGGGAACAGAAAGCCTTTGGCCAAGTTGCCCTTTCCCTCAGGGTTAAAGACCAACCCTTCCACTGGTCCACCTTTTGGGCGGCGATCTTAAAGTCTGCCCTCCCACATTTTGCTGGGGGTAGTCCCCGGGGCCAATTCGATGCCTAGGATTTTGGCGGAGGTCTGGGGCCCTGGAAGGGTGTCCGGGAGATCAAAACTAGGATCTCCCCCTCCCAGCCAGAGACTTTCGCACTTTTTCCCGGTTGATCATGGACCCGGACGCCTCCGAGTAGCGTTCGACCTCAGACATAAACCCAATCCCCTCCTCTCTCGAGGACAAAAAAGAGGGAGACTTTCGTAAAGCGTTCGCTACCACCCTCAGAGTGGCCCCCGGCTCCGCCCGGTCCATCCCGACTCCCACCAAGGGTCCACGATCTACCCTCCTCAAGAAGGGATCGAACGCGAACACGTATAAAAGTGGGCTCAGAGGACAACCCGGGGCGGACCCCGGAACTCACCTCAAAAGGGTGACCAACCCAACCGTTCACGAGTGGAAAAGTCTCAGCCCCCTGGTATAAGGTCTCTAACCAATTTACAAACCTCCCAGGCAGACCGTACCTCAAAAGGACAGACCAGAGGTACTGTGATTCACCCGTCAAAGGCCTTTGCTTGATCTAAGGACAGCAAGTACCCCTTCCAGTGACCCGCCCTGCCCTGCTCCACTGCCTCTCGGACACCGAGCACAGCACTAAAAGTACTGCGGCCTGGAACAGAGCAGTGCTGAGCCCCCGAAAGGATTGGGGTGCAAACTTCACCAGCCGATTAAACAGCACCTTTGCCAGAACCTTCCGGTCCACTTTGGGAGAAGCGCTATGGGACGCCAGTTTCAAATACGGGACGAGTCCTTCCCCTTTGATAGGATAATCAGGGCTGACCTCCTCATTGAGCTGGGAAGAGCACCGAAGGAAGGCACTCTTTAAAAACACCTCAGTCAAAGGGGGACCAAGGGTCCCTAAAGGCCTTGTAAAACTCGGATGTTAACCCCATCCGGACCTGGGATTTTTTGGGCGAAGCCCATCAATGGCCATCTCATTTCCCTCTTCCCTGATTGCCTCTACCAAAACATCAAGAGGGGGTCATCTCCTGGCTCAGGAATGGTCTCAGCCAGGAAAGCCGACATCCCGTCTCGATCCGATCCCTCTTTTCCAAGAGGTGCGAGTAGAAGGATCTGACCACCTCCAGGATCCCTGATTTGGATCGTTCAGGGAACCCGTTACTGTCGATCATCCTGTCACCATCTTACAATTCACTGACATCTTACAGTTTCTGTAAGGGTTCGGGCGAGCGGTACCTCCCGAAATCCCTCTAAAAACCAAAGATGTGTGCCTATCATACTGACACCTCTTGAGCAAAGACTTCACCCTGGAGATCCCCTCACGGTCACCCCCAGTCGAGACGAAGCTGCTCGAGTTTCCTCCTCAAAGCCTGATACAAGCGGTGCCTGTTCAGACTCCTGAGGCTCGAGGAGCTGACGGAAGAACCCCGCCACCCTCTCTTTGAAGATCTCCCACCACTCAGACATTACTGCTACAGAGATCCAAAAGCGGTACCTGGCTCTGAAGAAATTCCTCAAAGGGACTGTCCACTTCCAGTTCTTCCAACGGGGTGAATTCAGCTTCCACAACCCTTTCCCATGGGGCGTCTCTGTAACATTCAGAGAAAAAAAAAATTAAACAGTGATCGGAGAATTCCACCTCAACGGCGGACACTGGAAAAATGGCATCCTCCTTCAAAAAAAACCTATCTATCCTAACCTACAGCTAACTTAGGGAAAAGGGGAAACCCCCTTTACCCCGGGGTGTGCCGGATGTGGACATCCCCAGGCGAGCTTCCTAGCTATACTATTTAATGCGTACTATCGTAAGCCAGGTGGCCTCCGGGGCCCCCTATCAGGGATCTTTGTAATGGTGTTAAAATCCCCCGAAGACCACTCCGGCTCGTAAAAGAAAGGGCTTGTTCTTCATGAAGAACATTTGCGGTCCCACTTGGATTGTGGCCATAGATTTTTGAGCCGAAGCTCCTGTCCCCTCATGGGAAACTCTAAGACCAGGCCCCCTCCCCATTTCTATCCAAAAACCCGTTGGCATTCCACCTCCCGGTTTTAAAAAGGACCGCCCCCCCCCGCCTATACGCCGGCCGCAAGAGACCAGTAAAGAGGGCCCACCCTCCCCCTCCTTCCTGGCTTTATGGATGGCCCCCCATGTCCCGTTAGTCCGGGGGCTTTGCAAAAAACAAAATTTCAGCCTCAAACGGGTGAAAAAATCAAGGCCGCAAATCGGCCGCATCTGACTTAATACTGGCGACATTAATGGACGCCAGAGCCAAAAGGGGTGAGTTCCGCCATCATGGGGTGATGGGTTAGATGGCCTTCTTCTTCCCCACCCCGTTTTCCCATCTTTCCCCTCCGAAGAGGGGCTGATCCCTTCCGTTTTAGGGGACGAGGTATCCATCCCCATGGTCTCCTTGCCTCGGGGCCCCAGGTTGTCCCCCCCCCAGGGAAACAGCGTCCCCTGGGGACAGACTCTGCCATCCCCTGAAAAGCCCCCCCGATGGCCCCCCGGCCCCTCCCCCCGACCTTCCGCCCAGCAGGGTCGTGAGGGCTTGGTTCCGGTTGGAAGGGGCGATCAGAGGGGAGCCGGTGGAGCCCCTCCGTTGGCATACTTTCGGCGGGGGAGGAGGTTTGGAAGGCTTAACCACCTTCTTCTTCCTCCTTTCGGTTACGCTTTTTATCACCCTTCTCAAAGTGGCTAAATCCGGAACCTCCACACCCCCACTTTTTTGGGAGGAGTTGTCGGAGTACCAGGTTTTCCCTCCCCCCAACCTCCTATCTCCTCGCATACCTCTTCCTCCCCCGGGCCTCAGAGACAACCCCAACCGGCCTAGGGGGGAGGGCGGCACCCACCCCAGTTGCCTGGGCTCTCCCGCCCCTCACCCCCGTGGCGATTTTCCTGTCTCCTCTGGTAAGAGGGGGACCTCTATTGGCCTTGCCTTACTCACTGGCCCCTTAGCCCCTCTCCCGCCACCACCACCTGCCACGCATGAGGTGCGCCGCCAGGGGGTTGCCCCTCACGGTCCCCCCCACCGGGCCGCAGCGGCATTGGAAAAAGGAGCGGGGCAGCGGCTATACGGGTGACCAAAGGTCACCCCCACAGGTGGCACCGAATGTCCTTGCAAGATGCGGCGAGATGACCTCCCCCCACAAAAAGGCACTTTTCTGCACCTTGCTGCTTTGCGCTGAAGTGGCGGGGATCCCCGGGACTTGTGGCAGACCTTCGGCTGCCCCTGGGGGAAGCCAGGATCCTGTCCCTCCCTAGGAACGCCCGAGGAAGGGGATGTGGGTGACGGTACCCCCTGAGACCTTCAACTTCATCATGAAGGTCCAGCCCCCCGCCAATACCGAAACTTGTCCCGTTTTTTTTTTTGGGGAACGTCCGTGACTTCCCCATAAGGGAAAGCCACGTCATGGTCAACGCCGGGGGGTGACCGTTACAAGTCACCACGGCCCCACTCTCCTTAACGGAAAATTTTTGGCGAGGAAAACGCCTGTACGGCAAGTCTGCCATCCGGGCCCCCCCTTCCACCACTCGTAATTAACCAAAGAGCTCTACCCCTCCGGCCGAACGAAACTGATGTCGAAGAAAGGGTGGCCGAGGGATGGATCGGGCAAAGATTTCCTTCGCCCTGGCCCATTTCAGGGGGGAGCCCACCACCCTACTCCGGGTGGGCAAGCTTCACCGCCCCCCCCAGCGAAGACGGCCCATTCCCCTGGCCGGCCTTGCCCGGTGTCGGGAGGGACCAAAGGTTCCCCCTCCCTTCTATCTTGGAAGGCGGGCCAGGCCATTTTCTCTCCAACCAAAAGACAATCCACCTCTCTTCCTCTACATTGACCGACCGCTCTCCTTTTTAAGGGCCCCCCAAGAAAACGCGGTGCCAAAACGCCGTCCCCAGAGTCCCGGGGCAAAAGGGGACCCCCGAAAAACCCCCCGGGCCCCAGCCAAAACCCCCGCAAAAAGAACGGGGTCTCACTGTGGGGGGCCAGATGGGCCGCCCCTCCCTCACCAAACACTCACTCCCTCCGCATTCACTCCCCACCCCCATCCACGTCATCATGTCACTCCCTCACTCATACCATTCACTCAGCCAATTCATCAGAATTTTCAATATTTTTTTCCTTGTTGGGTTTTGTTTTTTACTGCTGGGGCCCCCGGCTGATTGGTGCTCTGCCCCTATTGTTTTGCCCAGGAGTCTCCCCCCCTTTACGAGCCGCAGAACAAAGCCCACCTAGTAAGCTCTGCCTGGGCTCGGAGAGCGCACTTCCTGGCTCTTGGCTCCATTTTTTTTTTTCCTGGTGTTTTCATTTGGGCAGGGAAAGGCTCTGCCTCTGCACCCTGCCCCCCATGGAAACCTGTGCTGGCTTCTCTTGGGGCACCCCCGGGGCCCCTGCACCACCAGATGGAGGTAAAGCGGGCCGAGGACCCCCAACCCCTTGCCAGCTTCTCGGGGATTGTTTTGGGTGGGGCAGAAGGCAGCGGGCCCGCCGAGGGCCCCCCCCCCCCCCCCGGTTCAGGCAATGGCCCGGGGAAAAGCGAAACCCCAAAGGCCACGCCCCCCCCCCCCCAGCCGTGAGCACAGCGAGCGGAGGCGGCCCGCCGAGGCCAAAGCCCCCCCGCCCCGCAGTCCCTTTGCGGGTGGGCGCAGGGCCCCAAGGCTACGCCCCCCCCGCCAGACGCGACAATTTGGGGGGGACAGGGGCGAGGAGGACAAACGCCCCCCTCAAGGCCACCACCCCCCTTTTGTACCCACCAATCGCTTTTGGCAAAGGTCGCCACTCCCCCTCCGCCCAACGGCGGCGGGGCCCCCGGCGCGGAACCCTTATTGATCGACGCGCAGAGGACCCCGACCTGCCGCGGACACCGCCAGGGGAGCGACAACACTTGCCTTTTTAACCTTGCTGCCTTCGGCAGACTCCGTCCCTTTCTTGGCTCGGACCCCCAAAAATGATCCAGTCTGAGCGGTCCGCGTGTGGGGGGGCCCAGAGGACCCCAGCTCTCGCCGGGAAGCGGCCCCGGCTGTCCCCGACTCCAGGTGCCGGGCCAGCCCCCGCGGCCACAGAGGACGGGCCCGAGCACCACCACCATCAACAACACCGGCCCGCACTTCCATATCGCTGCCTGTGTCCAGCTGCCACCACCAACATGGCACCCAGACCCGGAAAGACTCTTTTCTCCCGCTCCCTTGCCCCGGACCCACCCAGGGCCCGGCCGGGGTGGGTAGGGGGTTTTCCAAAAAGGGACAGGGGGGCCCCAGGAAGGGAGCATAGACAATTTGTCTATGGTGGTGGACCTGGCTTTTTTTTTTTCTTTTTTTTCCCTCCCGGTTGCCCCTCCCGCAATTCATCCCCAAAAAAACAGCTCGCCAAACCGGTGGGGACTCGATTCCCCGCACGGCAGGATGAGGCGGCCCCCCCCCCACTGCTGTTTCCACTCCCGCCATCCTCCCCCTCCTTCCCACTTTCCCCCCCGAAATACTGGAGTCCGGATTGGGCCACTTCCGGGGGCTATCCCGTTTCTTTATCCTGGGCGTTTACACTCACCAGGTCTTCAGGTGGAACTGGCGCAGATACCTCACAGCCGCCATTTCCTCCTTCTCCCCTCCCCTGGCTGGGGCCTCTAACCCCCGGAGACCCCCGGTCAGGGCCCTGAATCCGGTCATCGTTTTGAGCTTCTCCCCCCAAAGGGCCCCCTCCCAGCCAGGATCTTGCCCCCCCGGTTTTTCCCCGATCCGTAATTGACCCCCTTCGCCTTTTTTGCACGTGGCCGGTGACCTCTGCTCTCCTTGAGGCAGGGAGCTTGTTCTTCGCCCATGTGCGTGTTTCCTTCAACTCCCCCCGGGGTTTCTCCTTTGCTGTTTGGGGCCCTCCTCGTATTGCAGGGGGTGGGCGTGGTGCGGGGCCTTAGGGGGGTGACAGGCCCCCCCTGCCCTGGAGCCCGATGTTTTGGGGGGCTCCACCACCGCACCTCCGCTGGCCCCTCTCCTACTCCCCTCCGGAAGGGTAAACCACCCGGTCCCGCCTCGGGGGTCTTGGTTCCGGGGGTTTGCGGCCCCCCCGGGGGCTTTTTCCCCTCGCCTTTCCCCGGGCCGGCTTTTGGTATGGCCTCCTGCTGGTATGTGAGGCCCCCCACCCCCGCCCCCGCCTTGCTGAGGGTGGGAGCCGGGCGACGGTCCCAGGAAAAGTGTCCTTCTGGGGAAGGCAGGCAGGTGGACCAGGGAAAAAAAAATCTTCCTTTGCAAAATCTTTCCCCGCTGAGACACCGAGCAAAGTTTAAGCTCCCCCCTTCCTTTTGTGGACTCAAGCTGCACTCACATTAGCTGGGCAGGGCACTGTGGCATTCATTACATTAATGATCCTGAGTTAATTTTATTTACTCCAGGTGCACTCACTATTCGGGTGGTGCCGTCACTGTGTACTTAAAATTACATTACTGATCCTGAGTTACATCCTGTATTATACTCCAGAGCTGACTCACTATTTGCTGGTGCAAACCCAGTGTACAAACATTACATTTGATCCTGAGTTTAATCTGTATTTTACCCAGGCTGCACTCACTATTTGCTTTGGGGCGTCACTGTGTACATACATTACTTATTTATCCTAGTTATACCTGTATTATTCCGAGCTGAACCATATTCTGCTGGTGCAGTCCCTGTGTACAACATTTTTAATGATCGGAATTACAAACCTGTTATACCCAGACGGGACTCACCCATTCTGGGGTGCAGGGACTGGGTACATACAATTTTCCCTTACTGATCCTGATTTAATCCTGTATTATACTCCAGAGCTTTCCACTCACTATTTGCTGGTGCAGTCCCCTTTTGTACATTCATTTCATTTCTGATCCTGATTACATCCCCGTATTTACCCAGAGCTGCAATCCCCTATTCTGCTGGGGCCGTCACTGGGGGTTTCATACATTATTAATGATTTGGTTATATCCTGTTTTTATCCTAGGCTGCACTCACTTTCTGCTGGTGCAGTCATCTGTAAACATTAATTTTCTTTATCTGGGTTACATTTTTGATTAAAACCCAGAGCTTTCAATCACTATTCTGTGGTGCAGTCACAGTGTGATACAAATTTCTTACTGACCTGAGTTACATCCTGATTTACTCCCGGTGCCCCTAAATATTCTGTGGTGCAATTTACGTGTACAACTTACATTATGATCCTGAACATCCTGTAATTATACTCCCCGAGCTGCACCAACTATTCTGCTGGTGGCTTTACTGTGTACATACATTAAAATTACTGAAACCTGAGTTACTCCTTTTATTTACTCCAGAGGGCACCCCAAATTTGCTGGGCAGTCACCGTGTACATACAAAAACAAATTTCGATCCTGAGTTACACCTGAAAAAAACTCCAGACTGCACTCCTATTCTGGGTGGATCACTTTTACATACATTAAAATTACTGATCCTGGGGTTACATCCTGTATTTACCCCCCTAGCGGGGACTAAATTCTGTGGGGCAGTCCCCTGTGTACAAAACATTACATTACTGATCCGAGTTTACCCCCGTATTATACCCCAAAAGTGCACCACTTTTTGCTGGTGCGGGGCACTGGGGTACTTTTCATTAAAATTTACCCTGATTTAAAACCCCCGTATTATACCCCCGGGGCTGAAATCACAAATTTTTTTGGGCAGTCACTGTGTACATACTTTTTCCTACTGACCCCGATTATATCCTTTTTTTTTAAAAATCCAACCCCGCACTCCTATTTTTGCGGGTTTTAAATTCACTTTGTAAAAATACATTAAAAAAATCCCCCAAAATTACATCCTGTTTTTCTCCAACTGCACTCCTATTCTGTGGTGCATCCTTTTGTTTTTTCCTTACATTATGATCCTGAGTTACATCCTTTTATTAAACTCCAGAGCTGCATCACTATTTTGCTGGGGCAGCCCCCCCCCCCCCCCCCCCCCCCCTGTGTACAAACTTTCATTACGACCCCGAGTTACCTCCTGTATTAAAACCCCCCGAGCCACTCACTATTCTGCGGGGCAGTCACGGGGGTTTTTTCAAACATTATTTTTGACCCCAGCCCCTCCTGTTTTTAAATCCTGACCCGCATCACTTTTCTGTTTGGGGCATCATTTGGGGTACATACATTACCCTTTTAAAACCTGATTTTCATCCTGTATTTTTCTCCAGGCTCCCCTCACTATTTGCGGGTTTTCAGTCACTGTGTTTTTTCTTTTCCTTACTGATCCGGTTTAAACCCCTTTTATTATCCCCCCAAATTTTCACCACTTTTTTTTGTGGTGCTCACTGTGTACATCATTACAAAAAATGACCCCGATTTTTAACCTTTCATTATACTCCAGAGCCCCACTCACTATTCTGCTGGTGCAGTCACTGTTACATAAAACATTACTTTTTCCGATTTTTCCTCCGGGGATTTTACTCCAGGGGCTGCATCCCCTATTCTGCTGGGGGCAGTCACTGTTACATACATTCCCTTACGATCCTGATTTTTCTTTTCCGTTTATCCCCCCAGAGCTGCGCTCACTATTCTGCTGGTGCAGTCACTTTAAATTTTCATTTTGACCTTTTTTGGGTTAAACCCGTTTTTTCCCCCCGAGCTGCACTCACTTTCTGCTGGTCGTCACTGTGTCCCCTAAAATTATGATCCGAGTTATTTTCCGTATTAAAACCCCGGCCGCACTCCCCTATTCTCCCCGGTTTTGGGGGCCCCTGTGTACTTTTCATTCCCTTATGTTTTCCGGGGTTACATCCTGTATTATACTCCAGACTGCACTCACAAATTCTGCGGTGCAGTCAGGTGGAAAACATTACTTTAAATGAACCGAGTTATTCCTGTATTATCCCAGAGCTGCACTCACTATTTGTGGTGGAGTCACTGTTAAACATTACATTACTGACCTGAGTTACATCCTTATTAAATCCGACGCCTAATATTCTCTGGTGCAGTCACTGTGTACATCATTACATTACTGATCCTGGGGTTACATCCTGTTTATACTCCAGAGCTGCACTCACTATTCTGGGTGCGTCACTGTTTTCATACTTACATTAATGATCCTGAGTTAAATCCTTTATTAACCCAGACTGCACTCACTATTCTGCTGGTGCAGTCACTGTGTTTTTACATTACATTATGACCGAGTTCATCCTGTATTATACCCCAGACTGCATCACTATTCTGTGGTCCCAGTCACTGGTACATACATTCATTACTGATCCTGAGTTACTCCTGTATTAAAACCCCCAAGCTGCACTCACTATTCTGAGGTGGGCACTGTGTACATACATTACATTATGATCCTGAGTTAATACTGTAGCCTTTTTATTAAAAAAAATATAAACAATACATACCATAATACATTTTAACTGTAATAAATGAACATTGCTAAGAAAATAACAGAAACAAAAAAACCAGCTTCAAAACAAAAATTAACCAAAAATCCAGAGTCCTTGTCCTTTCTTCCTTCAGAACTTTTTGAGCTCCAAAGGACCCCAGCAGGGACATTAAATTAAACAAAATTTAAATATAAGACATAAAGAAACTTCACACACCTCACACTGACACACTCACGCACCTCCCCAAAAAAAAAAAGAAAAAAGGCCTCAATGGCCATACATACAACACAATAAATTTAAACGTACTATATACACTACTATTTTAAAACCCCAAAATATGGAATTTTTTTTTTTTTTTTTTAATTTTTTTTTTTTTTTTTTTAATTTTTTTTCCTTTTTTTTTCCCTCACCACACCACAGGTCCCCTGAGTTCATGCCCTTTTTACAACAAACTTGAGGGTCCCCTGAAAGTTTATGCCCTTAGAAATTTTTTAGGGTCCACGGCAGGTTCCATGCCCCCCCCCACACAAAAACCCCACCCAACCTAAACTATACCCCCCCAAAACATATAACTATTTACCATTTTACAAACATTACATTAACAAAATACCACACAAAAAATTTACATTACTTACTTTACCCCATTACATTACATTAACCCACTTTGTTTTAAAAAAAACTTTTATAAACTTTCCACTGTACACTGACCACAAAAACTTGCAAGGCCAAGTTCAGCGCCTGCAAGCCCAATATCCATTATTTCCTGAATTTACAAAACAAAAAGCTAAATGTGCCACCCCCCATTCCCACCACCGGGAAACTGAGTCCTAAGAGCCCCGCCCTAACCACCACACACGCCCCCCCTGTCCCTCACCAACTAAATCTGCCCCAAAAAAGAAAAGAAACTGACCCTAACATCCCTACCCGCCCCTACCTATCCCTACTCTACCTAGTTTTATCAAACAACATCTAGCTACCCTAAACTGGCCCTCCCTGTCCCTATCTACCCTACTTTTCTCTCCCCAACACCCACACCACCTTATTTACCCTACCAACAATCTCACACAGACCAGCTCCCCAAGGCAGTTAAAGGAGAAACCCCTCAAAGCCAAGGGGGCCCTCCTGCGCCCAGGCCTCCTCGAACTCCAAGAGCGCACCTTCCCCAGGTCCCCAAAAGTTTCTAAGCACCTCATCCTGGGGGAGGATTTTTCCGCTGGTGGAAACTAAACACCGGGCACTCAATGTGGAACCTAATGAATACACAACCAGGAATAAGTGTCCGTTCCCGGCCACCCAGGATCTGAATGCCCCATAAGCCCACTCCGGATAAAAAAAGGGGGACGCCGGGCCCAGGCCACCTATGGAAGCACCCACCCGTTGTAAAAACCCCCCCTGTATTAAAGGGACACCGAAGGAGGAAATGCTCCAGCTTTCCAACAGTCCCCCCCTCCTACGGGAAAACCCCGATATCGGAGCTCCTGCACTTCAGGTTGTCCCTTACATACAGCCCCCATGGAAGCGGCCAGGCCAAGTCCCAAAACTTCAAGGGGATCCGTTGGAATTTAAAACCCCCAAGCCCAACCTCCAAAATCCCGGCCTTTGGGGCAATCCTGGAAACCGGGGTTTTCTGGAAATGGGTCAACAGAACCCTGTGTCAAGGAATTTCCGGGGCATGGTCCTATTTCCCACATTCCCAGACCCCACCGGGGATCACCTTAGAACCGGGAAACAAAAAGCCGGAGATGTCCGTGCCGGTGTGCGCAGGTCCTTCAACGCCCTCCTGTCTCCCCCTTCCTGGAAAAAAAGGCCGAAACCACCCCGCAGGAGAATCCCACGGAAGGAGCCCCTCAAATAGAGGTTGGCAACATTAAATTTAAAAAGGTGTTTATCAAAACACCCCCCGGGTTGCCATACCCAACCCACCTAGTCTCCTCTGCGGTACGGACCTCCCCCTTTAATTAGGTTTAAGCCCTGTTCCCCCATAAAGCTGGAAAAAAAAGGCTTAGACCCGTGTCCAGAGAGGCTCTGGCAAGCGCAGACACGCCAGGTATATTAAAAGGGAAGCGGGAAAGCCTTTGGCCAAGTTGACCCTTTCCCTCAGGGTTAAAACCAACCCTTCCACTGGTCCCCTTTTGGGCGGCAAATAATCCCCTTTCCCCTCCCAATTTTGCTGGGGGTGTCCCCGGGGCCAAATTCGATGCCTAGGATTTTGGCGGAGGTCTGGGGCCCTGGAGGGTGCCCGGGGGAGATCAAATAGATCTCCCCCCCCAGCCAGGACTTTCGCCACTTTTCCGGTTTTTCTTTTGGGCCCGGACGCCTCCGAGTACGTTTTAACTCAGACTTTACCCAATCCCCCCTCCTCTCTCGAGGACACAAAGGGAGGTGTCAGCGTACGCTACCCCCTCAGAGTGGCCCCCGTTTTCCGCCCGGTCCATCCCGACTTCCCCCCCAACGGTCCACGATCTACCCTCCTCAAGAAGGGAACGATGCGAACAATATAAAAGTGGGCCAGAGGACAACCCTGGCGGACCCCGGAACTTCACCTCAAAAGGGTGACCAACCCAAACCCTTCACAGTGGAAAATTCAGCCCCCTGGTATAAGGTCTCTAACCAAATTTTTCAAAACCTCCCAGGCAACCGTTTCCTCAAAAGGACAGACCAAAGGTACTCGTGATTCACCCGGTCAAAGGCTTTGCTTGATTAAGGAAGCAAGTACCCCTTTCCCCGTGACCCCCCTGCCTGCTCCACTGCCTCTCGGACACCGAGAACAGCACTAAAAGTACTGCGGCCTGGAACAAGCAGTGCTGAGCCCCCCCAAAGGAGCTGGGGTTAAAAACTTCACCAGCCGATTAAAAAAAGACCTTTGCCAGAACCTTTTCCGGGGGCACATTGAGAAAACGTATGGACGCCAGTTTTTCAATACGGGACGAGTCCTTACCCTTTATAGGGATAATCAAAGGGGGTGACCTCCTCATTGAGCCTGGGAAGAGCACCCGAGGAAAAAGGAACTCATTTTTAAACCCTCATCAAGAGGGGGACCAAGGAGTCCCAAAGGCCTTGTAAAACTCGGATGTTAAGCCCTCCGGGGCCTGGCGATTTTTTGGGCCGAAAGCCCATCAAAGGCCAGTCTCCCCTTCCTCTTCCCTGATTGCCTCTACCAAAACTTTAAGAGGGGGGGTCATCCCCCTGGCTCAGGAATGGTTCACCGGAAAAACCGACTCCCGTCTCGATCCAGATCCCTCTTTTCCAAGAGGTGCGAGTAAAAAGGATCTGACCCCTCCAGGATCCCGATTTTGGATCGGTTAGGACCCACTGCGATCAGTCCTTCACCATCTTCAATTCATGACATCTACAGTTTTGTAAGGGTCGGGGAGCGGTACCTCCCGAAATCCCTCTCAAAAACCAAAGATGTGTGCCTATCATAACTGAAACCTTTGGCAAAGACTTCCCCCTGGAGATCTCCTCACGGTCACCCCCAGTCGGCGAGCTGCCCGAGTTTCCTCCTCAAAGCCTGATACAAGCGGTGCCTGTTGACCCGGGCTCGAGAGCTGACGAAAAACCCCCCCGCCACCCTCTCTTTTGAAGATCTCCCACCACTCAGACTTACTGTACAGAGATCCAAAAGGGGGGTACCTGGCTTGAAGAAATTCTCAAAGGACTGTCCACTTCCCTTCTTCCAACAGGGATGAATTCGCTTCCACAGCCCTCTTCCCATCGGGCGTCTCGTAACATTCAGAGAAAAGAAAATTAAAACAGTGACCCGGAGAATTCCCCCCTCAACGGCGGACACGCAGAAAAGATGGCATCCCCCTTCAAAAAAAAACCTATTATCCTAGACCTACAGCCTCCTCTATGAAAGGTGAAACCCCGTGACCTGGGTGTGCCGGATGTGGACATCCACCAGGCGAGCTCGCTAGCTATACTATTTTAATGCTGTACTATCGTAAGCCAGGTGGCCGCCGGGGCCCCCCCTATCACGGGATCTCGTAATGGTGGTTAAAATCCCCACCGAAGACCACCTGCCGGCTCGTAAAAAGAAAGGGCTTGATCTTCATAAGAGACATTTGCGGTCCCACTTGGATTGTGGACCATAGATGTTTATGAGCCGAAGCTCCTGTCCCCTCATGAAAACGGCTAAGACCAGGCACCTCCCCATTTCTATCTCAATAACCCGTCGGCATCCCCCACCTCCGCGGTCTTAAAAAGGACCGCCACCCCCGCTATTAACGGCTCGGCCGCAAGAGACCAGTAGAGGGCCCACACCTCCACTCCCTCCTGGCTTTATGGATGGCCCCCATGTCTGTTAGTCGGGTCTCTTGCAAAAACAAAATTTCAGGCCTCAAATCGGTTGAAAAAATCAAAGCCGCAAATCTGGCCGCATCTGACTTAATAACTGGCGACAATATGGACGCCAGATCAACGGGGTGAGTTCCGCCATCAGGTGATTGGGTTAGATGGCCTTCTTCTTCCCCACCCCGCTTTCCCATCTTTCCCCTCCGAAGAGGGTCTGATCCCTTCCGTTTTAGGAAGACGAGGTATCCATCCCCATGGTCTCCTTTGCCTCCGGGCTCCAGGCTGTCCCCACCCCCCAGAGGAAACAGCGTCCCTGGGGGACAGACTCCGCCATCCCCTGAAAGCCCCCCAGATGGCGCCCCCGACCTCCGTCCCAGCAGGTCGTCGAGGGCTTGGTACCGGTTTGGAGAGGGCGATCAGAGGGGAGCCGGTGAGCCCCTCCGTTGGCATACTTACGGTCGGGGGAGGAGGTTTGGAAGGCTTAACCACCTTCTTCTTCCTCCTTCCGTACGCTTTTTATCACCCTTCTCTACTGTAGGCTGATTCCGTGACCTCCTCATCCACACTTTCATACTGGGAGGAGTTGTCGGAGTCAGCCAGGTTTTCCTCCCCCCTCCAACCTCCTGATCTCCCGCATACCTCTTCCTCCCCCGGGGCCTCAGAGACCCGGCCACCGGCCTAGAGGGGAGGGCAGGGCATCACCCCAGTTGCCTGAGGCTCTCCCCCCCTCACCCCCGTGGCGATTTTCTGTCTCCTCTGGTAAGAGGGACCTCTATTGGCCTTGTCCTTCCTCACTGGCCCCTAGCCCCTCTCCCGCCACACCACCTGCCACAGCAGAGGTCGCGCCGCCAGGGGTTGCCCCCTCACGGTCCCCCCCACCGGGCCTGCAGCGGCATTGGTAAAGGAGCGAGGGCACGGCTATATACGGGTGACCTAGGTCACCACACAGGTGGCACCGAATGTCCTTTGCAAGATGCGGCGAGATGACCTACCCCACCACACCAAGGCACATTTCTGCACCTTGCAGCTTGCGCTGAAGTGGCGGGGATCACCGCACTTGTGGCAGACCTTTCGGCTGCCCCTGTAGAAGACCAGGATCCTGTCCCTCCCTAGGAACGCCGAGGAAGGGATGTGGGTGACGGTACCCCCCCTGAGACCTTCAACTTCATCATGAAGGTCCAGCCCCCCGACCAGATACCGAACATCGTCCCGATTTTTTTTTGGGGACTCCGTGACTTCCCCATAACGGGAAAGCCACGTCATGATGTCAACGCCGGAGAGTGACTCGTTACAAGTCACCACCGGTCACTCTCTTAACGGCCATTTTGGCGAGACAACGCCTGTACGGCGAAGTCTCGCCATCCGGGCTCCCCCTTCACCAGCTCGTAATTAGACCAAAGACTCTAGCCCCTCCGGCCGAACGAAACTGATGTCGAAGAAATAGGGTGGCCGAGGGATGGATCAGGGCAAAGATGTCCGCGCCCTGAAGCCCATCTTCAGGAGGAGCTCCACCACCCTACTCCTGGGTGGGCAAGCTTCACCGCCCCTTCCAGCGAAGACGACCACATTCCTCCTGGCCGGCCCTTGCCCGGCTGTCGGGGGACCAAATGGTTTCCCCCTCCCTTCTATCTTGGAAGGTCGGCCAGGCCATGTCTCTCCAACCAGAAAGACAAGTCCACCTCTCTTCCCTCATACATTGACCGACCGCTCCTCCTTTTTTTAAGGGCCTCCAGAAAACGGCGGTGCAAAACGCCGTCCCCAGAGTCCGGAGGCAAGGAACCCCCCGAGAATCCCCCGGAGCCCCAGCCACAACCCCCCGCAAAGAACGGGGTCTCACTGCTGGGGGGCCAGATGGGCCAGCCCCTCCCTCACCACCCGTGCTCCCACTTACACCAACACTCACTACTTCCCGCATTCACTCCCACATCCACATCCACGTCACTCATGTCACTCACCTCACCATACCATTCACCTCAGCCAATTCATCAAATTTTCAATATTATTTTCCTTGCTGTTTCGTTTTTTACCTGCTGGGGCCCTGGCTGATTGGTGCTCTGCCCCGTATTGTTTTTGCCCAGGAGTACTGCCGCCCCTTTACGAGCCGCAGAAAAAGCCCACCTAGTAAGCTCTGCCTGGGCTCAGGAGCAGCAGCACTTCCTGAGCTCTCTGGCTCCATTTTTTTTTTTCTGTTGTTTACATTTGGGGCAGGACAGGCTCTGCCTCTGCACCCTGCCCCCCACTGGAACCTGTGCTGGCTTCTCTTGGGGCCCCGGAGCCCCTGCACCACCAGATGGAGGTAAGCGGGCCGAGGACCCCGGCAAAACCCCCTTGCCAGCTCTCTCGGGCATTTGTTTTTGGGTGGGAACAGAAGGCAGCGGGCCCGTCGAGGCCACGCCCCCCCTGCTGGTCACGCAATGGCGGGTAGAGCAAAGCCCGAAAGGCCACGCTCCCCCCGCCAAGCCGTGAGCACAGCGAGCGGAGCTGCGGCCGCCGAGGCCACGCCCCCACCGCCAGCCGCAGTCCATAGCGGGTGACAGCACCCGCAAGGCTACGCCCCCCCGCCAGACGCGACAATAGCGGGTGGGACAGCGGCTGAGGACACCCCCCCTCACAGGCCACCACCGCCTTCTTGTACCCACCACTCGCTTTTGCAAGGTCGGCCACTCCCCCTCGGCGCCCAGCGGCGGCGGGGCCCCCGGCGCGGACCCCTTATTTGATCGACGCGCAGAGGAACCCCGACCTCGCCGCGGACACCGCCAGGGGAGCGACCAACAGCTTGCACTTTTTAACTTGCTGCCTTACGGCAGACCTCCGCGCCCTTTCTTGGTCTCTGGACCCCCAAAAATGATCCAGTCTGAGCGGATCCGCGTGTGGGGGGCCCAGAGACCCCAGCTCTCGCCGCCGGAGATGCGGCCCTGGCTGTACCGACTCCAGGTGCCGGGCCACCCCCGCTGCCACAGAGGACTGGGCCCGAGCACCACCACCATCAACAAAAACCGCACCGACAACTCTCCATATCGCTGCCTGAGTCCGAGCTGCCACCACCAGGCATGGCACCCACCCGGGCAGACTTTTCTCTCCTCGCTCCCTTGCTGCGGACCCACCACAGGGCCCGAGCCGGGGTGGGTTAGCGGGTTCCACACAACGGACAGGGGGGCCCCAGGAAGGGGAGCATAGACGAATTTGTCTATGGTGGTGACTCTGGCTTTTTTTTTCCTTTTCTTCCCTTCCCAGTTGCCCCATCCTCGCAGATCTCATCCCCAAACAACAGCTCGCCAAACCGTGCTGGGGACTCCGATCTGCCGCACTTGTTGCAGGATGAGGCAGCCCCCTCACTGCTGATACCACTCCCGCCATCCTCCCCCTCGCTCCCACTTTCCTCCGAATTACTGGAGTCCGGTGGGAGGGCCACTTGCTCGGGGGCTATCCGCTGCATGATACCTGGGCGTTTACACTCACCAGGTCTTCAGGTGGGACTGGCGCAGATACCTCACAGCCGCCTTTTCCTCCTTCTCCTCCCCACCTGGCTGGGGCCTCCTGACCCCCCAGGAGACCCACCGGTCAGGGCCCTGAACCGGTCGTCGTTTTTGAGCTTCTCCTCGAAAGGGCCGCTCCCAGCCAGGATCTCTGCCCTCCGGTTTTCCAGATCTGTAATTGACCCCTTCAGCCTCTGCACCGTGGCGGTGACCTCTGCTCTCCTTGAGGCAGGGAGCTTGTTCTTCGCCATGATGCGTGCTCCCTTCAACTCCTCCCGGAGTCTCCTTAGCTGTTTGGCGGCCTCCTCGTATTCGCAGAGGTGCGCGTGGATGCGGGAGCCATAGGTGGTGACAGGCTCCCCGCTGCCTTGGAGCCCCAGATGTTGGGGGGCTCCACCACCGCACCTCCGCTGGCCGCCTCTCCTCCTCCTCCGGAAGTAGGAACCGCCACGGTCCCAGCCTCGGGGGTCTTGGTTCCTGGGGTCTTGCGGCCCCCCGAGGGCTTTTTCCTCGCCATCTCCCCTGGGACCGGCTAGATGGTATGGCCTCCCTTGCTGGTATGTGAGGCCTCCCACCCCCACCGCCTTGCTGGAGGGTGGGAGCCGGCGCACGGTCCCAGGGATAAGTGTCTCTCTGGGGAAGGCAGGCAGGTGGACCAGGGAAAAAAAAAATCCTTCCTTTGCAGAGATCTTTCCAAGCAGCTGCAGACACCGAGCACACGTCAAGCTCCGCCCCTTCCTGTAGGATGGTCCAGAGCTGCACTCACTATTCTGCTGGTGCAGTCACTGTGTACATACATTACATTACTGATCCTGAGTTACATCCTGCATTATACTCCAGAGCTGCACTCACTATTCTGCTGGTGCAGTCACTGTGTACATACATTACATTACTGATCCTGAGTTTACCTCCTGTATTATACTCCAGAGCTGCACTCACTATTCTGCTGGTGCAGTCACTGTGTACATACATTACATTACTGATCCTGAGTTACATCCTGTATTATCCTCCAGAGCTGCCTCACTATTCTGCTGGTGCAGTCACTGTGTACATTACATTACTGATCCTGAGTTACATCCTGTATTATACTCCAGAGCTGCACTCACTATTCTGCTGGTGCAGTCACTGTGTACATAAACATTACTGATCCTGAGTTACATCCTGTATTATACTCCAGAGCTGCACTCACTATTCTGCTGGTGCAGTCACTGTGTACATACATTACATTACTGATCCTGAGTTACATCCTGTATTATACTCCAGAGCTGCACTCACTATTCTGCTGGTGCAGTCACTGTGTACATACATTACATTACTGATCCTGAGTTATATCCTGTATTATACTCCAGAGCTGCACTCACTATTCTGCTGGTGGAGTCACTGTGTACATACATTACATTACTGATCCTGAGTTACATCCTGTATTATACCCAGAGCTGCACTCACTATTCTGCTGGTGCAGTCACTGTGTACATACATTACATTACTGATCCTGAGTTACATCCTGTATTATACTCCAGAGCTGCACTCACTATTCTGCTGGTGCAGTCACTGTGTACATACATTACATTACTGATCCTGAGTTACATCCTGTATTATACTCCAGAGCTGCACTCACTATTCTGCTGGTGCAGTCACTGTGTACATACATTACATTACTGATCCTGAGTTACATCCTGTATTATACCCCAGAGCTGCACTCACTATTCTGCTGGTGCAGTCACTGTGTACATACATTACATTACTGATCCTGAGTTTACATCCTGTATTATACTCCAGAGCTGCACTCACTATTCTGCTGGTGCAGTCACTGTGTACATACATTACATTACTGATCCTGAGTTAATACTGTATTATACTCCAGAGCTGCACTCACTATTCTGCTAGTGCAGTCACTGTTGTACATACATTACATTACTGATCCTGAGTTACATCCTGTATTATACTCCAGAGCTGCACTCACTATTCTGCTGGTGCAGTCACTGTGTACATACATTACATTACTGATCCTGAGTTACATCCTGTATTATACCCAGAGCTGCACTCACTATTCTGCTGGTGCAGTCACTGTGTACATACATTACTGATCCTGAGTTACATCCTGTATTATACTCCAGAGCTGCACTCACTATTCTGCTGGTGCAGTCACTGTGTACATACATTACATTACTGATCCTGAGTTACATCCTGTATTATACTCCAGAGCTGCACTCACTATTCTGCTGGTGCTGATCAGTGTTTTTTTTTTTATTTTTCTAGCTGAAATCACAATGAAGCCCGGAAAAGGAACAACCTGTTACACAGAGCGGGATTTCGAGTACAGGTTCAGTGCGGGGTCTCAGAGCTTTGTCCTCACCGTCCCGCTACATTTTCCAGTCCAGGAAAACCTCGATCACTTGCACGGACGTCTGATGCTCCTGCACGAGCTGCCATGTTTTGTAGAGCAAGGTGATTCTGTGGTCGTGTTCTCAGCCAATCATCTCGCTCCCTTTCGGCCGTGAGCAGGAGAGTGCAGAGCGCCCACGACATGCTGCTGCACTGCGTCTGTCGCCTCTCCTGTGCCTTCCCTCCCTGTGTCAGCGACCTTGAGCCAGCCACTATTGCTGCTGTTTAACTGTGTAAATTCCATTATTAATCTCTGATAGCGGTATTTATATTGCACTATTGCTGCTCTGGGGGTAGTATGTGGCGGTATTATGTGAGCACTTCCTGATGTTATTATTTGTCTTGGTCTGGGGGTATTTTCTAGATGCGGGTACTGAACGGTAATATTATTTGAGCCCTGTATGAAAGTATTATGTGATACTATATGGCAGTATTATATGGTTACTATTTATTCATTTTCTGATGTGGATACGTAATGATATCATTATGTGGGTAAAGTATGGAAATATTATTTCAGCACTACATGAGCAAACTATGTGGTACCGTATATCAGTATTATGTGTGTACAATATTGTTTTAATATTTGTTCACTGTATTTCAGTATTATGGGGGCATTGTATAAGCAGTATGTGACACCTTATGGATGGCAGTATTATGTATTTTTATTTGAGTAGTGTGTGATACCCTATGGCGGTTTTTATTTGAGTACCCTATTGTCTCACTATTTGGTCGCTGTATGACAATATTATGTTGGTAATGAATGGTGGTATTATTTGAGCATTGTATGAGAGTAATATGTAATACTCAATGACAGCATTGCGTGGGCACTATTTCCAGGTATGAGAGTATTGGGTGCACAATGGTGTTATTTCAGCACATATGAGTGTAGTAGGTGACACTCTATAGCAGTATTATTTGGTAACTGTATTGTTATTATTTGAGAATTGTATGAAATTAGTACACTATATCATTGTCATGTGGGATCGGTATGTTGGCATTTTTGGAGCATAGTATAGGAGTATTATGTTGGTATTCTATTGTGCCATTATTTGATCCTGGTTTGGGATCATTATGTGGATACTTTATATCAGTATTATGTGAGTGTTGAATAATAATGTTATTTAAGCACTACCGGTAATTTAAGGGAAGTGAGTGATACCCCAAAGCGTTATTATATGGGTATTACATTATCTTTTGAGAATATTGTATGTAGAGTATTATATGGCTACTCTATGGCAGTATTATGCGAGTACTTGTGTTATTTGGGCGTAGTATTGGAGTATTATGTGGCTACTCTATGGCAGTATTATGTGAGTACTTGAGTGCAGTATTGGAGTATTATATGGCTACTTCATGGCAGTATTATGTGAGTACTTGAGTTATTTGGGTGTAGTATTGGAGTATTATGTGGTTACTCTATGGCAGTATTATGTGAGTACTTGAGTTATTTGGGAGCAGTATTGGAGTATTATGTGGTTACTCTATGGCAGTACTATGTGAGTACTTGGGTGCAGTATTGGAGTATTATGTGGCTACTATGGCAGTATAGTGAGTACTTGCGTTATTTAGGTGCAGTATTATGTGGCTACTCTATGGCAGTATTATGTGAGTACTTGCGTTATTTAGGTGCAGTATTATGTGGTACTCTATGACAGTATTATGTGAGTACTTGAGTTATTTGTTTGGAGTATTATGTGGTTACTCTATGGCAGTATTATGTGAGTACTTGAGTTATTTGGTGCAGTATTGGAGTATTATGTGGTTACTCTATGGCAGCACTATGAGTACTTGAGTTATTTTGGTGCAGTATTGGAGTATTATGTGGTTACTCTATGGCAGCACTATGTGAGTACTTGAGTTATTTGGGCGCAGTATTGGAGTATTATGTGGTTACTCTATGGCAGCACTATGTGAGTACTTGAGTTATTTGGGCGCAGTATTGGAGTATTATGTGGTTACTCTATGGCAGCACTATGTGAGTACTTGAGTTATTTGGGCGCAGTATTGGAGTATTATGTGGTTACTCTATGGCAGCACTATGTGAGTACTTGCGTTATTTGAGTGCAGTATTGGAGTATTATGTGGTTATTCTATGGCAATAATATGTGAATACTTGCGTTATTTGGGTGCTGTATTGGAGTATTATGTGGTTACTCTATGGCAGCACTATGTGAGTACTTGAGTTATTTGGGCGCAGTATTGGAGTATTATGTGGTTACTCTATGGCAGCACTATGTGAGTACTTGCGTTATTTGGGTGCAGTATTGGAGTATTATGTGGCTATTCTATGGCAGTATTATGTGTGTGTTATTTGGGTGCAGTATTGTAGTATTATGTGGTCACTCTATGTCAGCACTATGTGAGTACTTGGGTTATTTGGGTGCAGTATTGGAGTATTATGTGGCTACTCTATGGCAGTATTATGTGTGTGTTATTTGGGTGCAGTATTGTAGTATTATGTGGTTACTCTATGTCAGCACTATGTGAGTACTTGAGTTATTTGGGTGCAGTATTGGAGTATTATGTGACTACTCTATGGCAGTATTATGTGATAATTATATATTACTTTGTGTAGGTTTCATCCTGTGAAAGTCATACTAAATTAATCCTTCTTTGAGTCTTATTTTTTTGCTCTCTTTCCAACAGATCTAAAGAAATGTCTGACCCGGTTTGTCGAGGAAGAAACCATTAAAGATTTTGACAGAGAAGCGGAGCAGGCGCTGGAGGCGGTGAGCTCCGGGCAGGTGGATGCCGGGCCTTGGCCAATACCTGGATGAAATCCTATAAGGAGGTGAGAAATAAGAGACTAAAATATCTACCCACCTCGGCTGTGCAAGATCTCTGCTCGTGGCGAATATGGAACCATTTAGTTTTGAATTTGCACTTGGTTACACTGCTGCAGGTTGTTACAGTGTGTCAGTGCAGGCTGGAGCTATTAGGCTGGAGAACTGAGAGTGTGATGCTGGTGAGAGCGAGTCTGCGGGGAGAATGCCTCTTTATCATCTGCCCTCTGACACTCCGGTGCTATCCGTCCTTTTCACAGAGTTGTCAGGGAGCAGCCATAAACGTGAACTGGTTTTATTTGGTCGGGTGATGTACAGGAGGATGACAAGTAGGGGGCAGTAGAATGCTGGGGAAAAAGGTGATATATCCTTATACATCCCCAAAATGCAGCAGGTGACGGTGATCGACCCCCATGGGGGGCTTTATATCGGATCAGATGGTGGGGTTAGGGTTTTCGGATCCTCCGTTATCGATAACGTTAGAAAATTACAGTGAAACTTCCCCTGCAGACAACGCTGGAGCACGCACGTCCGGAGGAACCCAACCGGGACGAGGATTTCGCCGACATTTATCACGATCTCATCCACTCCCCGGCCTCCGAAACGCTTCTAAACCTGGAGCACAACTATTTTGTCAGCATCTCGGAGCTCCTGGGAGAAAGAGATGTGGAGCTGAAGAAGTTACGAGAGAGGTGACTTTATATATTAAAGGGTTGTTCACTTTTGGGGACTTTTTTTTTCTTAAATGCCATACATGTGGGGCGTAAAATCATTTGTACAATTGGGTTTCATTAAAAATTTCGCACCATTTACCTTCTACAGCACCTGTGTCGTGCTGTCTATTGCTGGCTGCAGAAGGAGCTAACTGAGAATCCGGCAGAGAGCTCATTCAGATTTAATGACAAAGGAGTCAAAAACTCTTTTATCTTTTTCTGAGCTCCTCTCAGCTGGTTTGTGATCACAGACAACAGCAAAGTTGAACGTAGCACCTGTAAAAGACAACCCGCAAAATTTGTGATGAAACCCAATTGCAAAAATTGTTTTTAGCCTCAAATGCATGCAAAGGTGAGCAACCCGTTCAAGCCATTGATTTGATGAATCACCATTGTGATCCTAGTATGATCAAGAAGGAGTTAAATTATACAATTTTGTCTGTTTGCAGCCACCACTAGAGGGAGCTTCCACCATAGAGATACATGATAAGTCTCTTTCTGCAGCCACCACTAGAGGGAGCTTCCACCATAGAGATACATGATAAGTCTTTCTGCAGCCACCACTAGAGGGAGCTTCCACCATAGAGATACATGATAAGTCTCTTTCTGCAGCCACCACTAGAGGGAGCTTCCACCATAGAGATACATGCTAAGTCTCTTTCTGCAGCCACCACTAGGGGGAGCTTCCACCATAGAGATATGTTGTGAGTGGGCTTGGGATGAGTTCTGAGCAGAGGCTCCCTCTGGTGGTTACAGGCGGTGCTGGTTTGTCCAGTGAAGATTGTGAAGATTGTGAGGATTGGGAATCAGGTGTTACTGACTGGTCTTATATAAGGGAGTCACCTTCCCATCAGGGTTGCCGGTGATCAATTGTTCTGGTTTGAATCCTTGATTCCATGCTGTGTCGTGTCTGCATCTCCTGCTAACAGATAAGACATTTTCTTCTTTTTGTTTTTGTGCTTGATTTTTGCATTTTGTCCTGCACTTCTGTGGGGGCCTTCAGGGTCCCCTCCGGGGGCTTTTGCCCTCTCAGTTTAGTCCAGCCACTGTGTTTTGTACTTTTGCTTTTTCCAGTTTTTTCAGTGGCTGCTGTTTTGATTTTGTTACACCAGAGAACTAATTTAGGTGGTAGAGGTCGTGTGATCTCAGGTGTTTTTGAAATTAGTAGAGTTGGTGCTTTTCAGGGTTTTCTGGGATTGCAGTAAGTACCCTTCCTATCCTTTTCTATTTAGTTAGTTTGGGCCCCAACGTTTGCTCATACTATTTTCTGTCTGTGTCAGTATTTCTTCTTGTCTAACAGCCATTACATGTTTGGGGGCTTTCTATGTTCTTTGGGGATCTGCTCCGGGGCAGATAGCTTTCCTATTTCTATCTTTAGGTGTAGTTAGTTTCTCAGGCTGTGACGAGGCGTCTAGGACCAACGTAGGAACGCTCCACGGCTGCCTCTAGTTGTGTGGTTAGTCAGGGTACTGCAATCTCATAGATTCCAACTGCTCTGGTGTATTGCCTTTTTTTACCTGCACTCCTCAGCTACCGAAACATAACAGTATCACCGGCCTAAAATTTAAAATTGTATGGTACTCACAGAAGGGAAAAAATATTGTGAAAGAAAAAAGGTTGTCAGAGTTGTCAGAGATATTTTTCTGTTTGTTGTATTTTTTTTTTTTTTTTCCCTCTGTATCTCTGGGTGCTGGGGAGGATCTTTTCTCTCAATGGAGTTTGCACAGTTGTCTGGCCGTGTGGATCAGCTTGCCACTGAGGTTCGAGTATTGCTATCTATCTTGCTGGGTTGCCTGTTGTGGAACCTAGGATTCCCATGCCAGATTTGTTTTAGGGGATCGAGCTAAGTTTCTGAATTTCAAAAATAATTGTAAATTGTTTTTTGCCTTAAAATCTAAGTCCTCAGGAAACGCAGCGCAGCAGGTTCAAATTATCATCTCTCTCCTGCGCGGCGATCCTCAGGATTGGGCTTTTTCCCTGACACCTGGGGATCCTGTTTTGAGTGATGTTGATGCATTTTTTCAGGCTTTGGGGTTATTGTACGATGAGCCTAATGTCACTGATCAAGCTGAAAAAGCCTTGTTGGCATTAAATCAGGGGCTTGATGACGCTGAGTTATACTGTCAGAGATTCCGTAGGTGGGCAGTCCTGACCAAATGGAATGACGACGCTTTGGCAGCCCTTTTTCGGAAGGGTCTGTCAGATAATGTAAAGGATGTTATGGTGGGATTCCCTGTCCCCTCTGGTCTCAATGATTCTATGTCATTAGCGATTCAAATTGACAGACGTTTGCATGAGCGGAGAAGTATGCGTGGAATATTGTTGCCTTGTGAACCTACTTCTGAGCCCATGCAGTGTGATAGAGTGGTTTCTGGGGCACAGCGTCATGAGTTTCGAAAACGCAATGGGTTATGTTTCTACTGTGGTGATGCCTCTCATGCTATTTCAGTCTGCCCTAAGCGGGGAAGACGTTTTGCACGCTCAGTTGTCTTGGGTAGTGTTCAGACTAAGTTTTTATTAACTGTCACTCTGATATGCTCTCTGTCCTCATTTTCTGCTCAGGCTTTCGTTGATTCTGGAGCAGCTATTAACCTGATGGATTATGATTTCGCTAAACGTTGTGGGTTTCCCTTGATACCCCTACAGAAGTCTATTCCCCTACTGGGGATCGATTCTACCCCTTTGGCTGAGAATAAACCTCAGTTCTCTACTCAGGTGATAATGAGGGTTGAACCTGATCATCAAGAGTGCTGCAAATTTTTGGTTCTGTATAATCTGCATGATATTATCGTACTGGGTTTCCCTTGGTTACAGTCTCATAATCCTGTTTTGGATTGGAAATCTGTGTCTGTAACCAGTTGGGGCTGCCAATGTGTTAATACCAACACTCCTGTTTTTTTCGCCTCCCCCCAGGCTCAGGATGTTCCTGACTTTTTGATTGATTTTTCTGATGTATTTAGCGAAAGTAAATCTGCATCCTTACCTCCCCATAGGAGCTATGACTGCGCTATTGAATTAGTGCCTGGTAGTAAATTCCCTAAAGGTCGCCTTTTTAACTTGTCTGTACCTGAACATGACGCTATGCGGTCTTATATCAAGGAGTCATTGGAGAAGGGTCATATCAGACCATCCTCTTCACCCTTAGGTGCCGGTTTTTTTCTTTGTGGCCAAAAAGGATGGTTCATTAAGGCCGTGTATTGATTATCGTCTTTTGAACAATATTACTGTGAAATATCAATATCCGTTACCCTTGATTTCTGACCTGTTTTCCAGGGTGAAAAACGCTACTTGGTTTACCAAGCTTGACCTCAGGGGGGCGTATAACCTTATTCGCATTAAGCACGGGGATGAATGGAAGACGGCATTCAATACCCCGGAGGGGCATTTTGAGTACCTTGTGATGCCCTTTGGGCTCACTAATGCTCCTTCTGTCTTCCAGTCCTTCATGAATGACATTTTCAGGGATTTTGTGGATAAATTTCTGATTGTTTATTTGGATGATATCTTGATTTTTTCTAATGACTGGGACTCTCATGTGAAACATGTTCGAACTGTATTCCAGATTTTGAGAGAGAATGCTCTGTATGTGAAGGGATCAAAGTGTCTTTTTGGTGTACAGAGGATCTCATTTCTGGGATTCATTTTGTCCCCATCTGTTATTGAAATGGACCCGGTCAAGGTTCAGGCCATCTGTGATTGGGTCCAACCTACTTCATTAAAGGCTCTTCAAAGATTTTTGGGTTTTGCCAATTTTTATCGTAAATTTATTGGTAATTTCTCGGTTATTGTTAAACCATTAACTGATTTGACCAAAAAGGGTTCTGATGTGGTGAATTGGCCTCCTGAGGCAGTCTCTGCATTTCAGGAACTTAAGCAGAGATTCACTTCTGCTCTTGTTCTACGGCAGCCTGATGTTTCTCTGCCATTTCACGTGGAGGTTGATGCCTCAGAAATTGGGGCAGGTGCCGTTTTGTCCCAAAAAGATCCAGAGACCTCTAAAAGTAACCCTTGTGCCTTTTTCTCTCGAAAATTTTCACCTACTGAACGTAATTATGACGTGGGTAATCGGGAGTTATTGGCCATGAAGTGGGCTTTTGAAGAGTGGAGACATTGGCTGGAGGGAGCCAAACATCAGGTGGTGGTCCTTACTGACCATAAGAATCTGGTTTATCTGGAATCTGCCAAGCGACTCAATCCTAGACAGGCCAGGTGGGCCTTGTTTTTCACACGTTTTAATTTTGTGGTTTCCTTTCTTCCTGGCACTAAGAATGTTAAGGTGGATGCCCTCTCGAGGAGCTTCCTTGCGGACTCTCCTGAGTTATCTGATCCTTCTGTTATTTGAAAGAGGGTGTAGTTCTTTTCGCCATCTCGCCCAATTTGAGACTGGCTCTGGAGGGGTGTCAGGAGGATAGGCCCGAGCGCTGCCCTGTTGGAAAATTGTTTGTCCCGGACCAGTGGAAAAAGAGTGTGATGTCTGAGATTCATTGTTCCGCATTGGCTGGGCATCCCGGAATTTTTGGTACCAGAGACTTGGTTAGTCGGTCCTTTTGGTGGCCTACCTTGTCTCGTGATGTCAGGGAATTTGTGCAGTCCTGCGGGACTTGCTCTCGCTCCAAGCCTTGCTCTCGCTCTAGTGGTTTGTTGATGCCATTGCCTGTGCCCAAGAGACCATGGACCCATATCTCTATGGATTTCATTTCCGACCTTCCTGTTTCTCAGAGAATGACCGCCATCTGGGTGATTTGTGATAGGTTTTCTAAGATGATACATCTTGTGCCATTACCTAAGTTGCCTTCCTCCTCTGAATTGGTGCCGTTGTTCCTTCAGCACGTGGTTCGTTTACGCGGCATTCCTGAGAACATAGTGTCTGACAGAGGAGTCCAGTTTGTTTCCAGATTTTGGAGGACTTTTTGTTCTAAACTGGGTGTTCAATTGTCTTTCTCCTCGGCATTTCATCCTCAGACCAATGGTCAAACTGAGAGAACAAACCAGACATTGGAGACTTATCTAAGATGCTTTGTGTCTGCTGATCAGGATGACTGGGTCTCTTTTTTGCCTTTGGCTGAGTTTGCTCTTAATAATAGGGCTAGCTCTGCCACTTTGATGTCTCCGTTTTTCTGTAATTCTGGGTTTCACCCTCGATTTTCTTCAGGACAGACGGAGGCTTCTGTCTGTCCAGGTGTTGACTCTGTTGTGGAGCGTATGCAACAGATTTGGGACCAGGTAGTGGAGAGGTTGTCCCTCTCTCAGGAGAGGGCCCAGCGGTTTGCTAACCGGCATAGGACTGATGGTCCTCGGTTTAAAGTGGGTGACTTGGTCTGGTTGTCCTCAAAAAATATTCCTATGAGAGTAGCATCTCCTAAATTTAAGCCTAGGTTCATTGGACCTTATAAGATCATAGAGATTCTTAATCCTGTTTCTTTTCGTTTGCTTCTTCCAGGGACATTTAAGATCCATAACGTGTTCCACAAGTCCTTGTTGAAGAGGTTTGTTGAGCCAGTGGTTCCTGCTGCTGTGCCTCCTGACCCTGTTTTGGTTGAGGGCAATCTGGAGTATGTGGTTGAGAAAATATTAGATTCTCGTTTTTCTAGACGGAAACTCCAGTATTTGGTTAAGTGGAGAGGTTATGGTCAGGAAGACAATTCTTGGGTGTTTGCTTCGGACATCCATGCTAGGAGACTCATCCGTGCGTACCATATAACTCATCCTGACCGACCTGGTTGCTCAAATGAGGGTTCGGTGACCCCTCCTCAAGGGGGGGGTACTGTTGTGAGTGGGCTTGGGATGAGTTCTGAGCAGAGGCTCCCTCTGGTGGTTACAGGCAGTGCTGGTCTGTCCAGTGAAGATTGTGAGGATTGGGAATCAGGTGTTACTGACTGGTCTTATATAAGGGAGTCACCTTCCCATCAGGGTTGCCGGTGATCAATTGTTCTGGTCTGAATCCTTGATTCCTGTTTCCTTTGTAGCCTGCTGTGTCGTGTCTGCATCTCCTGCTAACAGATAAGACATTTTCTTCTTTTTGTTTTTGTGCTTGATTTTTGCATTTTGTCCTGCACTTCTGTGGGGGCCTTCAGGGTCCCCTCCGGGGGCTTTTGCCCTCTCAGTTTAGTTCAGCCACTGATGTTTGTACCTTTGCTTTTTCCAGTTTTTCAGTGGCTGCTGTTTTGATTTTGTTACACCAGAGAACTAATTTAGGTGGTAGAGGTCGTGTGATCTCAGGTGTTTTTGAAATTAGTAGAGTTGGTGCTTTTCAGGGTTTTCTGGGATTGCAGTAAGTACCCTTCCTATCCTTTTCTATTTAGTTAGTTTGGGCCCCAACGTTTGCTCATACTATTTTCTGTCTGTGTCTGTATTTCTTCTTGTCTAACCGCCATTACATGTTTGGGGGCTTTCTATTATCTTTGAGGTTCTGCTCCGGGGCAGATAGCTTTCCTATTTCTATCTTTAGGTGTAGTTAGTTTCTCAGGCTGTGACGAGGCGTCTAGGACCAACGTAGGAACGCTCCACGGCTGCCTCTAGTTGTTGTGGTTAGTCAGGGTACTGCAATCTCATAGATTCCAACTGCTCTGGTGTATTGCCTTTTTTGCCTGCACTCCTCAGCTACCGAAACATAACAGAGATACATGATAAGTCTCTTTCTGCAGCCACCACTAGGGGGAGCTTCTACCTTAGAGATACATAAGTCTCTTTCTGCAGCCACCACTAGGGGAGCTTCTACCTTAGAGATACATAAGTCTCTTTCTGCAGCCACCACTAGGGGGAGCTTCTACCATAGAGATACATGATAAGTCTCTTTCTGCAGCCACCACTAGGGGGAGCTCATTGCACATGTTTTCTAATAAGAGTCATTGTCTACAGTGAGCTCCCTCTAGTGGTGACAGCAGGCAGATGTATTATAATGGGTGAGCTCTATATTAGATACCCCCCTCTGGATATATAAACTATTGAATAGTGACATAATCGCCCATCTTTTCCCCACAGACAAGGCTCAGAGATGAATAAAGTGATGCAAGAATTGGGAAAGTCACTAAGTGACCATGACGTCAACTCAGTAGCCGCTCAACATTTTGAGTCTCAGCAGGTAACTGTCGCCAGGGCGTCCTGTGTGTCCGCCAGGACTACCCTTGCCTCTGGGTCCTATTTGAGCAAGTGGACATCATAGATACTTTGGACCTACGTGTACTAGACAGATCCTCAATATCATGAGCCCGGTCAGCTGTGATCAGAGTTGACTTCAATCCTGGGAATTAAACCCCTAAGATGCCACAGTCAACAGCGACCGTAGCGTCTGCGCAGTCAGACACCCCTTTTGCCCCTCACTATATAATTACAGGTGCCATTGCAACCAGGGGCCTAACCAAGACCCCCAGGGCCCACTATGGTGAGGCAAAATAAAAAAAAACGGCCCCTACGTGATAAATTAGGCTCTGTCCTTAGGGGGTCAGAATGCAATCATCCTGATGAAGAACCATTCTTGTCTTCATACATTATCTCCAGATTCTAGAAAATAAATGGAGCACCGAACTGAAACAGCTCTCCACAATCCAGAAGCTGGAATATCAGGAGTGGGTGATAAAGCTGCACCAGGACCTCAAGAACCCAAATAACAGCTTCATCAGGTGCGAGCAAAGTGAAAAAGGGGGGTACATGGTCAGTCTGGGGAGGGGACATAGAAGTAGGGTCATTCCAGATGTACCTCACCCAGTACAGACACAAGTAAGTAATGGGGGCGGGTCTGTATCTCTATGGGAAGTGGGGGCGGGTCTGTATTTGCGGGAAGTGGGAGCGGGTCTGTATCTCTATGGGAAGTGGGGGCGGGTCTGTATCTCTATGGTAAGTGGGGGCGGGTCTGTATTTACGTGAAGTGGGGGCGGTCTGTATCTCCGTGGGAAGTGGGGGCGGGTCTGTATCTTTGGGAAGTGGGGGAGGGTCTGTATCTCTACGGGAAGTGGGGGCAGGTCTGTATTTTTGGGAAGTGGGGGCGGGTCTGTATCTCTGTGGGAAGTGGGGCAGGTCTGTATCTTTGGGAAGTGGGGTGGGTCTGTATCTTTGGGAAGTGGGGGAGGGTCTGTATCTCTACAGGAAGTGGGGCAGGTCTGTATTTTTGGGAAGTGGGGGCGGGTCTGTATCTCTGTGGGAAGTGGGGGCAAGTCTGTATCTTTGGGAAGTGGGGGCAGGTCTGTATCTTTGGGAAGTGGGGGCGGTCTGTATCTCTACGGGAAGTGGGGGCAAGTCTGTATTTTTGGGAAGTGGGGGCGGGTCTGTATCTCTACGGGAAGTGGGGGCAGGTCTGTATTTTTGGGAAGTGGGGGCAGGTCTGTATCTTTGGGAAGTGGGGGCTGGTCTGTATCTACGGTAAGTGGGGGCGGGTCTGTATCTCTACGGGAAGTGGGGGCGGGTCTGTATCTCTATGGGAAGTGGGGGCGGGTCTGTATCTCTACGGGAAGTGGGGGCGGGTCTGTATTTACGGGAAGTGGGGGCGGGTCTGTATCTCTGGGAAGTGGGGGCGGGTCTGTATGTCTACGGGAAGTGGTTGGTGTTGCTTTATCTGTACAGAAAGTGTGGGCGGGTCTGTGGCTACAGGAAGTGGTGGGTGTGGCTTTATTTCTCTACAGGAAGTGGGCAGTGGTCTTCTCTCTGTTCCTGCTCCTTTGAGTTGCTAAATTGCATGCAGACATAACAGAGAGGCGGGCTTTTAGTTCAAGGCAGGAAAGCAACGGAACAATGGTAATGGTAATGCATGCTGGGAAGTGAGAGAGAGGAAGCTCCAGTTCATATTGTGCTGGTAAACTGCCAATGAAGCGGATCCGCAAGTTATAGAGCAACAGATTTGGGACCCCAAATCAGTTTTAACTTATGTAGGGATGAGGGCATCCTATGTGTCCCACGCTGCCCAGGAGCTGGGGTGCCACTGTCAAATGACAACCAAGCTCCTGATCCAAGGACAGGATGAGAGAAGCCTCCACTTCAATGTTTACAAGAAGAAAAGGTAGCACACTGTAGCGCTATAGCTTGCAAACACGAAATATGAAAAATATGAAAAATGAATTACATCATTACCTTAGAAATATGAAAAATTGAGAAGTCTTAGCGCATAAGATGGCCAAATTATGTGAGCCTGATAGCCACGTCAAGGCTTTCTCGTATATCAGGTCCCTAACTAATGCCTATCCTCGCTTTAGAAAAGTCTGTCTGCATGGGAACCTATGAATCCTCTTTTCAGACTAAAATCTACATCTCTGTGGAGGGGTGATGAACCTGCTGTAATTAAAAGGCCTGTGACCACCAGGTGGAGTGCTCAGGCAGAAGGTAAATGAATACATATCAAAAAACTGACCGGCACATCCAAACTTAGATTCAGTGTGAACAGGTGCTAAACCTAGAGTCACCAACTCATATACATACAAGAAGAAAAGGTAGCACACTGTAGCGCTATAGCTTGCAAACACGAAATATGAAAAATATGAAAAATGAATTACATCATTACCTTAGAAATATGAAAAATTGAGAAGTCTTAGCGCATAAGATGGCCAAATTATGTGAGCCTGATAGCCACGTCAAGGCTCTTCTCGTATATCAGGTCCCTAACTAATGCCTATCCTCGCTTTAGAAAAGTCTGTCTGCATGGGAACCTATGAATCCTCTTTTCAGACTAAAATCTACATCTCTGTGGAGGGGTGATGAACCTGCTGTAATTAAAAGGCCTGTGACCACCAGGTGGAGTGCTCAGGTAGAAGGTAAATGAATACATATCAAAAAACTGACCGGCACATCCAAACTTAGATTTAGTGTGAACAGGTGCTAAACCTAGAGTCACCAACTCATATACATACAAGAAGAAAAGGTAGCACACTGTAGCGCTATAGCTTGCAAACACGAAATATGAAAAATATGAAAAATGAATTACATCATTACCTTAGAAATATGAAAAATTGAGAAGTCTTAGCGCATAAGATGGCCAAATTATGTGAGCCTGATAGCCACGTCAAGGCTCTTCTCGTATATCAGGTCCCTAACTAATGCCTATCCTCGCTTTAGAAAAGTCTGTCTGCATGGGAACCTATGAATCCTCTTTTCAGACTAAAATCTACATCTCTGTGGAGGGGTGATGAACCTGCTGTAATTAAAAGGCCTGTGACCACCAGGTGGAGTGCTCAGGCAGAAGGTAAATGAATACATATCAAAAAACTGACCGGCACATCCAAACTTAGATTCAGTGTGAACAGGTGCTAAACCTAGAGTCACCAACTCATATACATACAAGAAGAAAAGGTAGCACACTGTAGCGCTATAGCTTGCAAACACGAAATATGAAAAATATGAAAAATGAATTACATCATTACCTTAGAAATATGAAAAATTGAGAAGTCTTAGCGCATAAGATGGCCAAATTATGTGAGCCTGATAGCCACGTCAAGGCTCTTCTCGTATATCAGGTCCCTAACTAATGCCTATCCTCGCTTTAGAAAAGTCTGTCTGCATGGGAACCTATGAATCCTCTTTTCAGACTAAAATCTACATCTCTGTGGAGGGGTGATGAACCTGCTGTAATTAAAAGGCCTGTGACCACCAGGTGGAGTGCTCAGGCAGAAGGTAAATGAATACATATCAAAAAACTGACCGGCACATCCAAACTTAGATTCAGTGTGAACAGGTGCTAAACCTAGAGTCACCAACTCATATACATACAGACAGACTTTTCTAAAGCGAGGATAGGCATTAGTTAGGGACCTGATATACGAGAAGAGCCTTGATGTGGCTATCAGGCTCACATAATTTGGCCATCTTATGCACTAAGACTTCTCAATTTTTCATATTTCTAAGGTAATGATGTAATTCATTTTTCATATTTTTCATATTTCGTGTTTGCAAGCTATAGCGCTACAGTGTGCTACCTTTTCTTCTTGTATGTATATGAGTTGGTGACTCTAGGTTTAGCACCTGTTCACACTGAATCTAAGTTTGGATGTGCCGGTCAGTTTTTTGATATGTATTCATTTACCTTCTGCCTGAGCACTCCACCTGGTGGTCACAGGCCTTTTAATTACAGCAGGTTCATCACCCCTCCACAGAGATGTAGATTTTAGTCTGAAAAGAGGATTCATAGGTTCCCATGCAGACAGACTTTTCTAAAGCGAGGATAGGCATTAGTTAGGGACCTGATATACGAGAAGAGCCTTGACGTGGCTATCAGGCTCACATAATTTGGCCATCTTATGCGCTAAGACTTCTCAATTTTTCATATTTCTAAGGTAATGATGTAATTCATTTTTCATATTTTTCATATTTCGTGTTTGCAAGCTATAGCGCTACAGTGTGCTACCTTTTCTTCTTGTATGTATATGAGTTGGTGACTCTAGGTTTAGCACCTGTTCACACTGAATCTAAGTTTGGATGTGCCGGTCAGTTTTTTGATATATATCCATTTCAATGTTTAACCCCTTGATTGTCACGATTTGCTGTAACTGCAGCACAATGAAAGAGGCTTCCCCTTAAAAAAAAAAAAAAGCTTAAATGTATATATATTGGGCTAACATTCATTTTGGAAGCTCCCTAGCACCGCACACTATATAGTGGCCGCCTCCGGTACTGCATCTCAACTCCTATTGAAGTAAATGTGATCTGAGCTGCATGCAGTACCTGAGAACACCACTATGTGGAGTGTAGAGCAGTGCTCGTCTGGCTCTGTATCCTTCTAGTGGCCACAGGACCTGCTTACATCTGATTGGGGGGGTGGTCTGGGTTTCGGACCCTCACTGATTTGATATTGATTACTTGTCCTATGACTTTTAGACCCTTAGGCGTTAATTCACACATCAGATTTTTTTTTTTCGTGTACAAGAAAAACTGAGTTTATCCGAGTTTTTTCAGAGTTTGGGGTCCAAGGTTTTCTCCTATGTGAAAAAAAAAAGGTTCTCCACCTATTTTTATTACGGACCCATAGTCTTGCTTTGTGTATCTTTCCTCGATTTTTGCCTGGATCAAGAGTTCGCGAAAAATCACAGACGTGAATGACCCGGATAGGACTCGTATGGTAAAAATGGACATCTGAACGAGGCCATTGAGTGAGCTCACTGATGGATTCTCAGTTAACTCATTCCGCAGAAGGCCACATTTTTACGGAAAACTAATTTTTAGCCGTTAGTAAACAATAAAGTGTCCCCCCACCCACAAAAGTGGATACTCCCTTTAAGTTATTAACTCTGTCAGACTTGCATATGAGAAGTCACATCCTCGGCCGTCTCTTCCTTCGTAGTGACGAAATCAAAGTACAACCAAACCGTTTTCAGGAGTCGACAGGTCACCCCCTGTACGAGGAGCGCGAACAGATGGAGGAGAGCTTCACCATACACTTGGGTAAGGGCTATTATGACTCCCTAATGACTCCACAACCAGGAGAGAAGTCTCCGGTGGACTGACGGCAGTGACATCCCTCCTCGCCTTCTCTCCAGGTGCTCAGCTGAAGACTATGCACAACCTGAGGCTGCTGCGGGCCGACATGCTGGACTTCTGTCGACACAAGCGCAACCACCGCAGCGGCGTGAAGCTGCATCGTCTGCAGACCGCCCTGTCCCTGTACTCGGGCTCGCTGTGCGGCCTGGTCCTGCTGGTGGACAACCGGATTAATTCCTACAGCGGCATCAAAAGAGGTAAGGTGATGTGTGCATCCCCCTCTATAGTTAACCCCATCATGACTGTGTCCCCCGCTATAGTTAACCCCATCATGACCGCCGGTCAATTTTTTTTTTTTTTTTTTTGCGTTTCCAATTTTTTGTTCTCCCCTGAACCTGCGATCAGTTGATCGCTATATACACATTGCACACTGATCTGTTATGGGATCACAAAGATGAAGGCAGGGGGATTTCAGTAGGTCCAAGGCTGGGAGCTTATAGGAGCTTGGCTGCTGTTCGAGGCAGCTGGCACCCGCACCCGAGTTCTGACAGGAAGGGGTTAATCAATAGATTTCTGGCTGCCTGTAGTCGCCACTAGCTGGCGCTTTAGAGCTCACTGCTGGCTGTGTTTTTAAAGGGAATCTGTCAGTAGGATCAACCCTCCTAATGGGACCCACATGGGCCTTTAGGTCATAGGAAGCTGAATAAAATGATACCTTGATATCTGCCATCCGATGTCTTATTCCAGAGAAATCCATGTTTTAATTTAATATGTAAATGAGCAGTTAAGATCTATTGCCCGGATAGAGATCTTACTGAGAGTCTGACACTGTGGATGTGTACTTTTTCCACCAGTATCACGTTGACCAATCATAAGCAGGCAGCAACATGCAGGGGAACAAGAACACACCCCCACAATAGCTTAGAGCAAGTTTCTCAGTGTGAGACATGTCTGATCTCCTCACTGCAGAGCTGTGTGTGATTGCAAAGTGTGGGGCAGAGATGAGTGTGATTACTAACACTTCTCCATTTTTCTTCATGGCAGCCTGGGTTAGGGGAGGGGCAGTAGAGCAGAGTTGACCACATTGTGACAGGAGAGTTGCTAGAAATATTTGTAATGAGACAAAGCTCGGCTCTGCTGTACTGCCTATTTTCACCCCAGCCTGACTGCCTTGATGAAAGCTGAAGAAGTGTTAGTAATCACACTCACCTCTGCTGTGCTCCAGACACTCTTGTAATCCCAGTGAGGAGATGAGACTGTCTGTCTCATAGGGTATGGTAGATCTCATGAGAACAGACCAAAAGAAAGTGCTGATGAGAAGTAGGACTAAGCTGGGTGGACACATGGAGCACATTTTAATGATGCAGCTATCAATTCTGCAATTTGCTTTTATGTAAGAAACGCTTATATCCATGAAGGTTATAGATATACAAACACTCCAGCAAACCCATGGAGATTCTTGGAAAACGCAAGCCTGTGTATTTCTTACCCTCATTTGAATCCTAGAAAAGTTGTTGTTGCTTTCTGCTTTTATAGTATTTCGTATTTATTGTATACTTTTATCAATTACTTTTTTTGTTATCCATTCAGATTTTGCCACAGTCTGCCAGGAATGCACCGACTTCCATTTTTCGCAGCTGGAGGAGCAGTTGGATGTGGTGCAGCAGGTGGTGCTGTATGCCAGAGCCCAGAGGAGCCAAAAGGCAAAACATCAGCAAGGTCAGCGGGGTTATATGGGGATGGTGACATCATTGTGCCCGTGATACCTGGCGCATCAGGTCCCATAGTACCAACTGGACTGCAATAAAATCACCACTGCAAACACATCTAATGTATAGAGATCTTGCAAAAAAAAAAATAGGGGTTTTATTTATCAGACATTTGTAATGTAAAACCCCTTTAAAGGGTTGCCCACCTCCGGCTATTATTTTTTTCTTTATTGCTTAAATGTATGTATTTGGAGCTAAAAATCATTTTTGTAATTGAGTGTCATTAAAAAATGTGTGCCATTTGGCTATGACAGGCTCTTTGAGTCCATTTGATGTGGTCCTAAAAAGGCTATAGAACGCAAACGGTGAAAAAATTTTAACGACATTCAATTCCAAAAGTGATTTTTAGCCCCAGATACATGCATCTATGTAGGAAAAAGAAATTGTCTCGCAAGAAAGGACAACCCCTTTAAGGGATTCCTTACTGATAGAACAGGGTTCTGTGATTTTCAGGGTAGAAGAAAAGTTAGTATTTTGATCCAACCCGAGCCAGAGATAAGTGGAACCGCATATGTCTGGCTGCCGCTTATCAACACCCTTCATAGAAATGTAATAAAATATGTTTTTGGTTTTTTTTTTTTTGCTATATGTTCATTTAAGCTCCGAGGGTTGTAAACAGCCTAAAGCAGTGACGTGGATATAGATCAGCACGCGGCTATATTTATCCGTGGCTGTATTTGGCGTGTCATCTGCTCTCCGCTGCTCATAAATTAGGACACTCCTAAATACAGACAGCGGCTTCTACTGAGCAGCAAGAGGGAAGAAAAAAACATGGCCGGCACGACCATCCCAACAATTTGGCACCAATTCCAAACTAACAGGAACTTCCAGGACCCTTATAATCCTTTCTTATTCACCCTAAGCTGTCTGGGCCAGGAGACCCCCATATACTGCAGACTCTATATGCTTCCCATGTAGGTTCTATTGCATTGCTCATCCTGAGCCTCCTGTTTCCACCCCACCCCCCCTCCGCATCTATGGAGTAGTGGTCACGCATGGGCAGCGCCGCTCCATTCATGTCCGTCAGTCCCATAGACGTTCAGTAGAACAATGCGTGACTCTGTCTGTATTGGACCCCCAGATATCAAACATTTCTCTCGTCTCCCTAAATATTGTTTGTAGCCAAAGCAATTTAAAGGGGGGCTACTCCCATTTTCTATTGATAAAATATGGCCTCATTTTATGATCGCCGGGGGTCCAACCGATGGGTATGTCACCAAATTTGAGGATGAAGGGGTCACAGTGTTAATTTGGCAACACTTCCTATTCATAGACCTTACATGGCAGCCATGTTGCATTTTTTGGGGCAGCGCTGTACGGTTAACGGGGGTGTTGGGCTACGACAGGGCTACGTCCCCTTCATTTTTAGGAGCTGTTGTTAATGTAAAAGTGATAAAATCCTGTACTTTAAGAGAAAGGAAAATCCCTTTAAATAAATAGAAAAAAAAAACAGGAGGCTCAGGATGAGCAGGGTGATGTGGGCACACAAGCTGGTTCTGGTTGTACTGGGCTGAAACAGAGGCATCGCCCCCTCTTATGCCACCTGACTCAGCACATTAACCATTCATTGTTCGCGGCCCCTGCGTTTTTAACCTTTGCCGCGGGTATTTATGGGCGCTCGGCGGCATGCGAGGAACCTCGGGTGTCGGATGACTCGCAAAAATAAGATTGCAAAAAATTCCGTTCCTCTAAATCCCCCCCAAAGCCGAGGCCGTTTCTCTAATTATCCCGCTGTCATCACACGAAGGTCACATAAATGCTCTGATAAATTACTGCCCAGAGGAGCGGAGACGAACGCGAGGGGCTCGGCTCTGGTTACCCCCAAAATGGAGATCTCATAGAACGTTCTGGAATGTATCCACCGGGACCATAATTACCTTTATGAACGGGGGTCTTTCCTTTCAGAACCTCTCTATTTCGAGTGATCAGATGTCACAGCTCTGCCTCCGCTGTGAGTTGTCGGTGCAGAATTCCTGAGCTATTCCTTTAACGATCGGGATGAGCGCTCCTGAATCGCTCTGCCCAATCATAGGGGGCACTGTGCGGCTGTTACTGTATGTGCAGGTCCGCTCTATCCCCTCCCTGCACTCGGGAAACACAAAGCTGAACCATCAAAGTTAGTAACCACCAGATCCCAGGCTCTCCCCCCCACCAGGGATCTTAAAACTAATCATCTTGACTGCCCTTGACAACCAGGGATCATTATGTTAACTTCACTTTCCTAGCCCACCACTATCTAAACTGTATGACCACACAGCTCATAATCTACCACTGAAGACCACCAGGGATAATAGAATTAACTCCCTCACTGACTTAAGACAACCACTCATCTTAGAATTAACTCCCTTAGGGCTCTAGACCACCAGGGAAAGTAAAATCATCCCCTTTGCTGGCCTCATTCCACCGGATAGTAGAATTAACTCCCTCACTGCCCAAAACCACGAGGGATACTAGAACTAATACAGTCATTGCCATAGAACAACAGGAATATTAGAATTTACTCCTCTATATACAGTAGATAACACATGATCCACCATTCACAATAGCTGATATCACAGCTCACCTCCTCCTCCTAATGTACAATGACTGATAACACCTCTATATACAGTAGATAACACAGGATCCGCCATTCACAATAGGTGATGTCACAGCTCACCTCCTCCTCCTGTACAATGACTGATAACACCTCTATATACAGTAGATAACACAAGATCCACCATTCACAATAGGTGATATCACAGCTCACCTCCTCCTCCTGTACAATGACTGATAACATCTCTATATACAGTAGATAACACAGGATCCACCATTCACAATAGGTGATGTCACAGCTCACCTCCTCCTCCTGTACAATGACTGATAACACCTCTATATACAGTAGATAACACAAGATCCACCATTCACAATAGGTGATATCACAGCTCACCTCCTCCCCCTGTACAATGACCGATAACACCTCTATATACAGTAGATAACACAGGACCCACCATTCACAATAGATGATGTCACAACTCACCTCCTCCTCCTAATGTACAATGACTGATAACTCCTCTATATACAATAGATAACACAGGATCCACCATTCACAATAGGTGATATCACAGCTCACCTCCTCCCCCTCCTGTACAATGACTGATAACACCTCTATATACAGTAGATAACACAGGATCCACCATTCACAATAGATGATGTCACAGCTCACCTCCTCCTCCTGTACAATGACTGATAACACCTCTATATACAGTAGATAACACAGGATCCACCATACACAATAGATGTCACAGCTCACCTCCTCCTCCTGTACAATGACTGATAACACCTCTATATACAGTAGATAACACAGGATCCACCATTCACAATAGGTGACGTCACAGCTCACCTCCTCCTCCTGTACAATGACTAATAACATCTCTATATACAGTAGATAACACAGGATTCACCATTCACAATAGGTGATGTCACAGCTCACCTCCTCCTCCTTTTGTACACTGACTGATAACACCTCTATATACAGTAGATAACACAGGATCCACCATTCACAATAGATATCACAGCTCACCTCTTCCTCCTGTACAATGACTGATAACACCTCTATATACAGTAGATAACACAGGATCCACCATTCACAATAGGTGATGTCACAGCTCACCTCCTCCTCCTTTTGTACACTGACTGATAACACCTCTATATACAGTTGATAACACAGGATCCACCATTCACAATAGGTGATGTCACAGCTCACCTCCTCCTCCTCCTGTACAATGACTGATAACACCTCTATATACAGTAGATAACACAGGATCCACCATTCACAATGTAATATCACAGCTCACCTCCTCCTCCTGTACAATGACTGATAACACCTCTATATACAGTAGATAACACAGGATCCACCATTCACAATAGGTGATGTCACAACTCACCTCCTCCACCTGTACAATGACTGATAACACCTCTATATACAGTAGATAACACAGGATCCACCATTCACAATAGGTGATATCACAGCTCACCTCCTCCTCCTGTACAATGACTGATAACACCTCTATATACATTAGATAACACAGGACCCACCATTCACAATAGGTGATATCACAGCTCACCTCCTCCTCCTGTACAATGACTGATAACACCTCTATATACAGTACAGTAGTTGACATCTCCTCTTCCTTCCATAGCTCTATATTCAGTCCAGTAGTTGATGTCACAGCTCACCTCCTGCTCCTTCTGTACCTCTATATACAGTACAGTAGTTGATGTCTCAGCTCACCTCCTCCACCTTTTGTAACTACCGGTATATACAGTATAGTAGTTGATGTCACAGCTCTCATCTTCCTTCCGTACCTCTATATACCGTACAGTAGTTGTCAGAGCTCACCTCCTCCTTCTGTACCTTTATATACAGTACAGTAGTTGATGTCACAGCTCACCTGCTCCTCCTGTACCTCTATATACAGTACAGTAGTTTGTCACAGCTCTCCTCCTCCTCCTGTACCTCTATATACAGTATAGTAGTTGATGTCACAGCTCACCTCCTCCTCCTTCTGTACCTCTATATACAGTACAGTAGTTGATGTCACAGCTCACCTGCTCCTCCTGTACCTCTATATACAGTACAGTAGTTTGTCACAGCTCTCCTCCTCCTCCTGTACCTCTATATACAGTATAGTAGTTGATGTCACAGCTCACCTCCTCCTCCTTCTGTACCTCTATAACAGTACAGTAGTTGATGTCACAGCTCACCTCCTCCTCCTTCTCCTTCGTCTCATTGGGGGACACAGGACTGTGGGTGTATGCTACTGCCGCTAGGAGGCTGACACTAAGTAAACATAAAAAAAGGTTAGCTCCTCCTCCGCCGTATACACCTCAGCACTGGCCGCAGGCAAACCCAGTTCTTGCTTAGTGTCTGATGGAGGCACACGTCTGGTTATTTTTCCAGACCATTTTTTTTTTTTTTTTTTTTTTCCCCACGAAGATGAGATAGGGGCGACGGATCCTATTGAAAGGGTCCGATCTCCCCAAACCATCAACGGGCGAGCACGTGGAGTAAAGCCTCCAAGTATCCTCTCCCGCAACGTGGGACATGAATGCCGGACTCAGCCCTGACCACCCTAAGGTATTGAAACCCTAGGCTGTACAGAGGCAAGAGTTAGTCCGTGCGGCCCCCACTGCACCACCAATGCTAGACTGCGGTGCTGCAAGGTGGCGGACGGTCCCTCTCCTCACCCTCTGAAAGGGTGATGGAGTTAGGGTTCCTGCACCGTCCTACCTTAGTTTATTATGGAGCCCCCATTTTTTACCTACATGACGGAATTTTGTGGGATCACACATCGCCTGAAGACTCTTACCTCCAAGGACGTGTGGCCAAGATTACTGGAGCGGGTAGGAAACACCGCTCAGGGGTTCCAGCTGTGTGGACTGTGGAAGTCGGCGTCCGCCTCCCGCCTGGACAGCCGCGAGGGTCGCGGTCAGCGCTAGGCCTTTGCAAAATTTAGTCCCCGGCTTTTCCCGGGGACTAGGCCGCGGGCCGGTGTTTACTGTCCGGTGTTAGCCGGAGGGTGGGCCGCGGTCGTAAGGGGGAGGGGGATCCGCCCCCGGCGGCGTCTCCTTCCGGCGGACCCGCCCTCTGACTTGGGGACCTCCTTTCGCCCGGCTTCTGGGCCCCGGTTTTAAAATTTAGTCCCCGGCTTTTTCCGGGGACTGGGCCGCGGGCCGGAATTCAGTGTCCGGCGTCAGCCGGGGGGTGGGCCGCTATCGCTAGGGAGATCCGCCCCCGGCGGCGTCTCCTTCCGGTGGACCGCCCTCCGACTTTAGGGCCTTAGCCGGAAATTTAGGCCGCGGCTTCGGCCGGCGCTAGGCCGCGGCTTCAAATTTAGTCCCCGGCTTTTGCTGGAGACTAGGCCGCGGCCGGAAGTAGGTGGGAGGCGCCTCTTGAGAGGCTCGTCTACATGAGCACGCCTCCCTGACAGAGGAGCGCTCCTTTTTGAAAAATTTTGGAGCTCTGTTGTGGCTGTTTTCAGGACGCAAGGGATACAGGACTGGGGTAAGTCGACACCGCTCAGGGGTTGCTACTACCTCCAGCCTGGTTGTTCCTCTTTACTCCGCACTCTTTTTTCGCCTCTCTGCTGACCGTCACATCCAGTTCATTGCGGACTCTGTGACAGATCCAGAATGTCCAGAAGATCTAAGGTTCATACAGTGCTGTATACCGCATGCATTGCCTGTAGGTCCCCTTTTCCGCCGCCCAGACTTCTCGGGTCTGCGAAGCCTGTGACTCTGAACGGGCTCAGGAACCCGCTCCTATAGCTGAGCCTAGTGCGTCAGGTCCCCCTGAGTGGGCCTTGTCCCTGACTCAATCTGTGGCGTCATTAACAAAAGCGATCGAGTCCCTTCAAGCTCCCGATAGGAGCAGGGACAGTGGTTCACCCGTCTTGGCGACGTCTCATGAACCTCCGGCCTGCAGGGGCCGCGCTCTCACCAGGCAGACGCAGGGGAAGCGAACCCACACTGCGTCGCCTTTGCCGTCCAGGGCCTCGGCATCTTTCAGTTCCGTCTCTCGTTCTCCCTCACCTCTGGCAAGTGATCAGTATTCGGATTCTGATTCAGAAGAGTCCCTTAATTTTGAGGCACCAAATTGTCAGGACACAATTGACAGTTTGATTGAAGCTGTCAATCAAACTTTGGGGATAGACGATGAGTCCACCTTGACCTCCGGTCATAAGGTGTCCTTCAAAAGAGCCAGGCAAACTCATAAGGTTTTTGGGGCTCATCCTGAGTTTGAGGAACTAGTGCAGCGCCACAGAGAGAAACCGGACAAGCGCTTCGCAGGACAAAAGGCTCTCAATACTAGATATCCTTTTGCTCCTGAGCTTCCTAAAAAGTGGGCGGAATCTCCTGCGGTTGATCCTCCTGTGTCGCGTTTGGCGTCTAGGACGCTCCTCTCCCTTCCTAACGGTTCCTCGATCAAGGAACCAACGGATCGTCTGATTGAGAGTTTGGCCCGCTCGGTGTTTGAAGCATCGGGTTCTGCTCTCTCTCCTTCTTTTGCAGCGACTTGGGTTGCTAAGGCCATGATATCCTGGTCGGAGTCTCTAAATAGAGCTCTTCATGGTATAGAGGTACCGTCTGAAGTAACCGAGATTTCTAATCAGATAGCGTTGGCAGGAGACTTCTTAATTAATGCGTCCATGGATGCGGCAAATTGCTCAGCCCTAGCTGCTGCTAATGCTATTGCCATCAGAAGATCTTTGTGGCTGAGAACCTGGCGAGCAGACTCAATCTCAAAGAAATCGCTTACATCCTTACCATATCAGAGTGGTCGGTTATTTGGCGAAAGGTTGGATCAGCTCATATCTGATGCGACGGGAGGGAAGAGCAGTTTCCTTCCTCAGCAAAAGATTAAGCAGCCTTTTCGCCGACAGCTTCAGCCTCGCTTTAGGGCCTTTCGTAACCCAGGTTGGGCCGCGCCAGCTACCTCCAGCGGTTCAGGTCGGCCTAATCAGGCCAGAGATCGTCAGGTCTCCTACAGGACCAACCCTCTGGGAAGAGGGCGATCTCAACAACCAAGATCAAAAGGCAAACTCCAGAAATATTCGGACAAATGACTGGAGGCAGAATCCGGTCAATTTATCCAGAGTAAAACATCCAAAAAAAAGGCTGCACTCAAGCATACTAAAGCATGACAACATAGAATATATGAAATTTTGAATAGCAATATGGCTTTGGAATATAAAGAAAAATTTGAGACGCTTAGTATAAACATTTGGCCAAACATTTTAAAGCTCAACAACCATCGTCAAGGTGGTCTCAATTCTGTTGAGTCCCTAACCTAATGTGAACATACCTCTATTAGGCTGATATCTGAATTTCTGGGCGAATATGCACCTCTGTCAGTAATGCCTGCATATATGGGTAAAGTAGGGAGCCGGTGTAATTAAAATCACCACCTGGTGGGAGCGGAGTGCTCGGTCAGCAAGCTAACATTCAAAAGACAAAAAACCTGACTGGCACTTCCAGACTAATGTGAACTAGGTGCAAACCAAAGGGAGCTACCCTCATGTAAAACATCCAAAAAAAAGGCTGCACTAAAGCATGACAACATAGAATATATGAAATTTTGAATAGCAATATGGCTTTGGAATATAAAGAAAAATTTGAGACGCTTAGTATAAACATTTGGCCAAACATTTTAAAGCTCAACAACCATCGTCAAGGTGGTCTCAATTCTGTTGAGTCCCTAACCTAATGTGAACATACCTCTATTAGGCTGATATCTGAATTTCTGGGCGAATATGCACCTCTGTCAGTAATGCCTGCATATATGGGTAAAGTAGGGAGCCGGTGTAATTAAAATCACCACCTGGTGGGAGCGGAGTGCTCGGTCAGCAAGCTAACATTCAAAAGACAAAAAACCTGACTGGCACTTCCAGACTAATGTGAACTAGGTGCAAACCAAAGGGAGCTACCCTCATGTAAAACATCCAAAAAAAAGGCTGCACTCAAGCATACTAAAGCATGACAACATAGAATATATGAAATTTTGAATAGCAATATGGCTTTGGAATATAAGGAAAAATTTGAGACGCTTAGTATAAACATTTGGCCAAACATTTTAAAGCTCAACAACCATCGTCAAGGTGGTCTCAATTCTGTTGAGTCCCTAACCTAATGTGAACATACCTCTATTAGGCTGATATCTGAATTTCTGGGCGAATATGCACCTCTGTCAGTAATGCCTGCATATATGGGTAAAGTAGGGAGCCGGTGTAATTAAAATCACCACCTGGTGGAGCGGAGTGCTCGGTCAGCAAGCTAACATTCAAAAGACAAAAAACCTGACTGGCACTTCCAGACTAATGTGAACTAGGTGCAAACCAAAGGGAGCTACCCTCATGTAAAACATCCAAAAAAAAAGGCTGCACTCAAGCATACTAAAGCATGACAACATAGAATATATGAAATTTTGAATAGCAATATGGCTTTGGAATATAAGGAAAAATTTGAGACGCTTAGTATAAACATTTGGCCAAACATTTTAAAGCTCAACAACCATCGTCAAGGTGGTCTCAATTCTGTTGAGTCCCTAACCTAATGTGAACATACCTCTATTAGGCTGATATCTGAATTTCTGGGCGAATATGCACCTCTGTCAGTAATGCCTGCATATATGGGTAAAGTAGGGAGCCGGTGTAATTAAAATCACCACCTGGTGGGAGCGGAGTGCTCGGTCAGCAAGCTAACATTCAAAAGACAAAAAACCTGACTGGCACTTCCAGACTAATGTGAACTAGGTGCAAACCAAAGGGAGCTACCCTCATGTAAAACATCCAAAAAAAAGGCTGCACTCAAGCATACTAAAGCATGACAACATAGAATATATGAAATTTTGAATAGCAATATGGCTTTGGAATATAAGGAAAAATTGAGCTTAAAAACTTGCCAAACTTTAAGCTAACAACCATGTCAAGTGGTCTCAATTCTGTTGAAGCTCCTAACCAATGTACATACCTCTATAGGCTGATATCTGAATTTCTGGTGAAATCCCCTCAGTAATGCCTCATATGTAAAGTAGAGCCGTAATTAATCACCACTGTGACGAATTCTCGGTCAGAATGCTAACATCAAAAGACAAAAACCTGACTGGCACTTGCAGACTAATGTGAATAGATGCAAACCAGGGACTACCTCATGTAAAACATCAAAAAAGGCTGCACTCAAGCAACAAAGCTGACAACAGAATATGAATTGATAAAGCTTTATATAAGAAAAATTTGAGACGATATAATTTGGCCAATAAGAACAATGAGGTATTGAGTACTAGTGAACATACCTCTATTAGGCTGATACTGAATTTTGGCGAATATACTTAACCCAATATGTAAAGTAGGGCCGTTAATAAAATCACACTTGAGCATTGTCGACAATTCGACAATATGGCATAACTATGAATTGCAAACAAAGTGAGTACCTCTGTAAAATCAAAGGCCACTTTGCTTATCAAAATTGGAAATTTTATACATGTAAAGAGGTAGTCTCCACTTTGAGTTTGCAACCTAAGTTCACATTATCCTAAGTGCATGTCGATTTTTGCTATTGAATGTAGCTTGCTGATAGCTATAGCTGCACCAGGTGTAATTTAATTACACCGCTCCCTGTTAACCCATATAGCAAGGCATTAACGACAAGGTGGCATATTCGCCCAGAAATCAAACAGCCTAAAGAGTAATGTTCACATAGTAGGGACTCAACAGAATTGAGACACCTTGACGATGGTATTGAGCTTTAAAATGTTTGGCCAAATGTTTATACAAGCGTCTCAAATTTGTTCCTTATATTCCAAAGCCAATGCATTCAAAATTTCATATATTCTATGTTGTCATGCTTTAGTATGCTTGATGCAGCCTTTTTTTTGGATGTTTTACATGAGGGTAGCTCCCTTTGGTTTGCACCTAGTTCACATTAGTCTGGAAGTGCCAGTCAGGTTTTTTGTCTTTTGAATGTTAGCTTGCTGACCGAGCACTCCGCTCCCACCAGGTGGTGATTTTAATTACACCGGCTCCCTACTTTACCCATAAATGCAGGCATTACTGACAGAGGTGCATATTCGCCCAGAAATTCAGATATCAGCCTAATAGAGGTATGTTCACATTAGGTTAGGGACTCAACAGAATTGAGACCACCTTGACGATGGTTGTTGAGCTTTAAAATGTTTGGCCAAATGTTTATACTAAGCGTCTCAAATTTTTCTTTATATTCCAAAGCCATATTGCTATTCAAAATTTCATATATTCTATGTTGTCATGCTTTAGTATGCTTGAGTGCAGCCTTTTTTTTGGATGTTTTACATGAGGGTAGCTCCCTTTGGTTTGCACCTAGTTCACATTAGTCTGGAAGTGCCAGTCAGGTTTTTTGTCTTTTGAATGTTAGCTTGCTGACCGAGCACTCCGCTCCCACCAGGTGGTGATTTTAATTACACCGGCTCCCTACTTTACCCATATATGCAGGCATTACTGACAGAGGTGCATATTCGCCCAGAAATTCAGATATCAGCCTAATAGAGGTATGTTCACATTAGGTTAGGGACTCAACAGAATTGAGACCACCTTGACGATGGTTGTTGAGCTTTAAAATGTTTGGCCAAATGTTTATACTAAGCGTCTCAAATTTTTCTTTATATTCCAAAGCCATATTGCTATTCAAAATTTCATATATTCTATGTTGTCATGCTTTAGTATGCTTGAGTGCAGCCTTTTTTTTGGATGTTTTACATGAGGGTAGCTCCCTTTGGTTTGCACCTAGTTCACATTAGTCTGGAAGTGCCAGTCAGGTTTTTTGTCTTTTGAATGTTAGCTTGCTGACCGAGCACTCCGCTCCCACCAGGTGGTGATTTTAATTACACCGGCTCCCTACTTTACCCATATATGCAGGCATTACTGACAGAGGTGCATATTCGCCCAGAAATTCAGATATCAGCCTAATAGAGGTATGTTCACATTAGGTTAGGGACTCAACAGAATTGAGACCACCTTGACGATGGTTGTTGAGCTTTAAAATGTTTGGCCAAATGTTTATACTAAGCGTCTCAAATTTTTATTTATATTCCAAAGCCATATTGCTATTCAAAATTTCATATATTCTATGTTGTCATGCTTTAGTATGCTTGAGTGCAGCCTTTTTTTTGGATGTTTTACATGAGGGTAGCTCCCTTTGGTTTGCACCTAGTTCACATTAGTCTGGAAGTCCCAGTCAGGTTTTTTGTCTTTTAATTTATCCAGAGTAGGCGGCCGCTTACTCTGGTTTCGCCCCATTTGGCTATCAATTACTCACGACGAGTGGGTCAGAGAAGTAGTCTCCTCGGGGTACAAGATAGAATTTACCAGCCTTCCTTCAAATCGTTTTTTTCCCTCGCGCCTTCCCAAGGAGGAATCTCGGGTTCGCGCCTTATTCAGGGCGGTCGAGTCTCTTCGGCACAGCGGGGTTGTTGTACCTGTTCCGGAGATCGAAAAGGGTCAGGGGTTTTATTCCAACCTGTTCATTGTACCCAAAAAGGACGGTACCGTAAGGCCCATTCTGGATCTAAAGCGACTGAACCGGTTTGTCAGAATTCGACATTTCCGAATGGAGTCTCTCCGTTCTGTCATTGCAGCCATGGAAAAAGGGGAATTTCTAGCATCAATAGACATTCAGGATGCCTATCTTCACATCCCCATATTTCCTCCTCATCAGAAATTTCTTCGGTTTGCTGTCGGCAAACTTCATCTTCAGTTCACAGCCTTGCCTTTCGGGCTAGCCACAGCCCCCAGGGTATTCACAAAGGTCATGGCTGCTGTTGTGTCCATTCTGCACTCCAGGGGGGTAGTCATCCTGCCTTACTTAGACGACCTCCTCATCAAGGGTCCGTCTTTTCAGACCTGCGAGGAAAGTGTCAGCATTACGTTAGACACCCTTGCTCGCCTGGGGTGGCTGGTGAATATGAAGAAGTCATCTCCCGTGCCATCTCGGAAGATTACCTTTTTAGGGATGAATTTCGACACCGCTCAGGGGTTGATAATTCTTCCTCAAGACAAGGCCTTGGTTCTCCGTCAAGAGGTACGGATCCTTCGCCAACCAATTCCTCACACCATCCGGTTTTGCATGAGGGTCCTAGGAAGGATGGTGGCAGCAATCGAGGCGATTCCATTTGCCCAATTTCATCTTCGCCCCCTTCAACATGCACTCTTGGCAGTATGGGACGGGAGTCTTTACTCCCTCAATCTTCGGTGTCGTCTGTCCCTGCAGGTCAGACAGACTCTAATGTGGTGGACGAAGAACACCACTCTTCGACAGGGTCGGTTGTTTCCTCCAAATTTCTGGTTGGTTGTCACAACGGATGCCAGCCTGCTCGGATGGGGAGCAGTGTTTCGTCACCACACAGCCCAGGGAACTTGGTCTCAGCAGGAATCGACTCTTCCGATCAATATTTTAGAGATCCGAGCTATTCGGCTGGCTCTGACGCATTTTCACCAGCATCTGGCGGGCCACCCAGTCAGAATACAATCGGACAATGCCACGGCAGTGGCATACATAAACCATCAGGGAGGTACCCGCAGCAGGGCGGCCATGCACGAGGTAAAACAGATTCTGACTTGGGCAGAGGTAAATCACTCTGTGATTTCAGCGGTCCACATTCCGGGCGAGGAAAATTGGGCTGCGGATTTTCTCAGCCGTCACGGCATAGCGTCAGGGGAATGGTCACTTCATCCCGAGATTTTTCAGCAGATATGCCGACGCTGGGGAACCCCAGATGTGGACCTGATGGCTTCCAAGATAAATGCCAAGGTGCCCAACTTCGTCTCCCGGTACCGGGATCCGCAGGCATTTGCAGTAGACGCTCTGGTCCTACCATGGAATCAGTTTCATCTTCCATACTTGTTTCCACCAATAGCCCTTCTCCCAAGGGTGATCAGAAAGATCAGGATAGAGGGGGTTCCTGCGATATTAATCGCTCCGGATTGGCCGCGCCGCTCATGGTACGCGGAGCTGGTACAATTGCTCGCCGACGCTCCCTGGCGACTGCCAGAGCGCGTGGACCTTCTCTCCCAGGGCCCAGTTTACCACCAGAACTTAGCGGTCCTGTGTTTGACGGCCTGGCCGTTGAATCTTGGATCCTGACCAGGGCTGGTTTCTCTAAAAAGGTCGCCGCAACGATGACTAACGCCCGAAAGCCCGTTTCGGCTCGCATCTACCACGGTACTTGGAAGGTCTTTTTTGCTTGGTGCAGGGAACATGGTTGTTCCCCGCTTCGGTTTTCAATTCCAAATATTCTGTCATTTCTCCAGGCAGGCCTAGATTCAGGTCTAGCACCAAGTACGCTTAGACGCCAGATATCAGCCTTATCAGTGCTTTTTCAGCGAAGAATCGCGTCTAATTTTCAGGTTAGGACTTTTATTCAAGGGGTTGTCCATATAGTTCCCCCCTACAAGGCTCCCTTAGATGTTTGGGATCTCAATCTAGTCCTGGGAGTCCTGCAGGAGTCTCCTTTTGAACCTTTGCAGGAGGTTTCTCTGTCATTTCTTTCCTGGAAAGTGGTGTTTTTGGTAGCCATAACATCCATAAGGCGGGTTTCGGAGCTGGCCGCATTGTCTTGTCGAGCTCCGTACTTGCTTTTCCATCAGGATAAGGTGGTGCTCAGACCAACACCACCTTTTTTGCCTAAAGTCGTGTCCTCTTTTCATATTAATGAGGACATTGTTTTGCCCTCATTTTGCCCAGCTCCGACGCACCGAGTGGAGAAGGCTCTCCATACGCTGGATCTGGTGAGAGCACTCAGGAGATATGTTTCTCGGACGGCGTCCTTTCGGCAGACGGACACGCTGTTTGTTCTCCCTGAGGGTCGCAGGAAGGGACTCGCTGCCTCTAAATCAACCTTGGCTAGGTGGATTCGGTTAGCCATTCAGGAGGCTTACCGCATCAGAGGCGCGGTAGTTCCCGCAGGGATCAAGGCTCACTCCACCCGAGCGGTGGGTGCCTCCTGGGCCCTTCGGCATCAGGCTTCGGTGGAACAGGTTTGTAAAGCAGCAATCTGGTCCAGTCTGCATACTTTTTCCAAGCATTATAATGTCCATACCCAGGCTTCTGCAGATGCCAGTCTGGGTAGAAGGATTCTTCAGGGCGCGGTTGCGCACCTATAGGCAATGCCTGTTATAAATTACACTGTGGAATCGATTTCCCACCCAAGGGACTGCTTTGGGACGTCCCACAGTCCTGTGTCCCCCAATGAGACGAAGGAGAAATACGGATTTTTGTGTTACTCACCGTAAAATCCTTTTCTCCGAGACGCTCATTGGGGGACACAGCACCCTCCCTTATAGCCGGCTGGCTTTATATTGAGTTAACTATTCTCCTTAAGTTGGTATCAGCAGTTTTTTCTTCTGGATATACTGTATCTGTGTTAACTCTTGATTTATTTTTTAGCCTCCTACTGCTTTTTGCACTAAACTGGGTTTGCCTGCGGCCAGTGCTGAGGTGTATACGGCGGAGGAGGAGCTAACCTTTTTTTTATGTTTACTTAGTGTCAGCCTCCTAGCGGCAGTAGCATACACCCACAGTCCTGTGTCCCCCAATGAGCGTCTCGGAGAAAAGGATTTTACGGTGAGTAACACAAAAATCCGTATTTTACCTCTATATACAGTACAGTAGTTTGTGTGAACACAAATTAAACCATACATTTCACATTAAATCCTGATTTAACCAATAGTCTTTTTTTCGGCTGACACGTCCCCATTCAGCCGCCCGTGTTCCCGGTGCTGATCCCCTCCCTGTACCGGGGGGGCGGATTCTCGGTGGGGTACATAGTAGGGATGGTTGATGTCTTCTGCTTGTCCTCCTTTAGCTCCTGTCCTGCCACAACCTCGGGGATAAGCCCGGCCTCGCCATGTAGCCCGACCTCGCCATGTAGCCCGGCCTCGCCATGTAGCCCGGCCTCGCCATGTAGCCCGGCCTCGCCATGTAGCCCGGCCTCGCCATGTAGCCCGGCCTCGCCATGTAACCCGACCCCACTGCTCCAAAATACAATTATTCCAACTGGACCATTACGGGTTATAGGAGGGCGGCCGGTGCCAGAATCCTCCCCAGCAAGTAACTGTATCGGCCCGATCCTCTTCCAGAGCGTCGGGAGCTTTCCACACATCCCATTATGATACGTCGTCATGTGCATTAGTGACAGGGCGCCACGTCCTCCTCCGATCCAAAGACAGATGTGAGCAGGACCACCCCTTGTCCGCTCCGGGGGGCGTCATGTGTCGGGAGCGGAGGGATCGTTAGTGAGATTGCTTTTCTGCATTCCGTGTATCTGTCAGGCCGATGACAGGCGTGTAAAGAGGACCAAGGGCATCGCTGCCCGCAGCTAAAATGGGCCGTGTGACCGGCACGGGACAAACAACAGCAATCATCACGGAGAGGCGCTCTCTGTACTTGCTATGAAATCCCAATTCTTCTTCTTTTTTTTTCTTGTAAAAAATTGAGTTGTGTTGTTCCTCAGTTATTCCTCCTGGAAATGTAAGAAGACAGCAGGCCGTTAATATTATCCGGACATACAGAGTAAAGTAAAGGAAAATGAGACTATAGACCGGAGCGGGCGCCATCATTATTCAGGCATTTCCAGGAGGAATAACAGAAGAACAGCGCAGCAAGGGGCACAGATTTCCCCAATATTTATATATATATATATATATATATATATATATATTTTGTTAAATCATTGATCTGGACAATGAGATGTCGCCTTTATTTACTTGTTTTTAATTTATTTTTTGTTTTAATTAGAGGCGACTAATGGAGGCGACAAGGTGAAACCAGCTGAGCGCAACCAGTGCAACCTGTTACCAGGTGATGACTCACGGCTGACCGGAGGGGACCTATTATCTCTGCGAGACCTGACTGTCTTCATCCACACCAAACTCCACAACCGCCTGCCTTCGTCACCTGCCTACCTTTCTCATCTTTCACCTTGCGTAATCATTACCCGCCTGCACCCCTCATCACCTTGGTGTCCTCCTCCACTCCCACCTGGCCCACCTCATCACACGCCTGCGCTCTTCATCCACCTGGCTGCTCTATCACCTGCCTGCCCTCCTCGTCACCTGCCTGCCCTCCTCGTCACCTGCCTGCCCTCCTCGTCACCTGCCTGCCCTCCTCGTCACCTGCCTGCCCTCCTCGTCACCTGCCTGCCCTCCTCGTCACCTGCCTGCCCTCCTCGTCATCCGCCTGCCCTCCTTGTCATCCGCCTGCCCTCCTCGTCACCCGCCTGCCCTCCTCGTCATCCGCCTGCCCTCCTCGTCACCCGTCTGCCCTCCTCGTCATTCGCCTGCACTCCTCGTCACCTGCCTGCCCTCCTCGTCACCTGCCTACCCTCCTCTTCACCTGCCTGCCCTCCTCGTCACCCGCCTGCCCTCCTCGTCACCCGCCTGCCCTCCTCGTCACCCGCCTGCCCTCCTCGTCACCCGCCTGCCCTCCTCGTCACCCGCCTGCCCTCCTCGTCACCTGCCTGCCCTCCTCGTCACCTGCCTGCCCTCCTCGTCACCTGCCTGCCCTCCTCGTCACCTGCCTGCCCTCCTCGTCATCCGCCTGCCCTCCTTGTCATCCGCCTGCCCTCCTCGTCACCCGCCTGCCCTCCTCGTCATCCCGCCTGCCCTCCTCGTCACCCGCCTGCCCTCCTCGTCACCCGCCTGCCCTCCTCGTCACCCGCCTGCCCTCCTCGTCACCTGCCTGCCCTCCTCGTCACCTGCTGCCCTCCTCGTCACCTGCCTGCCCTCCTCGTCACCTGCCTGCCCTCCTCGTCACCTGCCTGCCCTCCTCGTCACCTGCCTGCCCTCCTCATCATCCGCCTGCCCTCCTCGTCATCCGCCTGGGCTCCTCGTCACCTGCCTGCCCTCCTCATCATCCGCCTGCCCTCCTCGTCATCCGCCTGGGCTCCTCGTCACCTGCCTGCCCTCCTCGTCACCTGCCTGCCCTCCTCGTCACCTGCCTGCCCTCCTCGTCACCCGCCTGGCCCCCTTCGTCATCCGCCTTGCATAATCATCACCCGCCAGCACCCCTCATCACCTTGGTGTCCTCCTCCACTCGCACCTGGCCCACCTCATCACATGCCTGCGCTCTTCATCTACCTGACTGCCCTATCACCCACCTGCCCTCCTCGTCACCCACCTGCCCTCCTCGTCACCCGCCTGCCCTCCTCGTCACCCGCCTGCCCTCCTCGTCACCCGCCTAGCCTCCTTATCACCTGCCTGGGATTCTTGTCGCCGCCTTGTCCTCAACCATCAGTTACACAATGACCCCATCTCCGTCTAGCACAGGGGTCACATCACGTGTACAGACTTTGCCAAACTTTCCTCCTTTAAGTTGAGGGTCAAGTGCATCTGTTTGGCGGCTCTCTATTATGGGGGCTTCCATAGCTCCCTGCAGGCACCACTAGGGGGAGCTCACCACATACAGCTGGAGCAATCGCCGTGATTGGGAACTAAACTTGGCACCTGGGAGAGGAGAGTGCGCGTCCGCCGCCTCTGCGGTAATTGGATGTGTCGGCGGCTTCCTTTACATCTCTCGGTGCTCGTCACTGAGCCATTTTAAAACTTGCATTGTCTTCCAGGGGAATTTTATGTGACGAGGCACTCCAACCTCTCCGAGACCCATGTGGTTTTTCACCTCTGTGTGGACGATAACGTAAGAAGCGGCAACATAACCGCCCGCGACCCGGCAATTATGGGCTTAAGAAACATCCTGAAGGTGTGCTGTACCCACGACATCACTACTATCAATATCCCGCTGCTCCTCGTCCATGAAATGTCAGAGGTAAGGCTGTGCAGACCATAGCAAGCGGGCGGAAATCGATGGGACATGCATTTAAAGGGAACTTGTCACCAAGTCTGGGGCAACTAAACCACAAGCTCATCATTCTGCAAGTGGGGTTTAGGGTTTTAAACATGGCCGTGTCCGAACCGTAGAAGACTAATAGGCTGTGTTCACACGTAATGTGCTTTTTTTCCTGCATGTTTTCTGCAGTAATGATCTTCAACATTGATACAAGGTGTACTGTCCTGATCCTCAGTTGCGCAATGCGCCAGATGCCATTGGGCTCATCTCCATGCGAATGTCTTTTACTACCGCACACGCACTGAAATTAGGTGTATTGACTCCTGCCTCATTTGCGCATACGCCAACTGCCCATGGTCCCCTCTCCCGGGTAACATACAGGTCCTTTTATTTCCGTATGCACATTGACACAAGGTGTACTGTCCTGCTCCTCAGTTGCGCATTGGGCTCATCTCCCTGCTATTTCGTTGTACTACCACATGCACAATGAAACGAGATGAACAGACTCCTGCCTCACATGCGCCAGCTGTCGATGGACCCCTCTCCCGAGTGATATATAAGTCCCTTTATTAGAGCAAGGTGTACTGCTGTGTTCCTCAGTTGCACCAGGTGGCATTGGGCTCATCTCCCTGCTATTTCATTGTACTACCACATGCGCAATGAAACGAGGTATACAGACTGCTGCCTCACATGCCCCAGCTGTCGATGGACCCTCTCTCGAATAATACTGTATTTAGGTCCCTTTATTAGAGTATGCACATTGATGCAAGGTGTACTGCTGTGTTCCTCAGCTGCACAATGCACCAGATGCCATGTTGACTTCCTTTCAGCTACTCCTTTTCCCTGCAGTGGCCGCTAGAGGAGAAATGTGGTATTACATGCGCCCTTTCATTTATTGCCCGCTACTTTGAACTCTAAGAGAGGAGACACAAGCAGAAGACCCCCCTCCTATGAGGCTTACGTCCCCTAATAAGGCACATGGACATAGATTGGACCCCAGTAAGGGCAGAACATCTAAGGACCATGTCAGGCAGTAGAAAACATTTGCACTCAATTAAGAATTGATGAAACCCGACATATGTTTCGTAAATCTTTCCTTCTAATTAACTTGAAATAAAGTGATAATTGGCTCCTTAATTGACGACCGTAACTCGAGATCTTTTGTGACCGGAGCTGATATTGGCCTCCCGCAGGCGGAGGAGCGTCTATTACAGGCAACATATGGGATCGAGCAGTTTAATTTATTGCCCCCCCTCGCTTCACCACCGACACCGCAACTAAAATCACTTTTCCCTGTAAAGTCAGGAACAGAACGAGAGCCTGAAGATGCCAAAAAGTGAAACCAGAGTGCTTCGTAAGGAAGGATGTGTAGGAGGTGATGAACGTGCACAGGACGGAGGAGAAACTCCATGACCTGGACAAGGGTGTCCCAATGGTTCCTCTCCGTATAATGGTAGGGTTCGGAGCTAACCTCTACCTCCCGGCCTGACGTGGGACATCCAAATAGTTCAACATCATCTTATGAACCCAGTGATATTCCTAAAACCTTTTTTTAAAATCGGCGGGTCAATACAGGGTTGTCCTACCATTAAAAGTTATATATATATATTGTTCTTATCATGAAAAACTAATAATTGCCTTTCACATGTTATGGCGCCTCCTGGTGTTCAGTGTATGGCAATGAGCACGTCCACCAACCGAGCCGCGACCGGTGGACACATGCTCAGTCCCGCTCCTCATTGTTATCCTCAGCATCGCGCTCTTCTGTTTACTGGATAGCGGCATATACAGAGGGAAAAGGAGACTGATTGGGGAACTTACTGGAGACTAGATTTATGGCTGCCAGATGGAGAAGGAGACCAAGAAATTTGCAGTAGACTATATAGTTGATAGAGGGGAAGGAAACTGTCATGGGGCTATATTTATGATTGCAAAAGGGAAGGGGACTATATTTACGGCTAGCAGAGGCGGGGGGGGGAGACTGCAAACTCTTCTAGGCAATATATTTATAGAAGCTGTAAGGAGGAGGGAACTCACTTTACTGACTGGAGACCTAACTGTAGACTATATTTATAGCTGCCAGAGGGAGAAAGAGACTGACTAGGGAACTTACTGGGGGGATATATTTATGACTGCGAAAAGGAAGGAGCCTGTCTTTGGCGCTTACCGAGGAATATTTTTTTAAATCTGCCAGAGGGAGAAGGAGACTGACTGGAAAACTTCCTGGGGACAGGGTATGGCATAGACAAAGCTTGGGTATGGTAGCTAAATTGAAGAGGAGACTGACTGCGGAACGTACTGGAGACTATAATTATGACTGCCAGAGGGAGAAGGTGACTGAGAAATATGCTAGAGACTATATAGCTGACAGAGTGTAATGAGATTACAATGGTAACATACTGGAGAGTATGTTTATAATTGCCAGAAGGAGAAGGAGACTGACTGGGGAACTTACTGGAGACTATATGTCTGCCACAGGGAGAAGATGACTGAGAAACATGCTAGAGCCTGCAATGGTAACATACTGGAGACTATAAGTTTAAAGCTACCAGAAGGAGAAGGAGACTGACTGGGGAACTTACTGGAGACTATATTTATGTCTGCCACAGGGAGAAGATGACTGAGAAACATGCTAGAGCCTGCAATGGTAACATACTGGAGACTATATGTTTATAGCTGCCAGAAGGAGAAGGAGACTGACTGGGGAACTTATTGGCATTTTTTATGGTTGTGAAAGGGAAACGGACTTACTGAAGAGCTTAATGAGGACTTTATGTACAGTATATGGCTGCCAGAGGGAGGAAAAAAAGAAGAAACTACTAGGTGGCTATAAAGCAGACAGTGGGGAAGGAGACTGCCAGGTGAACTTACTATGTACTGATAAATATAGCTGTCAGTGTAGTGATGAGACTGATGGTGATGTAGTCCAGAGTGAGTGAATTTTGGGACTTGTAAGCAGAAAATGTAGAAATGGGTCAAGTGTCCCTGCCCTGGATCTGTTTTTCCCATCAGGAACAGAGGATAGTTTATAACTGGCGGATTGGTGGAGTTCTGACTGGTGGAACTCCACTAATCTCCATCACAGAGATGACGGATTTCACGGTAGCGAAACTCTCTGGCCGGTGTCACATCACCCCACGTACTGCATAAGGGCTTTTGCTGAAACAGGAAAAGTCCTAAAAAAAGAAACAAAGGCACGAAATAAGGATGTGAAGTCACCTCTGCCCTGCGCAGCAGCTACCCACGCACATAGCAGGTGTCAGTGACATCGGCAGAGGAACACCGACCACATCACCCATTATTATTCATCAGGTAGACCTAAAGGAAATGTGTCATTAGGAAATAATTTATCTTTTATATCACGTTTTTATTATACATTTTTCAGACATTGTGGTGATTTTTTTTCTTTCCTATTCCCATTGGAAAAAAATCTTGAAATATTCTTCTTTTTTACAATGGTCGCAATCCGCTGACAGTTGTTTTCCGTAGCTCACTTTTTCAGCTTTACTGTGTAGACTGAGACAGAAGGAACAGAGTCATGTCATTATCATTATCAGCCAATCACTGAGCTTAGCAGCTGTGCCAAGGCAGTTGAGCTCAGTGATTAGCAGCAGGGGTAATGTAAATTGTACTGTAATTGAAGAGCGTTTGGGGTCCACCATTTAAACCCCTTTTAGTCGTCCGTAAAATGACTTGTGAACTTGCTCACCTTGACAGATGATAACCCCGGTGCCGCATGAATGTGAAGAAAGAATACAAAGGACATTTTTTTTCGGAGATGGCTTGTGATCATTATCTAAAACACAGGGCTGAAACCACTGTCAGGCGCCTACGCCGCTGCTGACAGCATGAAATGTAAGAGTGTGTTCCGTGTAGGCAGATAATATACGACGATGCCGGGTACTGAGAAATATCAGAATTATGGGTCTCTTTGCCTCCGGGGCTTCGACAAAATTGGCTTTTAAAGCGATATCAACTTTCTGCAAAAATTGGGATTTTGTAAAGATATTCCCATCATGGAGTTTCCTTTATTCCCAGCTATTGTTCCGAAGATCCATATGTAATGATATGAACCATTGATTTATGGGGGCAGAAGATTGGGGAAAGGTGACCTTAAACTTCTCAAAATACTAATAAAATGATCCACAGTCTCTGCGTTTTGGTAATCTCGTCTCCACTTTCAATGTTTTTTTTTTTTTCGCCTTCCAAAAAAACTATAACTTTTTAACTTTTCTTTCAGTAGAGTTGTATCAAGGCTTGATTTACGCAGTGCAAGCTGTAGTTTTTATTGCCACCATTTTGGGGTCCGTACCACTTTCTGTTCTCTTTTTATTCCATTTTTTGGTGAAGTAGAGTAAACAAAAAACAGCAATTCTGTTATTTTAATTTCTTCATTTTTTTTATTTTTATTTAGATTACGTAGATATGCACATGGCAATACGAAATGTGTGTATATATATATATATATATATATATCATTGATGCCCAGATCGGTTGTACAATCATGGCACCCGACTGCCATAGCAATGCCATCGTTGGACATTGGAAGGGGTTGTCCTATTCTTATGATAGATCATCAAGATTAGATTGGTAGGAGTCCAACCCCAGGCATCCCCATGATCCGCTGTGCCACGGCACGGCCACCTAAAGTACATACTGAGAGTGAAACACCACAGCTCCATACACCGTGTAGTGGCCATTTCCAGGTACTGCAGCTCAGCTCCTATTCACTTCACGAATGTGTCCTTCCAGCTGCTGTTGTCGAGGTAGGATCTAAGTGACACTTCACGGTTGACCAAGTGATTTCCAAATTAATTCACAGGATGTTGCTAGCAACAGAAATAACCAGACGGAGACGTGTTTCTGTCTGGGAGAATCGATGTAGATTCCTACCCCATGTATTATATCATCATCTTTTATAGTATTTAGTAGGTTTGTACTTCAACCAATAGTATAAAACCACACCTACAACATTTAACCTAGCTGCTGTGAGACCTGGTAACAGCTGATTGGTAGGTTGTCTGTCCACCACCAACCTAATACTGATGATTTTCTGGTAATTTTTTTTTTCACTATACTCATTTTAAAAACATCTTGAAATATTCCACTTTTTTCATTGGCAACTAGGAGTCACAATCGGCTGACTTTTTCTGTTTTCTACAGCTCAGTTTTCACCTTTGTTGTATAGAATAGGGCAGAGTGAACAGAGTCATCTCATAATTATTTCAGGATGACAATGCTACTGGATGGTGAAGGTTTGGATGAGCCATACAGTGACACTATAGACCACAGCTGGGCAAACTGCAGCCCATGGGCCACATCCTACCCTAAAGGCTGGTCCAGTCGGGCCCACGGGCCAAGACATCCAAAGGGCTGAAACAGTGGCACACAGGCCATACCATTCCTTCACCCACTGTCCATCTACTGCCATAGGCCACTGTCACTGCTATCCGCATCCTCCGGAAGCAGATAGTTGTGAATACATTGGTGGAGGACTGAGCCGCCAGCAACTTTTTTAACAAATCTGCGTGTGTGCGACTGAGCCAGCTGACACGATGTCACTTCACTGCATCAGCTGGGTGGAGGCTCAGTACTCAGGAGACCGGAGCGGAGCTCTGAGGGAACAGGAGCAAGGCGAGTATGTGGTGTTTTTTTTCATATGTTCATGGGATGTTTCATGTATATAGGAAGCTATGGGAATTCATACTTTATTCAGGGGACTACTATGTGGGGGCTCACACTGTATATATGAGGCTATGCAGGGCTCATACTGTATATATGGGGCTACGTGGGGGGCTCATACTGTATATAGAAAGCTATGTGGGGTTCATACTATATATAGAGAGGCTAAGTGGGGACTTATATTGTATTTAGACTGTGGGGGCTCATACTGTACATAGCCTCTCTATTTGGGGCTACATTGTATACAGGGGCTATGTGGGGGCTCATACTGTATATAGGAGACTAAGAAGGGGCTTACTGTATATAGAGAGACTATGTGGGGACTCATACTGTACATAGGAGGCTAAGAGGGGGCTTACTGTGTATAGAGAGACTATGTGGGGACTCATACTGTATATAGGAGGCTAAGAAGGGGCTTACTGTGTATAGAGAGACTATGTGGGGACTCATACTGTATATAGGAGGCTAAGAAGGGGCTTACTGTATATAGAGAGACTATGTGGGGACTCATACTGTATATAGGAGGCTAAGAGGGGCTACTATATAGAGAGACTATGTGGGGACTCATACTGTATATAGGAGGCTAAGAGGGCTTACTGTATATAGAGAGACTATGTGGGGACTCATACTGTATATAGGAGGCTAAGAGGGGGCTTACTGTGTATAGAGAGACTGTGGGGACTCATACTGTATATAGGAGGCTAAGAGGGGCTTACTGTATATAGAGAGACTATGTGGGGACTCATACTGTATATAGGAGGCTAAGAAGGGGCTTACTGTGTATAGAGAGACTTGTGGGGACTCATACTGTATATAGGAGGCTAAGAGGGGGCTTACTGTGTATAGAGAGACTGTGGGGCTCATACTGTATATAGGAGGCTAAGAGGGGGCTTACTGTATATAGAGAGACTATGTGGGGACTCATACTGTATATAGGAGACTAAGAAGGGGCTTACTGTGTATAGAGAGACTATGTGGGGCTCATACTGTATATAGGAGGCTAAGAGGGGGCTTACTGTATATAGAGAGACTATGTGGGGACTCATACTGTATATAGGAGGCTAAGAGGGGGCTTACTGTTATAGAGAGACTGGGGACTCATACCGTATATAGGAGGCTAAGAGGGGCTTACTGTGTATAGAGAGACTATGTGGGGACTCATACTGTATATAGGAGGCTAAGAGGGGCTTACTGTGTATAGAGAGACTATGTGGGGACTCATACTGTATATAGGAGGCTAAGAGGGGCTTACTGTAATAGAGAGACTATGTGGGGACTCATACGTATATAGGAGCTAAGAAGGGGCTTACTGTATATAGAGAGACTATGTGGGGACTCATACTGTATATAGGAGACTAAGAAGGGCTTACTGTGTATAGAGAGACTATGTGGGGCTCATACTGTATATAGGAGGCTAAGAGGGGCTTACTGTTATAGAGAGACTATGTGGGGACTCATACTGTATATAGGAGCTAAGAGGGGCTTACTGTATAGAGAGACTGGGGACTCATACTGTATATAGGAGACTAAGAAGGGGCTTACTGTATATAGAGAGACTATGTGGGGACTCATACTGTATATAGGAGACTAAGAGGGGCTTACTGTATATAGAGAGACTATGTGGGGACTCATACTGTATATAGGAGACTAAGAGGGGCTCTTACTGTGTATAGAGAGACTATGTGGGGACTCATACTGTATATAGGAGGCTAAGAGGGGCTTACTGTGTATAGAGAGACTATGTGGGACTCATACTGTATATAGGAGGCTAAGAAGGGGCTTACTGTGTATAGAGAGACTATGTGGGGACTCATACTGTATATAGGAGGCTAAGAGGGGCTTACTGTGTATAGAGAGACTATGTGGGGACTCATACTGTATATAGGAGGCTAAGAGGGGCTTACTGTTATAGAGAGACTATGTGGGGACTCATACTGTATATAGGAGGCTAAGAGGGGGCTTACTGTATATAGAGAGACTATGTGGGGACTCATACTGTATATAGGAGGCTAAGAGGGGCTTACTGTATATAGAGAGACTATGTGGGGGCTCATACTGTATATAGGAGGCTAAGAGGGGCTTACTGTATATAGAGAGACTATGTGGGGACTCATACTGTATATAGGAGGCTAAGAGAGGGGCTTACTGTGTATAGAGAGACTGTGGGACTCATACGTATATAGGAGGCTAAGAGGGGCTTACTGTATATAGAGACTATGTGGGGACTCATACTGTATATAGGAGACTAAGAAGGGGCTTACTGTGTATAGAGAGACTATGTGGGGACTCATACTGTATATAGGAGGCTAAGAGGGGCTTACTGTGTATAGAGAGACTATGTGGGGACTCATACTGTATATAGGAGCTAAGAGGGGCTTACTGTGTATAGAGAGACTAGGGGACTCATACTGTATATAGGAGACTAAGAGGGGCTTACTTGTATAGAGAGACTATGTGGGGACTCATACTGTATATAGGAGGCTAAGAGGGGCTTACTGTATATAGAGAGACTATGTGGGGACTCATACTGTATATAGGAGACTAAGAAGGGGCTTACTGTTATAGAGAGACTATGTGGGGACTCATACTGTATATAGGAGGCTAAGAGGGGGCTTACTGTGTATAGAGAGACTATGTGGGGACTCATACTGTATATAGGAGGCTAAGAAGGGCTTACTGTGTATAGAGAGACTATGTGGGGACTCATACTGTATATAGGAGGCTAAGAGGGGGCTTACTGTGTATAGAGAGACTATGTGGGGACTCATACTGTATATAGGAGGCTAAGAAGGGGCTTACTGTGTATAGAGAGACTATGTGGGGACTCATACTGTATATAGGAGGCTAAGAGGGGGCTTACTGTGTATAGAGAGACTATGTGGGGCTCATACTGTATATAGGAGGCTAAGAAGGGGCTTACGTGTATAGAGAGACTATGTGGGGCTCATACTGTATATAGGAGACTAAGAGGGGCTTACTGTATATAGAGAGACTATGTGGGGACTCATACTGTATATAGGAGGCTAAGAGGGGCTTACTGTGTATAGAGAGACTGTGGGGCTCATACTGTATATAGGAGGCTAAGAGGGGGCTTACTGTGTATAGAGAGACTATGTGGGGACTCATACTGTATATAGGAGGCTAAGAGGGGCTTACTGTGTATAGAGAGACTAGTGGGGACTCATACTGTATATAGGAGGCTAAGAGGGGGCTTACTGTTATAGAGAGACTATTGGGGACTCATACTGTATATAGGAGAGCTAAGAAGGGGCTTACTGTGATATAGAGAGACTATGTGGGGACTCATACTGTATATAGGAGGCTAAGAGGGGGCTTACTGTGTATAGAGAGACTATGTGGGGCTCATACTGTATATAGGAGGCTAAGAGGGGCTATACTGTTATAGTAGACTGGGCCTATTTGGGCTGAGGCTACTGTATAGGTACTATGTGGGGACTCATACTGTATATAGGAGGCTAAGAGGGGGCTTACTGTATATAGAGAGAACTATGTGGGGACTCATACTGTATATAGGAGGCTAAGAGGGGGCTTACTGTATATAGAGAGACTATGTGGGGACTCATACTGTATATAGGAGACTAAGAGGGGCTTACTGTATATAGAGAGACTATGTGGGGACTCATACTGTATATAGGAGACTAAGAAGGGGCTTACTGTTATAGAGAGACTATGTGGGGGCTCATACTGTATATAGGAGGCTAAGAGGGGCTTACTGTGTATAGAGAGACTATGTGGGGACTCATACTGTATATAGGAGGCTAAGAGGGGGCTTACTGTGTATAGAGAGACTATGTGGGGACTCATACTGTATATAGGAGGCTAAGAAGGGGCTTACTGTGTATAGAGAGACTATGTGGGGACTCATACTGTATATAGGAGGCTAAGAGGGGCTTACTGTGTATAGAGAGACTATGTGGGGACTCATACTGTATATAGGAGGCTAAGAGGGGCTTACTGTAGTATAGAGAGACTATGTGGGGACTCATACTGTATATAGGAGGCTAAGAGGGGCTTACTGTATATAGAGAGACTATGTGGGGACTCATACTGTATATAATAGTAGAGCTAAGAGGGGGCTTACTGTATATAGAGAGACTATGTGGGGGCTCATACTGTATATAGGAGACTAAGAAGGGGCTTACTGTATATAGAGAGACTATGTGGGGACTCATACTGTATATAGGAGGCTAAGAGGGGGCTTACTGTATATAGAGAGACTATGTGGGGGCTCATACTGTATATAGGAGACTAAGAAGGGGCTTACTGTGTATAGAGAGACTATGTGGGGACTCATACTGTATATAGGAGGCTAAGAGGGGGCTTACTGTATATAGAGAGACTATGTGGGGACTCATACTGTATATAGGAGGCTAAGAAGGGGCTTACTGTATATAGAGAGACTATGTGGGGACTCATACTGTATATAGGAGGCTAAGAGGGGGCTCACACTATATAGAGGGCCTATTTGGGTGCTCACACTGTATACTGGTACTATGTGGGGGCTCAATGTTTGTTAGGGGCTGTGTGTCGCTTTCTATGGTATATACAGAGGCTGTGTGCAGGATCATACTGTATATAGGGGGATGTCAACATACTTAATTCTGCTCAATATTAAGTGATACAATGAATATTCATATAAAATGATGATAATTAATATATTAATATTGAGCAGAATTAATTTCAGCCTATTGGTTCAGCCTCCACAACAGTCACCGTCTTTCATGTGGCCCCTTGGGAAAATTAATTGCCCACCCTGCTTTAGACTATACGCATAGTACTATCTAGCGGAAGCATTAAGATTTTTTTTTATTATTATGTATTTTTTTATTTTTTTTTTTTTTGGGTATTTGTTTATTTGTATTACATTTTATTTATATATTCTATTTATATTTTTTTTACGTAATAGGTTCATGTAAAATTTCTATATAATTTTTTAATTGTATTTTTTATTATTTATATTATTACAATTTAGCTTAGTGTTTACTTCTTTTTCGTATTATTTGTATTACATTTTATTCATACATTTTATTTTATGATTATTTTTTATGCAATACGTTCATATATAATCCCTTGGTGTAGCTTTTCTGTGTAATTTTTTTATTTTATTTTAAATTTTATTATATTAGTTTAGTTTTAGCTTGTATTTGTTTTATTCTTAATTTTTATTATATTTATTATTATTTTAGTTTAGGTTTAGATTGTATTTGTTTTATTCTTTATTTTTATATTTATTATTATGTTAGCTTTTAGATTGTATTTGTTCTATTTATTTTTATTATTTATATTTTATTATATTTATTATTTTAGTTTAGTTTTAGATTGTTTTTGTTTTATTTTTATTATTTATATGTTATTATATTTATTATTTTAGTTTAGTTTTAGCTTGTATCTGTTTTATTATTTATTTTTATTCATATTTTTTTTTTCTTTTAACTGGTACATTCATAGACTTTAGCAGAGCTCATCTGGCTCTATATCATGCCTGGGTACTACTGACGATCACGCGATCGCCGCCGGGGAAGATCAGACGATCACGCAATCACAGGGTCCAATAGCGATCTTTAGGACGCATTGCAGCAGCATTAAACCTTTTTTTACAGTCACAGCACTTGATGCTATATAGGATAAGGGTTAATAAATCCCCGCACTGGGTAGTTTGCGGTATTTTCACTATATGCGGTATGTATATCCCTATGAACAGTCTGTATTTTTAGAAATCTAGGAGTCACCTGCACAGCCTCACGTACGCACACGCCGCCCCATCACCTAATAATAAGAACGAGCGCTTCCTGACGGCATTTCTTCTGTCTATTTAGGAAATGACTATACCATGGTGCCTGAAGAGAGCCGAGCTGGTGTTCAAGTGTGTGAAAGGTAACAGAACGTGTGAATTTATTATTTTTTTTTTTATGGTGGGACCTCATAGTAAACACGTCTCGGGGTCCCATTGTTCCCGATCACAATCCAGGCATATTTTACGGAGTGGAGAAATCATGTTGGGAAAGAATTGGAAAGGTTCCTCCAAATGTGTCTCATTAACCTCACGTCAGCAGCGGGGTCCTGGCTCCTCCAGCCTTCCTGTGGACGCACATATGCCGTCTCTGTGTATGGACCGCCAGGTCAGATCAGGCTGACATAATGTCGCCAGCAGTGTAACCCCGGAGCAATATAGATTTTTTTTTAATATATGTACAACTAAAAATAATTAGCCATCTTTGTGAGGTGAAGAAATGACTGATAAATCCACCTGACCGGCATTATAGCCACGCTTTACCGATCTCCTGGATGCCGCTTCTGCCTGCATCTGTAGTATGGATATTACAGGAAGATTTTGCACTCAGGCTGGGTGATAGGCGCTTTAATGACAACCATACCTTGCGGGGAGAGCTGACCCAAAATTTTGCCCAATGTAGAAAAAGTTTTGTAAATTTTTTCTAACCCCTAGAAGCACTTAGTGTTAGGGCTAGGGTTAGAGCCATGACTAGGGTTAGGGCTAAAACTAGGGTTAGAGCCAGGACTAGGGTTAGGACTAGAACTATATTTAGAAATAGGACTAGGGTTAGAGCCATGACTAGGGTTAGGGCTAAAACTAGGGTTAGGACTAGAACTATATTTAGAAATAGGGTTAGGGCTAGGACTAGTGTTAGGGCCAGGACTAGGGTTAGGGAAAGAACTAGGGTTAGAGCCAGGACTAGGGTTAGGGCTAGAACTATGTTTAGAAACAGGACTAGGGTTAGAGCCAGGACTAGGGTTAGGACTAGCATTAGGGCTAGGACTATGTTTAGAGCTAAGACTTGGGTTTGGGCTAGACCTACGTTTCGAAATAGGAATAGGGTTAGAGCCAGGACTAGGGTTAGGGCTAGAACTATGTTTAGAAACAGGACTAGGGTTAGAGCCAGGACTAGACCCAGTACTAGAGTTATGGTTAGGACTAGTGTTAGGGCTAGGACTATTTTTAGAGCTAACACTTGGGTTAGGGCTAGTACTATGTTAGAGCTAGGGTTAGTGATAGGACTAGGGTTAGGGCTAGGACTATGTTTAGAGCTAGGACTTGGGTTAGGGCTAGTACTATGTTTAGAGCTAGGGTTAGGGATAGGACTAGGTTTAGAGCTAGGGTTTGGGTTAAAACTATGTTCAGAGATAGGAATGGGTTAGGGCTAGTACTATGCTTAGAGCTAGGACCAGAGTTAGGGATAGGTCATGGGTTAGGACTGAGGTGAACTCTAAGACTAGGGTTAGGTCTATCACTAGGGTCAGGGTAATAAAATAGTAACAAAATAGTAATAAGTTAAAATCTATAACACTGCTTAACATATACTCTGGGCTGAAGAAGGGAGTACACTGGTCCATGGGTCAGGGCAGGGCCGGCGTCAGCACCCGGCACACCCGGGCAAGTGCCGGGGCCCTGAGCAGGCGGGGGGGCCTACTCGCCGTCGGACAGGCGGGGGGCCCACTCGCCGTCGGGCACCCAAGCGCCCGTTAGCGGTGTCAGCGCCGCCACTGGGCCCCACCCCCCGCTTGCTCAGGGCCCCGGCAGCAGCCGGCGCAATACTTACCTCTCCCCGTGCCTCCGCTGCCGCAGCTCCGAGCTCCAGGGGGTGCTTGCGCCGGCGCTTCCTCTCTCACAGCAGCGCCGCTGAATGACATCATCATTCAGCGGCCTGCTGTGGCAGAGAGCGCGCGGACGCCGGACAGGTGAGGCGTGTGTGTGTGTGCCTGCATGTGTGTATGTGAGAGAGTGCTGCCTGCGGTGCTGTATGTGTGATGGTGGTGGGGGGAGGCAGTGATGTTGGTGAGGAGGCAATGATGATGATGATGATGGGGAGGCAATGATAATGGGAAGGCAATGATGATGATGATATTAATGGGGAGGCAATGATGATGATGATATTAATGGGGAGGCAATGATAATGATGATGATGGGGAGGCAATGATAATGGGAAGGCAATGATGATGATGATATTAATGGGGAGGCAATGATGATGATGATGGGGAGGCAATGATAATGGGAAGGCAATGATGATGATGATATTAATGGGGAGGCAATGATAATGATGATGATGGGGAGGCAATGATGATTATGATGGGTAGGCAATGATGATGATGATAGGGAGGCAATGATGATGATAATGAGCAGGCAATGATGATGATAATGGGGAGTCTTTCCACAGCGCCCTTTCCTGAGCCGTAACAGTGCGGAACGCAGCACAGTGTAGAGGAGAGCTCCATATTTTGGATGGAGCATTATATGTGGTCCAGTATTCTGTATGGAGCATTATATGTGGTCCAGTATTTTGTATGGAGCATTATATGTGGTTCAGTATTCTGTATGGAGCATTATATGGGGGATGGCGGGGTGACATCCTGCATGGGGTATTATATGGGTGATGAAGGGGAGACTATGTGGTGGCCATAATATTGTATGGAGGACTGTACTGTCCAGTCTGTACTGTGCGCTGTGAGGATTTGGCGGTTTTTGAGCTATTGTAGAATTTACAATAGATATCACTCATGTAATGGAAGAAGAGAAGTGTTTGGCGTTGTACTGTACCCATATTTCTCTGCAGTATCTGTGCATCATGAATCGTGGTCTGTGTTAAGGGGGCCCACTGAGACTCTTTCGCCCGGGGCCCATAAAAACCTGGAGCCGGCCCTGGTCAGGGGGCACAATACACTTGCCTTGGGTGCTGGCAGTTCATACCCCTAGTTGTTTGAGAGGGATAATCATTTGTTTTCCTGCCTCGGTTATAGCGGGTCCTAGGAGTTGATATTGGGTCCATCTGAATATATATGTCCCCGGAGGGATCTGGGGTGCAGAGGTAGAAGTTGTATGGGGCACAATAGACCCTCTTCCATATAAGAATACACCAGTGTTAGAAATGTTACATGATAGGCCCTGTTCCAGATTGTGTGTTGGGGCCAGATATAGAGATCGGGGCCGCTATCTCCCATGTGTTACATAATATCAGAGATTTCTTTTGTAGGTTTCATGATGGAAATGGTTTCCTGGGATGGAGGCGTTTCCAGAACTGTCCAATTTCTTGTTCCTCAGGTAAGTTACGACCAATCATCAGTGCCTCCCCTACAGCTCCGATTACTCGTAGAGATATGTGGACTAAAGACCCCCTCTAGATGCTAAAAGTAGCGATCGTCAGATCTGGCAAAATTCCCAGTATATATTACAGCTGACAATCTGCTGCAATGACCGGGATTAGAGAGAACTCTGATCTAGGAACATAAACCCCTCAGATGCTGCGGTCATTAGCCAGTGCAGCATCTAAGCTGTTAGATTAAAAAAAAGTCACCATCAGCACCTGGTGAGCGTCCATAACAACTGGGATTCATATACAGATGAAATCAGAATAAACCTTTCCCGTTTTAGGTCAGTTAGGATTACCATAATTATTAATATTTGCCAAATGCCAGAATAATGAGAGAGAGAATGTTTTAAGGCATTTTTATTACTTACTGCAAAATCAAAAGTTTACATACCCTATGTTTACTATACCTCTAAACAATTCTCGACGCCCATATGATGATGTCATGTGTTTGGAAACTTCTGATAGGTTTTTTGGTAACATCTCAGTTAATTAGAGACACACCTGTTGCTGTATTTAATGCACACCTGAAACACACTGCTTCTTTGTGTAGCATCATGGGAAAGTCTCAAGAAATCAGCCAAGATATCAGGAAGAGAATTGTGGACTTGCACAAGTCTGGCTCATCCTTGGGTACAATTTCAAGATACATAAAGGAGCCTCGTTCATCTGTACAAACAATTATATGCAAGCACAAACAGTATGGGAATGTCCAGCCATCATACAGCTCAGGAAGGAGATGGGTTCTGTGTCCCAGAGATGAACGTGTTTTGGTCTGACAGTGCATATCAACCCAAGGACAAAAGCAAAAGACCTTGTGAAGATGATGGCGGAAGCTGGTTAGATTGTGTCAATATCCACAGTGAAACGAGAACTGTATCAACATGGGCTGAAAGATCACTCTGCCAGGAAGAAGCCATTACTCCAAAAGAAACATAAAAAAGCCAGATTAATGTTTGCAAATACACACAGGAACCAAGAACTTAATTTTTGGAGACATGTTCTGTGGTCTGATGAAACTAAAATTGAACTTTTTGGGCATAATGACCATCGTTACTTTTGGAGGAAAAAGGGAGAAGCTTGGAAGCCTAAGAACACCATCCCCACTGTGAAACATGACGGAGGCAGCATCATGTTGTGGGTTTTTTTTGCTGCAGGAGGGCTTGTGCACTTCACAAAATAGATGGCATCATGAGAAAAGAAGATTATGTGGCAATACTGAAGCAACATCTCAAGACGTCAGCGTGGAAGTTAAAGCTTGGGCGGAAATGGGTCTTCCAAATAGACAATGACCCGAAGCATACTGCCAAAATGGTAACAAAGTGGCTTAAGGATAACAAAGTCAATATTTTGGCGCTGCCATCACAAAGCCCTGATCTCAATCCTATTGAAAATTTATGGGCAAAGCTGAAAAGGCCGGTGCGAGCAAGACGACCTACAAACCTGGATCAGTTACACCAGTTTTGTCAGGAGGAATGGGTCCAAATTCCGACCAACTACGGTGAGAAGCTCGTGGAAGGAGATCCCAAACGTCTAACCCAAGTCATTCAGTGTAAGGACAATGGCACCAAATACTAATGAAATGGATGGAAACTTTTGACTTTCAGTAAGTAATAAAAATGCCTTAAAACATTCTCTCTCTCTCTCATTATTCTGGCATTTGGCAAATATTAATAATTCTGGTAATTGACCTAAAACGGGAAAGGTTTATTCTGATTTCATGTCAGATTTGAGAAAAACCTGCAGATGTGTCTTTTTATATAGTGGATGGAAACTTCTGGTTACATACATGTGTCCATATTGATGCTGATGGTTGTTTAGATCTAGGTAATGTTTCCAGCCAGGAAGTGTTGTCAGGGGGACACATAAATAGATTTGCTACAGACATATTGTAAAATCTCCTTGTACGATATCAACTAGTCATTGTCAGAAGCGCCTTATATCCGACATGCAGGGACGTAGCGAGACCCTCCTTCCTGGCCGCAGTGTGTCACGTCGTATTTGTCATGGGGTCGTCATATTTTAGTACAATAAGTATTTGTTCGGCGTCCTGGCAGCCATCTTCCAGGCATTTGGCTTCGGTGCGAGACTGGTCCTACCTGTTCCCACGACGGTCATAAAAGTTATTAGCCGGCGACACAGTGACGAAGATGAAAAGGAAAGCCCCCCCTCGCTCAGAGCGGCCGCTGCGCCTTTGTCTAGTGGGATCATCTATGTTAACAGGAAGAGTCATTCTGGGCCGTGTGACACAATGACACGTATTCTTACAGGGGACTTTAACCCTTCCTTAAAATTCCGAGTTGTCAGACCCCCACAGTAAAGTGATTAGGGGGTCTTCAAGTTTACATCCCCCCTCCAAGAGGCAAGACTTTGTCTGTTTCCTCCTGGATTTTTGGTTTCCATCCATAGGTGCCAGCAGATTTAGGGGCCCGCTGAGCCCCCCCACCTGTAAACCTGGCCCCCACATTGTCTTGCCCCCAAAGCTACCCTCATGGTGAGACCCGATTCCCCCCATTAAGGCAGATCTACCTAGCGAATGTGTGGGGGGGCTTCAGCTTATACACAGCAGCCAAGCTGAACGAGCCGAGGTGCAGCGCGAGAGAAAACTCCGAACCCCAGAAAGGGGTCATTAAAAATTTTAAAAATATAAATTATTGAATATTTTTACTATTTCGGGTGGAATTTTTCAAATGTTAACCCCTTAAAGGGGGCTTCCACTTAATAATAAAATATTAAAAATATTTATTAAAAAAAAAAATGCAGTTCCCAGTGTCTGTTATTGTTTTCAGCACTGACGTCACGTCAACAGCGCTGCAGACAGTCGATGAGGTCAGTGATTCTGCCTGACTATGCACGGCACAAGCTGCTGAGTTCATTGATTGTCTGCAGCCCTGTCGAAGAGACATCAGGCTTGCGGACAATAACAGATGCTGAGAGCAGTGGCGGAGACTCAGAGCTGGACCAGGGAGGGTGAGTAAAGCACATTTTGGATTATTTCTTCTTTCACAAAACCCCTTTAAGATCCCTTTGCTTGTTTCTATATTTTCAGAACATCTCAGAAGAAATGTTCTACCAGCTGAGCAACATGCTGCCACAGATCTTCAGAGTCTCGTCCACGCTCACCCTGACGTCCAAACGCTGAGACCACAGACAAGACGTCTAAGTAATAGAAAAGCCCACCCGTAAGCGGCCATGTTGTATTATTGACATTGCCATCAGTGGGCACTTGTGCTGCTTTCCATCCAGGACGTGGAGTATTAGGGGGGTGTAGGGATCCTGGACCAAGGCTCCGCGTGGTCACATGTATATGATATAACGCACTAATAAATATTCCAGGAAAACAGCGGATTCTGTATTATTACCGGTGGTCGCTCTTCCTTTTTGCGCTATAGATCAGGGTGATGGCATAAGAAAGCTAGAGATGACACATATTCAGCAGCTACAGCTTGGAGGACAGTATATAGGAGTACTGAGCAGTGCATATGTGAATGCAGTACTGCGCAGTGTAGATGTGAATGTAGTACTGAGCAGTGTAGATGTGAATGTAGTACTGAGCAGTGTAGATGTGAATTCAGTAGTGAGCAGTGTAGATGTGAATGCAGTACTGAGCAGTGTAGATGTGAATGTAGTACTGAGCAGTGTAGATGTGAATGCAGTACTGAGCAGTGTAGATGTGAATGCGGTACTGAGCAGTGTAGATTTGAATGCGGTACTGAGCAGTGTAGATGTGAATGCGGTACTGAGCGTAATGATCGTACTGACAGTGTAGATGTGAATGCGGTACTGAGCAGTGTAGATGTGAATGCGGTACTGAGCAGTGTAGATGTGAATGCGGTACTGAGCAGTGTAGATGTGAATGCGGTACTGAGCAGTGTAGATGTGAATGCGGTACTGAGCAGTGTAGATGTGAATGCGGTACTGAGCAGTGTAGATGTGAATGGGTACTGAGCAGTGTAGATGTGAATGTAGTACTGAGCAGTGTAGATGTGAATGCAGTACTGAGCAGTGTAGATGTGAATGCAGTACTGAGCAGTGTAGATGTGAATGCAGTACTGAGCAGTGTAGATGTGAATGCAGTACTGAGCAGTGTAGATGTGAATGCAGTACTGAGCAGTGTAGATGTGAATGTAGTACTGAGCAGTGTAGATGTGAATGCAGTACTGAGCAGTGTAGATGTGAATAGCAGTACTGAGCAGTGTAGATGTGAATGTAGTACTAGCTAGGAAGCAGTTGAGATGTGATGAATGCAGTACTGAGCAGTGTAGATGTGAATGCAGTACTGAGCAGTGTAGATGTGAATGCAGTACTGAGCAGTGTAGATGTGAATGAGTACTGAGCAGTGTAGATGTGAATGCAGTACTGAGCAGTGTAGATGTGAATGCAGTACTGAGCAGTGTAGATGTGAAAGCAGTACTGAGCAGTGTAGATGTGAATGTAGTACTGAGCAGTGTAGATGTGAATGTAGTACTGAGCAGTGTAGATGTGAATGTAGTACTGAGCAGTGTAGATGTGAACCCAGAACTGGAGTGAGTTAAAACACTTACTAGAAAGCTGCACCATGATTTATGTATTTCTGTTCCTCATCTGAATGCGGTAAAGTTCAACAGGTAGCTGAATTCTGATCCCTCAGTGAGCTGGCATTCTGTCCTTAAATGACTACAATGGATTTAAAGGGGTTATTTCCATCTTCCTAAATGGATATTGTCGGATAGTGCTTGAAAACATAAGCATTTGTTCAATCTACTTTTTGATAAACTTTTAAACTTCTTTTAAGATATTAACACTTTTCTTTTGTTTACAGCTCATTTCCTTGGAGACCGACCGCCGCTGCTAGAGAATAAAACACGTGAAGCACTTACAAGCTCTTTTCTATTGAGCTTGTCAGCACTGTTTTTAAGCTCGCAGAGATCGTTGGAGCTCACCGTTACCTCCTAATCACAGCCAGCCTCAGCTTAGCGCTTACAAGCTAGACAGCAGCGGTGGTCGGTCTCCTAGGTAACGAGCTATAAATAAAAGTGTTAATATCTCAAGAACGGTTGCAAATTTTAATAAGCAGTAAATTGCAAAAGTGCTGGTATAGATGTGGACGGATAAGACAGGAAATGTCCACGTCACTCTTTATCTTCAGAATTATGTGTTGTTGTTGTTTTTTTATTTTAGAAGTTGTATTTAGGGAAGTGAAATTGATATTTTCATTAAATTTGCCGGCATCGTTGCAATCTTGGTTCTGTGGGTAAATAAGAATTATGGGATGCTAAAAACGGTCCCTTCAACCAGAGGCATTTATATCCGACCGTGATATATGGCTTTAGTGCCCGGGGGCTAAATCGACTCCCTGCAGAATATTTATAGAGAGGACTGTAGGACGCCCGCTGTCACAGAGGAAATGATTTCATGGGGGCGGAAGATAGCCTAACGAGGGGGGTTGTGCGGCCCCTCTCATCTACATAATTAGCCTTAGCGTTTCTTTCTAGACAGGTTCTTCATTTCCAGTTCTATTTTTTCCTTAAAGAATATTTTTAATTTTTTATTTTTTTTATGGATTTTTTTTTTTTTTTTTTACATTTTTGAAGAATATTTTTAATTACATTTTTTAATGTTAAAAATTCCTTAATTTTTTTTTACATTTTTAAAGAATATTTTTTTTAGTGTTAAAAATTCCTTTTACATTTTCAAAGAATATTTTTAATTTATTTTTTTGTTGTAATGTTAAAAATTCCTTATTTTTTACATTTTTAAAGAATATTTTTCATTTTTTGTTTTAATGTAAAAAAATCCTTAATTTTTTTTACATTTTTAAAGAATATTTTTAATTTAATTTTTTTTTAATGTTAAAAATTCCTTAATTTTTTTATTTTAATTCCTTAATTTTTTTTGTTTACATTTTTAGAGTATTTTTTTTGCAAATTAAATTATTTTAAATTGTTTATTTTTTTGCAAAAATAAACTGTTGAGTAAAAATAGAAAAGGGTGAGATTTGTTTTATATACAAATTCAATACCAATATTACAAATTATTTATTTTTTTATTTCTCTCACTTAAATCCAATAGTCCAGAACATCTGATAATTCGGCAAATCCAAAAATTCTCTCCTACTGCAGTACAGAAGGGTTACACGATATGCAAAGCTGTTCTGTGTGGCGTCCAGTGGTATTTTCTGGCTGGCATTGTTATGGTGGACTGTTATGGGGTACAGTGTGTGGCTGCAACTACAATGGGGTAATGTGTTTCTTCAGTACTTTCCCATTACGAAGATAAGAGATGACAGTTGGTGCTTATAAAGTTCTATGGAGAACTGTAAATGTCTAGCTCCTCCCCTCTCCATAGAACCTTGCGGGCACCAACTGTCATCTCCTATTTCAATCATGGGAAAATCTGAAGACAGATTTTACCTCTGAATTGAGATTACTGGCTTTGTCTAGGAGCAGAAAGAAACAGCTTTCTCCAGTAAGTTGCTTATTCACATCTACTATTGATTTATGGGGGAAAAAAAATTAAAAACAACGGATACTCTTTAAGGCCTCCATACACATTAGACTAAGGTCCTGCTCATATTGGTGATATTTGCCTACAGTCATGTGTGGGGGAATCTAAAGAGATTGATAAGCTCTTGACCAGGTTTACGTTTGTCGTCCCAGTGTAGATGCTCCCCGTTCCCCTCTGGTCTCTTCTTCCGGGTTCTGCCTCGCCACACAGGAGATATCAGCTCAGCCAATCACAGGCTGCTGCACTGACACACCTCCACAACTGATTGGCTGAGCGGAATTTCCTGTGTGTTAAGGAGGGAACAGGAAGCAGAGACCAGACGGGAACTCGGGAGCATCGGAGGATCAATGGCGGTATTTTTTTTTTTTCTTTTACTCTTAAAAAGAAAAAAAAAAATTAGTTGGACAACCCATTTAAGGCCTCATTCACACAGATCAGTTTAAATGATTAGAATTACACTGACTTATTTTATTAAAGGGGTTGTCCAGGGCTTTAATATTGATGGCCATCACTGATCAGTAGGGGTGTGGTACTCCGACCGATCTGTCCTTACTGGTGTCATTGGCAGCCGGAACTGCTCAGTTGCGGAGCTGCTCCATCGACTGCATAGTGGCCGTGGCCCGGTACTACACATCCGCCATCTATTCAAATCAATAGGGGGTGGATGTGCAGTACCGCTTTTCCGAGATGCTGTCCATCTCTATAACTTACGCCGGCAAAAGCTGATCGTTAGGGGAGCCTCCACCAATCAGACATCCTAAGGATAGGCTATCATTGTTAAAGTCTCGGACAACCCCTTTAACTTCATTATAGCTGAACTGCAATACCACATACAACCTGTGGACATACGTGGCGCTGTTTCCAGAAACTAGTATTTTTCTCATCCCGTATAACCCTTTCAACGTTCTCTAAAAGATGCTGGATTTTAACAATGTATGCCTAAAAAAAAAATCCCAAAAATATGAGAAAGTCCTTAAATAGTGACTGATGATGTCATCCGTATTAATATGGGTTACATCCCGGTGGTCAATGATCTCACCTCCATCATTCACGGATTATTCCGACACGCACAAAAAAATTGGAAAGGGATTATGTCTTAAAAAAAAAATGTAAATTTTCTTCTTGTGCTGCGCTCCCCTGCTGATTTCCCGCTGCAAGCTGAATAATTCGCAGGCCTTTTCAGGAGCCCCGATTGTTCGCTGATCTGCCGCCGGGTGTTCTGATTGGCTCCGGAGTGTGGTTGATTGATCAAATTGTGACAGATTAAGGACATTACTCCGACGAGATGAATGTGGCACAAACAGGAGCACTGAATGGCGGCTTTACATGACAATCCAGACAGCAAGGAGCAAGTGCCCTGGCATTACCCCTGGAAATACATTCTCGTCATATCTCATACTGCATACGACATCCAGACCCGGAGAGAATCCTGATGCCTACATTGCATTATGGGTTAAAACAGAAAAAAAAAATTAAAGGCAGTGGGTTATCCTTACAATGAAAACTAACCTAGCCCTTGCCATTGAAATTCCTACCCTAGAGAGTGTACTATTACTAAGGATATGTGAAATTTTGACTTAAAGGGGCTTTGTCAGCATTCAGAACATGTTTGTTTTTAGAAATAATTGCGTTCCCAATAATGTCACAATTCCGGAGCAATTTTTATTTTCGTTCTACGTCGTTCTGTTCCTCGGTTATACCCCTAGAAAGGTAGGCATTAATCGACATCGGTGTCACAAACAAAGGGGGTGTGTCCCTGCACACTCTGACACCGTCCAATCAGTGCTGACCATGTCTGACAGTTCAGGGACACGCCCCTCTGATAAAGCAAAAGGGAACAGGCAGAAGTTAGTTTATTTTGCCTTTTCTAAGGGGAATTACAGAGGAATGGTAAAACACAGAGTTTTACAGAAAGATTCTCCAGGATTGTTAGTTCATGGGGAATACAAGTATCAGCTAAAATAGAGCTAAGTGGTCCTCTTTAAAGGGGTTGACGACCGTCGAAAAAAAAATTAATCATATGATTTCTGGACCCCTCCACTGATCACATGTGAAGCCCAGACAGTGATAGTTTTACAATACATCGCAGGTTCAAGTCCCTTACGGGGACCAATAAATAAAAAAAAATTAAAAATATTTACAAAAAAAAATAAACCGTATAAAAGTTTATCAACTACCCTTTCCCAGAACAGAAAAAAAAAAATCTGAACTAATACGATATAATTATTAATACAATATAACCTTGAAAGCCAAAACGGAAAAAAAAATGGCAAAATCGTTGCGTTTTGGTCACTTTTTGACTCCTGAAAAATGTATATAAAAAAAGATCAGAAAGTCGTATTTACTCCAAAATGGTAGTGATAAAAACTACAGCTCGGACGGCAAAAATAAGCAAGTGGAAGGCGAAGAGGAAAAAATTGGAAATAAAGACGTGCCCACTGGGCATAAACCTGGAGCCGGCCCTGAACGTTCCATTCAAACGGAGCTCAGGACGAAAGGTGTAACATTCGCGGTCACAGAGGGAGTGACCGGGACTGTGCGGGAGCGGGGCCCGCTGACACTAGCGGTTATTCAGCTGTAATGTATCCCAGGGCAGAGACCCTCTGACTTCCTGAATCGCAATACACGACGCTGGCCAATCAGAGGCCAGCAGCTGCCACTGGTATTAATACAGGATCGGGGACATTAATAAAGGATGGGTCCCAGGATTGGGGACAGTAATACAGGAAGGGTCCCAGGATTGGGGACAGTAATACAGGAAGGGTTCCAGGATTGGGGAGAGTCAGACAGGGAGGAAGCTCAGGATGGAGGACATTAATAAAGGTGGGGGCGATTAATACAAGGAGGGGGCACAGAATGGGGGACAATACAGAAGGGGTCCCAGCATGGGAAACAATAATACAGGAAGGGGCCCAGGATGAGGGAGATTAATACAGGAATAGCTTAGGAAGGGCAAATTAATACAGGATGGGCTCAGGATGAGGGACATTAATACAGGAAGGAGTGCAGGATGAGGGAGATTAATACAGGAAGGGCTTAGGAAGGGGCAAATTAATACAGGATGGGCTCAGGATGAGGGACATTAATACAGGAAGGGGTGCAGGATGAGGGACATTAATACAGGAATAGCTTAGGAAGGGGACATTAATACAGGAAAGGGTCCAGGATGAGGGACATTAATACAGGAAGGGGTGCAGGATGAGGGAGATTAATACAGGAAGGGCTTAGGATGGGGCACATTAATACAGGATGGGCTCAGGATGAGGGACATTAATATAGGAAGGGGTGCAGGATGAGGGACATTAATACAGGAAGGGATTAGGATGGGGCACATTAATACAGGATGGGGGGACATTAATACAGGAAAGTGTCCAGGATGGGGGACATTTATACAGGAAGGAGGTTCAGGATGGGGATGTTAATACAGGAGGGGTACCAGGGTGGGAAACAATAATACATAATGGGCTCAAGATGAGGGACATTAATACACGGAGGAGGCTCAGGATGGGGGACATTAATACAGGAAGGGGTGCAGGATGAGGGAGATTAATACATGAAGGGATTAGGATAGGGCACATTATACAGGATGGGGGGACATTAATACAGGAAAGGGTCCAGGATGGGGGACATTTATACAGGAAGGAGGCTCAGGATGGAGGATGTTAATAAAGGAGGGGTACCAGGATGGGAGACAATAATGCATAATGGACTCAGGATGGGGGACATTAATACAGGGAAGAGGATCAGGATGGGGACATTAATACAGGAAAAGTCCTAGGTTGAGGGAGATTAATACAAGAAGGGGCCCAGGATGGAGGACATTATTTAATAAAAAGGCCAGAATGTGGAACGTTATTACATGGGGGGTGAACACGTTTGTCTAGGATCTAGAATACATCAAGGCCAATACCTCTGACCTACATGCAGGTGGAGGCCTAGGTCCAAATTTTACAATAGGGCCCATCAGACTGTAGTTAAGCCACTGCTCAAGATGTCCATTCTTTAGTGACTGGTGGGACGCCCATTGGTCAGATAGTTAGCATCTCTCCTGTGTATAGGTGATACAGTTTTGTCTTCCAACCCCTTTAAGATCTAATCCTACGACACACTATACCTTGTATTTCAATCCATTTTAAACATCTCTGCCTGCCGTAAGTGAATACAAACAATCTGAGCCTAGAAACCAGCACACGCGGAATCCTTCTCACAGCTGAGACCTCGGCACAATGTGTTAGGCATCCATCTGCGAGCTCAGCCTCGTGCATTAAAGAACACAATGTTTTACAGAGCCGTGTGTATGGATGGTACGTGATCCTACACATGCATTTGGGGGCATACACCCCCGTGGTGGAGAGTCCTGGTCCTGGAGGGGCAGTTTCGTTCCAGCTGAGATGACAAAAAAATAAAAAAAAAAGCATTAACGTAGACGTCTGCGCACATTTCACATGCCACGAATGTCTCAATCATCACGCGCAGCATTTATATTTATGAAGCGATGATCCTTCAGGAGATTCCCCGTTGGGTCATGGGAACGCTTCTCCTGCGATGAGGTTGGACGGACAGAAGTGAAAATGATTTTTTTTTGCAGATGTCAGCAGAAAAAAGAAAAATGTCCTGGATGAGCGACGATGCAGCATCGGGGGCCTTAAAAATAGTCCCTGAGATAACGCTGCGCCGTGTCCCTTCCCATGTTCTTTGCTCTTTATCCTTGAGAAAAAACATCAGGACGGGCGGCCATATTTAAAGGATGACGACCCAGTGGGTTTGCACGCTCCTGTAGACGTGCAGGGGGACATGAGACACTGATGGCACTGATGTGTCGCCAAGAGGACTTTAACCCCTTTAATGTTTTTCTTTTTATGTAAATAAAGATAAAAGTTCTACAACTTTGTAATATAATCTCCCCGGATTTATTATTACATTTGCTCCTTTTCTTTCTCCAGTTTTTGGTGTTTTTTTCACCTGTTTTATTTTTCTTTTTGCCCCTTTTTCTTTTAATTTGCACCTTTTTTAAAGTTTGTTTTGTCTGTTCAAATTAGGTAAGGGACGGTTGTATCCCGTGTAAACAATGCTCTGTGAGCTAAGGCTCTTGTCCAATGCAAAGCAGCAAATCACAAGCAAGATTTCTGATGGATATAAAGGGGTGATGACACCAGGGAGGTGACAAATAAAAAGAAATGATTCCTCCTGGATTTTCCCACCGATCTTCTGCATTCAAGTGTTTCTTCCACTCAGACAATGCAGCCGACATCTGTCTGTAACTGCACGACTGAGCGAACTCAGATCGCTGCTACTAGATGCTGAACTACCCAAACGAATTCATATTTTCGTTGCTTGATCTGCATTCCACAACGTCATGACCTCGCACATGATTGTGGTTACAGATGCATTACAACATGGCCATGCACAGAGGGCCTACAGATGGCTGGTTCCTACTCTTATAAAGCCAGTGCTCCTCCTATAGAAAGCCGTGTTCCTATTCTTCTTATAAAGCCAGTGCTCCTCCTATAAGCCAGGCTCCTCCTATAGAGCCAGTGCTACTCCTATAGAGCCAGCGCTCCTCTATAGAGCCAGTGCTCCTCCTATAGAGCCAGCGCTCCTCCTATAGAGCCAGGCTCCTCCTATAGAGCCAGGCCCTCTATAGAGCCAGGCTCCTCCTATAGAGCCAGTGCTCCTCCTATACAGCCAGCGCTCCTCCTATAAGCCAGGCTCCTCCTATAGAGCCAGTGCTCCTCCTATAGAGCCAGTGCTCCTCCTATAGAGCCAGTGCTCCTCCTATAGAGCCAGTGCTCCTCCTATAAGCCAGCGCTCTCCTATAGAGCCAGCGCTCCTCCTATACAGCCAGCGCTCCTCCTATAGAGCCAGTGCTCCTCCTATAGAGCCAGTGCTCCTCTATAGAGCCAGCGCTCCTCCTATAGAGCCAGCGCTCCTCCTGTACAGACAGCGCTCCTCCTATACAGCCAGCGCTCCTCCTATAGAGCCAGTGCTCCTCCTATAGAGTCAGTGCTACTCCTATAGAGCCAGTGCTCCTCCTATAGAGCCAGTGCTCCTCCTATAAAGCCAGCGCTCCTCCTATAAAGCCAGCGCTCCTCCTATAAAGCCAGTGCTACTCCTATAGAGCCAGCGCTCCTCCTATAGAGCCAGCGCTCCTCCTATAGAGCCAGCGCTCCTCCTATAGAGCCAGCGCTCCTCCTATACAGCCAGTGCTCCTCCTATAGAGCCAGCGCTCCTCCTATAGAGTCAGCGCTCCTCCTATAGAGCCAGCGCTCCTCCTATAAAGCCAGTGCTCCTCCTATAGAGCCAGCGCTCCTCCTATACAGCCAGCGCTCCTCCTATATGAGCCGCACAACACCAGGGTTATGGGGTACTCGGCACCGAGCCCGTTCACTTCAATGGGGGAGAGGTCACGGGTAGCACAGCTTGGTCCGTTGCCCTGGGCGCTCATTCAAAGGGGGATATTTACAGGGATTGTAATAATGTTCGTGACGCCACCTGTGGTTCCTGGTCAGGGTGACCAGCGCTGCAAGGTGAATCCTCTGAGGGGTTGTTATTGGGCAGCAAGGTGTTAAGTCTCCCACAGGCGAGACTAATCCCTCGAGGTATATGGCGGTGCAGGGGTGCAAGCAATAAGGCAGACACACACAAGTCAGTCTCTTTCCATACCTTTACTGGTGATGGTTGCAGGCATGTCCCGGGAAGCTGCTCAGGGTGGAGGATGCACGTCCAGAAATCACTGTGTAGGTTTAAGGCCTCCTTATTTCTCAATGTGTGTGGGTTTCTAACTTGCATGAAGCTAAGTTTAACTCCTTCTCCTTTCTACGCCCGGCTGATCTTGTGATGAGGTCTTTTTGTGTCAAAACAGTGTCTCTATGGCGGTACCTGCCAGACCCCCGTCTTCCTGACCCCGGTTACGTATCAGCACTGAAGGGCCCCTCTGCGACCTGAAGTCCAGAGTCCCCGGTTTTTCCACTAGCTGTGAAGATGCTAGCAAGCTCGGACCCGGTGTCCGGTAATGCTGAGTGGAGGTTAGCTGTAAATGCTATTTTCTCCTCAGTCACTCTCTCCCTTTTATCCACTCGCCTGTCATCCTACGCACACCTTAATATAAGCACAGGCAGCAGTAGATGTCAGCTTCTCGCTCCAACTTCCTCAGCCCTCAGACTAATCTGACAGGGGTTTCTCCCTCCCAGCTTGTCTGAGGTAACTCTGTTCAGAGATGTCGTGTCTGCTCTCCTGAGGTAACACCAACAATTTACTAATGTTCAGCTAGATTGTCTTTATCTCACTGCTGTCTCAAGGGCTCCCTCTGGTGGAACCAGGAAAAATGTCAAGTGTTATGTGCTTATCAGGTATTTGTGAATTACCTTTCTGTGCATCCTCCAGGGAACATGTGGCACCAAGCGCAGCTGGGCTACACATCCCTCCCTAGTTAATATCAGCACTCCGGGGCTGAAAAAGAAAACAATTTTTATAACATAACAATAACATAACTCATCCCTTGCGGGAGGTAAGGACACTTTAACGTTACAATGTGTACAAATGGCAATAGAAAAATATCAAATACTTTCACAGTGCAAATAAATACAAGATTCTTGTGGAGGACCCGTACCAAACCTCCCACGGCGGTCCTGGGTGGGCTGCAGGACTTCTCTGCTGCAAACCTCACTCAAGGCCACACCATACGGGTTTTTCTTCTGAGGTAGAATGGCTTTACATAAAACCAAGATGAGGCACTAAGTGCCAACTATTTACAATTAAAGTTCTGTGCTGCAAGAGTCCTCAGCACGCAGTCCTTCAAAAAGAAACACAGGGTATACTACTTCAGCATGTAAACATTATCGTCATATAACATTCTCAATAAAATGCAATTCTCTTCATAACTTTGTACAATTAAGTAAACCCTGTCTGGGTCCTACTGGATTAATTTGCTAGGACTGCTCTTGGTACCTAACAGGTAACCTTCCTTTCGTTGTACGTACTGACCTACGTGGTGTGGTGTCAGGTATAGTAGCATCTAGCCTATCTGTGCTGCGTGCTGGCAAACTGTAAATCCGCCTCCACCTCTCTAGGGATCTGGCAAGCATACTAGCGACTGGGCGATGCGGTTCTGTTCTGTCAGGGGATTCTTGAGTCCCAACATCTGAAGGTTCCACATTTTGAGATTCCATTCTTTGAGATACTACTTCTGGAGATGCTACAGGAGCAGGTTCTTCTTGAACTATTTCTTCTGCTGCGGCAACTGGCTCAACTGGACATTGAAGCGCTTCTTGTGGTTGGTAAAATTGAAGTACTGGAATAATCACAGCGTCTCCGATACCAGGCCAATCTGCAGGAAAATCTCCTAGGTCCGTGTGTATGACTTCACCTGATTTCTCTTTTTCCATAACAAGTTCTTCCTCGGGAAGTTTTAACATGTCTGGACACATTTTTAGGTGGTCTCTGGATACAGTGGTGGTCGTCTTTCCTCCATCTTTGCTAATGGTACAGGTTTTCCTGTTGTCAAATTTGGAATTTTGCACGACATATGGCTCTTGTTCCCACTGATCATCCAATTTGTGCATTCTTCTTTTTAGCACAATTTCTCCAGGCATAAAAGGCTTAGCTGGCGCACTTTTGTTGTAGTTCTATTGCTTTTCCCTTACTTTATTGAGACTATCTTCCACGCAGGCTTGTACTCTCCTGTACTGTTCTTGTCTGTTTGTGTCCCAATCTTCAGTAGTAACATCTGCTTCTGGTTCTACAACACCAAGTTCCAAATCCATGGGCAGCTTTCCTGGTCTTGCTCGCATAAGGTAGGCTGGAGTGCAATTGGTGGAGCTCACAGGTATGTGATTGTACAGATCTACCAGGTCAGGTAGTAGGTCTGGCCACCTATTCCTCTCTTCAAGTGGTACCGTCTTCAGCAGATCAATGACTATGTGATTCATCTTCTCACAGAGACCATTGGTTTGGGGGTGGTACGGTGTGGTTCTTATCTTCTTACACCCGTACAAGTGACAGAATTCCTTAAACAGTTCGGCTTCAAATGCAGGACCTTGATCAGTTAACACTTGCTCTGGATATCCATGGGGTCTGCAGAAATACGCCTGAAACGTCTTTGCTGCTGTTCCAGCTGTCAGATCTTTGACAGGGGCGACCACCAGGAACCTGGAGTAGTGATCCACCATTGTCAGGGCATATGAGTATCCTGACCTGCTGGGTGACAACTTGACATGGTTCAAGGCCACGATCTCCAAGGGATGAGTCGTCTTGATGGGCTGCAGGGGTGCTTTCTGGCTGCTGTAGTCTTTTCTTCGGAGGCTACAGGACACACAGTTTTTACACCATTTTTCGATGGAACTTCGCATTCCCACCCAGTAGAAACAACACTTCAGCAGGGTTTCCAGCTTCTTCCAGCCAAAGTGCCCCGCTCGATCGTGGTAAGCTTCCAACACCATCTGGATGTCCGTTCTTGGAACTACTATCTGCCATACCATCTCATGGGTTCTGGGGTTGACGTACCTTCGGCACAGCTTCTCTCGGTAGATGAACAGCCGGCTTCTCTCGTTCCACAGCTGCTTTGCTTGTTGAGACGCATCCTTCTCCAAGGAGGAACCTTCCTGAGTTATCAGTTCCTTGATGTGACTGACAACTGGATCGCTGTCCTGAGTTTCCTTCCAGCTGTGGTGAGGTAAAGGGTTTAACGTCTTACCACGCTGCCTCCTGTAGGCTCGTTGTTCGTGGATCATCCCATTTCTGTGGAATGCAGGTAGCTCAATCTCTTCTAGGTCATCCGATTCCTCTTCTGTGTCGGATTCATGCGGCATTCTGGACAAGGCGTCAGCGTTCTTACGGCCCGCCCTGTACTTGATTGTGAACTGATAGTTCGATAGCCGAGCCATCCAACGTTGCTCCATGGCTCCCAGCTTGGCTGTTTCAAGATGTGTCAAGGGGTTATTGTCGGTGTACGCAGTGAACTTGCTGGAGGCTAGGTAATGCTTGAATCTTTCTGTAATGGCCCAGACCAGCGCCAGGAACTCCAACTTGAAGCTGCTATAGTTCTCTGGGTTTCTCTCGGTCGGCCGGAGCTTCCTGCTTGCATATGCGATGACTTTCTCCAGGCCATTTTGCTTCTGACTGAGGACAGCTCCCAATCCTTCGTTGCTGGCATCAGTATACAGCAGGAACGGCTGGCTGTAGTCAGGATAGGCTAAGATCTCATCGCCTGTCAGGATCTCCTTCATCTCCTTGAACGCCTCAGCTTGTTCTTTACCCCAGTGGAATGGAGGATTTCTGCTCTTGAGGGGTTGTCCTACCAGGAGGTCCTGCAGAGGCGCTGCTTTCTTGGTGTAGTCCTTTACAAACCTCCGGTAGTAACCTGTCAGTCCCAGGAACTGGCGCACCTCCTTGAGATTCTTCGGCTCCGGCCATTTCTGGATGGCAGTGACCTTCTCAGGGTCTGGCGCTACTCCTTCTGAGCTGACAATATGTCCCAAGTACTGTACCTTTCGTTTGAGCAAATGGCACTTTGAGGGCTTCAGTTTCATCCCATACTTGGACAGTGACTCGAATACCTCTGCCAGGTGCTTCAGATGATCCTCATACGTCTTGGAGTACACAATTACGTCGTCCAGGTACAGCAACACGGTTTCAAAGTTGAGATGTCCCAGGCAACTCTCCATCACTCTCTGAAACGTTCCCGGGGCACTGCTGAGTCCAAACAGCATTCTGTCAAACTCACAGAGTCCCATTGGGGTGGTGAAAGCCGTCTTCTCCCGATCCTCCTCAGCCACAGCTACTTGCCAGTACCCACTAGTGAGGTCGAGGGTGGAAAAGTAATTAGCAGTTTTTAAGGCAGCTAAGGATTCCTCAATGCGTGGTAATGGGTATGCATCTTTATGTGTTATGCGATTTACTTGTCTGTAATCTACACACATTCTCATGCTTCCATCCTTTTTCTTAACTAGGACTAGAGGTGCTGCCCAGGGACTACAACTATCCCTTATCACCCCTGCTTCCTTCATGTCACGCAACATTTCCTTAGCTTTCTGGTAGTGTGCTGGGGGTATAGGCCTGTACCGCTCTTTGATGGGAGGATGACTGCCTGTAGGGATATGATGCTGTACTCCCTTAATTGTCCCAAAGTCAAGTGGATGTTTGCTAAATACCTGTGTGTACTCCTGTACCACCCGTAGTACTCCCTGTTTCTGGTGGGCTGGAGTGGTGTCTGTCCCGACATGGAGCTGCTGACACCAATCCTCCACCTGGATTGTCGGGTCATTATCCTCCGCTGGTTGGCGGGAGGCTAAGGACTCGGTCGTGAGAATAGAATTGTTATCTACGGTATGTAATTTAGCAATAGTGGCATAATGTGGTAAATTTACTTCATCTTCTCCCCAGTTGAGAAGTCGTACTGGTACTCTCCCATTTCGTACCTCCACTACCCCTCTAGCAGTCAAGAGTGTAGGTCTGTGCTCTGAACAATGGGGCTCTACTACTGCTTGGTAGTTCTGTCCTCTCAGACCTATTGCTGCTCTACACCATATAAGCATTTCACTCATTGGGGGTATCACAATGGGGTTCGGGTCTGTTACCCGTACATTACCAATTTCACCATCTGTCAGCTTCGCTTGCTGCTGGCACATCAGGGCCCGGATCTCCCTCTGGATCACTCCCTTTTGCTTTGGCTTGGCAACTTCAGCGAGCTGTTGGAGCAAAAACACAACTTCTCCCAGACAGTTACTAATAATGTTAGTACCTAAAACCACATTTAAGCCATTTTCCTCATTTACAGTCTTTACTACTAAGAGTCCCTGGTCCTTCAGCTCCACTCTGCCCACCTTTACGTCCACGTTTTTGGCTCCTAGTATATCAACAGGGAGACCATTAGAGGCATACACAGCAAAGTCAGGGCTCGGGGGCTGGAGACTGTCCATGGACCAAAACTTATTATACAGGACATCAGGTATGATGGTCACCTGAGATCCAGTGTCCAGCAGGGCAGGGATTGCGATCCCGTCCAAGATGATGGACAGGTAGGGTCTTCCTCCCACAAACCTGCGGTTCCAGTCTGAGGGGCCTGATGAGTCTATTCCTGGGTGTTGGCCCTCGGACCCAGGATCTGATCATCCTCGGCAAGGATGGTGCTGATCAGGGGTCGCTCCTGGGGGTGGCGTTGTCCTCCTCCGGTGGGGCGACGTCCTCCTTTTCCTCCGGTTCATCCAAGGGACATCCTCTGGGCAGTCGGCTAGCAGGATCTTTCCTCCTTCTTCCTTCCGCAGTTGCAGGGCACTCATTACAGCGGCCAGGTTTTTAGTCAGCTGGCGCACTTCTGAGCGCAGACAGTCCAACTCAGTAGGGGGAGCCACCTGCGTTTTGGCTTCCGCCACCAGCGGGGAAAAGGTGGATGCTGCCGGCTTTAGAGTGGCTTCACCCGGGTGACACTGGGTCGACACCTCGGGCTTCTCCAGGGGTCGCAGTCCTTTTATAGCCATATCTTTTAGGGCATCAAAGGTAGCGTCAGGATGATCCAAGGACCACCAGTGCACAGTCCTGCTTTCAGCTTGGGACCTCAGTCCCCGTACAAATTGTTCCTTCAGCATTTTGCTTTCATTAATGGCACTTATAGGGTTAACCTGTTTGAGAGCTCGCAGGGCCCCCTGTAGTCGGCAGGCGTAGTCCCTAATACTGTCATCTGGTCTCTGAGAGCATTGGTAAAACCTCATCCGGAGATCTGTTTCAGTGCGGTCCTCAAAAATAGTCTGTAGCTTTAAGAAAATTGAAAGCACTGATTCCTGGTCTGCAGCTGTCCAAGTCTCTACTTCCCTTTCTGCAGCACCAGTCAATTGTCCTAATACCACTGCAGCTCTTTGTTTCTCTGTCATAGGGTACATGTCCATTATGCTGCATATTTTGCGCTTGAACCCTGGCAGGGTATCCGGCTTACCGCTATACTGAGGGAGCCACTTTGCTCCAGGCAGGTATGGGAGCGTCAGCGGTACTATCGGGGCCACCGGACCTGGTGAGGGGCCAGCGATTCCATCCTGCGCTGCAGCGCCGGCGGGTAAGTCACCGGAGCGGTCGCTCTGGGCCGCGCTGTCAGCTTGTGGCTGCGACATGTCTGTGCCCCCCCTAGTTAAGTATGGCCTACCTTCTCCTGAAGGCTGCAGCTCTGCCAGGCACAGCGATGGGGAAGGACCTGCGTCGCCGGCACTCTGAAGCTCTCCACAGGATCTGCCACCGCGTCAGCGTTGGGGGCGTGTCCGGGACTCCGCGCGCTTTCTGCAGGTACGCCCCTTCTCTTTGCGCTGTAGCGCTGTACTTTGGCGGGCAATGGCGGACAATTGGCGCCAAAAATCACAACAACGGTAACACAGTCTCTAGCACAAAAACAGTCCAATTAGGCACACGGGACTCACGTATAGCGAGCTTCTTATCCTGTTCGTGACGCCAAAGATGAGCCGCACAACACCAGGGTTATGGGGTACTCGGCACCGAGCCCGTTCACTTCAATGGGGGAGAGGTCACAGGTAGCACAGCTCGGTCCGTTGCCCTGGACGCTCATTCAAAGGGGGATATTTACAGGGGATTGTAATAATGTTCGTGACGCCACCTGTGGTTCCTGATCAGGGTGACCAGCGCTGCAAGGTGAATCCTCTGAGGGGTTGTTATTGGGCAGCAAGGTGTTAAGTCTCCCACAGGCGAGACTAATCCCTCGAGGTATATGGCGGTGCAGGGGTGCAAGCAATAAGGCAGACACACACAAGTCAGTCTCTTTCCATACCTTTACTGGTGATGGTTGCAGGCATGTCCCGGGAAGCTGCTCAGGGTGGAGGATGCACATCCAGAAATCACTGTGTAGGTTTAAGGCCTCCTTATTTCTCAATGTGTGTGGGTTTCTAACTTGCATGAAGCTAAGTTTAACTCCTTCTCCTTTCTACGCCCGGCTGATCTTGTGATGAGGTCTTTTTGTGGACAGAACAGTGTCTCTATGGCTGTACCTGCCAGACCCCCGTCTTCCTGACCCCGGTTACGTATCAGCACTGAAGGGCCCCTCTGCGACCTGAAGTCCAGAGTCCCCGGTTTTTCCACTAGCTGTGAAGATGCTAGCAAGCTCGGACCCGGTGTCCGGTAATGCAGAGTGGAGGTTAGCTGTAAATGCTATTTTCTCCTCAGTCACTCTCTCCCTTTTGTCCACTCGCCTGTCGTCCTACGCACACCTTAATATAAGCACAGGCAGCAGTAGATGTCAGCTTCTCGCTCCAACTTCCTCAGCCCTCAGACTAATCTGACAGGGGTTTCTCCCTCCCAGCTTGTCTGAGGTAACTCTGTTCAGAGATGTCGTGTCTGCTCTCCTGAGGTAACACCAACAATTTACTAACGTTCAGCTAGATTGTCTTTATCTCACTGCTGTCTCAAGGGCTCCCTCTGGTGGAACCAGGAAAAATGTCAAGTGTTATGTGCTTATCAGGTATTTGTGAATTACCTTTCTGTGCATCCAGACTCACAAGGCGCTGGCTACCATCAGCACCCCATACAGCGTGCTCCTTACCTCTCCCCTATAAGCCATGCTTCGTCTCCTAGACAGTGCCCAAGGCAGTGCTCCTATAAGCCAGGCTCCTCCTATAAGCAGTGCTCCTCTATAAGCCAGTGCTCCTCCTATAGAGCCAGTGCTCTCCTATAGAGCAGCTGGCTCCTCCTATAGAGCCAGCGCTCCTCCTATACAGCCAGTGCTCCTCCTATAGAGCCAGTGCTCCTCCTATAGAGCCAGTGCTCCTCCTATAGAGCCAGCGCTCCTCCTATAGAGCCAGTGCTCCTCCTATAGAGCCAGCGCTCCTCCTATAGAGCCAGTGCTCCTCCTATAGAGCCAGTGCTCTTCCTATAGAGCCAGCGCTCCTCCTATAGAGCCAGTGCTCCTCCTATAGATGCCAGCGCTCCTCCTATAGAGCCAGTGCTCCTCCTATAGAGCCAGTTCTCCTCCTATAGAGCCAGTGCTCCTCCTATAGAACCAGCGCTCTTCCTATAGTGCCAGCGCTCCTCCTATAGAGCCAGTGCTCCTCCTATAGAGCCAGTTCTCCTCCTATAGAGCCAGCGCTCCTCCTATAGAGCCAGCGCTCCTCCTATAGAGCCAGCGCTCCTCCTATAGAGCCAGTTCTCTTCCTATAGAGCCAGTGCTCTTCCTATAAAGTCAGTGCTCCTCCTATAGAGCCAGTGCTCCTCCTATAGAGCCAGTTCTCCTCCTATAGAGCCAGTGCTCTTCCTATAGAGCCAGCGCTCCTCCTATAGAGCCAGTGCTCCTTCTATAGAGCCAGTTCTCCTCCTATAGAGCCAGTGCTCCTCCTATAGAGCCAGTGCTCTTCCTATAGAGCCAGCGCTCTCCTATAGAGCCAGTGCTCTCCTATAGAGCCAGTTCTCCTCCTATAGAGCCAGCGCTCCTCCTATAGAGCCAGTGCTCCTCCTATAGAGCAGTTCTCCTTCTATAGAGCCAGTTCTCCTCCTATAGAGCCACGCTCCTCTATAGAGCCAGTGCTCCTCTATGATACTGCGCTCCTCCTATAGAGCCAGTGCTCCTCCTATAGAGCCAGGCTCCTCCTATAGAGCCAGCGCTCCTCCTATACAGCCAGTGCTCCTGGCCTCTCTATGAGCCAGCGCTCCTCCTCCTATAGAGCCAGCGCTCCTCCTATAGAGCCAGTGGCTGGATTTCATCAAGAATTTTACTAAATACTGCAATACTATAGTGTAAGCAATCAAACAATCACAGTTTCAAGTTCCCTAAGAGGACTACAAAATTAAGTAAAATTTAATTCAATAGTTATTAAAAAAAATATTAAATGAGAAAAAAATTTATAAAAGTTTCAATCATCTTCCCTTTTCAAATGTTATTTGTTCCCCAAAATGGTATCAAAACAATTTCAGCTCGACCCTCAAACACCCTTCAAAGTGAACAATATAATAAAGACTCTGAAAATGGAGGCAAAAAGCAAAATTATTTTTTTTTTCCCACAAAAATTTTTTTTAAAAAGTGTAAAAGTTCTGTATCACTGTAATGGCACTGACCTGAACTTTTTTTTTTATGAATTGCAGCGACTGTAGAAAATATATATATATATATATATATTATTTATTTATTTATTTTTAATCTTTACATTGTTTACTGATCGGGTTAATTAATTTTATATTTTCATTGACTTTTTCGGACGCGGCGATATGTTTAGTATAAATTATTACTTTTTATTTCTTTATTTAAAAAGGATTTCTAAATTGTTTTTATTTTTTTTTTTTTTTTCTTAGTTCCCTCGGGGGAGCAGAACCTGCGATTGTCCGATTGCTTATACACAGTGACATAACATGAAGCTTTTGGGCAAAATCTTCAGGAGGGTCCACAATTCTCACAGGTATTTAATAGTAATGGTCTTTCGTTTGGGGACTTTTTTGGGGTCCCCTCTAGTCTCCAGGGCCAGATTACAACTCCTGCCCCTTTTATAGTTACGCCCCTGCTTATACTATACTTTACTATATAGTAAAAATTACAGTCTCCTATTAATGCCAATCACAGTCTGGGCTTCAAAGCAGCAACGTCATGGAAGATGCGGGGATCTTCAGCAGGCCCCTGGCTGGCATAGAGGCCCATTAGCTCCCTGTGATTGTGCTGCGGAGGGCCAATGGGCACCTGGAATAGCTCCCTTCCCCAGACTGTGAACTGTTTTAGAGATTTAGGGACTTAACAACAGCACTTAGAGCAGTTAAGAAGCCGAATTTGTTGCGGGCTCAGCTCCTGAGACTGTATCATAGAATGGACTAATCCTAAGGGTTCGAAAAACTTTAATAGAAACCTCATCCTAATCAACATGTATTAACATAGGTGACCTTCTAGAGGGCGCTGTTGCTATATATATGACCTTCTAGAGGGCGCTGTTGCTATATATATGACCTTCTAGAGGGCGCTGTTGCTATATATATATATGACCATCTAGAGGGCGCTGTTGCTATACATCGAAAGTGGTCACACTTTTGGTAAAGGAAAACAATATGGCTGCTCCCATTCCGATCATATATATGGAATATGATATATGGGGCAGAAAGAGAATGTGAACGTAGTTTCAGGTCACTGAAAGAAACACATTCAAGCTACTTCACAATAGAGGTTATTTCTGCCTTTAAGGACGTAGAGCTACATGCACATATGACTTCCTGTTGTCAAGCGAGGCCGTGATTGTGACACAATATGCGCTAAGCCCCCCCCAACGTGGCTCATTAAAGGCTCCGAGATTCCTCGAAATATTTTTACTTCAACCAGATCAGTCCAGACTTAGCTGACTCCACCGAGAGCGGCCCATTGTCAGACGACCCTTTGGGAAACAATTAAAGTGCTAGGGTCCAGTTTTTATTAGCGGGGCGATACATAAAGAGCGTTGTTGGCGGTCTCCGTGTATGGGGAGTCCCGTACTCCGCGTACATTATTGTCTCTAATGTCATTATCTCGGATCCCAACACTAAGGTTAATGAGCATTACAGGAAATCCTTATTGTGCCCGAGATCCCCAGATAAAGGGTTTCCTTGAAGAAAAATAAAATAAAGGACATTTCTGTTGATTTTTGCAGAGTGATTTATGTGTCTGGGATATTTACGGTGACAGACAGTCAGCCAATGAGTATACGTGCTGAGCTGCAGCTACGCACTCCGCTCACTGCACTCAGGACACGGGATGTCTCCTGACTACATCCAAGACTCTGGGTGGGAGAAGTCAGAGGATGAGGCACAGAAATAAACCAAAAATTCAAGCAGAATTTTTAAGATGATACACAAAAGTCTGAAAATTAACTCTTCTTTTTCTGCTCTGTTTTCACCATTATTTCCATATGCAGGATATGGCGGCATTATCTGTGTATACAGTATGCGGCAGCATCATCTAGCACGCAGAATATGGAAACACTATTTATCTGTACAATGTGTTGCAGCATTCTTTATGTGTGCAGTATGTTGCAGCATTATTTATTTGTGCAGTATGTTGTAGCATTATTTATGTGTGCAGTATGTTGCAGCATTATTTGTGTGTACTGTATGTTGTAGCATTATTTGTGTGTACAGTATGTTGTAGCATTATTTATGTGTGCAGTATGTTGTAGCATTATTTGTGTGTACAGTATGTTGTAGCATTATTTATGTATACTGTATGTTGCAGCATTCTTTATGTGTGCAGTATGTTGCAGCATTCTTTATGTGTGCAGTATGTTGCAGCATTATTTGTGTGTACTGTATGTTGTAACATTATTTGTGCGTAATGTATGTTGTAGCATTATTTGTGTGTACTGTATGTTGTAGCATTATTTATGTGTGCAGTATGTTGTAGCATTATTTGTGTGTACAGTATGTTGTAGCATTATTTGTGTGTACTGTATGTTGTAGCATTATTTATGTGTACAGTATGTTGTAGCATTATTTGTGTGTACTGTATGTTGTAGCATTATTTATGTGTGCAGTATGTTGTAGCATTATTTGTGTGTACTGTATGTTGTAGCATTATTTGTGTGTACTGTATGTTGTAGCATTATTTATGTGTACTGTATGTTGTAGCATTATTTGTGCGTAATGTATGTTGTAGCATTATTTGTGTGTACTGTATGTTGTAGCATTATTTATGTGTGCAGTATGTTGTAGCATTATTTGTGTGTACAGTATGTTGTAGCATTATTTGTGTGTACTGTATGTTGTAGCATTATTTATGTGTAAAGTATGTTGTAGCATTATTTGTGTGTACTGTATGTTGTAGCATTATTTATGTGTGCAGTATGTTGTAGCATTATTTGTGTGTACAGTATGTTGTAGCATTATTTGTGTGTACTGTATGTTGTAGCATTATTTATGTGTACAGTATGTTGTAGCATTATTTGTGTGTACTGTATGTTATAGCATTATTTATGTGTGCAGTATGTTGTAGCATTATTTGTGTGTACAGTATGTTGTAGCATTATTTGTGCGTAATGTATGTTGTAGCATTATTTGTGTGTACTGTATGTTGTAGCATTATTTATGTGTGCAGTATGTTGTAGCATTATTTGTGTGTACAGTATGTTGTAGCATTATTTGTGTGTACTGTATGTTGTAGCATTATTTATGTGTACAGTATGTTGTAGCATTATTTGTGTGTACTGTATGTTGTAGCATTATTTATGTGTGCAGTATGTTGTAGCATTATTTGTGTGTACTGTATGTTGTAGCATTATTTGTGTGTACTGTATGTTACAGCATTATTTGTGAGTACTGTATATTGTAGCATTATTTATGTGTGCAGTATGTTGTAGCATTATTTCTGAGTACTGTATGTTGTAGCATTGTTTGTGTGTACTGTATGTTGTAGCATTATTTGTGTGTACTGTATGTTGTAGCATTATTTTATGTGTACAGTATGTTGTAGCATTATTTATGTACAGTATGTTGCAGCATTATTTATGTGTACAGTATGTTGTAGCATTATTTATGTACAGTATGTTGTAGCATTATTTATGTGTACAGTATGTTGCAGCATTATGTGCACAATATGTTATATCATTGTTTGTGCACAGTGTGTTGTAGCATCATGTATCTGTACGACATGTTGCAGCATTACGTGTACAGTATGTTGTAGCAGTATTTGTGTACAGTATGCTGCAGCATCATTAATGTGTACAGTATGCTGCAGCATGATTTGTGTTCAATAAGTTGCAGCATAAGGAGAACATGCAAACTCCTTGCAGGTATTGAGGGATCTGAACCCAGGACCTCAGCGCTACAAAGCAACAGTGCTAACCACGGTGCCACAGTGCTGTCCATGGTTGTGCACTTCTTAATGAAGCAGGAGCCTCAATCTCCATCCTGCCCCTCATCAAGACTGGCGTGAAGATCACTGGTCTGGATGAATCGGGCCTATGTCGTTAAAAGAGAATACGTAGCGCGTCAGGGGGGTCGCGATCGCAGCACGTAAAGCTAGATAAAGCTAGAATAGGATTTTAGCGTTTTTTTTTTATTTGACAGCTATAGGACAGGTGTCTATGGCAGTAAACTTTCCTCGGTAATTGTAGGAAGCCTCAGCACAGCGGGCACACAGCTCTCCAAGAACAGCTGGAGGGAACTTGACATCTCTCCTGACAGAGTGGATGTAATCACCCCCTTTGCTGCAGTCACAGTTTATTTAACCCTGTTCCTTTCCTGCCAGCAATTCCCTCCAACGCTTTTTAACGCTTTCCTGTCCGCCATAAACACAAGAAGTCCTCGATACATTCTACGCATACTTGGCACGCTGTAAAAAAATAAATGATGTTTCTTACATCCGATTGCCTACAGTAGATGACATTGTCACAGCGGGAAACAGGATACGTGGCACGTTCTCAATCATTTGTTCTAGAATGTTCTTCTAACAAAACGTCCATACGTGAAGACCTAAGAAATAAAAAAAAAAAATAACTGGATCAAAATTAGCATTTTATAGAAATGTTAAACTACTCATTGGCTTTGGTCACCTAGAATTTATTTGGAAATCCATAAGGTTTCAATTTGAGGATCATCTCAGGTAATTATGGGTGGACTTAAACTGTCCAAAAAATGTAAGGTCATCTCATAGTCAAGGCAGTGACTATGAAAATTAACAAGTTCTTTGCCCAAAATGACATTTTCCGCCTGGAAATTCACTTGAAAGTGCCTAATACTAAGAATCTCCCTTTTGTGTAACTTGGTGATTACTGTCAGTTGTCAAGTGCAATCCTCCTCTAACAGCAGAGAAGCTGAGACAGATTACAAGAAGTGGGGGCGGGTATTTTCTACATGAAATAGGGAGGTCTTTTCTACAGGAAGTGGGTGCAGGTCTCTATCTACAGGAAGTGGACGCAGGTCTTTGTATCTACAGGAAGTGGGGGCGGGTCTGTGTATCTACAGGAAGTAGAGGCGGGTCTGTGTATCTACAGGAAGTGGGGGCGGGTCTGTGTATCTACAGGAAGTGGGGGCGGGTCTGTGTATTACAGGAGTGGGGGTCTGTGTATCTACAGGAAGTGGGGGCGGGTCTGTGTATCTACAGGAAGTGGGGGCGGGTCTGTGTATCTACAGGAAGTGGGGGCGGGTCTGTGTATCTACAAGAAGTGGGGGCGGGTCTGTGTATCTATAGGAAGTGAGGGCGGGCTTTATCTACTTACAGGAAGTGGGTCCAGTCCAGGTCTCTACAGGAAGTGGAGGTGGGTCTTTATTTCTCTACAGGAAGTAGAGGCAGATCTTTGCTTCAACTGGAAATGGAGCAGGGCTTTTTTCTTTACAGGAAGTGGGTGCAGGTCTCTATCTACAGGAAGTGGAACAGGACTTTGTATCTACAGGAAGTGGGTGCAGGTCTTTGTATCTATAGGAAGGGGAGGGCGGGTCTTGTATCTACAGGAAGTGGGTGCAGGTCTTTGTATCTATAGGAAGTGAGGGCGGGTCTTTGTATCTACAGGAAGTGGGTGCAGGTCTTTGTATCTATAGGAAGTGAGGGCGGGTCTTTGTATCTACAGGTAGTGGGGCGGGCCTGGGTATCTACAGGAAGTGGGGCGGGTCTGTGTATCTACAGGAAGTGGTGGCGGGTCTGTGTATCTACAGGAAGTGGGGGCGGGTCTGTGTATCTACAGGAAGTGGTGGCGGGTCTGTGTATCTACAGGAAGTGGGGGCGGGTCTTTATCTCTGTACAGGAAGTGGGTCCAGTCCAAGTCTCTACAGGAAGTGGAGGTGGGTCTTTATTTCTCTACAGGAAGTAGAGGCAGATCTTTGCTTCAACTGGAATGGAGCAGGCTTTGTTTCTTACAGGAAGTGGGAGCAGGTCTCTATCTACAGGAAGTGGGTGCAGGTCTTTGTATCTACAGGAAGTGGGGTGGCCTGGTGTCTACAGAAGTGGGGCGGTCTGTGTATCTACAGGAAGTGGGGGGCGGGTCTGTGTATCTACAGGAAGTGGTGGCGGGTCTGTGTATCTACAGGAAGTGGCGGCGGGTCTTTGCATCTACAGGAAGTGGGGGGTCTTTGTATCTACAGAATGGGCGATGTCTTGTATCTACAGGAAGTGGGGGCGGGTCTGTGTATCTACAGGAAGTGGGGCGGGTTTTGTGTATCTACAGGAAGTGGGGGCGGGTCTGTGTATCTACAGGAAGTGGGGGGGATCTTTGCATCTACAGGAAGTGGGGGTGGGTCTTTGTATCTACAGGAAGTGGGGGTGGGTCTGTGTATCTACAGGAAGTGGGGCGGGTCTGTGTAGCTACAGGAAGTGGGGGCGGGTCATTGTATCTACAGGAAGTGGGGTAGGTCTTTGTAGAGAAAGTGGAGCATAGTTTTGTCTTTCTACAGGAAGTAGGGGAGAGTCAGTGTCTCTCTAGAGGAAGCAGGGGCAGGGCTTTATCTCTACAGAAAGTGGAGGTGGGTCTTTGCATCAACACTAAGTGGAGCAGGGCTTTGTCTTTTTATAGGAAGTGGAGGTGGGTCTTTCTCTGTACTGTGGGGGTGGGAATTTTTTTCTCTACAAGAAGTGGGGGGCAGGTCTTTCTCTTTAGAGAAAGTGGGAGTAGGAGCATGTCTGTCTCTCTACAGAAAATAGGGGCAGAGCCTTTGTCTTTCTATAGAAAGTGGGGGTGGGTCTTTATCTCTTTACAGGAAGTAGGGTGCGGGTCTTTCTACAGAAAGGGGCGGGTCTTTCTACATAAAGGGGTGGGTCTTTCTACATAAAGGGGCAGGTCTTTGTACAGGAAGTGTGGGCAGATCTTTATCTCCTTACTGGAAGTAGGGTTGGTCTTTCCACAGAAAGTGTGGCGGGTCTTTCTCTCTACTGTAAGTGGAGCAGGGCTATGTCTCTTCAGGAAATGGTGGTGAGTCTTTGTCTCTGTACATAAAGTAGGGTGGATCTTTGTCTCTCTACAAAAGGTGGAACACAGCGTCGTCTGTCTATAAGTAGTGGAGAAGGGCTGTGTCACTCCAGAGGAAGTAGCGGCAGGTCTTATTGTCTCTACAAGAAGTGTGGGTGTCTCTTCTCAGAAAGTGGGAGCTGTTCTTACTCTCTCAACTTGTGATTCCATTTCTATCAAATGGCATACAGACTCATCTGAGAGGAGGGCTTTCATTTCAGGGCTGGGAAACCATTGGACAATTTCAGGAGCAATGTCAGGAAAAGAAAGTGCTGGTTCCTGTAGTTCTGGCACAATACATGAAGAGGAAAAACCACCAAATCAAAAAAATAGATGAAAAGTTTGAGAACATGAGAATCAAGACTCATTGACACCTTTGGGGGCAAACAAGGGCGAGAGGGGTATCGTGGTGACTGAAATTACAGTTTTCAGTGGAGTGAAGGACAAAGTTCACCCCATAGTTCTGTGCCCCCTAATACGCACAACCATCTATGAAGATGGTTTGGGAAGTTGTACCTTCCACATTCACTGCCTTGTAATCATGAAAGACCCACCATGAAAAATAAGGACTGGATGGATCTACCAGAACAAGAACTTCTGGCACATATAGAGGTGGACAAAGGACCTTCCTGACTATGATGTCCGCGTGTCCTGATTGGACATAAAGAAAACAGTTGCCGAGACAGCTCCTGATAATTGATCAGTGGAGGGTCTGACTTTTGGGAATAATTGTTACGAGATCTTGGGGACATATTTGGTAGATGAGACCACCAATAATGAATTTGGGACCATCGTAGGTCCAACCACATTATTTCAAAATGGTACCTCAGTTTCTTGCATCCTTAGCCTTGATAACAGATTTCGTCCAGCCCTGTATTTCCTGGGCACGAGTCTCAGTGACAGAGAGTGCAAATTGCAGTTGGTCTACAACACGTGTTTTCCCCTCAAGCCTGACCATCAAAACAAAAGGATGTGGAGCCCAACCATAGAGCAGCTGCGGTCAGACCACTGTCTGACCAAACATTTTTATCTTGGAAGTGCTTCCATCCGCTCTGGGCAATTCCCCTCCCATGGAAAAGCCTTCTTCCTTTCAGACAGCACATAAATTAAGGATCAGGCGTTTCTACCGGCTCTCGGTGCATGCTGTATGGCACATACTACAGGGAATGGAGGACGCGGCCTCCTCGACTATATTTATCACGGCTTCCTGCGATTTGGGTTAAAAATATAACTTTTGTTCAAGTTTCCACCTAAGATCCCTCTATACTGTCTCCGTCTATACATAAAATAGGAGGGCGGTGACGGAAGTCTTAACCCTTTGTATGCCAGCGAAAGTGACAGCTTAAATAGGACCTGTCACTTACCAAAAACATATACCGGTAATTTTATTTTTATTTCATTTTTTTATATATATACTCACTGTTCTCTAGAACCTGGTGTCGTTTTTTTTTTCTTTGGTTTCTGCACCTCTCTGTTCCTTAGATATGGCGCCATCTTTCCTGGCATTGGTCAAAAGCTTTGGATGCACTTGTTCATGCAAAACGTTTCTCACAAAATTAGAATATCATCAAAAAGTGAATTTATTTCAGTTCTTCAATACAAAAAGTGAAACTCATATATTCTATAGAGTCATTACACACAGTGATCTATTCTATAGAGTCATTACACACAGAGTGATCTATTCTATAGAGACATTACACACAGAGTGATCTATTCTATAGTCATTACACACAGAGTGATCTATTTCACGTGTTTATTTCTGTTAATGTTGATGATTATGGCTTACAGCCAATGAAAACCCAAAAGTCATTATCTCAGTAAATTAGAATACTTTATAACACCAGCTTGAAAAATGATTTTAAAATCTGAAATGTTCTACTGAAATGTATGATCAGTAAATGCACTCAATACTTGGTCGGGCTCCTTTTGCATCAATTGCTGCATCAATGCGGCGTGACATGGAGGCGATCAGCCTGTGGAACTGCTGAGGGGTTATGGAAGCCCAGGTTGCTTTGATAGCAGCCTTCAGCTCGTCTGCATTGTTGGGTCTGGTGTCTCTCATCTTCCTCTTGACAATACCCTATAGATTCTCTATGGGGTTAAGGTCAGGCGAGTTTGCTGCCAATGAAGCACAGTGATACTGTTGTGTGTAAACCAGGTATTGGTACTTTTGGCAGTGTGGACAGGAGCCAAGTCCTGCTGGAGAATGACATTTCCATCTCCAATAAAAATGAATGCAAATACAACAAGGAATCAGGCCCTAAAGGTCCCCATACACATTAGAATAACATTGGTCAAACCTAATATTAATGGCCGATAATCGAGTGTGTATGGGGGCCGCGTACAGATGATCGTCGGGGGTGTTGAGTATCTGGGATATACAATTTCGGACTAACGATCCTTCTGTTCTCCCAAAAATAAGCATGCTTAGCATGTTGATCTCCGCAAGGAGTGACGATATTTCTTGGACAATGGTCTGACGCCTCTCACACAGCCAAACCAGATCTCCGCTTTGCACTGACGAGGGGCTGAACCCCGAAACACAGTGTCTGCAAATTGAGATTCTGGTTTGGCTATTATCCTAGGTCATGTGATAAGGCTCGTTAAAGGGTCGACATTGACTTGTAGGATTGCTACCTTCCAAAAGGTGGCGCTAGAGTTCTAGCTCTCTTCCTCTCTGAAGAGACAATTTGCATAATTAGCATATTTCCCAGAGGAGCATTGCGGCTTTAAGTCTCCTCATCTCGGCATGCTTAGCATGTTGATCTCCGCAAGGAGTGACGATATTTCTTGCCCAAAAATAAGCTGACGCCATAGATGTCTGGCAGCAGCTCTTTCACAGAGCGCTCCTGCATATAGCAGGGAAGGCTGATTGCTGCATAACCGTCTAAGGTGCATGGGACTTACAAATTTTCTATTTTTTCTATAATAAGAAAAGACTTCAGATTCATTCTGGTGGTGTTTTTGAGTTGATTGAATACAGGGAGTGAAAGAAATATAACCCAATACAGTGGCCATGCTACGTGGGAGTTATGGTAGTACCACACACGGAGATGGAAATATCAAATTTAGAAAGGTAAGCACAGGGCAGAAAGACATGATGTTAGACACAGTGGACAATCATTGGTGTTTTGTAGTTCTCAATTATACTGCAAACCCTTTCTGTTAATCCCCTCCCTTTTACCTTTTATTCCCCTCCTTTATGATCCCATCCTGACAATGGCACCACAACCGCGCCAAAATGGCACATGTAAGAACATCTCAGTAAATCATTACGGGCTCTGGACCTGATTAACCATGACTGTGTTATGACTCCACAGAGTCTGAATTAAGGATAAATCCATTTCTGCTCCACATCGCACCTTTCCTCTTAGTGTCACAATCTAGTCTCCTTGCTTACAGAATCATTTCCCGGGAGAAAACCCTCCGCCCCGAGTTCTTCTCCACTAAATTCTAATCAAGACGACTGATTTCAATCAATATTCACAGAAGGAGAAGAAAATGAAGCCTCTGAAAACCCATCTGATGTAAACTGTACTTACTCAACCTCCGGTGTGTGTTGTAAAGCTGAAATGTTTTTATCGTGGACAGGTTCTGAGGATGTAAGTGGCCGTATATTAGATTACTTACAAGTCAATGATGGGATGATAATAAAATTGACCATGCCACACTTTAAATTCCTCACTCAACTCGCAAACATTTTGTCCACCCACTGTGGATCTGGTAGTGGCTTGCCCAGCTTGATACTTGGTACTAAAAATACAGACATCCTCAACCGAACAAGAGTGCATGTGTATGGGGTAGTGAGGAAAGAGAGCTTTCCCTGCAGCTGTGTGTTATGGAGCAGTAACACCCTAAGTGTGCTGCCACAGAGTGCCCGGTACAGTGCCATATTCTAGGAAAATGATCCTGGTGTAGGAAACTTTTTAATGTCGCATTCATTGTGAATCCTAGAGAAATCATTAGTCATTTAGGACAACATTGGATCATTCAGAGATCCACAATGAACTTCTGGAGTGAGTTTGCTGCACTGAAAGTAAAGGGGCCGAATAATAATATTGCACGCCCCACTTTTCAGTCTTTGTATTTCCACAAAAATTTTAAATAACCAATAAATTTCATTCAGCTTCACAATTGTGTCCCACTTGTTGTTGATTCTTCCCCAAAAATTAACATTTGGCATCTTTATGTTTGAAGCATGATATGTGGGAAAAGGTTGAAAAGTTCCAGGGGGCCGAATACTTTCGCAAGGCACTGTAGTAAGAGCCCATTAGAAGTCTATGGGTGCCTTATGGGTGACTCGGAGGTTGCATGGCGCCATAATACACTTGTTTTCATAATATGTCCATATATACACCACTATAATAATAAAAATGTCCATAAACATTGGATGAAAGTAAGCCAAACCTTCGAGTTTGGGAGTATTCCTCAATACATTGGAAAGAAGTGTCCTGACTGTTAGGCTCACCTGGTGAGGTGGATCCTCAAAGCCCAAAGTTTGGGAGGGCACATGAGCCATGAGTGTCGGTGCAGCCAGTAGTTGTGGCACACACGAAACAGATATCAGAGGTCCTGAAGAACAGGTATCAAGTGGGGTACCACAAGGCTCTGTTTTGGGCCCTGTATTGTTCAACATCTTTATCAATGATTTAGATGACGGAATTGAGGGTAAACTGATCAAATTTGCTGATGACACAAAGCTAGGAGGGGTAGCTAATACTAGAGAAGAGAGAGAGAATTCAAAAAGATATACATAAACTGGAGCAGTGGGCAGCAACTAACAGAATGGATTTTAACAGGGAAAAATGCAAAGTACTACATCTGGGCAATAAAAATGAAAAAAGAATATACAAAATGGGAGGAATAGGGCTAAGTAACAGCACATGTGAAAAAGACTTGGGTATACTAATAGATCACAGACTGAACATGAGTCAACAGTGTTATGCGGCAGCAAAAAAGGCAAATACAATTCTAGGATGTATCAACAGAAGCATACAGTCTAGATCACGTGAAGTCATTATTGCCCTCTACTCCTCTTTGGTCAGACCTCATCTGGAATACTGTGTCCAGTTTTGGGCACCACATTTTAAAAAAGACATCAACAAACTGGAGCAAGTTCAAAGAAGAGCCACCAGAATGGTGACCGGTCTGCAAACCATGTCCTATGAGGAACGGTTACAGGATTTGGGAATGTTTAGCTTGCAAAAAAGAAGACTGAGAGGAGACTTAATAGCTGTCTACAAATATCTCAAGGGCTGTCACATTGTAGAAGGATCATCTTTATTCTCATTTGCACAAGGAAAGACTAGAAGCAATGGGATGAAACTGAATGGGAGGAGACACAGATTAGATATTAGAAAAAACTTTTTGACAGTTAGGGTGATCAATGAGTGGAACAGGCTGCCACGAGAGGTGGTGAGTTCTCCTTCAATGGAAGTCTTCAAACAGAGGCTGGACAGACATCTGTCTGGGATGATTTAGAGAATCCTGCTTTGAGCAGGGGGTTGGACCAGATGGCCCAGGAGGTCCCTTCCAACTCTACTATTCTATGATTCTATGATTCAAAGTAATAGGTCCTACAGACAGGTAACAGAGGTCCTACAGACTGAAGACAGGTGACAGAGGTCCAGAATCCTGGAAGACTGTAGACAGGCAGCAGATATCTAGAAAACTCCAGATAGCAGAGGTCCTGGAAAACGGCAGACAGTTTACAGAGCTCCTGGAAGACCGCAGACAGGTAGCCGAGGTCCTGGAAGATTACAGACAGGTATCAGAGGTCCTGGAAGACCGCAGACAGGTAACAGAGGGCTCAGAAGACCGCAGACAGGTAACAAAGGGCTCGGAAGACCGCAGAAAGGTAGCAGAGGTTCTGGAAGACCGCAGACAGGTATCAGAGGGCTCGGAAGATCACAGACAGGTATCAGAGGTCCTGGAAGACCGCAGACAGGTAACAGAGGGCTGGGAAGACCGCAGACAGGTATCAGAGGTCCTGGAAGACCGCAGACAGGTAACAGAGGGCTGGGAAGACCGCAGACAGGTATCAGAGGTCCTGGAAGACCGCAGACAGGTAACAGAGGGCTCGGAAGATCACAGACAGGTATCAGAGGTCCTGGAAGACCACAGACAGGTAACAGAGGGCTCGGAAGATCACAGACAGGTATCAGAGGTCCTGGAAGACCGCAGACAGGTAACAGAGGGCTCGGAAGATCACAGACAGGTATCAGAGGTCCTGGAAGACCACAGACAGGTAACAGAGGGCTCGGAAGATCACAGACAGGTATCAGAGGTCCTGGAAGACCGCAGACAGGTAACAGAGGGCTCGGAAGACCGCAGACAGGTAGCAGAGGTCCTGGAATATCACAGACAGGTATCAGAGGTCCTGGAAGACCGCAGACAGGTAACAGAGGTCCTGGAAGATCACAGACAGGTATCAGAGGACCCGGAAGACCGCAGACAGGTAGCTGAGTTCCTGGAAGATCACAGACAGGTATCAGAGGTCCGAAAAACCATAGACAGGTAGCAGAGGTCCAGGAAGACTGTAGACACACAGCAGATATCTGTAAAACTCCAGACTGGGAGCAGAAGTCATAGAAAACCGCAGACAGGTAGTAGAGGTCCTGTAATTCTGCAGACAGGTAGCATAGGTCCTGTAAGACCGCAGACAGGTACCTGAGGTCCAGGAAGACTGCAGACAGGTAGCAGAGGTCCCGGAAAACCGCAGACAGGCAGCAGAGGTCTGGAAGACCTCCGATATGTAGCAGAGGTCCTGGAAAACTTCAGGCAGGTAGCAGAGGTCCTGTAAGACTGCAAACAAGTAGCAGAGGTCTGAAAGACCACAGACAGATAGCAAGGGTCCTGGAAAACCACAGACAGGTAACAGAGGTCCTGGAAGACCACAGACGGACAGGAGACATTCTAGAAGCCACAGGTGGACACATAGCAGAGGTTTTGGAAGACCAGGAACAGGTAGCAGACAGAACGCCTGAGCAGCTAGAAAAACAGACACATGATCACGTTATCTGAAAAGCCCGACGTGGAGCACAGCAGACTTCAGATCGGAGTGAGGTGAGCACAGCCCAGATCTGGGACAGGTGCGCAACACCGATATTCCTCAAAAGACAGATATTTGGGGGATAAAGCGATTGGGGATCTTACATTTTAACATGTCAAATCATTTGCTCTTCTTCCCTTTTTCCTAATGAGAATACATGCACACTCTCCTGAGCATGCATGTGTATGAAAAGGTGAATAGCTGTAAGACATACCAGTGTGCAGCTACCTACGCTGTATCAGCACATCCATATCCTAAAGTTGTCCATACACCATAGATAACTGTCAGCTGAAACATTATTTGTCTTTCAGCCATCTCTCCCGATTCCCAAAGAGAAGTGCACGCTCAGCTCAGTTGACTGTTCTTGTGTGCTCAGTATGGAGAGGGGAGTAAGCTGTTGCCAGAAAACTTATTCCCCAGGAGAATAGAAGGATCAATCATTGAAATAAAATATGGCCCATCCTTCTCCCCACCCTCAACAGAGGTCCCCCCGTACATTAATATGGCCGGTCAGCTCCACCAAAATCAGTGATGAGGTTAATCTAAGCTGTATGGAAGCATGGGGAAAATAGGACGTGACCATTTGGAAAAGAGATAGATGGTCCAAGATTTGTCTGGCTGCCACCCAGGCTCGGACTGGCCCACAGGAGAACAGGAGAATCCTCTGGTGGGCCACCACCCTCTTATATGAGCAGTACTTGGCACAATATACATGACTCACTGTACAGACAAAGGCGGAATCTTATTTATTTAACAATTTATCCATTTTATTCTATAGAAATTTGTTAATGAGGATAATGTCATATTTGCATGTAGCTGAAAAGTGGGGCCCTGGAGTTGGTTACTGATGGGCCCTTGGCACCCCAGTCCGACACTGCCACCTACAATTTGCCCTTCAAATATATGAATTTTTGTCTAGGTTGGGTGTTGAAGACGGCAGCGTAGGACCCCTGATTGTCCATGGTCTATAGGGGCTTATGTAGACTTCTGTCTGGGATGGAAAAAAAAACAAATCTGAAGACAAAAGCTTATTTTCATGGAGCCTGCTGATGGTCTGGAAAAAGATAACACAGAGGATGGGAGGAGTGGAAATAAAAGGGATTTGCATGGTTTGTGTTGCGCACTCCTGGTAACAAAAAGAAGGTCAATTAAGATCTTAATTAAGGCCACAGCCTATCCAGCACACGTGAAGAGTCTATTATTGGGCCTCATTGATGTGTAATGTGGGGGGTTCCATAGACAAATGCACTTAAGGTACTACCACACTAAACAATCCCGCTAGCGATCACGATAACGACGCATACTAATGCGATCGCTAGCGGGATTGTTTCTATATCGCTAAGTGCGGCCACATTTAGCGATATAGTTAACGACGCTATCGCCGTTAGCGATCTTCTTAACGACTTTAGCGGTACAAAAGTACCGCTAAATCGCTAAGAAAAGGTGCCACACTAGCGATATATACTTACCCAGCGGGAGCGCCGACGAGAAAATAGGGTCCGGAACGATTCCAGCGACGAGCGAGATCACAGCAGGAAGCTCGTCGCTGGCAGATGCCACACTGAACAACATCGCTAACGGGATCGCTAAATAGTGACGTTTTTTAGCGATCCCGTTAGCGATATTGTTCAGTGTGGCATACCCTTTACAGGTGGATGTAAATGAAATGCAAACATCTACTGACTCCAGACAAAGAAAATGGTAAAAAAAAAAAGTAAATAGTATCAATTTGTAACTCAGACTCTAAACATTGTCAGTTGGCCACCAATTAAGACAATAGTAATCGTAATCACAGGAGGTCCTGATGCTAAGACCACCATCAGCTGCAAAAATCTAGGAAAACTTGGCAGTGTTTACTTTTACTCTACTGCCTCCGCAGGGGAAAAGATGCATTACACCGCTCTCAATTAAACAAATGGGCTGTCGGTGTATTGCATGGGACTGCAGAGTCCTCCAGAGGAGATAAGTTCTTAGAAGCCTCTTTTCATTCTGATCAGATCAGGGGGAATTCATCGTTTATCAACTCGAAATCGTGAGGTCATAAATCTGACAACCTGAAACAGCAACTTTAATACAACACACCAACTTTTACATTTAAAGGGGTTGTATAAGGTTTTAAACACGTGGCCAAAAACAGCGCCACACGTGTCAATAGGTTGTAGTTGGTATTGCCACAAGTAGCATACCCTTTAGAATTCTTACACCTGATGATGTGCTCATGTAGAGATAAATCTGTAACATATCCTTGAGTTGAACGTTTCAAAGATATTCATAGACATCCGTTATCAAGAGCTTTGGATGTTTCATTTTCCAATTGGACAATAAGATCTTTATGTGGAAAACTAAGGAACACAATGGAATCTTTGATAATGGTGACCCCCAACGATCTATGTCCCCAGAGGTTATCATGATGATCAAGTGCGCTCTCGAAGTAGAACTTCACTGCTCAGTAATGATGAGCGAACGTGGCCGGATAAGGCGTTATCTGAGCATGCTCTGGTGCAAACCGAGTGTCTTCATCATACTTGGAAAATATGTTCCGAGTCCCCGCGGCTGTTCGAGAGCCGCAACACATGCAGGAATTGCTGTAATATTCATACCTATACCTACCTGGCGGACACAGACAGAAAAGGGCCAGGATTGGGTGAAAAATACAGAAGCGGTGACGTGTTTCTTTTATACTTTTCCCTCTGATTGTTCCACTCCTGGTTTCGGGTTAGAAATACTGACCGTGCACTATTAGGGGGCTTTAACATTGTGTTTAGTTACACGCTTGGTGGTCCTGCCGGGACATACGTCCAAACCCCATTGCAAAACGAGATTCAGAGGTACGCGCCGACGGGGGCTATAGGCTACAGCGATGTCGGTAGAACGAACGTGTGCCGTGCATCGTTTCTGGGAGTGTCCGCCTCCTATAGGCATATCCTCCAAGAAAACGATGGCCGTCCGTTCTGCAGACACCATTATAGCCTACGATCGGCGCCTATGTCCGAATCCTGTTTTCGGATGCAAGCCCCCGACGGGACCGCTGAACGCAGTGTGAACGCAACCTTACACCCTTACTCAATCACAATTTTTATATAATTGTTTCTTTCAAAAAGAAAGTTTCAAAAACTGCATGTAAAAAAAAAACAAAAAACTTATTGGGTGCAATTTTAGCGCTTTATTACAATAAATCGCTGGCCGAATAAAATGAGAACGTGGCGCGCTGCGTCCGATTCTGAGATTTCTAGTTCAGGACTTCTTGGATTTATTGCTAATAGTTTGGGTAGGGGGATGACTTTTTTAACTAGTTTCCCACCTCTACAGTCAGAATAAAACACTTTATTGACACGTGAAGCTTACAAACAATTGGGGGATTATTCCCATTGCTCCTGAGGAGCCCACCCACTCCTCCCAGCCACTTCTCTGCAGCTCTCTCCTCGGGTCTGTCAGACTTTCCAGCTCATTATCTGGCCCCGTCTGTGAGTGACTCAGGTCTCCCCCCTCTGTCTGTCTCACACTCCCCTCAGTGTCTCTCACACTCCCCAGCTCTCTCTCTCTCTTTGGAGTTTCCGTTTCCTGCTGTTTGCTGTCTCCAATTCCCGGAGTCTGGAACTTCCGACCACCGATCACACTGTAAATGCCCCCGGTGCCGGGAGACCCGACCCAATCAGATCGCAATCGGCCGCCGCACTCCCCGGGAGGATGAGGTAAGAATCCGAACGTCCGGACTGATACATTGTATCACCTCGCGTCACGTGTCCCCACTGATACATTCTAACGTTCTATCGGCTCCTGTCACGTGTCCATCACTGATACATTGTATCACCTCGCGTCACGTGTCCCCACTGATACATTCTAACATTCTATCGGCTCCTGTCACGTGTCCATCACTGATACATTGTATCACCTCGCGTCACGTGTCCCCCACTGATACATTCTATCACTCCCAGCAATCACTCTCTTCTACCCCAAAGTTTTTTGAGGACAGAATTTCCAAACTTTAAACAGAACTTTTCCCAAGTCTGTACAGCCTCCTATAAACTCCCTGGATTCCAAAGATGGGAAAAAAAGAAAAGTTTGTTGTTTTTTTTTCCAACTTATTATTACTTTCTAAGGACACAGGATGGATCACCTCTAGGTTGCACTATGATGACTATAGCAGATGTGAAACCACAAACCCCCTAGATTGCAGGGACTTGTAGTTCTACACTATCGGGGTTAGGTATTGACCTCCTAATATTTTATTATTAACTTATCCAGATGTTGTTGTAAATGTATTGAAACTTATAGGGCCTTGTGTATAAACTAAAGCTGATCATATCCATTGGGGCTCATTCTGTGGTTTGTTTTTCTCACGTGCGAGAAAAAAACAGACCGATTCTTTTGATCGGAGTGCGGTCTCGAGAGTCAGCATCAGACTGAAGAATATTGGGCCCACCAGAGGATTTGATTCTTGGGGCCCTCTTTCCTCCCGGCCTCACCCAAGAGCCCGATAGCAGCTGCAAAGTTTGCACTATGAACTCTCCTAAAGAAGCTAGGGCCCACCCGAGGATTCTCCGGGTCTCTGGTGGGCCAGTCCAACCCTGCCGAGAGTCATCCGTTTTTCTCGAACTTGGAGAAATAGAAAAAAAAAAGCAATTTCTCCACGTTCTCCAACCTAACCATTCGTGAAAATCAGACCACGCTCTGACGTCCTACAAGTGCCATCTGATGTTTCCCATTGACTTGCTTTGATGATTTTGATCCAACCTTCTGTTCAAAATCCGGACGCGACTCCGCAATTTTTTTCAGCGGAAAGCTTGGTTAAAGGAAAAAGTCGGACGTGTCCAGCCCCATAGAATATTATAAGTACGAGTTCTGTCCCTGAAAACCGTACATAGCAGTCGTACATGAAAATTGGACCTGTGACTGAGCCCTGAGGGTAGGGTCACGTGACCGTATTCTCTCCATTCAAGAAAAAAGGTCCAATTACAGTCCAAAAACACGTCAGTTTTTCTCAGACATGGAGAGAGAGAAAATAAAGTTTATCCACCTTCTTTAATGTCATTCGGGTGCTGTCCAATTGTTTTCACGGACCCATAGAGTTGCATTGTCGCTTTTGATTTGACAGATCAAAATCAAACATGTCACTGTTTTTTTTTTTTTACATCGGACCACGCGAACGTGCACACAACCCAATAGAGTATCATAGGTACGAGTGCTATCTATGAACACCATGGATTGCACTCGGCTGATATAATTGGTCATGTGCACGAGCTCTAAGGCCGGGGTCACACAAGCGTAGATTCTCTCATGGGAGAGAATCAGCTAGAATATGCTAATGACACTCAGATTATACTCTGATCAGAGTGTCGGCTTACTGTGATCTGATTCCGTGGGATGAGAGAATCGTAGCACAGGTGAGAAGATGGAGAACCTAATTTCTCCATCTTCTCCATTGTTTGAGTCTGTGGATGTGGACTGCAGTCTGATGTTTCACACACGCCAGTACGCACACGCTGCATGGGATCCGATTCAGATCGGTATGAGAAAAAAATGCTGAACCAGACAGATACTTTGGCCACGGTGATGAACACTTATGTATTATTTTCAAGCATTGGCCTTTCGGAAAACTTTTATGCTATGTAAGAAGTCCAAAACATGTAGGTCACAACATATGTAAAAGGTATAAGTTGCTGTACACCTCCAATGTATGGCACTGTATAGATGCATAGCTTAGATTGCTCGTAGTACCCAGCTATTAGGGGTCTAAATCTAGTAGGTGCAGTGGGTTTCAGTCACAGTCAGACATTAGAGGGGTCCAAAAGGTTCTTCTGGCTCATATAAGAAGGTCAATACTATTAAAGACCCGTGATAATTGGAGATTTTACATTGAGTTCCAAAAATGTTAAGTTGCGCCCCTGCCACCAATGATCAGATATGTGATACCCTACTTAAACTGGCCATTTCCAAAGAGATCTCTCACCCACCCCATTGGATAGTGAGATCTTTGCAGTCCACAGTTGCTTCTCCTATAGATCTTGCATTTTGCTCGTCCTTTGGAGCCGCCGTAATGTTAATTAGCCATTATCTTTCAGGTCTCATCCACTTTTGACCTTGGTAAACCATTTATTTTTTATTTTACAAGAATTAATAAAAAATTCCCAGAACCCCCCGCCCCCCCAATATATCATCTCTTCTTTTAATGAAAAATCCAAAAACTAAGCCAGAGTATAAGTTGGTAACACATAGTAACATGTATACCAACTTACAGTATACTCCGGCTCAGTTTTTTTGGTTTTGCTCTAATTTCTTGTACCTTGAACAAACAGGGCACCCCCTTTTCTGAGTTTTTCATTTATGTAGCTTCCCATGGCCGGGTGCCTGAACAGTCGGACCACGGTCCTGATCTGCCCCATCTACATTGAGGTTGTCTGACGCAAGTTGAGATTTTAATACTAAAGGTTAGGACCGTCCTGATTGGGATACACCTTGTCGCGGTGGGATGGCTTTTACGCTTTTTTGATAAAAAACAGTATTTACTAAACCCCCACTGTGATTTCTATGTACTGTACTGTTACTTTTTACTTACAGCAGGGTGTATGCTCATTTAAGGGTATGCCACACTAAACAACATCGCTAACGGGATCGCTAAAAAAACGTCACTATTTAGCGATCCCGTTAGCGATGTTGTTGTGTGCGGCAGCTGCCAGCGACGAACTTCCTGCTGTGATCTCGCTCGTCGCTGGAATCGTTCCGGACCCTATTTTATTGCCGGCGCTCCCGCTGGGTAAGTATAATCGCTAAGTGTCGCACCTTTTCTTAGCGATTTAGCGGTACTTTTGTACCGCTAAAGTCGTTAAGGAGATCGCTAACCGCGATAGCGTCGTTAACTATATCGCTAAATGTGGCCGACACTAGCGATATAGAAACAATCCCGCTAGCGATCTCATTAGTATGCGACGCTAACGAGATCGCTAGCGGGATTGTGTAGTGTGGCAGTACCTTTAGTTTCCAGCTTCAGTTTTGTCTTCTTTAATTACTGACTCTTCTGTTTGTTCTGACCGTTATCTCTGTCATTATCACTGCATTCATTGGGTCCCTGACAGTTAAAAATGTAAATATTATCAGCCACTTAATTAAATCCGAAGGGAATTAGGCAGTGGCCTGAGGGACAATTGTTCTGCATTTACAGGAAATAGTCCAGGCTGACAAAATATTAAAGAGATTAAATAAAGCGTCACTCTCGTATGAAGAGTAGCTCAAGAATGAACACAAACTCTTTAAATACAGCTGAACATCCTGTTTTGTGTGACTTGGCCCCTTCATTTTGGGTAAAAGGGACCATCAGTTATTATTAAAAAATCCTATACAAAGGCCAGGTTTAAAAGTCTTCTCCAGGTAACATCCAGGACTGGAGAACTGATTTACAGGGCAGCTGCATGTCATAAGGATTCAAAGAAGGCTACTGAGAGAATAATGTATTGCTGCCTTAGGCGAGGGTCACACAACCATTTTTCTCTCATCTGAGAAAATCAGTCCAATTATGCTAATCATACTCTGATCAGAGCTTGTTCAGAGTTTGATCAGAGTTTGTTCAGAGTTTGTTCAGAGTTTGATCAGAGTTTGTTCAGAGTTTGTTCAGAGTTTGATCAGAGTTTGATCAGAGTTTGTTCAGAGTTTGTTCAGAGTTTGATCAGAGTTTGATCAGAGTTTGATCAGAGTTTGATCAGAGTTTGTTCCGAGTTTGTTCCGAGTTTGTTCCGAGTTTGTTCCGAGTTTGTTCCGAGTTTGATGCGAGATTGATCCGAGTTTGTTCAGAGTTTGTTCAGAGTTTGTTCAGAGTTTGATCAGAGCTTGTTCCGAGTTTGTTCCGAGTTTGTTCCGAGTTTGATCAGAGTTTGATCAGAGTTTGATCAGAGTTTGTTCAGCGTTTGTGCAGTTTGATCAGAGTTTGATCAGAGTTTGATCAGAGTTTGATCAGAGTTTGTTCCGAGTTTGTTCAGAGTTTGATCAGAGTTTGATCAGAGTTTGATCAGAGTTTGTTCAGAGTTTGTTCAGAGTTTGTTCAGAGTTTGTTCAGAGTTTGATCAGAGTTTGATCAGAGTTTGATCAGAGTTTGATCAGAGTTTGTTCAGCGTTTGTGCAGTTTGATCAGAGTTTGATCAGAGTTTGATCAGAGTTTGTTCCGAGTTTGTTCCGAGTTTGTTCCGACTTTGTTCCGAGTTTGTTCCGACTTTGATCAGAGCTTGTTCCGAGTTTGATCAGAGTTTTATCAGAGTTTGTTCCGAGTTTGTTCCGAGTTTGTTCCGAGTTTGTTCCGACTTTGATCAGAGCTTGTTCCGAGTTTTATCAGAGTTTTATCAGAGTTTTATCAGAGTTTTATCAGAGTTTGATCAGAGCTTGTTCAGAGCTTGTTCAGAGCTTGTTCAGAGTTTGTTCTGAGCTTGTTCCGAGTTTGATCAGAGCTTGTTCAGAGTTTGTTCTGAGTTTGATCAGAGCTTGTTCCGAGTTTGTTCCGAGTTTGTTCCGAGTTTGATCAGAGTTTGATCAGAGTTTGATCAGAGTTTGATCAGAGTTTGTTCAGCGTTTGTGCAGTTTGATCAGAGTTTGATCAGAGTTTGATCAGAGTTTGATCAGAGTTTGTTCCGAGTTTGTTCCGAGTTTGTTCCGAGTTTGTTCCGACTTTGATCAGAGCTTGTTCCGAGTTTGATCAGAGTTTGATCAGAGTTTGTTCCGAGTTTGTTCCGACTTTGATCAGAGCTTGTTCCGAGTTTGATCAGAGTTTTATCAGAGTTTTATCAGAGTTTGATCAGAGCTTGTTCAGAGCTTGTTCAGAGCTTGTTCAGAGCTTGTTCAGAGTTTGTTCTGAGCTTGTTCCGAGTTTGATCAGAGCTTGTTCAGAGTTTGTTCTGAGTTTGATCAGAGCTTGTTCCGAGTTTGATCAGAGCTTGTTCCGAGTTTGATCAGAGTTTGATCAGAGCTTGTTCCGAGTTTGTTCCGAGTTTGATCCGAGTTTGATCAGAGCTTGTTCCGAGTTTGTTCCGAGTTTGATCAGAGCTTATTCAGAGTTTGATCAGAGTTTCTCAGACATGGAGAAAAAAAAAGTTTCTCCACCTCGTACATTCAGTCTGTATTTGACTATCGATCTGATAATCTCCGCGGACCGAGTGCGATCGGTGGCAAATTCTGCATGCTGAGATTTTTTTTTTCTCCCTCAAATAATTCAGCTTGAGGAAACAATCGGATGTGTGCCCAGCCTCATGGAATAACATGGGGACAAGTGCTGTCTGTAAAAATGATGGCTAGCACTGGTCCGAGTTACATGGTCGCTCGTCTCCATGAGCACTAGTCAGCCACAAATGTGTCAGTTCTGCAGTGTTCCCTTTAAAATAACATTGACATAATGATCAGAAACTGGGTATTTTTCCTTTCTCATGGCAAAATGAAAACATATAGGCCTTCTAGGATCGGAATAACAAAGTGGTGTGGCTTTATGCCCTGCAGATTGGCGTTGACCTTACCATACATTTACCTTTGCTTTGCACTGAGTTGTACAGCCACAGGTTGCAGACTCCTGTTGTAATCTATTGTATCAACTGGTCAAAAGCAGACAAAAGGGACAGCTGGTACCAATTGTCTAAGCCACTGCATACACAAGGTGACAAATAAAAGTCTGTATCTGGTGCTTTCATTGACTTCCATATCTGTGACTGTTATCAGTGGTTTCTGAGCGCAAATGTCAAAACTGTGCTGAATACAGTAGGTTTTCCCAAACATTGGAATACACAGAGAACTTGCCCTAAAGGTCTTCAGGACCGCACCTATTTCCAGAAGAGCTGCCACTATAAATGGAGAGATGGCCACGGATGTGCAGCTCTGTCCATTCCCTTCTATGGGAGTTCCAAAAAACAGCGGGATGAGACGGGCGCCACCATTCCAGAGATGGGACCTGCTCCTGATCAGTCATTTTCAGGACCTCTATAGACGTAGACGGAGGGATCTCCTATCTCTATTCTCGGCTGCACAAGTTGGAACCCCGTTTTCAAGACAGATGTGAATCTCAGTTCAAGGATCCACACCGGTCAGACATAGATCCTATTCTGAGGCTAGGCTATAAAGGAGTGAGATTAGAATAGTCCTTTAAAGGGATATTCCGATATCATATATAGATAGCATAGCCACAAGATATGTCATAAATGCATGATAGCTGTTGGTCCCATTGTTATGGCCTATGCTTGTTTTAAAGGGGTTGTCGGGGACTTTGACATTGACGGTCTATCCTTAGGATAGGTCATCCATGCCTGATCGGTGGAGCGGTTCCCAGTGTCAGCCTCGGCTGAAAGTGCTGAACTGCACAGCACACCTCCATTGTCTAGTGGTCGCGGCCCGGTACTGCACATCCGCCCTCTATTCAAATCAGTAAGGGGCGGATGTGCAGTACCAAGCTGCGGTCACTGTTCCCTTGATGGAGCCGTGCTGTGTGACTTCATCACAGAGCAGTTTCCATCGCCGCCAACAGCGGGGTGTTGCACCCCATTCGATCAGACACTGATGACCTGTCCTGAGGATAGGTCATCAATATTAAAGCCCTGGACAATCCCTTTAATGACTTGTATGTTTAGCAATCGGCCTTTGGATTTAATCCATTCAGAGCAGTAAATCTGGTGAGGAATGAAGATGTTGATGGATTTGGATACAGTGATGCATATCTGACTGCTGTCACTGGCCTAGAGGAGCGTATGGCACATGCCATTCCATAGATGCCTGATATTTTTTATCTCTTGTAACAATACACTGGAAGGGATCGCTCTGGACTGTCTGACCATGATGGAAAGTGATAAGGGACTTCAGATCACAGGGATAATAGCCCTGTCATAACCAGTAGGGTTGAGCATTCCGATACTGCAAATATCGGGTATCGGCCGATATTGGCTGTATCGGAATTCCGATTCCGAGTACCGATATTTTCGTCATATCGGATACCGGAATCGGAATGTCACTGTCACTGTCAGTGTCCGTCGGTCGGGTCTGTCAGGAGTCAGCGGCACTTACCCGGCAGAAGATCTCCGGCGGTTACATCCCGGACTGCTTAATGGCCGCCATCCTCTTCTCCCCGGCGGTCACATGCAGTTTCTCGCGATAACTGCAGTGACTGCTGGGTAATCCCGGCCGTAAAGCAGTCAGTCCGATGACGTCACCGCCGGGGAAGCAGGTAATCAGCTGTGCTGCGCCGGGATGTCAGGAGTCAGCGGCACTTACCTGGCAGAAGATCTCCGGCGGTCACGGCCTGGACTGCTTCATGGCCGCCATCCTCTTCTCCCCGGCGGTCACATGCAGTTTCTCGCGATAACTGCAGTGACTGCTGGGTAATCGCGGCCGTAAAGCAGTCCGATGACGTCACCGCCGGGGAAGCAGGTAATCAGCTGTGCTGCGTCGCGATGTCAGGCTCTGCCTGTCATTCTGATGTAGCAGAGCTGGATCGTCGTGGGACTGTCGTTATGGACTGCGTCGGACAGGTGGTATACTGTTGGTTTGTTTTTTTTTCTTTTTTACAGGAGATCGATGGCGTCGCAGGAATGAGAGAGTAATAAAAGAAATGAAAACTGTGTTGTCTCTTTTATTTCATTAAAAGACTTTTTTCTTGCTTTGTCTTTTTTTTAAACATTTAATAACTTTGGGATTAATAATGGATCGGTGTCTTATTGACACCTCTCCATTATTAACCGGGCTTATTCTCACCGTGCAATCAACTGTGACATTAACCCCTTATTACCCCACTTGCCACCGCTACAGGGCAGTGGGAAGAGCCGGGTAAAGTGCCACAATTGGCACATCTTTTGATGCGCCAAATGTGGGGCTGCTGTAGCCTGGTATTATCAGGCTGTTGAGGGCCAAAATCCATGGGCCTTGACAGTCTTTTAATACCAGGCCGCAGCAGTCTGCATTTTACTTGGCTGGTTAACAAAAATAGGGGGACCCCTACGCCGTTTTTTTTTCGAGGGGATCCCCTATTTTTGTTAACCAGCCAAGCTAAGCAGACTGCTGTGGCCTGGTATTATCAGGCTTGCAAGGTCCATGGATATTGGATCCTTACCAGCCTGAAAAACCAGGCCTCAGCGGTCTGCTTCATCTGGCTGGTTAACAAAAATAGGGGGGACCCCACGCCAATTTTTTTCGAGGGGATCCCCTATTTTTGTTAATCAGCCAAGATATGCAGACTGCTGTGGCCTGGTATTATCAGGCTGGCAAGGTCCATGGATCTTGGCTCCTTAACAGCCTGAAAATCCAGGCTTCAGCGGTCTGCTTCATCTGGCTGGTTAACAAAAATAGGGGGGACCCCACGCCAATTTTTTTTCGAGGGGATCCCCTATTTTTGTTAACCAGTTCCCTCTGACGTCACTGATTGTGTCCCTGGCTGACCTGAAGTGAAAGTGGAAAGCAATCAATTAAGCTTTCCACTTCCTCTCCTGTCAGCCAGGAGAGGAGCTCATTCATTTGGGGGTTTACTGTGAGGCTGCAGCATTAGCTGCGGTCCCTGCAGTAAACATTAACCCTTTCTGAAGGATTACATCGTGGGACCTGACTGTGCATCGGATTGGTAAGAATAATTTTGCTTTATTATTTTATTTTTATTACAGGAAATGGTTTTAGCAGGAAAATAAAATATGGTCAAAAACTGTGTGATTATTTCATTAAACTTCTTTTTTATTAAAGTGTGTGTGTTTGATTTTTCTTTCATACAATAGGATTAATAATTGATAGTTGTCTAATTGACAGCTCTCAATTATTAACCTGGCTTAAAGTGACCTTTCAATTGCAAGGTCATTTTAACCCCTTATTAACCCATTCGCCACCGTTACAGGGCAATGGGAATAGACGGGCAAAGTGCCAGAAAGGGCAAATCTAAATTAGAGATTTGCCCTTTTCTGGGGTGTCTGGGGGCAGATGTTAGTAGCCGGGGGGGGGGCCAAAAATAATGGTCCCTCTCTGGGCTATTATTATCTGCCCCCACTCACTGGCTTTGTCTGTCTGGTTGCGAAAATAGGGCGGGAGCCCACGCATTTTTTTTCAGCAATTTTACACCTCATATATATATATACATGTCATTGAGTTTGTGACACATATATATATATATATTTATAGTTCATACACTTCTACATAGTATAATAGCCGCTAATTCAATTGCCGGCTTTTGTGAAAATGCAGAACCCGACATGAAATGATACTTGGTTTACATAGAGTTAACCATGTCTTTTCATGTAGTTTGATATCTGATTTGCACAAACAATTACATGAGTGTAAGTGTGCAAAATTTCACACCTGTAGGGGTTAATTAAAGGTGTAAATTCGTAGCAAAAAAGTCCGGTTTTTTTACAACGAATTTATACCTTTAATTAACCCCTACAGGTGTGAAATTTTGTACACTTACACTCATGTAATTGTTTCTGCAAATCAGATATCAAACTACATGAAAAGACATGGTTAACCCTATGTACACCAAGTGTCATTTCATGTCGGGTGCTTCTGTCTTTTCACAGAAGCCGGCTTTACCCGGCAATTGAATCAGAGGCTATTTTACTATGTAGAAGTGTATAAACTATAAATATATGTATATATATATGTCACAATGACATGTGTATATATATATGTATTCTATGTGTGTATATTTAGTGTTTACAAGGAAAGAAAGAGGTTTTTTTAGTTACGATATTTTGTTCCCATAGACTTACATTGGATTTCCGGTATCGGTATCGGGTATCGCCGATATTTTAATGGTATCGGCGATACCATTCCGATTCCGATACTTTTGGATATCGGAAAGTATCGCTCAACTCTAATAACCAGTGTAAAAGAGGGTCTCTTCTTATTTGAAAAAAGAGTGACTGTCAGCAGAGTTTGCTATGTTATCTGAGAACAGAATGACGTAGGGGCAGAGATCCTGATTCCAGCATGTATCACTTATACATCTAGCAGATCTCGAAATGTTGAGCCATTGGAATGTTGAGCCCTCCGAATGTTGAGCTTGGAATGCTGAGCCCTCCGAATGTTGAGCTCGGAATGCTGAGCCCTCCGAATGTTGAGCACAGAATGCTGAGCCCTGTATAACCCCGCCCACACCACTAATTGGTAGCTTTCTGTGTACACTGTATATTGACAGAAAGCTGCCAGTGAGTGCTGGTAGCAGTGTTCGACTAGGTGGCACCAGACAACTAGTCTTCTAGTGATAATCTCCTGTTAATAAAACACTGATTGTAATGAAACATCAAAACACAGCCTAGTAAGTGACACAACACATGGAATCGGGCTCTCAGCCCCTTACATTATGCTTCTCTCAGATTACATAGCAAAAACCTGGTGACAGATGCCTTTTAAAGGTTTAGTCTCACCACGATAAATAGTTAAAATTGCAGAGTGCTTGTAAAAACTTTAAAAAAAAAGCCAATTCAATTCTTGAGAGCGGAGAGAATTTTCAATTCTAGTGTTGATTGCTTGTTGACTAGGTTACTCGCTACTGCAGAGGAAGGCTTGTCTCCTAGGCAAAGAGTGCAGCGCTTACAAGCTCTTTCCTATAAAGCTTGCAATAGCTTCAGTTCTCCTGTGCTCCTCTGGTGCTGCAGAGGCAAACAAGTATTTGCTTGCTGCATTGGAGAGCACGGTAACACCGCTGGTCCCAACTGTCAAACATCAGGAGCACACTGCTCCCAGCAAGCAGGAAGGCAGGAGGCAGGGGAGCGGTGCGCTCCTGAAGACTGAATGTGAGACAGCCTGTTTAAGGGTCTTTTTATACCAGGCCATACACATTAGATAACTGACAGCCACCCCACCCCCTATACGCTTGCTCTCTGCCCAGCTGAGCATGCATGTATTTTCAGTAGGAAGAGGGTAGAAAGTTGCTGGCAGTGACTTTTCTCCTCATTCACTACATGACGCCCATATGTGACGGGTAGTAAATTGGCACTATTAAAAACTCAAGAGCTTACCATAAAGTGATCCAATGGGGGTCTTCAGCATTTCCTGTCCACCTCAAACTGTTCTAGCAACTTCCATAGATTGAGACATTAACATCTTATGTGACCCCACTTACTCCACTGATCCTGATTAGGATTGTGGGTTCCCATAAATCAGACCCTAAGAATCCTAAAATGGTGCCGCCTCCTGTTATCGATAGATGATATGGGAATATCCCTTTAAGGTTTAATGAGAATGTGTTTCTCCGCATTGGAAAACCCCTTTTTGTTAGAAGGGTTCCCCAAAAAGAAGCATCATTTTCACTCTGCCCAGCAGCGATTAGCTACCGTATAATCGGTGTAAAAACGAAGTGTTCAATTTCTCAACAGCACCTCCGCAGGAGAAATGAAGCATTACACAGTACCCATTGAAATAAATGACTTCTCTATGGAATGCATGGATGTGATGGGTCTTCTAGATCAGAAACTCCTCTTTGGAGCTGCTCTGGCTCTTGAATGGGAAACCTCCTTTATTAGCTCCGAATTTTTAATACGCTTTTGGAAAATGGGACTGCAATACTGGACAACCCTATTAAGTATAGCACCCTATGGACCGTCGTGACTTTCTGGAATTGCATCAAACATGGCCACTATTTTAGGGTTATGCACGGCAGCTTCGTGAATCCAGGACATGTACCTTACGGCCAGACGGCCATATTTCATGATCTGTACATAGACTGCAATGCCCGGATGGACTATAGGTTTCCCTACCCAGACTTACAGCCTTACATGAGTTGAGGTCAGGAGACCAGAGGTCAATCCGGACATTGCGGTCCATAAATGGACCATGAATTACTCTTGTCTGAACAGATGATGCCGTCTCCGATAATGGCTAAGGTTGCGTGTCCGCTAGAAGCATATGGCGGCCACCTGTGGAGTGTCACAGTTTAATTTTCACGTTTTCTATCATAACAAACCTATTTCCTCTTTGCTTAGAAATCTACGGCGTCTCACAGTCCCCCGATGAGTTAATAGGAACATTATGAAGTCCCACGTAACATCATTGTGTCCTACATAGGGTTTCCACTATAGGTTTGGAAAATGGAACTATTTTGGTATCTCTCTTTTTTTTGTGGTCATTTTTTGGATGTGAGTCTGAGATTTGGGGACCTAAAGGGACAATGTTACCTTAGAATGACTGTTCAAACCAAGCACAGGTGGTCAGTGCACCGTTGGCGGGGCCAAACGTTTACAGTAAGTGTACCATCCTACCTACTTGTTTTCCATCTATCTGCGGCCATCTCGGTCTCTATAGAGCCAGAGCTGTCAAAGAACAGTAGTTGGGGAGATGGATGGAAAAAAAGTTGGTGGAAAGGTGCACTTAAATGTTTGGGCAGCAAGGGTGCACCGACAGCTTGTGTTTGGTTTGAACAGTCGTTCTGTGCTGTATTGAGCAAATAGGCAAACCAAGACCATGCCGGTTGGGTTTTCCATCTGGTTCACAGCACTTCATGACATCACATTGTTATATAAATACTATGACCAGATGCCGTCGACGTTGGACGGATGAAAGTCGGCTGAACCCGCTGATTTTGGCAGTGTTGGCCAATGGTCTGATGTAGAGTTTATGGGGGTAGTCCCAACATTTTCTAAAGGCAGAATGAAAGAACAAACTTTTCCTAAAGAAGCTCTCCTCCTCTTCCTCCTCCTCTTCCTTCTCCTTCTCCTCTTCCTCTTCTTCTTCCTCCTCCTTCTCCTCTTCCTCCTCTTCCTCCTCCTTCTCCTCTTCCTCTTCTTCTTCCTCCTCCTTCTCCTCTTCCTCCTCCTTCTCCTCTTCCTCTTCTTCTTCCTCCTCCTACTTTCAAAGTTTTTATCCTCTTAATATACTGCACTCATATAATATATAGCACTGTGTACTTACAATTGCTCATTTTGCCTTTCTACACAGCTAATTCTTCTCTTTTCCATTGGGTCTATGACATCACGTGATTAATAACTGACGAGCTGACTCCTTCTAAGCTCTATGTAGAAACAGGAGGTCAATTTTCTCTGTATGAGTCAAAATTCACTGCAAAAGTCAATGGCAGGGGAGAGGAGGGAGCAGCTGGGTCAGGAGTTGAAGAGGGGAATGACTCACACAGGGACATTTCTACATTGAGCAGAGAAAAGAGAAGAATTATCTGGGTAGAAAGGCAAAAAGAGCAATTGTACGTACACAGTGCTGTATAATAGGATGAGTGCAATATATTAAGAGGATAAAAACTTTGATGGGAGGAGGAGGAAGAGGAGGAGGAGGGCTTCTTTAAATCCTTATCTCCCTATTGAAACAAACATGTACGCTCATCGCTGCTTGCTTAAGGTGGGATCTGTCATTGTGCTGCTAAAATAATTATTTAGATTGATTTTGTTTTTGTCGTGGTAGCGTTTCCCCGGTACAGGATAACTAATAATTGTATGTTTGCTGGGATTGGACACCCACTGAATACGAGAATGGGGGTCTTATATCTCCGGGTGAATGGAACATTGGTGCTCATGTGTGACCATCATTCTGGTCAGTTCTATGGGTACATGTGAGCGGTAGCGCGCATGCAGGACCGTGATTGGAGCAGGGGTCAGGCATGCGCACTACCGCTCCACATAGACAGAAATGAGGTCCCTTTTTATTGTGAGCGATGGAGGTCGCCCCAGCAGACATCCGTGCTTTATCATCTGTTCTGTGGATAGAAAAGGCAAAAAGATCTAGAGGACCTTAGTCCAGCTGTCACATCAGTAGTCCGCGACCCCCGGACCAGAGACCCGCGTGCTTACCGGCATCCCCAGCGCCACTTCTGATTAGTAGTCTCGGCATGACATCATCATTGGAGTGTGATGTCATGACATTGCATCAGGCTTACTAATCAGAAGAAACATCAGGGATGTCGGCAAGTAGGAGAAAGATTACAGGGTTGTGGTCTGGCGACCGTGGACTACCAACATGGTGGCTGGACCAAGATCCTGCAAATCATTTTATTTAACTCCGGTGGCAAACGTAACTGCAGTGACTCCAAGGATGTACAAAGTGGCCATAAGCATGAGATCATCTTTTAGATCTAGACCTTTTGCCATCATTGTGACTCCACCATTTCCGTACAGGTTCAGCTCAGGTAACGTATATTCGGTAGGAGGATATAAGCAGCTTCATGAAACTTCAGAAAATTCTTATCTACAGTGAAAGGAATTCAAGACTATGGACACCTTCAACCTGAGGAAAAATATTTTCTATATGTTAGTGCTTTCCTGTAGTTAATAAAATTGCGCTAAGTTTCAGCCTGCAATCTTGATTCCTTCGTTTTCAGACTACCAGTTTGCAACTTAATTTATCGATCAGATTTTTCACTTGTTAGAGTGTTTTTTTCCAGTAATATAGGCTGGATACTCGTGTTCCCAGTATAGCGATAGCTCGTGTCTCTACCAGTAATATAGGCTGGATGAGCTTGTGTTTCCGATAAGCTGATTGTTGTGTCTCTACCAGTAATATAGGCTGGATGTGAGCTCTGAGTCTCTCCATATATGCTGATGAGCTCGTTGTCTCTCCCAGTAATATAGGCTGGATGTGAGCTCTGTGTGTCTCTCCAGTAATATAGGCTGGATGTGATCTCTGTGTGTCTCTCCCAGTAATATAGACTGGATGTGAGCTCTGTCTGTCTCTCCCAGTAATATAGGCTGGATGTGAGCTCTGTATGTCTCTCCAGTAATATAGGCTGGATGTGAGCTCTGTCTGTCTCTCCAGTAATATAGGCTGGATGTGAGCTCTGTGTCTCTACCAGTAATATAGGCTGGATGTGATCTCTGTGTGTCTCTCCCAGTAATATAGGCTGGATGTGAGCTCTGTGTGTCTCTCCAGTAATATAGGCTGGATGTGAGCTCTGTATGTCTCTCCAGTAATATAGGCTGGATGTGAGCTCTGTCTGTCTCTCCAGTAATATAGGCTGGATGTGAGCTCTGTGTCTCTCCCAGTAATATAGGCTGGATGTGAGCTCTGTCTGTCTCTCCAGTAATATAGGCTGGATGTGAGCTCCATGTGTCTCTCCAGTAATATAGGTTGGATGTGAGCACTGTGTGTCTCTCCCAGTAATATAGGCTGGATGTGAGGTCTGTGTGTCTCCAGTAATATAGGCTGGATGTGAGGTCTGTGTGTCTCTACCAGTAATATAGGCTGGATGTGAGCTCTGTGTCTCTACCAGTAATATAGGCTGGATGTGAGCTCTGTGTGTCTCTCCCAGTAATATAGGTTGGATGTGATCTCTGTGTGTCTCTCCAGTAATATAGGCTGGATGTGAGCTCTGTGTCTCTACCAGTAATATAGGCTGGATGTGAGCTCTGTGTGTCTCTACCAGTAATATAGGTTGGATGTGAGCTCTGTGTGTGTCTCCCAGTAATATAGGTTGGATGTGATCTCTGTGTGTCTCTACCAGTAATATAGGCTGGATGTGAGCTCTGTGTGTCTCTCCAGTAATATAGACTGGATGTGAGCTCTGTGTCTCTACCAGTAATATAGGCTGGATGTGAGCTCTGTATGTCTCTACCAGTAATATAGGCTGGATGTGAGCTCTGTGTGTCTCTACCAGTAATATAGGCTGGATGTGAGCTCTGTGTCTCTACCAGTAATATAGGCTGGATGTGAGCTCTGTATGTCTCTACCAGTAATATAGGCTGGATGTGAGCTCTGTGTCTCTACCAGTAATATAGGCTGGATGTGAGCTCTGTGTCTCTACCAGTAATATAGGCTGGATGTGAGGTCTGCATGTCTCACCCAATAATATAGTCTAAATGTAAGCTCTGTGTGTCTCTCCAAGTAATATACAGTGGGTACAGAAAGTATTCAGACCCCTTTAAATTTTCACTCTTTGTTTCATTGCAGCCATTTGGTAAATGAAAAAAAAGTTAATTTTTTTTCTCATTAACGTACACTCTGCACCCCATCTTGACTGATAAAAACCAGAAATGTAAAATTTTTTGCAAATTTATTAAAAAGAAAAACTGAAATATCACATAGTTATAAGTATTCATACCCTTTGCTCAGACACTCATATTTAAGTCACATGTTGTCCATTTCCTTGTGATCCTCCTTGAGATGGTTCTACTCCTTCATTGGAGTCCAGCTGTGCGCAATTAAACTGATAGGACTTGATTTGTAAAGGCGCACACCTGTCTATATAAGACCTCACAGCTCATAGTGCATGTCAGACCAAATGAGAATCATGAGGCCAAAGGAACTGGCCAAGGAGCTCAGAGACAGAATTGTGGCAAGGCACAGATCTGGCCATGGTTACAAAAGAATTTCTGCACTACTCAAGGTTCCTAAGAGCACAGTGGCCTCCAGAATCCTTAAATGGAAGAAGTTCAGGACCACAAGAAGTCTTCTTAGACCTGGCCGTCCAGCCGAACTGAGCAATCGTGATAGAAGAGCCTTGGTGTGAGGTAAAGAACCCCAAGATCACTGTGGCTGAGCTCCACAGATGCAGTAGGGAGATGGGAGAAAGTTCCACGAAGTCAACTATCAGTGCAGCCTCCACCAGTCAGGCCTTTATAGCCTCTCCTCAGTGCCAGACATATGGAAGCCCGCATAGATTTTGCTAAAAAAAACACATAAAGGACTCCCAAACTATGAGAAATAAGATTCTCTTGACTGATAAGACGAAGATAAAACTTTTTGGTGATAATTCTAAGCGGTATGTGTGGAGAAAACCAGGCGCTGCTCATCACCTGCCCAATACAATCCCAACAGTGAATCATGGTGGTGGCAGCTTCATGCTATAGGGGTTTTTTTCAGCTGCAGGGACTGGACGACTGGTTGCAATTGAAGGAAACATGAATGCGGCAAAGTACAGAGATATCCTGGATGAAAACCTCTTGCAGAGTGCTCTGGACCTCAGACATGGCCGAAGGTTCACCTTCCAACAAGAAAATGACCCCAAGCACACAGCTAAAATAACAAAGGAGTGGCTTCAGAACAACTCTGTGACCATTCCTGACTGACCCAGCCAGAGCCCTGACCTAAACCCAATTGAGCATCTCTGGAGAGACCTGAAAATGGCCGTCCACCAACGTTCACCATCCAACCTGACGGAACTGGACAGGATCTGCAAGGAAGAATGGCAGAGGATCCCCAAATCCAGGGGTGAAAAACTTGTTGCATCATTCCCAAGAAGACTCATGGCTGTACTAGCTCAAAAGGTGCTTCTACTCAACACTGAGCAAAGGGTCTGAATACTTATGACCTTGTGATATTTCAGTTATTCTTTTTTAATAAATTTGCAAAAATTTCTACATTTCTGTTTTTTTTTCAGTAAATATGGGGAGAGTGTACATTAATGAGAAAAAAATGAACTTTTTTGCATTTACCAAATGGCTGCAATGAAGCAAAGAGTGAAAAATTTAAAGGGGTTTGAATACTTTCCGAACCCACTGTAGGCTGGATGTGAGGTCTGCATGTCTCTCCCAATAATATAAGCTGGATGTGATCTGTGTGGGTTTCTCCCAGTAATATAGGCTGAATGTGATCTTTGTGGGTCTCTCCCAGTAATATAGGTTGGATGTGATCTGTGTGGGTTTCTCCCAGTAATATAGGCTGGATGTGAGCTCTGTGTGTCTCTCCAGTAATATAGGCTGAATGTGATCTCTGTGGGTCTCTCCCAGTAATATAGGCTGGATGTGAGCTCTGTGTGTCTCTCCAGTAATATAGGCTGGATGTGATCTCTGTGTGTCTCTCCCAGTAATATAGGCTGGATGTGAGCTCTGTGTGTCTCTCCAGTAATATAGGCTGGATGTGAGCTCTGTGTGTCTCTCCCAGTAATACATGTTGGATGTGATCTCTGTGTCTCCTCCCAGTAATATAGTTTGGATGTGATCTGTGTGGGTTTCTCCCAGTAATATAGGCTGAATGTGATCTCTGTGGGTCTCTCCCAGTAATATAGGTTGGATGTGAGCTCTGTGTGTCTCTCCAGTAATATAGGCTGGATGTGAGCTCTGTGTGTCTCTCCAGTAATATAGGCTGGATGTGAGCTCTGTGTGTCTCTCCCAGTAATATAGGTTGGATGTGAGCTCTGTGTGTCTCTCCAGTAATATAGGCTGGATGTGAGCTCTGTATGTCTCTCCAGTAATATAGGCTGGATGTGAGCTCTGTGTGTCTCTCCAGTAATATAGGCTGGATGTGAGCTCTGTATGTCTCTCCAGTATTATAGGCTGGATGTGAGCTCTGTGTGTCTCTCCCGGTAATATAGGCTGGATGTGAGCTCTGTGTGTCTCTCCCAGTAATACATGTTGGATGTGATCTCTGTGTCTCTCTCCCAGTAATATAGGCTGAATGTGATCTCTGTGGGTCTCTCCAGTAATATAGGTTGGATGTGAGCTCTGTGTGTCTCTCCAGTAATATAGGCTGGAAGTGAGCTCTGTATGTCTCTCCCAGTAATATAGGCTGGATGTGAGCTCTGTGTGTCTCTCCAGTAATATAGGCTGGATGTGAGCTCTGTGTGTCTCTCCAGTAATATAGGCTGGATGTGAGCTCTGTATGTGTCTCCCAGTAATATAGGCTGGATGTGAGCTCTGTATGTCTCTCCCAATAATATAGGCTGAATGTGAGCTCTGTGTGTCTCTCCAGTAATATGTTGGATGTGAGCTCTGTGTGTCTCCCCAGTAATATAGGCTGGATGTGAGCTCTGTGTGTCTCTCCAGTAATATAGGTTGGATGTGAGCTCTGTCTGTCTCTCCAGAATATAGGCTGGATTGAGGTCAGTGTGTCTCCCAGTAATATAGGCTGATGTGAGCTCTGTGTGTCTCTCCCAGTAATAAGCTGAATGTGAGCTCTGTGGTCTCCCAGTAATATAGGCTGGATGTGAGCTCTGTATGTCTCTCCCAGTAATATAGGCTGATGTGAGCTCTGTGTGTCTCTCCAGTAATATAGGTGGATGTGAGCTCTGTGGGTCTCTCCCAGTAATATAGGCTGGATGTGAGCTCTGTATGTCTCTCCCAGTAATATAGGCTGGATGTGAGCTGTGTGTCTCTCCCAGTAATATAGACTGAATGTGAGCTTCCTGTGTCTACCAGTAATAATATAGGTTGGATGTGAGCTCTGTATGTATCCAAGGTGCTGAGGTCTTCATTAGCTAATATATCAGCCCAGCTTCAATCCTCTACTTATTCCCTCAACAAATGTTCATTTTTTACAACATGATTTTTCTGCACTCCTTGAGACTGTCCCCTCTTGAGATCTGTGTACAGCCCCTCCTCTCCTGCTGCTGTCTCTTAACACTGAGAGAAGGGAGAGGAGAGCAGAGCAGACAATCAGGAGCAGGATCTGTGATAGATTTGTGACATTTGCAGATCACTCAGCTAGATAACGCCCCTTTAGTAAAGAACATATAAATCATAACTACCGGTAAATAAAACTGCCCGTATCTCTGAAACCATATGAAAGATTAAAAAAAAGAGGAATACCTCGAGGAACAGCAGAAATAAAATAAGAGTGAAACTTTCGACTTTTGAACTGGCGACAGGTCCTCTTTAGGCTACGAAGGACACGTGCGGAAAAGTTAAAAAGATTGTCTCAGCATCTAGTATCTGCAGGATAGCAGATCAGCAGGGGTCCGACACTCAGTGCACCCACTAATATTTTGCTCCGCCGACTGGATGTAAACATTCAATGTGTAGCAGCCATTGCCGGATCCTGCAGCACCGTTTCTTTACATAGAAGGTGCACTGCAGGATCCGGCAGAGACTGCTACACTTTGATCGGGGCTGCGATTAGTAGTGTTTATGTCTGGCAGCCACCTTAACGAATAGCTGAACGGTTGGGGTGACCGGTATCGGACTCTCACTTATATATTATAAATAGTTTATCAATACCATATACTCGGACAACCCCTTTAAGTTTGGAGTTTAGGGACCTAATCCCTTTAAGTGGTTAAGAAGCCCGAGTAAATATTTTGCTTTACTTGTTATTACATTGAGTTTTCAGACAGCAAAATTCATTTTGAGCCGTGATCGAGATGTAAAAATGTAATGTTACCGTTACTTTAAGAATGCGAAACATTAGTCCTCAGACCTCGGCGGATCATGTTACCGCTCATGCTGTCAATGTCCGTCTTTGTTTTACCGCACAAAATGTCCCTTACCACGGAGACGGATAGACCAACAATGGACAATACCGACCCTTTGTCTGCTATGACAATTCAGTTTCCCAGTTGAGTCCTTAAAGGGGGATCTCCAATTTCCAGATCGAATGTCACGTGCCGTCCCTTTGATACTTTAGACGATGATATTGGCAGGATCTGAGTTGTCATTTAGTAAATAGTAGGACCCCCTTGGGCTATTTAGGTAAGGTCACTTTACATTCAAAGGTCTGTTTCACTTTTCACAATCCCCCTTTGTTAAATGAGTCCCTAAAAAGTAGCTGATTACAGGTTGTCCCACTCTAATTTGCAGAACAACCTGCTAGCAAGTGTTAAATTACCCTCCAGCACTCCAACAGGAGAAATGGGGTATTACACGGCATCTACAAAAAAAAATGGACTAATTGATTAATGTAAGGACATTAAATCTAATATAGGAGTAGACATTTAAAGGGGTATGTCTGTTGTATGACTGTTAATGAAGGCCTTAAAGGGGGCCTAAAAGGGGTTCTGAAAGGGAAAAAAAAAATCTGCTTTCTACTGTAAAATCTCTTGTCACTTCATTGGAGCAAAGCTGCAATACCAGGCACAGCCATTGGACAAGAGTAGCGCTATGGGTAAAAATATACAAAATACAAACTTTTGGTGGCAGGCAAATTATTAGAGCTTGCCAGGGCAAGCGAGTTTCCTAAAATTCAACACAAATTCAATTGGCTCATCTCTGGGGTGAAGTCTGAGCTGCACACGGTCACTCAGATTTTCGTACAGCTTGCAGTTTCCTAAGATGAGTCCACTGTAAGACCTGTGCCTTGAAATAGTCCTGTATAAAGCTGTGACCTTTACCTCACTCGTTTCAGTGACTTGTCATGTGCTCGGGCCGTGAATCCTACAGAATGTAGATGATGGTACATCACTTGATCACTCACTCACTGTTACCAAACACGACGTGTGAACAATGCCTGAAATGTAGAAACGGCTCCGGCATGCTCCGAGAATGTCTAGTGTTGAAGGGTAATGGAGAACCCCAACAATAATTTGCAAGATGACAAGCAATGGTGGTATGATTTATAAAAAAGGTTCTAGGAACCCCTTTCCCGAATTTATAACGGGGGAGAATTGCGATTCCTTTTTTATTTTCTTCTAAAGGGTTAAACTAAAAGGCTCCCACTATTCCTTTTCCCAGAATCGGAAACTTATTCTATATCGATATCCGACTAAAAAGAACTTTAGGGAGGAACATCATGAGAAAAGCTCTTAGCCAATCAGCTTCACAAGTAGTTTTCTTAGCAGTGCTGATTGGCTGAGAGCAGCTGATAGGGGCGGTCTTTCCTCACAGTGCTCCTCCCAAAGGTTCCTTTTCAGCTTGATGCTAGACTTTCTCACAGGGATTGACTCTGTTTTGGTGAGAGGTTTTTGCACTTAGATTTTTAACCCCTGTTGGTATCCTGTAGAGTTGTTAGTTATAGTGGTACTTTGAGATGATATATACAGAATATAATTGCAATCAACGACACCTTAAAATAGTTGGTAATTTGTGTGTAAAACGAGACAGACCAGAAATTTGTCATTTGGCACTCGCATTATTGTATATTTACATAGGACTGCGGGTATTTTATCTTAGCACAGCGTGTTACTGTACTTGTCAGGCCATGTATTAACCGATGATGGACATTTAGTTGCAGGTGGTTCCTGAATCCCTCAGTCCTGGTAATTGTAGGAGGGGACGGGTTGGATAGGGTGGGGGGACGTGAGTTTAGTTTTGGCCTCAGTGTCAACACAGCTGTATGAAGTAAAACCAACGAAGATGGGATGAGCTCAGACGCTGGAGTCATAATAACTCTGGGATTCTTGCCTCATCATGTCCTCGCCGTGACAAGCGCTGGAAATATGGAGGAATAGCACAGCTTCTAAAGCTGGTGTTCACCCACTTTTTTCTGTGCCTTGTTTCCCAGAGGGTCTACGTGTTTTTTAGGGCACTTTACATTATATATACTCATTTTTTCATAAAGAATCATTTTGAAGACTTTTGTACTTTTCTTACTCGCTGCTTAGCGTACATCATACAGTTATAAGGCAGTTGCCCAAGTTGTCTTCCATGTGATACATCATATTTATCGACATTCCTGTTGACAAGAGAATTGAATAAGTCCCGCCCCCGAGGTTCCTCTCCGTCACCAACTTTTGGATAAAGTTTACACAAAACGATCCCCTTTTTAAGCTTCAGACAGCTCTGCATTTTGCAGGATTGCATCCGAAAAAATAGGAACAGTTTGCAACTATGCAAAAATTGATTTCTGTCCCAGGCCAACATCCATGACATGTGTCCTAAGGGTAAAGAGTGTGTACCTACAGCCAGGTCCATCTGTACTAGGTTCTTGATCAAGTGTTATAGGGACTCATTTTAATATTTAGTATGATGTCCCCATAAATCCTAAAAAAAAACAAGATGGAAGGGTCAATGGACCTTCGAGTGTATGGTTGGATATAGTTATAGTATTTCTGTCCATCCTGTTGGGGAAGGGAATTAAGTCATGGAAATAAGGATCTATGTATTTCTAAGACTTTTCCAATCCTGTCTCCCAGCTTATGATGAAAGTACATGACCAGCTCGGGGGATACAATGAGACATTGTCTGCTTCCCCTCAGCAGCCGGTGAGAGGTGGATGTGATGGGAAAATACTATGATTCAGGTAGTCCGAGCACAGGAAAAAAACAAGAGCTGGGGAAAATTATTGATTTTTAGAGCACCATTCATTCCATGGTGCTGTGCTTGTGAGTATGGGGTCACTGTAGGAATCACAGACAGTAATCGGATCACAGTGGGCACCATGCAAATATTGGTTCTTTATGGTTATGGTGATCTTGGTGTCACGCGGTCTTATGATATGTGTACGATGTCAGTAAACTATTCTTAAAAGAACAACACTCTATACAACATATAGATTAGCAACATCAGCATGTAAATATAGAATAGATTTACCTGACACGATATCCGTTGAACTCAGGGTTATCTTGAGGACTTGATACACTGTCACAGGAAAGAGGAGGACCGGGGGTCTAACCTGACCCTAAACTGGGGTCCTAACTAATCCCTCACCTTGGAGGTACTGATAATGGTTCAGAGGTCCAAGTCTCCAGCCTAACCCTGTCTCCTATCAGTCCCTGAACCCTGTAATCAGTCCTAAGAAGGATTCTGATTACCACCAAAGGGATATGGGCTGATCTCTGCTAAATACACAGATTAGACATATAAGACAGACTGGAGAAAACACAGACTTGCATACAAACTCAAACACAGAAGGAACATAAATGATCTGGGATATTAAACTCTAAGCAAGGTGAGCTTAAAACAACTAAGGAGCTCTTTAACTTAAGTCTATACAGATACAATCCTATCTGTGGTCTGCATGAAGAATTTCACTGGCAACTCCCAACACAGACAACCAGAGATTTAAAGGAAACCAATCAACAAATAATTAATTGCAGCCGGAAGAAACTGCACCCAGTCCCAGAACTGAGCACAGACAGAATTAACTCCCTAACTGCCAAACACAAAGAAACAGCAACTCAGCTGTGAGAAGTCAGAATGTGCAACCGCGACGATCTTCGTGGCGATGCACACATGACAGTACCCCCCCTTCTACGAGGGCCTCCGGACCCTCAGGGCCAGGTTTGCCCGGGTGAGTTCTGTGGAAGGTACGCACCAAACGATCTGCGTTAATGTCAGACGCAGGAACCCACGTCCTCTCCTCTGGACCATACCCCTTCCAATGCACCAAGTACTGAAGGGACCGGCGATTCAGACGCGAGTCGAGTCAATGATCTTTGACACTTGAAACTCCAAGTTACCATTGACCACCACTGGAGGAGGAGGTAGAGGTGATGGTATGACTGGTGCCACGTACCTCTTAAGTAATGACTTGTGGAACACATTATGAATTTTAAACGTAGGAGGGAGGTCCAGACGAAATGCCACAGGATTAATTATGGAACTGATCCTGTACGGCCCGATGAATCTGGGGCCCAGTTTCCAGGAGGGCACTTTAAGTTTTATATTCCTGGTAGACAACCATACCAGATCGTTCACATTAAGATCTGGACCAGAAACTCTCCTCCTATCAGCCATACGTTTATAACGGTTCCCCATAGCACTCAGATTATTCAATACACCTCTCCACACTGAAGCAAGTGACGACGAGAAACGCTCCTCCTCAGGAACCCCAGAAGGGCCCCCCCCATTGAATGTACAAAACTGGGGATGAAAACCATATGCCCCAAAAAACGGGGACTTACCAGTGGACTTGCTCCGCCTGTTGTTAAGAGCGAACTCTGCCAGAGGCAAGAAAGAAGACCAGTCCTCCTGGTTCTCTGAGACAAAACACCGAAGATAAGTCTCTAGGCTTTGATTCAGACGCTCTGTCTGACCATTGGTCTGCGGATGAAAAGCCGAGGAAAATGACAATTGCATCCCCCGACGTAAACAAAATCCCCTCCAAAACTTGGACACAAACTGAGACCCCTATCTGACACCACATCAGAAGGCAACCCATGAAGTCTCACAATCTCCCCAATGAACACCTGCGCCAGAGTTTTAGCATTAGGGAGGGCAGGAAGAGCAATGAAATGTGCCATCTTACTGAACCTGTCAACAACCACCAGTATGACAGTCTTCCCTGACGACTGAGGAAGGTCCGTGATGAAGTCCATAGACAAATGAGTCCATGGACGCTCCGGAAGTTTCAAGGGTAAGAGGGTCCCAGACGGACCGGTATGAGGGGTCTTAGAGCGAGCACAAACCCCACAGGACGCGACAAAAGTTAAAACATCTTTATTAACGTTAGGCCACCAAAACCGGCGAGAAAGGAGATCTAAAGTAGCCTTACTCCCTGGATGTCCTGCTAAAGCAGAATTATGATGTGCCTCAATAACCTTTTGTCTCAACTGATTTGGGACAAACAGTCTCCCTGGAGGTCCTGCAGGGGCGTCCCCCTGAGCCTCTAACACCTCCTCCTCAAGCTCAGAACATACAGCCGACACTACCACCCCTCCTGAAGGATAGGAATCGGGTCATCCATTTTCCCGGCCCCTGGGAAACTGCGAGACAAGGCATCCGCCTTAACATTCTTAGATCCAGGGCAATAAGTGACAACAAAATTAAACCTGGTAAAAAACAACGACCATCGAGCTTGTCTGGAATTCAGACGCTTAGCAGATTCCAAATACAGCAGGTTCTTGTGATCAGTAATGACGGTGACCGGGTGGACTGCCCCTCCAAAAAGTGACGTCATTCTTCAAAAGCCAACTTAATGGCCAAAAGTTCCCTATTGCCGATATCATAATTCCTTTCGGCGGACGACAATTTTTTAGAAAAGAAAGCGCACGGATGCCATTTACCAGGGGACGGACCCTGGGACAATATTGCACCCACCCCTACGTCAGACGCGTCCACCTCCACAACGAACGGCTGTGATGCATCTGGTTGGATGAGAACGGGTGCCGAAGCAAAACATTTTTTCAAAGAGGAAAAAGCTTGGCAAGCTTTGTCCGACCATTTAGAAAAATCCGTCCCTTTTCTTGTCATGTCAGTGAGAGGTTTGACAACAGATGAGAAATTACAAATAAATTTCCGGTAGTAGTTAGCAAACCCCAGAAAACGCTGCAGAGCCTTAAGATCCTCTGGCTGATCCCATTCAAGCACTGCTCTCACCTTTTCAGGGTCCATACGGAAACCGGAGGCTGACACCAAGAAACCCAAAAACTGAAGTTCCTGTACGGCGAATACACACTTTCCAGTTTGGCGTATAGTTTATTGTCTCGCAAGATCTGCAACACCTGTCTCACATGCTCCTGGTGAGACACAAGATCTGGTGAGTAAATTAAAATGTCATCCAAATATACGACCACAAACAGCCCCACCAGATGACGAAAAATGTCATTAACAAAATGTTGGAATACTGCTGGTGCAGTAGTCAGACCAAAAGGCATGACAAGGTTCTCATAATGTCCCCTCGGCGTGTTAAACGCAGTTTTCCACTCATCCCCCTCTTTTATCCTAATCAGATTATACGCCCCCCTGAGATCCAATTTAGAGAACCATTTGGCGCCAACAATTTGATTGAAGAGATCAGGAATCAGAGGGAGTGGATACAGATCTCGAACAGTAATCCGATTAAGTTCGCGGAAATCCAAGCAAGGGCGTAGGCCTCCATCTTTTTTCTTCACAAAGAAGAACCCCGCGGCCACTGGGGAAGATGAAGGTCTAATATGCCCTTTGGCCAGACTTTCCGAAATATAATCTTTCATAGCCTGCCTCTCAGGACCAGAAAGGTTATATAACCTAGCTTTAGGTAACTTAGCATCAGGAAGTAAATTAATAGAGCAGTCATACACGCGATGAGGAGGCAACTCCTGACACCCCTCCTCAGAGAACACATCCCCAAAGTCCTCCAAAAAAGGAGGCAATGTACTAGACACGACCGCACTGATGACTGTGTTCATGCAGTTACTTTTGCAAAACTCCCCCCATTGGCTTATATCTCTGGACTGCCAATTAATCACAGGGTTATGTTTAACCAACCAAGGAAGTCCCAACACAATAGGAGTAGGTAGACCCTCCAACACATAACAAGATAATAGTTCCCTATGTATTGCCCCTACCCGAAGGTCAATGTTATGAACCTCATGAACAAAGCTACCTTGGCCGAGAGGCCTGGCGTCAATGGAGAATATAGGGATCGGTTTGACCAATACACTCAGATGCATACCTTGAGCCTGAGCAAACTGAGCGTCAACCAGATTAGCCCCGGACCCACTATCAAGAAGAACAGAAAATCTCTCCACTCTCGTACCAACCACCACCTCCACTGGTACAAGGAACTGAGAAGAACTAGCGGACGAAATACATACTCCCAGGTTGTCGTCCACCACACAACCTGGGATTAACAGTTTTCCGGCGACTTTTTGCTCAACAAGGCACGGGATGGACATCCCCCAACAAAATGTCCCTCTTTCCCGCAGAAGAAACACCTTCTAGTCCTGCGGCGTACCGCCAATCCCCTCCTACGAAATGATGTCCCTCCCAACCGCATAGGCTCCTCCGAACAGACAAGGGGAACCTCAACATAAGGGACTTTAGTAGTAGGTGGAGTAACAACAGGGGGCGGAGTTACCTCGCACCTCTCCCGGAGCCGTCTATCAGTACGGATAGCTAGGGCCATAGCAGCCTCCAGTGATGGAGGAGAATCATACTGAGCCAAAACGTCCTTTAATTTGTCAGAAAGCCCATGACAAAACTGGCTCCTAAGAGCTGGGTCATTCCACTGAGTATCTGTGGCCCATCTACGGAACTCAGAAGCAAATTCCTCCGCCGGACGATCTCCCTGCTGTATCTTACGTAATTTTGTCTCAGCAAGAGAGACCCGATCTGGGTCATCATATACCAAACCCAGGGCAGTAAAAAATCGATCTACTGACTGTAGAGCTGGGGATCCCGGAGGAAGGGAGAAGGCCCAGGATTGAGGGTCCCCTTGTAGGAGCGAGATAACAATTCCCACTCTCTGCTCTTCACTCCCTGATGATCGAGGCCGAAGCCGAAAATACAATTTACATGCCTCCCGGAAGGTGAAAAATTTGTCTCGCCCACCAGTGAACCTGTCCGGGAGAGCTACTTTAGGTTCAAATCTGGTTTGCTCCGAGGGAGACAAAACTTTGGACTTAATGTCCGTCAGCTCCATGGATAATCCCTGCAACTGCAGAGCCAGCTGGGCTACTGGATCCATGGCAACTGGGAATAATTTTATGGGCCAGTGAAAATGTCACGCGGTCTTATGATATGTGTACGATGTCAGTAAACTATTCTTAAAAGAACAACACTCTATACAACATATAGATTAGCAACATCAGCATGTAAATATAGAATAGATTTACCTGACACGATATCCGTTGAACTCAGGGTTAATCTTGAGGACTTGATACACTGTCACAGGAAAGAGGAGGACCGGGGGTCTAACCTGACCCTAAACTGGGGTCCTAACTAATCCCTCACCTTGGAGGTACTGATAATGGTTCAGAGGTCCAAGTCTCCAGCCTAACCCTGTCTCCTATCAGTCCCTGAACCCTGTAATCAGTCCTAAGAAGGATTCTGATTACCACCAAAGGGATATGGGCTGATCTCTGCTAAATACACAGATTAGACATATAAGACAGACTGGAGAAAACACAGACTTGCATACAAACTCAAACACAGAAGGAACATAAATGATCTGGGATATTAAACTCTAAGCAAGGTGAGCTTAAAACAACTAAGGAGCTCTTTAACTTAAGTCTATACAGATACAATCCTATCTGTGGTCTGCATGAAGAATTTCACTGGCAACTCCCAACACAGACAACCAGAGATTTAAAGGAAACCAATCAACAAATAATTAATTGCAGCCGGAAGAAACTGCACCCAGTCCCAGAACTGAGCACAGACAGAATTAACTCCCTAACTGCCAAACACAAAGAAACAGCAACTCAGCTGTGAGAAGTCAGAATGTGCAACCGCGACGATCTTCGTGGCGATGCACACATGACACTTGGACTGCTTTCCTGAATTATCAGATGCCAGACTAAAGGAATTTTAGAATTTTACAATATAAGAAGATATTGAGTATAAATTGGAGCCAATTTGGAACCAATTAAATTTTTTTTTAACACGCAGTATGGTGCCCTCACATCCCTCCACACACAGTATGACGCCCTCACATCCCCTCCACACACAGTATGACGCCTTCACATCCCCTCCACACACAGTATGACGCCCTCACATCCCCTCCACACACAGTATGAAGCCCTCACATCCCCTCCACACACAGTATGACGCCTTCACATCTCCTCCACACACAGTATGACGCCCTCACATCCCCTCCACACACAGTATGACGCCCTCACATCCCCTCCACACACAGTATGATGCCCTCACATCTCCTCCACACACAGTATGACGCCCTCACATCCCCTCCACACACGTATGACGCCCTCCACATCCCCTCCACACACAGTATGACGCCCTCACATCCCCTCCACACACAGTATGACGCCCTCACATTCCCTCCACACACAGAATGATGCCCTCACATCCCCTCCACACACAGTGTGGTGCCCTCACATCCCCTCCACACACAGAATGATGCCCTCACATCCCCTCCACACACAGTATGACGCCCTCACATCCCCTCCACACACAGTATGACGCCCTCACATCCCCTCCACACACAGTATGACGCCCTCACATCCCCTCCACACACAGAATGATGCCCTCACATCCCCTCCACACACAGTGTGGTGCCCTCACATCCCCTCCACACACAGTATGACGCCCTCACATCCCCTCCACACACAGTATGACGCCCTCACATCCCCTCCACACACAGAATGATGCCTCACATCCCCTCCACACACAGTGTGGTGCCCTCACATCCCCTCCACACACAGTATGACGCCCTCACATCCCCTCCACACACAGTATGACGCCCTCACATCCCCTCCACACACAGAATGATGCCCTCACATCCCCTCCACACACAGTATGACGCCCTCACATCCCCTCCACACACAGAATGATGCCGTCACATCCCATCCTTATAAAGTTTAATGCCCCCAAAACACCTACATTGAGAGAAGAACATTGAGAGAAGTGGAGGAAAATCTAGTGGGCATGTGACTGCCAGTTTACAAATTGCCAATCGGAGTAATCCTGCCAGTGGGCATGATGCACAGGAATGACTGTAGAAATTTAGTGAACACCCAGAAAACTTCTTTAATCAGATTTTTTTAAAAAACGGTAACTGAAGGTGGTGGTCACTTTTTAAAGATTACATGTATGTTTTCTTCCATATTATAGAGATGTCTTCACCTTTCCACGCTTGCAATTTGCTTCTGTTGCGGTTTCTGAAGTCTTTGACCTAATGACTTTTAAGTACTAAAGTCAGTTGCTCCACATGAGTAGAGACGCATCGGCTGGAGGGAATCAAGAAATACAGTAATGTCCTGTAACAATCATTGACATCAGAACTTTGGCTTCTACCCAGGGCCAACTTGAAGCGCTTACTCACAGACTAACCACATAAAAACAACATTAACACGGCGGACAAGGACCTTTTCTGACTTTAGAATGTCATGGAGCTGCTACAACCAGACAGAAGACATGAAGGATACGTTATGTCTTAAAAGGAATGTCCACGATTGAACACTATTTTGTTTGAGACACGCAAAAGTAAAAACAACTCCAAGGTCAGGAGAATGGCGGCATTTACACCAGATAAAGAACAGTCCCGGTTTTGCCCGGACAATCCCTTGAATCCGATCACAAAAGGGGCTGTGTTTAGAAAACTACGCCCAAATGTGACCACTTATGGGGCACTCCTGGTCATCATGATGGTGGGTCTTAAAATACCCAAATGTTGGTCAGTATCAGAGCACAGAGGTCCTCTATCTCCATCAACGTCAGACTTTGGAATGATACCATGCATGCTAAAACGCAAATCCAGTCAAATAGTTGGTCTTGTGATCATTGGGGGCCCTAGTGATAACAGGGAACAATAGATTTCATTCAACCGGATTGCAAATCGACTTGCTGCTATATGGCTATGAATTCAGCTTAAAAAAAAAAAAAAAAGACTTCTTTTAGTTTTCTTCATTCCGCGGTGTATCACTAGACCTTGTACATTCCTGGAGTATTTCCACGCACATGTGTAAGACAAGTCGGGTACAGAGTGTAACGTCTTTCCTGCAGACTGAGTGATGATTTTTCACCATTCGCCTCCTGGGAGTCATTTTACAGGATCAGGATGAGTCTAAAAACGAGGCACTGTAGAGTTCTAGATCAGAGGGGATGGTCCTGTACGGCCGAGGAAGAGGCGTTAGTGGGGGAGGCAGGAAAAACAAATTTATGTACAACTGATGGTTAATATCTAAGGGTATTTATGGGATTCGGGGGTTAATATAAAGTCTCAAAGTCGTTCTCTCTGCCTCTGCCATCATTGTAGGTGGGTGGTGAATGCAGGTTTGTAGGTATTGAATATGATTATACCTAGCCATCATACCCAAGAAATGTTATATATTTCTTTACAATATCACTAAAGGTAGATGCCTACAGAAGATTATCAGAATTGATGGGAGTCATTTTTTATTCCACGCTATTGCTACATCTATGGTCAGGTTCCCTCATCTAGATTATGGTCAGGTTCCCTCAACTTGAAGGTCCATGGAATTTTGACCATCCGCTTTTTTTCTGATTTTGTCCCTGACGTGACCTTTTGGTATTAACCCCACATGGTGACCCTTCTTGCCTTCAACTTACTCCACCGGTCAGCAGCTGACTCTGTGGCATCAGCCCTGGGGCCCCTGTGGGAGTCCATATCCCTATACAAGGGTTTAAAGGATGATGGCCAGAACAACCACAGGGATGTGGTAAATGGAGTGGATTGGGCTAAGCCCGTCTGTGGAAGCTCTATTAGCAGCTGCCAGGCTTCCACGAACAGTGCAACCATGACACAACCCTTGTAACTCATCCAGTAGTTTAGTTTTGAGCAAATACTCAAAAAAGTATCTTGGCTCCTTCATTCGGCAGGCCATGAAGGTCCCAGAGGTGGGACCCACATTAGTTGTACAGGATAGATCTTCTAAGAAAAGTCCTGGCAAGTCTCTTTAAAGGAGGTTTCCATACAGACAATTTATGTAAAAAAAAACTCCTTACAATGCTATAAAATTGTAAAAGAAATACTAATCACATTTAAAAAAATCTACATCAACTCCTACTGGACTATGTTATTCCCACTTTGAGTTTTCATGGAAATGTGACCTCTGCAACTGACACTGTCAGAAACTCTGTAGAATACTATAAAATGTTATAAGGAATAACGGACACATTAAGAATTCTTCTTACTCCACTTCCCCAATATCTCACCGGACTATGTTATTCCTGTTCAGGTGTCTTCATGGACTTGTGATCTCTGCAACTGTCACTGACTGCAGCGGTAATATGCCACCACCAGTGTAGTCACTAGTGCTTTGGATGATGGGCTGTAGCAGTTACATGTCCATGACAATATAAAGAAAAAAGAACAGAGACCAACAGAGGAGTGGGGAAAGATCAGTAAGGTGAGTATTACTACTTATTATTATTTTATAGCATTTTTTTAAATATAGGTATCTGGTTAACCCCTTCAACTAATTAATATAGCTGAAACCTAAACTGCAGCAGTTGGCATAAGGTCATATTGCCAAAAGTGTGGTGCTAACAGGTCCGGTTAAGTAGATAAATGACTAAGGGAGGGCAGCAAACTGAATCGTTGTCCCAGGTGGGACGTCTCTAAGTTTGGTTTGATATTTATTCTTGATCTTTTTTTTCACCATATAGTAAATCGTGATCACCATCTTATTTACACTTCTTTCTTTTGTAGCAAGTGTCATTAAGGATGGGGGCCCAAGAAGATCAAAGGGAGGCATCATCTTCAAAGACCGCTCTTCAGAGTTCTCCGTCTCGTAGGAGGTCATTTGAGATTTTAAACATTCGGCTCTAGACACTGGAGAGAGAGAAGGTCCTCAGACATGACGCCCTGCAGGTTGCAGTGGCACCTCGTCCTGCTAAACTTCATGACATGTGGCCTTGAAATTTGTGTGGCAGCTGGGATCACGTACGTCCCACCATTACTGTTGGAGGCAGGAGTGGAAGAGCAGTACATGACCATGGTTTTGGGTGAGTTCCTATTAATCAACCACAATATTATATTCTATATTGTATGTTTTTGTATCGATTCTTGGAAAACTTAGGAGCCATATGGCTTCCGGTAAAGCCCCCAACAATAATGTAAGTCATATTCTTTAACTACATAAATAGCAAGAAACTAAAAAATGATAGTGTTGGTCCCCTTAAAAATAGTCTGGGTGAAATGGTGGATGAGGATGACGAAAAAGCCAATATGCTAAATGACTTTTTTTCAACTGTATTTACACAAGAAAATCCCATGACAGATAACATGATCAGTGATCAAAAAAATTCTCCATTAAATGTCACCTGCTTAACCCAGCAGGAAGTACGGCGGCGTCTAAAAATCACTAAAGTTGACAAATCCTCGGGCCCGGATGGGATACACCCCCGAGTACTGCAGGAATTAAGTACAGTCATAGATAGACCATTATTTTTAATCTTTAAAGATTCCATAATAACGGGGTCTGTACCACAGGACTGGCGTATAGCAAATGTGGTGCCAATATTCAAAAAGGGGGCAAAAACTGAACCTGGAAATTATAGGCCAGTGAGCTTAACATCTACTGTGGGTAAAATCCTGGAGGGTTTTTTAAGGGATACTATATTGGAGTATCTGAGGCTGAATAACCTCATGATACAGTATCAGCATGGGTTTACGAGGGACTGTTCTTGTCAGACTAATCTGATAAGCTTTTATGAAGGGATAAGTTCAGGACTGGACCAAGGGAATGCAGTGGACGTGGTGTTCATGGACTTCTCAAAAGCTTTTGATACAGTGCCACACAAAAGGTTGATACATAAATGAGAACCATGGGGATAGGGGAAAATATGTGTAAGTGGGTTAAGAACTGGCTCATGGATAGAAAACAAAGGGTGGTTATTAATGGAGCACACTCGGACTGGGTCACGGTTAGCAGTGGGGTACCACAGGGGTCAGTATTGGGGCCGCTTCTCTTTAACATATTTATTAATGACCTTGTAGGGGGCATACAGAGTAGTATTTCAATATTTGCAGATGACACTAAACTCTGCAGGGTAATAAATACAGAGGAGGATAATTTTATATTACAGGAGGATTTATGTAAACTAGAAGCTTGGGCTGATAAATGGCAAATGAGCTTTAATGGGGATAAATGTAAGGTCATGCACTTGGGTAGAACAAATAAGATGTATAATTATGTGCTTAATTGTAAAACACTGGGCAAAACTGTCACTGAAAAAGACTTGGGTGTATGGGTGGACGACAAACTCACATTTAGTGGCCAATGTCAGGCAGCTGCTGCCAAGGCAAATAAAATAATGGGATGCATTAGACGAGGCATAGATGCTCATGAGGAGAACATAATTTTACCTCTATACAAGTCACTGGTGCGACCACACTTAGAATACTGTGTGCAGTTCTGGTCTCCGGTGTATAAGAAAGACATAGCTGAACTGGAGCGGGTGCAGAGAAGAGCGACCAAGGTTATTAGAGAACTGGGGGGTCTGCAATACCAAGATAGGTTATTACACTTGGGGTTATTTAGTTTGGAAAAACGAAGGCTTAGGGGTGATCTTATTATAATGTACAAATATATGAGGGGACAGTACAAAGACCTTTCTAATGATCTTTTCACTCTTAGACCTGTGACGGGGACGAGGGGGCATCCTCTACGTCTGGAGGAAAGAAGGTTTAGCCATAATCACAGATGCAGATTCTTTACTGTAAGAGCAGTGAGACTATGGAACTCTCTGCCGTCTAATGTTGTAATGAGTGATTCCTTACTAAAATTTAAGAAGGGACTGGATGCCTTTCTTGAAAAGTATAATATTACAGGCTATATTCACTAGTTTCCTAGATATTGCGTTGATCCAGGGAGCTAGTCTGATTGCCGTATGTGGAGTCGGGAAGGAATTTTTTTTCCCCAATGTGAAGCTTACTGTTTGCCACTTGGGTTTTTTTTTGCCTTCCTCTGGATCAACATGTTAGGGCAGGTTAGGATAGGATATGGGTTGAACTAGATGGACTTAAAGTCTTCCTTCAACCTTAATAACTATGTTACTATGTTACTATGTTTCCTTGAGTAGTAATAACCAGGCCTGTGGAGTCGGTAAGCCAAACCTCCGACTCCAACTCAGACTCTACAGCCCTGGTAATAACCTCTGTCCCAATCTTTTCCTTGATTCTCTGACTCCAGGTTTTAATTTATTATGATTGTCACTTGTATATCAGAACGCTCTTTGTCTCAGTCTTGTGGTTTGTGGTATTGGATGTCTGTTATGGAAATTTAACAGAAGCCCAAAAGGGCATAAGAAGTGTCTTTGAGGAGACCTCGGCTTTGGACGTATTGGAAGGAACTGAAGTATAAAATTTTAGTTTAAGAATTTTAAAAGTGAGGATTTTCTTTTTCTTTTTTTATTTAGAGGTGGAGGTAAAATTTGGCCAAATATCTGGTCGATAAGACCAACCCTTAAATTGGAAAATGTTGTCCTGCTACAATCTCGGAGATATCAACCTACCAAGCGTCACTGAGTGTTCAGTAATGGGAAATGAAAATTGACTTCTTCTGTACAAGCTTCACGATTCCAAAGGCTGAAGCCATGAAGTGGTAGATTAACGTAAACCAAATCTGACGATTATTGCAGATCTGGCCGACCCATCTAAAAGTTTAGATGTTCAGCTTACATTAATTCTCAGTGTATGTTGAGGGGACTAAAACCAAAATGATCACAAATATTACATTTTAACATGCACGATCCTTTTGTTATCCAGAGAAATAAACCAGTGGTGTCTGGCTGCTGCTCATTCTCCTTTCCTCACTGGAAATATGGAGCTCTCACGTGTATGTGATGATGAGACAACAGCTTTGAAGGTCTATAGAAATAATTGGACTGAGAAAGGCCCCAGACCCAGTGACATCACTTAGAGCCAATCAAGCAGACAAACTAAAACAATTTAGACGAGGGTTCACTTTTGGAAACCAATATCAGTGTGGTGTGAATGAAGGGGTTGAGGCCCCCCGTACACAATAGACTAACATCGGACGAATCTGTAGATATCGACCGGCTCTTCTCTGATATCAATGGACTAATGTGTAGAGTAACAGATGGTGTAGGTGGAGATAAGGATTCGACATGTCTGATTTCAGGCTTCTGATCCTTTTGTTCTTGGAGAGATAGGCCGCCATGACTCTCTCGTAGAGAACACAGGAGTGCTCGGCGTAATGAGCACTCCCATGTATGGAAGAGTTGGAATTCGGGAGTGATGGCTACCGGCCACACGGACGGACTATGTATTCTGTATGGGACTGCTAATGATAGTAATTTAACATACAGTGAAGCTTTTTCTGAAGACCATCACTATGAAAAAAAACCATCCCAAATTGAGTGTAGATTTCTGAATGCTTTGTATTTTGAGTATATTGACCCCGTTTTTTAAGAGGCCCACCCGTTTAGAAGAATTAATCACTAGGTAGGAAATTGTTTTCTTTTTTTTATCAGTAATTATTTTTTCAACATTTTCTCGTTCAGGTATTGGACCTGTCCTTGGACTAATCCTTGTACCGTTGATCGGATCAGCTAGTGACAATTGCCAAAGTAACTATGGTGGGAGACGCCCATTCATCTGGCTGCTATCCCTTGGTGTCCTCCTGTCACTCTACATCATTCCTCATGCAGACTCTTTGGCTTCCTATTTTTCCTACAGTGGGAATAGTGTCCATATTTTTTTCCTGATTTTCGGTGTGGGATTACTAGACTGTTGTGTACAAGTCTGCTTTACCCCACTAGAAGCTCTTCTCTCCGACCTCTACCATGACGATGAAGATTGTGGTCAAGCCTTCGCCATGTTCTCATTAATGATCAGCGTTGGTGGTTGCATTGGCTACTTACTGACTTCTGTTAACTGGAATTATACGTACATGTCACTTTACCTTGGTGGACAAGATGAGTGCTTGTTCCTATTATTGACTGTAATATTTGTAATAAGCGTTGTTGTAACGTTGAAGACGGCAGAAGAACATGGGCATGGCCAACAAGCCTTGGACCTCAAACCTTCTGTGACCTCTCTGTCCTTGACTAGAGGATGTTGTATACCAAAATGGAAGCTACGTTCTTGGAAATGCAACCCAATTTTTTGCTTGTTGAGCCTTTGCTGGTCCCTTACCCCCAGGATTTATCACAGTTACTGTCGCATCCGGCGGTTATGAAACAGCTGTGTGCGGCTCAGTTATGTAGCTGGATGGCTGTTATGTCTTTCATGTTATTCTATACAGATTTTGTTGGGGAAGGTTTATATAAGGGTATTCCAAGTGCTGCTCCCGGGACCGAGTCAAGAATTCGATACGATGAAGGTATGGACAATGTTTATCGTGTTTTATATGGCTCTTTGTTACAATTCTATACCCCCACAATGTCTGAATACCAACTATTGGGACAATTAAAGCACATTTAATCAATAGATCTTGGAATAAAAATAAGTTCCACAATTGGATGTGTTAGTAATAAATGTTCCTGTGCTGAGATAATCTTATAAATGTGCCCCTGCTGTGTACTGTGTAATGGCTGTGTCTGACCATGAAGGAACATGGTCTGAATGTACCACATCTCCTGGGCAGGGGAGGGCACAAAAGAGTATACAGACAGGACAACATCAGATCGCAGCTGCTGCTTTCTGTGAGGTAAAACATTTCCCTATCTGTTTTACCTCACAGAAAGAATCACCTGTGATCACATGGTGTCCTGTCTGTATACTGTCTTTTGCCTCCTCCCCTGCCCAGGAGCTGTGGTATGTTCAGTCCATGTTCCTTCATGGTCAGACACAGACATTTTACAGGGGCACATTTATGCGATTATCTCAGCACAGGAACATTTTTTACTAACACGTCCAATTGTGGAAATTTTTTTTTATTCCAAGATCTATTGAATGAAATGAGCTATGTTTGTGGAGGAAACTCCTTTAAGTCCCACCCCCTTGTGTGCAAATCTTCATAAGCCCTACCTCTTTGGTTTTTTTTTTTAATGAGACCGCCCCACCAAAAAAGGGCCTGTTCGAAGGCAATCAAGTTTATTATAATCTATTCTCTTTGTGACAGATTGCACAGATGCCTGATGCTCACTTGCCATTTAGTGTTGCTGTCTTTTTTTTTTTTTGGGTGGGGGACATGGTGCACAGCATTGGGTTCTTCTCTTCACCCTTTTTAGTTGTACCACTGATGGACTATTTCCATCAAGCTCAATCTTTTTAAGTACGCGCTATAAACGGACAGCTGGGAACTATCCAGGGATAAGTATAATTATGCCAAATGTTAAGAAGCTCTTAATTCTGGCACACATTGGATACCCTTATGGGCTATAATGATTAGTGGTATTTCCAGAAGCGATTTGTTCCCATAGATGATCTCCGACATGTTTTCAGTTATTATTTTCCTTCAAAAGTTTTAAATTTAAACTTAAATTTATAATTAAACGTTTTATATTAAGTTCACGTTAAAGAGTTTCCCAGCTAAAATAATTTTACATAAATTTGTAATTAATAGAGAGGAGCGAATAAATTAACAGGACACTGACCCAGCGGCCAGGTCGGCACTCCGAGGCCATTGGATGGCAGCCCTATCTGGCAGGATCGCCAACTCCTCTTTTGATTAGCCGGCCTTTCTTGGATGTCGCGTCAGGCCGGCTAATCAACAGAGGAGGTGGAGAAGCCGGCAGGTAGGAAGCAGCCCAGCGGCCGCTGGATTCGGGTCTTGCTTATCTATAGTAAGTCTGCATCTCACTAATATAGTTCAGATCTGAAAGTTTCCACAAACAAGCCCTATTCCCGATAAGTCCACTTCCAGTTTATGCCCGAAACCAAGAGAAGGCGTGTGACAGGAGCTGTGTTTGAAGGGGGCTGGCTGGCGGGACATTTTAAACACAAAGCCAACCCCTTTTTGTATGCGCCAGAGAAGGGGTCTGGCTTAGCTAATTAAATAAACCATTAATCATCCACCAGGAAATGCTGTCCTGTACCTGACACAAACATGAGGAGGACCAGCTTCCAATTAAGGCAAATTTCAGTACTTATTTTGAGCTGGAAAACTCCTTCAAAGTAATTGTTCTCCACCTCTACGAGTTCACGAAAAGTCATACTGACCTATAAGAAGGATGTGATCATCTGGAATTGCCCATTCTTTCTTAGGCATCTGCACAAACTTAAAATTTCCTGACGATGGGTGGTACTGCTTTCTGACGGTATTCACTTGGAAATACAGGCTGCTTCCTCCATGGTCAAACAGGTCTAGGAGCCCAGGGTTGGACTGGCCCACCAGAGAACTGGAGAATCCTCCGGTGGGCCCTAGCTTCTTCTTTAGGAGAGTTCATAGTGCAAACCTTGCAGCTGCTATGGGGTTCTTGAGTGGGGGAGAAAGGTGGGCCCCAAGAATCAAATCCTCTGGTGGCCCAATGTCTTCAGTATGACACTGTGACTAAGGTGGCAATATTAGTTATTTTTTAATCTAGCTTTCTCTGTTATCAGCCATATCAATCAGGGAAGAGGCTGACAGTAGTATTCTGATAATTAAAGGGGTTTTACTTTGCTCTAGTCAGAGTCCCCGGGTCCAGAGCTTCATCTCCTCTATGCTTTTGGCATCTGTTTTTGTCTGTAGTCCTCACATCACATCATCAACGCTGCAACCAATCACTGACTGGCTGCAGCACCTTTTATGTGACGTCAGACATAAACAAATACCGGGAACAATGGCAGAGAATCAAGCTGCAGCCAAGTGACTGAGGTTATCAGAAACTGGAAAACCCTTTTAAGTACCGACGTTCTTGTCCCTTTTAACCCACCAGACAAATTCTTGGGGCCATTTTCTTCAAATTATTTCTATTAATTTTTAAAGGGATCAGAAATGACTCACTTTCAAGTAAGCCATTTTTAAGTGACCAACCACCTTCTGATCTAGAAAATGTTGTATGAGGGACGTCTGTGGCACCTACCAATGGGAATTCACCCACCAATGGGAATTATGGACGGACTAGTCCAACATTTTCCTATTTTAAGTCCCACAAAAAAATATAGCGTTGTAGAATAATAAAATAGGAACTTAGGAAGGATTTATCAGCATGACATCTGTTAAAAAGCAGCAAATAAGCTTCCAAAAAACCTTCTTATGGAAATACATCGCTTGTTCAAGCTGACCATTTACTATCTTGCAGGGATTCGCATGGGAAGTCTTGGCCTTTTCCTCCAGTGTGCAACGTCGACCTTCTTCTCCATGATCATCAACAAACTCGCCAAGCAGTTTGGGTCTCGGAAAGTGTATCTGTCCAGCATGATCACCTTCACCTCTTCTGCCCTCGTTATATGCCTGTCGCAGAACATCCTCATAGTCACCTTCATGTCTTCGTTAACCGGATTTGCCTACGCCACCCTACAGACGCTGCCATATACCTTGATATGTCTCTATCACAAGGAGAAAGAAGTAAGTCAAAATGTGGTAATGATTAGTTTATTGGTCTTACTGCCATCCATCTTTCTGCTGCTTCTTACAACCTACCAAACTTACATTGGTAAGAAATAAAGGACATATTGAAGGATCAGACTACATAGAGTTTGTTTGTAGTCTGTTACCACGGAAACGCATGCAGTTTGAAAGTTTTCCTTTGTCATTAATATGCTAAGTAGAACCACTAGACCATTTCTTAATTTGCTATTTTGCATTTTATCACCTTAAGCCCATATGTTCTGACCAAGTCCTTTCGTCTTCAGGATTTGGAATTTTCGGTTGCTCCTTGGCCTACAAGCGCAGTTTTTGCTTTACAGTTGCCTGGAAAGATATTTGTATAATAAGAAATATCTTTTTAGAGAATGAGCCTTTCCCAACAAGTATTCCAATAGAAAAAATATATCTGAAAATTAATCTGTGGAAGAGTCAAACGGCCGTATAACTCGGGTGAGGATTGCAACGCAGTCTCGGACCGGCCAGCTGCTCTTCCCACCCGAGCTTGACAGCTGCATAGAAATACATGCTATCACAATCCGGAGAGCCGACAGCCAGTCCGAGCATTGCGTTGTGATCCTTATCCAAATTATACGGGGTCTGACTCTTCCTTAATTAGGGCAAAATTCTCCTGTTGGGTTGCCGTCTTTAGCTCAAGACCAATCCAAGCTGCGCTGTGGTCAACTGCAGTAGAGGTTTGAGAGATGATGGAGTAGAAAAAGTGGAAAAATTGACCCAAAGGTCGCCAATCCAACTGAGGTCGTGATGGTACTCCACCACTTGCACCCATAACCTTAGCAATGGTGGCAAACAAGTACAGGGGATATAGTAAGGCTTCATTCAGACATGCGTTTTGCTCACGTCCCAAAAAAAAAGGACCAATTTTGATTAAAGTGTAATCTGTTTTTCTCGGTTGTCAAAAGAGAAAAAAAAGTTTCACCATCCTCTCCTTTCTGACTGTCTGTGAAAATTGGACCACTCTTAGATGTTCTCCAAGTGCAGTTCGATATTTTTCATGGACCCATAGACTTGCATTGCCAATTGTGATATGACACTCGGATCAAAATCGGACATGGCTCTGATATTTAACTGTGTCCAAGAAAGAAGTTCGGACATGTACATATCTGGGCATAAATGTTTCCGAATTTACGAATTTGAAATGTCAAACCAACATTTTATATCTAAGGGCAGCTTGAGATCTGCAACTTGAATGAAAAAGTAAATTTTTTCAAAAATCAGCAAGACTTTATAAGATGTGACTATATTAATGTGACCATGAATATTAAGGATGTGTTTCTCCGTAGGTATTTATGCCAAGACCGTCTGTGCCAAACGTCCAGAAAGAGAAAATTCTCACCAAAGAAGCGGTGTACTTTTCACCAATTATACCGAGCAGCCACCAAAATGGAACCTACAAGCACAAAGGACACAATAAAGAAGAAATGATATGTATAACTGAAGAACTGGATGCATACGCTCCATCTGAAGACTACTACCCCACAGACAAGACTAGCCAGATGGCCAACCGAGACGATAATTCTAGTAAAAACCTTTACGCAAAGAGAGGGATCGGCCTTGACTTTGCGACTCTTGACAGCACCTTTCTCCTGTCTCAGGTCTTTCCGTCCCTCTTCATGGGCATGTTTGTACAAATGATGGAAAGTGTTACAGTCTACATCGCTTCTTCTGTTGTTTTTGGAGTGTTTGCCATATATTTAGCGAACCGTGTTGTTTTTGACCAAAAAGACATGCGAACATGAAAAATATAAAATCTCAACAGTGGGAAAGAAGACAATGAAAACGTTGTTTACAGTGTTTACGTTTACAGACATAGATGTTTCTCTGTATTTTTTGTTTTACCATTTGTTGCTTGCTATCACTGGAACTGCTCCATTTTCTACTTTTTATCTATTCTTTTCTTATTTTCCACATCCTTTTTTATTTTTCTTACTTCTTGAATTCCATTTTTTTTTCCCTTCTCTAATCTGTTTCCTTATTCATTCTCACTTTTTCCTACCTTTCTTTTTAAGTTTTCTTCCCCTTTCATTCAACTATCTTTCTTCTCATTTTCCCCTCTTTCTTGCTTTCCCCTCTCTGTCTCACTCGCTTTCTACTCTTTCTCGCTTTCCCCACTTTCCACTTTTCCTCTCTCTCTCGCTTCCCCTCTCTCACTTGCTTTCCCCTCTCTCAATCACTTTCCCCCTTCTCACTCGCTTTCCCCTCTCTCACTCACTTTCCCCTCTCTCAATCACTTTCCCCCTTCTCACTCGCTTCCCCTCTCTCACTCACTTTCCCTCTTCACTCGCTTTCCCCTCTCTCACTCGCTTTTCACTCTCTCATTCGCTTTGCCATTTCTTACTCGCTTTCCCCTCTCTCCTCGCTTTCCCCTTTCTAACTCGCTTTCCCCTCTCTCACTCGCTTTCCCCTCACTCACTCACTCGCTTCCCCTTTCTAACTCACTTTCCCCTTTCTAACTCGCTTTCCCCTCTCTCACTCGCTTTCCCCTTTCTGACTCGCTTTCCCCTCTCTCACTCGCTTTCCCCTCTCTCACTCGCTTCCCCTCTCGCTCGCTTTCCCCTCTCTCACTTGCTTTCCCCTCTCTCACTCGCTTTCCCCTTTCTAACTCGCTTTCCCCTCTCTCACTCGCTTTCCCCTCACTCGCTTGCCCCTTTCTAACTCACTTTCCCCTTTCTAACTCGCTTTCCCCTCTCTCACTCGCTTTCCCCTTTCTAACTCGCTTTCCCCTCTCTCACTCGCTTTCCCCTCTCTCACTCGCTTTCCCCTCTCTCACTCGCTTTCCCCTCTCTCACTCGCTTTATCCTCTCTCACTCGCTTTCCCTTCTCTCACTAGCTTTCCCTCTCTCACTCGCTTTCTCACTTTCTTGGTTTCTTTTCTCTCTCAATTTCCCTTTCCTCTTGATTTTCCCTGTCTCTCTTGTTTTTTCTTTTCTTGTCTTTTTTACCCTTTCCTCTTGTTCTTTCTTTTTCTTTTTTTTTCTCATTTTTTCCTCACCTCTTACTGTTTTTTTCCTCTGTTTTTGTTTTTCCTTTCCTTGATTTTTTTTCCCTTTCCTCTTGCTTTTTTTCTTTTTCTCTTGTTTTTTTTTTCGTCTTCAGGTTTTTTTTTTTCCTCTCATTTTTTCCTTTCCTCATGTTCTTTTTTTCCCCCTTCTTCTAATTTTTTTTTCCTTTCCTCTCAATATTTTTCCCCTTTCACTTTATTCCAACCGTGTGAAAATGATTAAAGGGAATACAATCTTTCTGTAGCAGCCGTAAAACATTAGAAATGCTATAACGATAATTAATGAAGAATGAACCATTTAAAAAAAAAAGTTAAGATAAGCTGTTACAAATATGGATCCCAATATTTATTGTGAAGGACCTAACACTAAAGCAAGTAAAGGAAACGGAAGGATTTTATTTGGACCAAGAGAAATTTTATGTTCCTGATTCTCAGAGGAACATAAATTAATATTAATAACAAAGCACAACTTCTAAAAATTCAGATGTAAATGCAGGAATGTGAAAAATACTCCACAGTCCATAATATCCTGCAATAAAAAAATAAAAATTGTAATAATTTTTTATATAGGAATATAATTTATTTTTTTCTGATTATTGGAAATATTTAACACGATGTACTGTATAACTACTTATAAGGAATATTAACTACTGTTACCGAATCGGCCTTTTAGATTTTTTGCAACATAAAAGAAAAAAAGCTGCTAGCTTTGTTTTTTTACTGTACTTTGGGAATTTGAATATTAATTTTATATATGTTTTTCCATAAGATTTTAGTAGTGAAAACTTTAAGCACCTTTATAGTGTTTAGGCAGCCATATTATGGGCCAACCTCAAAAGCCTGATAAATAAGGTCCGTTCTTGAAGCCACATTTCCATTTTGGCTTCCTCTCGAATACTTGCTATGCACATACGTCCATATCTGCATAGGGAGTAATCTGGAGGTGCTGTGTCGTTCTCTTTGAAGGTACTTGACTCATCCTAGGAAGCTCCATTAGTTTTATTTGGTGCCTGTTTGGATGCCTTTTAAGCCCACCATACACATTAGATGGCTGTTCTACAAACGACGCTTGTGCCGGTTACTCAGCCGACTGCCATCTTGGCCATCTCTCCCATACACAGGAACGCTCGTTCTTCCGGGCTCTACTGTGTTCTGTTTGAGAAAGCCACCGACAGACCTCTCAAAGCAATTGGCAGTCCAAAACTGGACATGCCCTATTGACATCTCCCGAACAATCAGTTGACCGGTGCCCCATACATATTACAAAATCACCCAAATCTGTCAATATTGATGGGTGCAGCTGAGATTAGTCTAGTGTGATTGGGTGGTTTTAAGCCGGCCAATTCTCCCGACCAAAAAAGAATTGGTCATTCTTCTAATGTTTCCAAGAACATATGTGATGGCATCATATGTCAAAGTCAAGATTTTACCATTCGTGAAGGAGTTCAATCCAAAACTATAGTGATATCTAAAGGTAATCACTGATTTTTTGGGGAAACAACTCAAAATATATCAATCTACACTTGACCATACATACAAGAGAGCTGTTGGTCAACCAGATATTTATCTTGATGCCACCAAAAATACACATGCTTGGCATTTTTATGGTGAAATCAAGAGAAATATCTGTTTGGTAGGGAGAAGAAAATGTTTTATCCCTTGCGGGAATTACGATATTGATTTCCAACTGGCTTGTCCTTCTTTTCCTCAACATCTAGAGTTGAGAGGCTCCTGTCGGCTAAAGTATGGGTTCCAACATCTTTTTAAGTCTATGGCCAGCATAAGGCTTCACCTACAAGGCCACATTTCGTCTCAAGCTGCTAAATTCTGAAGAATCGTAAAGATTCGAACAGAAAACTAGAAGAAACTTAGTCGAAAGTCAACTCTTGCCGTAAGTCCTTGAGATGTGCATTTTTATCGAGCTGCTATATCTACAAAAGCTTGGCATCAACCAGTATGCCTGAGGTTCTGAAGGACACATCTTGCCATGGTGTGTTAGAAGAGAATGGGGGAATGTCTCGCTACATAACTGGACAAATTTGTCATTCAGTATGCCATTAACAGGGGTGACAACTCATGCGGTAGCTGGAATGAAGACCATATCACCCTATCTTTCAAAAAGTTGAGTAACTGTCTACACCAAATTATTGGAATTTTCCTTTTATTGGGTTTTCTGGATCAGACAAAGCTTGGCTGATCCTTGTGCTCATGTCTAGTTTGTTCACTTGCTGACAACATTTTGCTGCATTTTTGACATCCTCCATCGTCATTGACATCCGAAGCCTTATAATAATGTTTTTCCCTAAGTGCCTGTACTTTTAATGTTTTTTTTTAATAAGAAAACACTCTATTTAAGTGGGAGTCTTAGTTACTGTTGTAATTACTGAAATAATTTATACTTTTAGAATTTTTTAACTTTGACGCAGTTATTGTGTAAATAATTTTATACCTATTGTCATAAAACTCATTTCAATAAATTATTTCTTTGATGCTTTTATTAATTCCTATTCTCTTGTGTCCTTCATACCAAATGTCACTGTAATGTTATTTAAGTTTTAATATGCTGTATACTAAATTCCCAAAATGACAAAGGGTGAAATCGGATCTGTCCTATTTCTGCATATTGTGATTGATATAAGAACAGTATCATCACATACGGTAGGTCTCCTTGGCCATTTTTATTATAGACGAAATAACATACCTGCATAGTAAACAACAACACAGAATGTATTTCACCCCTGGAGCCAGAGGGAGTTAGGAGTAGAGAAACATGATGTAGCAAGATAGGACAAATGTATTACAAAAATTGTGCAGTTCGCCTGTGTTCCCTTTTCAGTATCTAACAAAGGCAATAACCATTGATGGATTAGTCACAGAAAGATCTATCATTAAAAAAATAAATATACATAAAATGTACATCTATCTATCTATCTATCTATCTATCTATCTATCTATCTATCTATCTATCTATCTATCTATCTATCTATCTATCATCTATCTATCTATCTATCTATCTATAAAACCATCTATGTATATACAGAGATAGATAGTAATAAAGGAAGATATCTGTACGTTTTGTTCAGTGTTTTACGTCTTTCTCTCCCTATCTCTATAGCTAATGAGTGAGCTGTGACATCCTCTCACTATCCAGATTCACCACAAAATGGCTGCTTCATTTCCTGCTTCTGCTTTCATACTGGCTATGATAGTTCATCCTGATTGGCTGTGCCCGTACCATGCAATGTGATAGCTGATCTCTACATTTGTACCATCGTCGGCCATGGAGCTTACGAGGGTGTCCTTGGAGAAAGTGGTTCCCGCTCTGGTTGGTGCCATCTCCTTTGCTTTTAGATGCATAGAACCTGGACACTCCTTTTCCAGAGGAACTTTAGAAAATAAGTGAATGGAGAATTGGTTCAAAAGTGATGGAAAATTAGAGAGAGAAAGCAGCAGGTCCGTAATTGTAATGGTGATGGTGGGTGTCCATTCTGATTGATAAGGAACATGGTGGTTCATGTTGGGCGTCAACAAGCCACTTTACCTTGTACTTAGATACATGGCTATGGTGGAGAACAAAATTGGCCCAGGTGAAGAAACACTTGACTATATCTGCTACAGCTCTGAATATTTTATCATGCTATCTAATAATTATAGTGACATTCTATACATAGTATTACTACCATCTGTAGAAGATGTGAGCCATCAAGGAATCACCTTCTCCGATAACTTTCAGCCTACAGAGAAAACCACAGATTATTTTTATAAATGAATGGGATTTCTTGTATATTATTTGTGATCCTAAAGATGTCCGGCGCCGGCATTCACAACCATAGTAATCTAAATATACCCTATGGAATGAGCGCTTATCATTTCAGGGTATTATTAGATGTGAGAATCACTGTATTTAAAGGATATCAAATGCATTTCAGCCGGACTGAAATTCAGCATTTAATTTTGTATTATAGGTTCCGATATGGCTATACATTTATGTGAAAGTTTTTAAAATATATTTATAGCCATCATGAAAAATGACCTATTATGAGGTTTTTGTTTTACATTTATTTTTTTAATATTTTTAGCAATTTCCTTCCCCCCTCTAAAGGTCTATAATGAAGATAAAAACAGAAATCTTGCATACTGGCCACCGGGCTTTTTTTTTTTTATTCTACGGTAATTTCCTGTTGTTTCAGGATATTGACATGTACATTAGCAGCAAATGTTTTTAATTGAAGTGTCTAATGAGCGGGTGCAAAAGTTACTGTGCTGGAAGGGGACAACACCTATTGTGATTGGTGGATCCTCTGTTGATGTCATTGTCCCCACCTTCAGATGTATTGATTATCAACAAAAAACCAGGGACGCGGCTGCTCTGACTTCTTCTTGATGTTCAATTTGTCCAAAGGCGGGAATCGTGACACCGGCGCTGATCGAGAGCAGGACTCGCGTGAAATGACAATCTCTCATGAGCCCCAGGAATGCATGCGCTGACAACACTGGAATGGCACGGGAGTTGAGTGCAGGTGTTTTATTTTAATGGGGCTAAACAAGTAGTGGAAACTTCCTAGTACCTGTAAATCACTTTTCAGCTTTGCTGTACAGACTTAGACTGGGTGCGCAGAGTCATCTCATCATTAAATTCTATAACAGGTGTATTGTATTGCTAGAGTAAATAGAAAAGTAGCCATGGATGGTCCTATTTCCTCTGCTAAAAACTGTCAAGGTTCTTTCGTCCAAAGAAAATGTCTTGTTAGAAGACAAAGGGATGGAAAAATGGCCAAAGAATCATGGAATGGGTATGGAGAACAAAGCAAACTCCAGGCTTTTCTGTAGTGGAAATCTACCATATGGTTCCAGAGATACGGACAGTTTTGTTTCACGCTACTAGTTATGTTTTTTTTTCAAGGGGGCGTGGCTCACATGGTTCTTTTGGGGAGTGACTTTAGGCTACTCTGAATAATTAATATGTGAGCCACGCCCCCTCTGTAAAGACAATACCAGTTATCACTGAATAAAAAGGGCTATATCTCTGGAACCGAATGGCGGATTTCAAAAAAGAAAAATACTGAATACTCAGAAGAAGCGGGAATAAAAAAAATGGGACACTTTTGACCTTATTACAAGTCCACTTTAAAGGACCAAGCTCTGATCATATATCTTATAATACTCAGTTACACCATTTTGATTCCTCCGCCCTGCAATATTAGTTACGGAGTATTGTGAAACGTTACTCATAGGCTATGTCTAGCAGGGCAAAATTGTCAGGAATGTGACTGTAATATCATTTTCAGAGATTGTTTCATGAAGTCCTTTAAATAAAACAACAAAATGGATGACTCATATTCTGTCATACGGTGATTTGGGCTGTATTATATTTATTTTGATGCAGAATTATGAATAAACTTGATATAACATTCTCCCTTTCTTAGATAAAGACATGGATATACAACAAAGGGGGGGTAATTTTAAGTATCTTTTAGAGATTATGGGTAAAATGTCTAGTCATTGCATACGGTGGCCCATTATAGGTGCATTTATAGATAGTGATTTTTTTCTCCATGAGTTTTGGACATATTTAGCATTTTCTTGGAAAAATTTTTAACTTTTTGCCCACTAACTTTTTTGGAAATGAATATTCCATTTCTTTTGAAGAATGACTTTTTTTGTCATTTATGTCACATAATTGATACTCCACCAACACCAATCGAGTGGGTGGTGACCATGAAACCATTGGGGAGGATCACGGTTTCTTTAATGAGAAATGATTACACAAGCAGCTGGGCACTGTGTTCCTTCCTTTTGAGGTCATCCTGTTTCCAAAAAAACAAGGGGCTGTTGTTTTCCAACTGATATGAATCATATTGCCAAAATGCCTAATTGCCGTATGACAAACACCCATGGCTGTTCCCTTCTAAAAATATGCAATTTGTGGTTTAGGCTTATTTTTACATTTTTTTGTAATACTGGTGAGGCAAAATTCTCAGGATCCCAGAAGAGAGATAAACCAGTTCATCCCAATAATGTTATATATACTGTAGTTCCCAATTTTGCTTTCCCGGTATCCAATCTTTTTTAGGTCCCCTATAAATCTAATGATCCAGTAAATTTGTAACTTAGTTCTACTGGGTAATTTTAGAGACATTGTTAATGCTCCTCTCACTTTTTCCCCACCCACTTTTTATTTTTTTGCTCCACCCACTCTTAATTTTTTGTTTGCCCCACCTACCTTCTGTTTTTGGAAGTGCAATATTTTGTACTATCCTTTGAGTTTAGTCTTTATAATGATTCTGATGAGATGGATTTGTATAGCATACATTTTAACCCTTTAAATGTCTGATAAATGCCCATCCCACCTCTGGGACCTCCACCTATCTACGAAATAGGTATTCCCAGATTTTCCACTCCAATTTATCACTGCTCTACTCCAGTATTGTCTATATTAGGCTTATTAGTCTAACTCAGGACCTAGCAGGAATACAGATATAGTGGCCCTGGAGGCCTTTTGTAGGACCTTGCCTCACATGATGACCAATAAACACCAAACGATCAAATTGGGAGAGTTGCAATCGGAGAAATGTTCATCCTGTTTAATAGTGTTATCACCAATCCCAAAAATTGCAGAGAGGTTTAAGCTGTATGTTATAGCTAATAATTGCTGTTAATAGCACACACTCATTCCACACAATTTCTAGATGGAGTCAGGCCACTGCCCTGCTTGGATGTCTCATGATATTAAAATGCATAGAAACACACCATGTGACTGCCCTTGGTGACTGCCCTTGAGTTCTTGGAAATGGTGGGAGGCTTAGTGCTGCTTGATCTAATCTCCTTTACTTTTAGATTGTGAGAACCTGTTCAGAAAGCTCCTCCCCCGAGGAACTGCACTGCTGCCAAGCAGGAAGGTGTAGAATAAGAGCAAACATAATGAAAGGATGTGAAGGGAAAATAAAACACCAGGTTTTATGTCCTATTTGGTAAATCTGGCATCACAATCGGAGTTAATTTTGATCATTGATATTGGCCCCGTTTCTTCTAAGAAGCCCAATGTCTTCAACTCTGGATGTACTTTTAGGTACCTGGAGTCTCTGAGAAATCTGAGGCCCAAGACAATGACCTCTCACTTGAGCCAGACCTTCCTAACTACCATCCACTTTGAAGATAAGTCCTCTCCATTGGCGTAACTTGATGCTCATGGGCCCAAATGAAAAATCTCCAACTGGACCACCAACTATCAGAGGTTTGTCTTCTCAAATGTCCCAAAAGGACCTTTTGGACCTCCCCTAAACCCATTAGAGTCACCCCCGGATCCTCTGTGTTGAAAAGTATACTCATTGTAACCTATGAAGTCTCGTTACGTTTTTGGGAACATGTTCATTTCTTGATGAAGGTGTTTGTAATTTACGTCTACGGTCTACATTCTCGTTGGCATCTATTTTAGAGTAACGACAAGTGTTGAGTGTGTAGGAGCCCCCAAAACATTTCACTTTCCCTTCTGATAAATTCCTGTGGGTACCCGCATTTTCTTACACCAAGGAGCTTGAGAAGCTTGTGCTAAAAGCATCCCGGTCTAAGGTTTCTACGCCTTAATTCAAGCAGCAGATGTTTTTGCTGTAAATGTAACTTTGACCCACAGAAAATACTTCTTCTATTTACGCTTTATATGACCAGAAATAGCCTTGTTTACATAGAAAGCTATGAGTTCTATTCAAATGCAGCAATCGGTTATATTTCTTAAGATTTTAAGACCAGGTTGGCTCATAACACAATATTTAAAATTAAAATCCCCTCAAAAATGTTCATAAATGAATCAAAGAGTTGGTCTCCAATCGACATTGAAATGTCAAAACATTGTGGTGTGGTCTCTGAAAGTTTAATGACCTTCTATATGGCTGAAATTACACAAGAAGTTTTGTGTTCATTAGGGCTCAAATTGACTGGACGGCCAGGTCTAGGAAGACTTCTGGTGGTCCCAAACTTCTTCCATTTAAGGATTATGGAGGCCACTTTGCTCTTAGGAACCTTGAGTACTGCAGAAATTCTTTTGTAACCTTGGCCAGATCTGTGCCTTGCCACAATTCTGTCTCTGAGCTCCTTGGCCAGTTCCTTTGGCCTCATGATTCTCATTTGGTCTGACATGCACTGTGAGGTCTTATATAGACAGGTGTGCGCCTTTACAAATCAAGTCCTATCAATTTAATTAACACAGCTGGACTCTAATGAAGAAGTAGAACCATCTCAAGGAGGATCACAAGGAAATGGACAGCATGTGACGTAAATATGAGTGTCTGAGCAAAGGGTCTGAATACTTATGACAATGTGATATTTCAGGGTTTTTTTTAATAAATTTGCAAAAATTTCTTCATTCCTGTTTTTTTTCAGTCAAGATGGGGTGCAGAGTGTACATTAATGAGAAAAAAATGAACTTTTTTGCATTTACCAAATGGCTGCAATGAAACAAAGAGTGAAAAATGTAAAGGGGTCTGAATACTTTCCGAACCTACTGTAAGTATTCAGTTACATTCTGTAAATTTTGACGATATAATTAATGAGTAAGGGGCTCAGCTGTTTTTCAGGCGGTAATATTGATGGGGGAACGACCCAGCACGTAACTTCTCCTTTTCTGTTCTAAATTTACAGCAGTGATGTGAGGTATTTGCACAGTGGCAGATACGTGTTTTTGTCTGAGGTCGTGCAAAACATCAAAGGCATACTGGAGATGTCTATCAATCAGAACCCATCATCTTAGATGGAGCCGCTCGCATGCTTTCTGGCCAGTTCATTTCATCCATGTGATATAAGGTTCTGGCGGCACAAGAAGAGCTGGTATGCCAAGAGATGCTCCCGTTTCACCTGTATCATCAGTTAATTGGTGAACATCTATAGGTCTGAGCACAAAGTAAGTCATCATCACTGACATCTGAAGCATTCCTCCTACTGACTATGTTTTTTATCACCTTAAAGTACAGTATATGCTGACCCCAAAATTGATCATGTTACCCTGAAATGGTCTTTGTGTAGTTTTAGGCTGAGTTTCATTTTTTGTTATAGGAAGGTTTTTTTTGTGTTAGTTTTAGGCTGAGTTTCATTTTTTGTTAAGGAAGTGTTTTGTGTAGTTTTAGGCTGAGTTTATTTTTTGTTATAGGAAGTGTTTGTGTAGTTTTAGGCTGAGTTTCATTTTTGTTATAGGAAGTGTTTGTGTAGTTTTAGGCTGAGTTTCATTTTTTGTTATAGGAAGTGTTTGTGTAGTTTTAGGCTGAGTTTCATTTTTTGTTATAGGAAGTGTTTGTGTAGTTTTAGGCTGAGTTTCATTTTTTGTTATAGGAAGTGTTTGTGTAGTTTTAGGCTGAGTTTCATTTTTTGTTATAGGAAGTGTTTGTGTAGTTTTAGGCTGAGTTTCATTTTTTGTTATAGGAAGTGTTTTGTAGTTTTAGGCTGAGTTTCATTTTTGTTAAGGAAGTGTTTGTGTAGTTTTAGGCTGAGTTTCATTTTTGTTAAAGGAAGTGTTTGTGTAGTTTTAGGCTGAGTTTCATTTTTGTTATAGGAAGTGTTTGTGTAGTTTTAGGCTGAGTTTCATTTTTTGTTAAAGGAAGTGTTTGTGTAGTTTTAGGCTGAGTTTCATTTTTTGTTAAAAGAAGTGTTTGTGTAGTTTTAGGCTGAGTTTCATTTTTTGTTATAGGAAGTGTTTGTGTAGTTTTAGGCTGAGTTTCATTTCTTGTTAAAGGAAGTGTTTTCGTAGTTTTAGGCTGAGTTTCATTTCTTGTTATAGGAAGTGTTTGTGTAGTTTTAGGCTGAGTTTCATTTTTTGTTAAAGGAAGTGTTTGTGTAGTTTTAGGCTGAGTTTCATTTTTTGTTACAGGAAGTGTTTGTGTAGTTTTAGGCTGAGTTTCATTTTTTGTTATAGGAAGTGTTTGTGTAGTTTTAGGCTGAGTTTCACTTTTTGTTATAGGAAGTGTTTTGTGTTTTAGGCTGAGTTTCATTTTTGTTAAAGGAAGTGTTTGTGTAGTTTTAGGCTGTGTTTCATTTTTTGTTATAGGAAGAGTTTTTTAATTCTCTTCTACAACTCGAATGGTAGTAAGAACTGCACACCACCATTACTGTAGTCTATGGAGCGTATTACTTGGTCACTCAGTCACCGACCATTCTTACACACATTTGGTCACCTTCTACCTTTGTTCTCCCATTGGTTCATCAGGCTTGTCAATTAAGTATTAGCTTGGCCCATATGTGAGAATCATGATTGTTGCTCATCTCATCTGGACATTTTTAGCTTTCGACCCCTTTAAAGTAGTTATTTACTTTTGGAAACTCTTCTTCAAAAACCCTATAACAACAAAGACCACGTCTGGGTCCCCTGTGATTAGCTGAAATCTGTGGAGAAATCTTCCAGTAAGTTTTTCAATTTTTCTGCAGCGCCACCACAGGTGACCTAAAGCATAGCATGGTGTGCATTCAAATCAATGGGCTGTCTGCGTAATGTATCCACAGCCCTGGTCCATGGGAAACGCACTTCATAGTCAATTTTTAATACAACTTATTCATGAAGGTCCTACATGACTTTGAAGTATAAGAAATCTCCTTGTCAATGGGACCCATCCTTAAATGTTCTAGTATTGTCAGTACTGATTACACAGTGTCAGAATGTCAAGGAGCCCCACTAAATTGACAAGGTAAATATTAAAACCAAATTTCTAATTATGGTTGCCAGAGGTGGAAGGAGATTGACTAAGAAACACTAACTTAAAAGGACTAAACTTACTGGGAACTGTATTTACAGCTGCCAGTAGGGAAAGGATACTGACTGCCTGCCGGTGACTCTGATAACAGCTGTGAAGTGTAGAAGGATACTGATTAGGAAACTTACTAGGTCCTATATCAGTGACAGAAGAAGATTGACTGTGCAACTTCCTATGAAGCATATTCACAGCTGCCGGTGGGGGAAGGAGACTAAACTTATAGGAAACTTGTTTTATGACTTTATTAACAGCTGCCAGAGGAAGATGAAGACTGACTAGGAAACATACAATTGACAGCTATCAAAGGAGAAAATTGATTATGGAACTTACTGTAAACTATATTTACAGCTGCAAGTGGGGAAGGAGACTCACTAGAGAACCTGCTGGTTACTTTATTTACAGCTGTCAGAGGAAAAAGACTGACTAGGAAAATTACTGGGAACTAAATGTATATCTGCCAGAGGGAAAAAAGACTGACCAGGGAACTTTCTCCCAGAAGGGGAAGGAGAGTTAATGGTTAAGATGTACAACAGGGAAAGTATCTGTCTAGGGAACTTTCTAAGGACTATATTTACATCTGCCAGAGAAGGAAGGGGACTGACTGATTATCATGTAGAGCATTGGAAATTGAAAGACATATAGATGGCTATTAATCAAACTGTGGGGAAAGTGGAGAGGTTTCTTGGAATAACTCATCAAATCTTTCCTCTCATTTCTCAGTAGCCTGATTAAGGTTGACCTCAAATTTGATTAGGTGCAAGTACCCCATCTTTTCTTTGCAACTGTTTCAATAAATCTCTCCCTAGGGGCGGTCACTGACAAAAGACGGACCCTGTGGAAGAACAGTATAGGGTCCTCTGCAGTCTAATAATGTGTCTGTGGCAGGAGTTGCTTGTTGCTTTGGGAGTGGATGTTGGCCCATACACCTCCTGGGCCCCGGTTGCACCAGCAGTATGTACATACCTACTTCTCCCTTAGAATGCGTGCAAGGGATTGTGACGGGCAGGAAACGGAGGTCAAAATAGCACAAAAAGGTTGTGGTGGGCAGAAAACGGAGGTCAAAATAGCACCAAAAGATTGTGGTGGGCAGAAAACGGAGGTCAAAATAGCACCAAAAGATTGTGGTGGGCAGAAAACGGAGATCAAAATAGCACAAACAGATTGTGGCGGGCAGAAAACGGAGGTCAAAATAGCACAAACAGATTGTGGTGGGCAGAAAACGGAGGTCAAAATAGCACCAAAAGATTGCGGTGGGCAGAAAACGGAGATCAAAATAGCACAAACAGATTGTGGCGAGCAGAAATCGGAGATCAAAATAGCACAAAAAGGTTAAAAAGAAGAAAAAAAAGAAAAAACTCTGCTTGCTTCCAAAGAATGGAAACATTCATATTTACATTCAGCTTTGATCGTGTCCAACTGCTTGGGACGGGGTATCATTGCCTTCTCAAGTTTTTAAGCTTTGGATGAAAAGCTAAATATTCGCATTCTCTGAAAACAAGGAATCGAAGTTCAATGTAAAGAAGAAAGCTGCAGAACTTTACGTTCCCGAAATCATCCCCCTCGAACGACTCCATTGGCATCAGCAGCAGCCGCCGATATACGTCTATAATGAATTCATTACCTCCACGCGCTCGGAAACAGCTGATCCTCACTTGCCATATTACATGACAGCCTCTAAATACCCTTTACATGCAAGAGGCTTCTTTACCCATCCCCTCGGGAGTAAAACTGGACGTTCATGTCAATGTGATCGCAGCAAGTACAAAACGAGAGAAGGTTTGTGAGGGTCTAATGTAATAATCCCTGGCGGTGACTGTCTCATTCCGGTGCAATTATAAGTGTGAATTTATGGCTGGAGGAGACGGCAGCGTACAATTCCCCTTTGGCTTTCCCATGCCGTTCTCTGAGTTGAACATACTGGTGAGGAAGTGCTTGCAGGATTATCATTGCTAAGTGATGAGGAGAGAACTGTTATAGCTTCTTGCACTCTAAATAAGGCAACTGCCTGACAGACATATGACTATTCAACCAATTTGGTCCTTGGAGCTCCCCTTCAGATTTCACATTTTCACAAAGTTGTCCCAAGTGGCTCATACCACCGGCTTGGGCATCCGGGACGACCATCGGTGGTGGCTACGCAGGTTAGTGATGATGCACCGGCTTTATCACCGGCATGGCGTTGATGTCAGAATGACGTCGGGGTATAGGACAGCCTCTGAAGTATAAAGATAGGCCGAGCAAATATATCCGGCTGCCCACTAGTACTAGAGAGCTACAAAACATGGTCCCCACCACTTTTATGTTTGCTGGGCTCTACGTATTCTCTACTCATTTTCTCCCAGGCTTCGGTTTCATGTCAGCAATCCCTATCTGCCTTCCAAAAATAAGCTCCTACCGCCATGCTGAAGAGAGAAAAACAAGGAGGGCGGTATTTTTAGGGATATTAATTCTGACCACGTGTCCAGAAGGTGAACCGGATGGCCGTTGCACAAAGACTACTCATCACTATGTCCTACGGAGCCAGAATTCACTGGACGTTGCCTGTTTTTCTTCTGCTGGGTTTTGTGGGAGACCTCGTTTCGTCGTACCCTATACCCTACAGGGCTAACGGAACATTACTGGAAAGGACATTGGAATCGTTGTTCTCCAGGTCGATTGGAATGTCTTCCGACAAATTGGATGCCAAGTGGAGGAGCGATTATTTGCAGGGGATTAAGAGACAACGGAGGCTTTATTGTAATGTCGGGATTGGGTTTCACCTGCAGGTCCTTGAGGATGGAGCGATAAATGGTGTGCACAGTGAAAGTCCGCATAGTGAGTTACATCCTGAAATTCCGTGACAAAGTGATGTCATGCATGCAACATATTGGCAAGCTGATCAATCCAAGACTGTCATTCGTGCAAAAAAATAAAAATATATTATTTTAATTATTTATTATAATTATTACTATTATATTAATTTAGATTTTATCATTTTAGCATATTTTAATCAATTATTTTATCAAGTCAATTTTATTATTATCATTTTAATTGTATAGATTTTTTTTTTGGCATTCTTATTTTATTATGTATTTTTTTTTTGCATTCTTCTTCATAGTAATAATAATTATTATAATAAAATAATAATAACAATACAAATATTTAGTTATTATTATTTTAAATTTATTATTATCATTATTATTGCATAATAATATTTCAATATAGAATAACTATTATTTTATATAATCATTATTATTATTTTTTAAATATTACATACAAATTGTGGGTTAGTTAATTAAATATAAAAAAAAAATAAAATAGGAAATATTGTAAGTGATAGTAAAATATATAATGATAATAATTTATAATATTATTATGGATGATAATAATAATAATTATTATTATATTATTTAAATATTATTTAAATATTACAGAAATTGTGGCCAAGTTAGTGAAATATAAAGAGAAAAAAGAAATATTGTAAGTGATAGTAAAATATATAATGATAATAATTTATAATATTACTAATAATATTATTATGGATGATAATAATAATTATTATTTAAATATTATTTAAATATTACATAAATTGTGGCCAAGTTAGTGAAATATAAAGAAAAAAAAAGAAATATTGTAAATGATAGTAAAATGTATAATAATAATAAAAAAATATTATTATTATGATTTAAATATGACATTAAAAAAGTATAAATACAAAAAGTGCAAATAGGAAATATTGTAAATGATAGTAAAATGTATCATAATAATAATTATACAGTAATAATTCTATTATTATTTAAATATTAAATAAATAAATATTAAATAAAGAAATATTAATATAAAAAAATAAAGAAATAAAAATTGTGGTCAAGTTAATGAAATAATTAAATGAAAGTAAGATGTATATTACTATTATTTTTATTATTATATTATTATAATTATTATATTAATTATAAATTTTATTATTATTTATTTTATTTCTATTTATTATTTTTATTATCATTACATTTTAACATCACTTGCATATTTCACTTTTTTATTTATTTGTTTCCTGTTTCTTTTACTTTCCACAAATGTATTATGTAATATTAAGTCAATCCTGATGGAAAAATATTTGGAGCTCACCAAGCAGAAAAAAAAAAATTAAAGGGAGGGGGAAAATATACGATAAAATGGTTTCGACCAAGTAAAACATGTTAGTTTCCTGGAAATATGGGGCTAAAAGTGTATAAAAAAAAAATAACATCGAAATAAAAAAAGTAAATTAAAAAAGTGATATTATATGGATGTAAATGATGAACGTAGTAGATGCAGAAGTGAATTAAGATGTTTATTACATGTGACATTATACTGATGCTAAGGTGACGCTGCCGCTTGTGAGGCTTTATATTTCTATAGATTTATACCCTAGGGGTGAGATACTGATATTTTCTATGCTATAATTTGTGACTGGTGATGTTGGTAATTTATACTTTTTAGCTAGAGCACAATATTACATCTTGTTATCATCTCGACCAGCGTTCTCCAACATGTGGTTGCAAAAACTCCTATCATGTAGTTAAAATTTACATCGGATGATTGAAGGGGCTCAAGCAGCCCCCTTCATTGTTTACCCAGGCACAGCGCCATATGTACAGTGGTGGCGGTGCCTGGTACTACCGCTCAGTCTCGTGCTGTGAAATGCAGTACCGGGCACAGCCACAAACATATTAGTGGTGCTGTGCCCGGGTAAGCAATGAAGAGGATCATCATGACCTTAGTAATCAGGTCATTGTCACTGATGCTTGAAGTTGAACCCCCAAAATATTGATAGCCGATTCTAAGCAGTGGCATAGTCTGGGGAAAAGGGGCAAACAGAAGCAATTGCCCAGGTGTGAAATGAACGGCACTCGAAAGCCACGTATCTTCTTGGACTTACTCAGTGATTAACCATCCAGTGCTTTATAGAGCACAGCAGTCTATATAAATTTGTAATCTGCTGCGCTCTGCATAGGCAGCAACTGATATGATAAAAGTCTGTAAAATTAAGTGAGTTTTGTCATCTCGGTCACGAGTTACGTAGAGCGCAGCAGCTGAAGAAAAACTCATCACAACTGCTGCTCTCTGCATAAGAAGAGACTGGGGATGGCAAATCAGAGGAGAAAATGAATGAAGAAAGTAATGGATCGCGACTACACTACACACAGTTCACTGTTGTCTTTACACAGTAAGGGCCACTCATACGTTTTCAAACACTTTTTTTATAACCCTAACTAGGGTTTTTGCTAGACTTAAGAACTAGTGTAAAGTACATGGACTTTAGAATTCTAAGTTGAAGCAGGTTAACATAAAAATAGTACTAAAATAAATGTTCTGGGTAAAGTCAATATATAGGTCGAAAGAAGATGACACACTGGACTGTAACTATGATTAGATAAATTACTGATAGGTAGAAGTCAATAGGGATAACACTCACTGAAATGTCGCACTCTATAGTATTTCTGTAAACCACTGGTATCTTGGCGGACTTAAATAGGGTTAGCATTACTGGACTAGTGGTCGGCACTCTACTAGATTACTGGTAGACACTCTACTGGACTAGTGGTCAGCACTCTACTAGATTACTGGTAAACACTCTACTGGACTAGTGGTCGGCACTCTACTAGATTACTGGTAGACACTCTACTGGACTAGTGGTCGGCACTCTACTAGATTACTGTAGACACTCTACTGGACTAGTGGTCGGACTCTACTGAGATTACTGGTGGACTCTACTGGACTAGTGGTAGGAACACTCTACTAGTGATTACTGGATAGTGACACTACTACATGGAACTAGTGGTCGGCACTCTACTGACTAGTGGTAGACTCTACTGGACTAGTGGTAGCACTCTACTGGACTACTGTGGCATCTACTGGACTAGTGGTGCACTTACTGATAGTAGACACTCTACTGGACTAGTGGTGGGCACTCTACTAGATTACTGGTAGACACTCTACTGGACTAGTGGTCAGGCACTCTACTAGATTACTGTAGACACTCTACTGGACTAGTGGTCGGCACTCTACTGACTACTGGTTGCACTCTACTGGACTAGTGTGGGCACTCTACTGGACTACTGGTAGAACTCTACTGGACTAGTGGTTGGCACTCTACTGACTGGTAGACTCTACTGGACTAGTGTAGGAACTCTACTGGACTGCATTGGTAGCACTCTACTGGACTAGTGGGCACTACGATTCGTAACTTATGACTAGTGTGGCCTCTACTGAACTACTGTGGCACTCTACGTAGTGCGGCACTCTAACTGGACTAGTGGTAGGCACTCTACTGGACTAGTGTAAGGAACTCTACGACGTGGTAGGCACTCTACTGGACTTGGTTGCACTCTACTGAACTAGTGGTGGGCACTCTACTAGGGCCTACTGGTAGTACACTCTACTGGACTAGTGGTAGGATCTCATACTTGGAACTACTGGTTAGCACTCTACTGGACTAGTGGTAGGCACTCTACTGGACTACTGGTTGGCACTCTACTGGACTAGTTGTGGGCACTCTACTGGACTACTGGTAGGCACTCTACTGGACTAGTGGTTGGCACTCTACTGGACTAGTGGTAGGAACTCTACTGGACTACTTGTAGGAACTCTACTGGACTATTGGTAAGCACTCTACTGGGCTACTGGTGGGCACTCTACTGGACTTCTGGTAGAAAATCTACTGGACTAGTGGTGGGCACTCTACTGAACTACTGGTAGGCACTCTACTGGACTAGTGGTTGGCACTCTATACTGAACTAGTGGAAGGCACTCTACTGGAATACTTATAGGAACTCTACTGGACTAGTGGTAGGCACTCTACTGGACTATTGGTTAGCACTCTACTGAACTAGTGGTGGGCACTCAACTGGACTAGTGGTAGACACTCTATTGGACTAGTAGTAGGCACTCTACTGGACTAGTGGTAGGAACTCTACAGGACTACTTGTAGGAACTCTACTGGACTTTTGGTAGGCACTCTACTGGACTAGTGGTAGGCACTCTACTGGACTACTGGTTGGCACTCTACTGGAGTAGTGGTAGGCACTCTACTGGACTACTGGTAGGCACTCTACTGGACTAGTGGTAGGCACTCTGCTGGACTAGTGGTCGGCACTCTACTGGACTAGTGGTAGGAACTGTACTGGACTACATGTAGGAACTCTACTGGACTAGTGGTAGGCACTCTACTGGACTACTGGTTGTCACTCTACTGGACTAGTGGTGGGCACTCTACTGAACTACTGGTAGGCACTCTACTGGACTAGTGGTCGGCACTCTACTAGATTACTGGTAGGCACTCTACTGGACTAGTGGTGGGCACTCTACTGAACTACTGGTAGGCACTCTACTGGACTAGTGGTCGGCACTCTACTGGACTACTGGTAGGCACTCTACTGGACTAGTGGTGGGCACTCTACTGGACTAGTGGTAGGAACTTTACTGGACTACTTGCAGGAACTCTACTGGACTAGTGGTAGGAACTCTACTGGACTACTTGCAGGAACTCTACTGGACTAGTGGTAGGAACTCTACTGGACTACTGTTTGGCACTCTACTGGACTAGTGGTAGGCACTATACTGGACTAGTGGTGTGCACTCTACTGGACTACTGGTTAGCACTCAAGAAGTACTAATTTTCCACATGCTTACCAATATTGATATTGGAATATCACAATATTTAAGTCCTACTTTAGTCGTGCCTAGTAACATCCCAACTCCACCCCGGGCAAGTGCCAACCCTGCCTTGTTACATCCGTAAACAAAACCAGGTTTGCCTACTTTTGAGAAAAGGTTTTAGAAATCCAACGCGTTTTCAGCTTGTCATAGCCCTCAATTTGGCAGGACTGTTTCTGAAAAATCACAATAGTCCAAACAAATTGAAGACTATCAGCAACAATGGATTAATTTCGCTGGCCTTGGCTTGTTGGCTATCTTCACGGCACCTGGAACACCAACCATTGAAGCCTCCTCCCTGCTACTCCCCCTAATAGCAGTGATTCAATATAAGTCCCACCCAGAAGACACAATGGGGGTTGTGGGAGGGCAATGGGGGTTGTGGAGAGGATTCATAAACTTCACATTCCCCCATTGGTACTGGCCACCATATTATGTGTAAGAGGCCTCTCCCGACTGTAATATCGACTACATACAGTATACATCAATTATGGGTATTAAGAAGTTGTTTTTTTTCTTTTTTTTCCAGGTCTCTTAGAAATTTCAACAGTAGAGCGAGGAGTTATAAGCTTGTTTGGTGTGAAAGCAAACTTCTTTGTAGCAATGAACAGTAAAGGTCGAATATATGCTTCAGTAAGTATTGTCCATTTATTATAAATTTACTTTATGGAATTTTAGGGCATAAAATTGAATATTTCTAGCAATGATTGAAATGTAGGTTTACTTGGTATAGTGGTGGAGTGAAAGTATTAGAGGGTTACCGTGAGTGAAAATACTCATCACCCTACGCCACCAGCTTTACGTCTGCAGACCGCTTTTTCTCCCATCTCCGTCATTCACATGACTGTTCTCCTTCACCAAACATTCTTGTGTTTTCAATGTGGAGAGAGGAGACTCCACATGCCAGACTATTCTTCTCCCACTGAAAAAAAGGGATCGGAGATTGATAATCCAAGTGCCCGATCTTTTTCTCCCCCCAGAACATCCATCACAAGAGACTCAGGAGGCCCCATGGACATCAGACAGTCATCTGGTCCATCTGAAATTGGCGGTTTTGGCCAACTTTCTTCTAATGTGCGTTTGGGCCCTAAGGATAGACCATCGATATCTGAATTCTCAGATCTCCTACGATGGCTAGAAAAAAAAGTCGCTGTGATCATCTTTTGTTATTTTTTTCTAAAAAAGCATCCTTCTTGATCTTGTACTAGATGAGATCTGTTACATTTATGGGACTATGTTCCAAAGGTCAAGAGTGATAGTTGTAATCCCTGCAATCTAGGACTTGGATCTCCACAATCATACTTATCATCAAGGCCAGACCAAGATTAGTGAAATCCTTTGGATATGAAAAATTGATGAGGGCTTCTGGACTACTAACAATATCATGGATAATATAAGGGCCCTAAATATATTAGCTGGATCCACTAGCTGATATTGGTGGCATTGGCCACCATATTATATGTAAGAGGCCTCCTAATTCTTCCAGATGGGTGATGGTGTTTCCCCTGAAGATAGGGTAATGACAGATCACTAGAAATCTTATGTTGACTAAAACAATGTGCCATGGACTCCTTTGATCTGTCATTCCTATTAAATTTATTGGACTATGTTCCAAAATCCATGAACAACCATGAGCAGGATCGTCAGCTACAATCCCTTCAATAGGGAAGCACAAGCTTTGGACATCCATCAATCAGACCTATCAAATCAATATGTCCTCAGTCAGACAGATTAAGATTGGTGGAAGTGGTGAGGGTCCCATCACGAGTAACACAGTCCTGGATAACGTAAAGAGATTGTCCCGTGGGGATTCAACTGTTTGGACCCACACCAATTGGCACAATGGGGAATTTTTATCAACGAATTGGAGGGCAATGTACATGCTCGACCACCACTCCATTAATTCTCTACAAGGCTGCAGAGTGCTGTGCTTTACCCAATATATGAATAAATGGAGTGGCAGTCAGGCATTTGGCCTGCTGAGCCATCTTGTAACAAGGATTAAATTTACCCATTGGGGATTAAAGCTCCTTGATCTGTCGATCAGTGCGTGTCTCAACGGTAAGACACCCACTGATCAGTAAGTTAACTTGTTTTAACTGGACAACCCCTTTAAGGTTCCCAATATATTGTCTGGTTCCTGACTGAACCAGACTATTTTGGCAGGACCGGCCAACCTAAATATATTTATGGGGCTAATGATGTCGGGAGAGAGAAGTATGTAAAATTACAACAACCAATTCTTTTATTTCTCCTGGCTTCCGCCTGAGGTGTGGGCCAATACATTTTCCTCTCTTCCTATTAAAAATATATGCATGCTCTGCTGAAATGAACTGAATGTTCATGTGTATGTGGCGGTCATGAGAGATCTGTTGGCTGAACACTTATCCGGCTCACCATGATCTAAGGTAAATAGACACCTTTACACTTAGACATCAGTGTATTAGTGAAGCTTTACGATACCCCGAGATATCTGAAAGCTGCTCATGCCATCTCCAAATGTCCAAAAAATATGCATCATTCTCCAAATGTCCAAAAATATGCATCATTCTCCAAATGTCCAAATATATGCATAATTCTCCAAATGTCCAAAAATATGCATCATTCTTCAAATGTCCAAAAATATGCATCATTCTCCAAATGTCCAAAAATATGCATCATTCTCCTATGTCCAAAAATATGCATCATTCTCCAAATGTCCAAAAATATGCAAAAAAAATCTCCAAATGTCCAAAAATATGCATCATTCTCCAAATATCTAAAATATGCATCATTATCCAAATGTCCAAAAATATGCATCATTCTCCAAATGTCCAAAAATATGCATCCTTCTCCAAATGTCAAAATATGCATAATTCTCCAAATGTCCCAAATATGCATATTCTCCAAATGTCCAAAAATATGCATCAATTCTCCAAATGTCCAAAAATATGCATATTCTCCAAATGTCCAAAATATGCATCATTCAAATGTCCAAAATATGCATCATTCTCCAAATGTCCAAAAATATGCATAATTCTCCAAATGTCCAAAAATATGCATCATTTCTCCAAATGTCCAAAAATATGCACAATTCTCCAAATGTCCAAAATATGCTATATTCTCCAAATGTCCAAAAATATGCAACATTCTCCAAATGTCCAAAAATATGCATCATTCTCCAAATGTCCAAAATATGCATCATTCTCCAAAATTCCAAAAATATGCATCATTCTCCAAATGTCCAAAAATATGCATCATTCTCCAAATGTCCAAAAATATGCATCATTCTCCAAATGTCCAAAAATATGCATCATTCTCCAAATTCCAAAAATATGCATCATTCTCCCAAATGTCCAAAAATATGCATCATTCTCCAAATGTCCAAAAATATGCATCATTCTCCAAATGTCCAAAAATATGCACAATTCTCCAAATGTCCAAAAATATGCACAATTCTCCAAATGTCCAAAAATATGCATCATTCTCCAAATGTCCAAAAATATGCATCATTCTCCAAATGTCCAGAAATATGCATCATTCTCCAAATGTCCAGAAATATGCATCATTCTCCAAATGTCCAAAAATATGCATCATTCTCCAAATGTCCAAAAATATGCATCATTTCCAAATGTCCAAAAATATGCATCATTCTCCAAATGTCCAAAAATATGCATCATTATCCAAATGTCAAAAAAATATGCATCATTCTCCAAATGTCCAAAAATATGCATCATTCTCCAAATGTCCAAAAATATGCATCATTCTCCAAATGTCCAAAAATATGCATCATTATCCAAATGTCCAAAAATATGCATCATTCTCCAAATGTCCAAAAATATGCATCATTATCCAAATGTCCAAAAATATGCATAATTGATATCTGGACATCCAAAATCACATGTTCTGGCATAAATTATTACATAAATGTGTTGCTTATATGAGTGACGGGTAAAAGAAGGGGTGGAAGGAACTGGATGGTGAAGAAGAAGTGCTAAAACTTTTATTCCGGATTTAAGTCTATCGTTGCATTCCGATATTTTTTTTTACACAAACGTCAAAGTAATAAAAAGCCCCTATAAATAGTGACTGGAGGATAAGATTAGAGAAGCGGGATTACGGCCATCGGTAAATGCATCTTTGCTTACAGCATAAAATATTAAATGTCACGTTTTCTAATCCGGATTTCGTATCCAATCACAGATCCCGCGTTTGCGGTCAAATATAAGTTGCACTATAAATATATATTACAGGCGAATAAAAGAGCAACTTGCTAATGTATATCAGCGAGCGGAGGGTGCGAGGGAACAGGTGGCATCTGACCCGAGCATCTTGGGAGCGCAGAAGCGAGATTTATTGTTAGATGTAGACTCTCAGGCACCGACTGTCATAACACGCTCTTATCCTTTACAAATAATGACTTTCTACAGGGTCTTGTAAAGGCACCAAATCGCAGGATACTGTACTTAGCTGCTAAGGTCACCCAGGATAGAGGCACCCAGCAGTACAGGCGCGAGCACTGACGTCACCGTAATCCTGGCCGGCGCTATAAGTGCCGCCTGACTTCATACACAGATATGAGGGCGCTATTTTAGACCGTTATAGCTATTAGTGTTAAGGATTATCCACATTCATCCGCCACTTCGGCCTATGCTAAGGTCTGCAGAGAGGAGGCGGCTATAAGACGACCACTGCATGGCCGGTGAAACAGCAAGATAGATAATAGATAGATAATAGATAGATAGATAATAGATAGATAGATAATAGATAATAATAGATAATAGATAGATAGATAGATAGATAGATAGATAGATAGATAGATAGATAGATAATGATAGACAGATAGATAATAGATAGATAATAGATAGATAGATAATAGATAGATAGATAGATAGATAGATAGATAGATAGATAGATAGATAGATAGATAGATAGATAGATGATAGATAGATAGATAATAGATAGATAATAGATAGATAGATAATAGATAGATAGATAGATAGATAGATAATATATAGATAGATAGAAGAATAGATAGATAATAGATAGATAGATAGATAGATAGATAATAGATGATAGATAATAGATGATAGACAGATAGATAATAGATAGATGATGATAGATAATAGATAGATAGATCAGATAGATATAGATAGATAATAGATAGATAGATAATAGATGGATAGATAATAGATAGATAGACAGATAGATAATAGATAATAGATGATAGATAATAGATAGATAGACAGATAGATAATAGATAATAGATAGAAGATAGATGATAGATAGATAGATAGATAGATAGATAGATAGATAGATAGATAGATAGATAGATAGATAATAGATAAGATTAGATGAATAGATAGATAGATAGATAGATAGATAGATAGATAGATAGATAGATAGATAGATAATGTGATAGATAGATATAGATAGATAATAGATAATAGATAGATAGATAGATGATAGATAGATAGATAGATAGATAGATAGATAGATAGATAGATAGATAGATAATAGATAGATAGATAGATAGATATGATAGATAGATAATAGATAGATAGATAGAAGTAGATGATAGATAGATAGATAATAGATAGATAGATAGATAGATAGATAGATAGATAGATAGATAGATAGATAATAGATGATAGATAGATAGATAATAGATAGATAGTAGTAGATAGATAGATGAAGATAGATAATAGATAGTAGATAGATAGATTAGATAATAGATAGATAGATAGATAATAGATAGATAGATAGATAGATAATAGATATAGATAGATAGATAGATGATAGATAGATAGATAGATAATAATATGATAGATAGATAATAGATATAATAATAGATAGATAGATAAGATAGATAATAGATGTGATAGATAATGATGATAGATTATTGATAATATGTAAGATAGCTAGATAATAGATGGTATTGCCTCATCACGCGTCTTCCGTAACTCTCGTTACCACATCTACATGCCTGTCGTATATCAGTACATCTTGTCTCTGCTCCTTTTCCTGTTCTGCAATTAGTCAAGAAGAGTAAAAGGCTGATATATAAAGTGGGCTGAGCCGCAGGAGACAGATCGGCCGCATCTCTTTGGAAATGTCTCTGTGTTATTCATATGCATAAAGCTTCTCATTTATTGGCATTAATTCTGATATGACAGATTATTTTTTGCAGCTATGTATTACAAATCTAAGATGTTTATTGTGAATTTGTAGGATTTCTTTGCACATAAATTCCCCAAAAATGCTAAAAAAAAAATCTCAGCCATTCCAGAACGATTTATTGTTTAAAGCAAGTTATAAAATTACAATTTTTATGGAATTTTAAAATACTCTTGAAATTTAGCAGTTTTACTCTGGAGCCTCATAATAGACTGATACTTTCTGTTCTGTAGAGAAATCACTTTTTATCAGTCACTCCATCATCATCACAGACAAGATTACAATGAAAGATAATCCTATATATACAGTACAGACCAAAAGTTTGGACACACCTTCTCATTTAAAGATTTTTCTGTATTTTCATGAAAATTGTACATTCACACTGAAGGCATCAAAACTATGAATTAACACATGTGGAATTATACATTACACTTTACAAAAAAGTGTGAAACAACTGAAAATATGTCTTATATTCTAGGTTCTTCAAAGTAGCCACCTTTTACTTTGATTACTGCTTTGCACACTCTTGGCATTCTCTTGATGAGCTTCAAGAGGTAGGCACCGAAAGTGAAGACCATTTCATAGTTCATAGTTTTGATGCCTTCAGTGTGAATTTACAATTTTCAGTCATGAAAATACAGAAAAAATCTTTAAATGAGAAGGTGTGTCCAAACTTTTGGTCTGTACTGTAGATAACACAGAATCCATGATCTACAATGGATAAATAACAGAGAGAGATACATAATACAAGATGACTAGTAAACATTAGATAGATATTAAATTGATAGAAAGATCATCTCCTTCTGTACACTGACTGATAACACCTCTATATACAGTAGATAACACAGGATCCACCATTCACAATAGGTGACGTCACAGCTCACCTCCTCCTCCTCCTGTACAATGACTGATAACACCTCTATATACAGTAGATAACACAGGATCCACCATTCACAATAGATGATATCACAGCTCACCTCCTCCTCCTGTACAATGACTGATAACACCTCTAATACAATAGATAACACAGGATCCACCATTCACAATAGGTGATGTCACAGCTCACCTCCTCCTCCTGTACAATGACTGATAACACCTCTATATACAGTAGATAACACAGGATTCACCATTCACAATAGGTGATGTCACAGCTCACCTCCTCCTCCTGTACAATGACTGATAACACCTCTATATACAGTAGATAACAGAGGATCCACCATTCACAATAAGTGATGTCACAGCTCACCTCCTCCTCCTGTACAATAACTGATAACACCTCTATATACAGTAGATAACACAGGACCCACCATTCACAATAGATGATGTCACAGCTCACCTCCTCCTCCTGTACAATGACTGATAACACCTCTATATACAGTAGATAACACAGGATCCACCATTCACAATAGGTGATGTCACAGCTCACCTCCTCCTCCTGTACAATGACTGATAACATCTCTATATACAGTAGATAACACATGATCCACCAATTACAATAGGTGATGTCACAGCTCACCTCCTCCTCCTGTGCAATGACTGATAACACCTCTATATACAGGAGATAACACAGGATCCATCATTCACAATAGGTGATGTTACAGCTCACCTCCTCCTCCTCCTGTGCAATGACTGATAACCGCCCTATATATAATAGTAGATAACACAGGGTCCACCGTTTAAAAAAGATGATGTCACAGCTGGCTTGCTCCTTACTCTCTGCACAATGACCTCTGCACAGGTCTCAGAGCATGCGCTCAACATTCCAATAAGTCATCGAAGCTACAACTTCTTATAATCATTGTGGTTGCTAAAAAGAATATTTATCAGTAGCTTCGGCAAGAAAATAGACAGATTAGAAAAATATATAACCACAAGAAAGTCCTAAACTATATATAAACATGTTAGAGCTGGCACTCCTCATAATTAACAACCTCACACATAGCGGATAAATATACACGCAAAAAGTGTTCCAGCATGGAAAATATAAAAAATTACCTTTATTGATTGAAATATAACATACAAATATAAGAACAATAAAATAACAAAAATGCCCAGTAGGAGGTATATGCCAAAACGCTACATAAGTAAGCAGGTATATATTAATATCCAGCATAAAAAAGTTCCTATGTGAGAAAAATCACAAAAAACACCTTTAGATATCAAATGCCCCAATCGATGTATATGAATATAGACAAATCGCAGTTAAGCTATGTCAAACAGGATAATTACCCACTAGTGAGTGAATGCTAACTGGACTCAAAAAAGAGCTCCACTATATATCTAAAGGGTCACGCCAATGAAGTGAACTAAGTAGTCCTAAGTCCAGTGGCGGCCTCAACACATAATAAAAAGTATCAAAGATATGCTGGTAAATTACCTAAATAACGGACTGTGTAGATAAGCATGGCAGATCCTCCTCTACCCCAACGCGCGTTTCGCTTAAGCTTCTTCCGGGGACACGCCCCCGGAAGAAGCTTAAGCAAACGCGCGTTGGGGTAGAGGAGGATCTGCCACGCTTATCTACACAGTCCGTTATTTAGGTAATTTACCAGCATATCTTTGATACTTTTTATTATGTGTTGAGGCCGCCACTGGACTTAGGACTACTTAGTTCACTTCATTGGCGTGACCCTTTAGATATATAGTGGAGCTCTTTTTTGAGTCCAGTTAGCATTCACTCACTAGTGGGTAATTATCCTGTTTGACATAGCTTAACTGCGATTTGTCTATATTCATATACATCGATTGGGGCATTTGATATCTAAAGGTGTTTTTTGTGATTTTTCTCACATAGGAACTTTTTTATGCTGGATATTAATATATACCTGCTTACTTATGTAGCGTTTTGGCATATACCTCCTACTGGGCATTTTTGTTATTTTATTGTTCTTATATTTGTATGTTATATTTCAATCAATAAAGGTAATTTTTTATATTTTCCATGCTGGAACACTTTTTGCGTGTATATTTATCCGCTATGTGTGAGGTTGTAGATTAGAAAAATAGAATATGTTTGTTTTTCACTACGGTAATTAGAAGAAAAATAAATCTAGGCAATGTCATTAAGTTTGTTTGACATATATATATAGTGGTGCGAAAAAGTGTTTGCCCCTTCCTGATTTCCTATTCTTTTGCATGTTTGTCACACTTAAATGCTTCAGATCACAAAACAAATGTAAATATTAGACAAAGATAACACAAGTAATGAATAAATGCAGTTTTTAAATGAATGTCTTTATTATTAAGAGAAAATGAATTCCAAACCTACAGTCATGGCCAAAAGTTTTGAGAATGACACAAATATTATATTTTCACATGATCTGCTGCCCTCTGGTTTTTATGTGTGTGTTTGACAGATGTTTTTATCACAGACAGAAATATAATAATTGCAAACATATGAGTAACAAAAGCTTATATTGACAGTTAGAATGAGTTAATGCAGCAAGTCAATATTTGCAGTGTTGACCCTTCTTCTTCAGGACCTCTGCAATTCTCCCTGGCATGCTCTCAATCAACTTCTGGACCAAATCCTGACTGATAGCAGTCCATTCTTGCACAATCAATGCTTTCATTTTGTCAGAATTTTTAGGTTTTTGTTTGTCCATCCGTCTCTTGATGATTGACCACAAGTTCTCAATGAGATTAAGATCTGGGGAGTTTCCAGGCCATGGACCCAAAATCTCTATGTTTTGTTCCCTGAGCCATTTAGTTATCACCTTTGCTTTATGGCAAGGTGCTCCATCATGCTGGAATAGGCATTGTTGATCGCGAAACTGCTCTTGGAGGGTTGGGAGAAGTTGCTCTTGAAGTACATTCTGGTACCATTCTTTATTCATGGCTGTGTTTTTAGGCAGGATTGTGAGAGAGCCTATTCCCTTGACTGAGAAGCAACCCCACACATGAATGGTTTCAGGATGCTTAACAGTTGGCATGAGACAAGACTGGTGGTAGCGCTCACCTTGTCTTCTCCGAATGAGGCGTTTTCCTGATGTCCCAAACAATCGAAAAGGGGATTCATCAGAGAAAATAACTTTACCCCAGTCCTCAGCAGTCCACTGCCTGTACCTTTTGCAGAATATCAGTCTGTCCATGATGTTTTTTTCTGGAGAGAAGTAGCTTCTTTGCTGCCCTCCTTGAAACCAGACCTTGCTCCAAGAGTCTCCGCCTCACAGTGCGTGCAGATGCACTCACACCTGCCTGCTGTCATTCCTGAGCAAGCTCTGCACTGCTGGTAGCCCGATCCCGCAGCTGAAACACTTTTAAGAGACGGTCCTGGCGCTTGCTGGTCTTTCTTGGGCGCCCTGGAGCCTTTTTGGCAACAATGGAACCTCTCTCCTTGAAGTTCTTGATGATGCGATAGATTGTTGACTGAGGTGCAATCTTTCTAGCTGCGATACTCTTCCCTGTTAGGCCATTTTTGTGCATTGCAATGATGACTGCACGTGTTTCTTTAGAGATAACCATGGTTAACAGAAGAGAAACAATGATGCCAAGCACCAGCCTCCTTTTAAAGTGTCCAGTGGTGTCATTCTTACTTAATCATGACAGATTGATCTCCAGCCATGTCCTCATCAACACCCACACCTGTGTTAATGGAGCAATCACTGAAAAGAGGTTAGCTGGTCCTTTTAAGGCAGGGATGCAATGATGTTGAAATGTGTTTTGGGGATAAAGTTCATTTTCTTGCCAAATATTGACTTTGCAAGTAATTGCTGTTAAGCTGATCACTCTTTATAACATTCTGGAGTATATGCAAATTGCCATTAGAAAAAGTGAAGCAGTAGACTTTGTAAAAATTAATATTTGTGTCATTCTCAAAACTTTTGGCCATGACTGTACAGGGTCCTGTGGTAAAAAGTAATTGCCATTCACACCCTTAAAACATAAATTAACTGTGGTTTTTCACATCTTTGGTAAGTTGAGTTCAAATTCCCAAGTCACACCCAGGCCTGATTACTGCCATACCTGTTTTCAATCAAGAAATCACTTAAATAGGACCTGCCTGTCAAAGTGAAGTAGACCAAAAGATCCTCAAAAGCTAAACATCATGCCGCGATCCAAAGAAATTCTGGAACAAGTGACAAGCAAAGTAATTGAGCTCTATTAGTCTGGAAAAGGATATAAAACCATTTCTAACGCTTTTGAACTCCAGCGAGCCACAGTGAGAGCCATTATCCAGAAATAGCGAAAACATGGAACAGTGGTGAACCTTCCCAGGAGTGGCCAGCCAACCAAAAATACTACTAAATCGCAGCAGTGACTCATTCAAGAGGTCACAAAAGACCCCATAACAACATCCAAAGAACTGCAGGCCTCACTTGTCTCAGTTAAGGTCAGTGTTCATGACTGCACCATAAGAAAGAGACCAGGCAAAAATGGCCTGCATGGCAAAGATCCTAGAGGAAAACCACTGCTGAGCATTAAGAACATAAAGGCTAGTCTGAGTTTTGCCAGAAAACATCTTGATGATTCCCAAGACTTTTGGAAGAATAATCTGTGGACTGATGAGACAAAAGTTGAACTTTTTGTAAGGTGTGTGTCCCATTACATCTGGTGTAGAAGTACCACAGCATTTCAGAAAAGGAAACATCATACCAACAGTAAAATATGGCGGTATTGTGATGGTCTGGGGCTGTTTTGTTGCTTCAGAACCAGGAAGACTTGCTGTGGTAAATGGAACCATGAATTCTGCTGTATACCAAAAAATCCTGAAGGAGAATGTCCGGCCATCTGTTTGTGACTTCAAGCTGAAGCGCACGTGGGTTATGCAGCAGGACAGTGATCCTAAACACACCAGCAAGTCCATGTCTGGCTTAAGAAGAATAAAATTAAGACTTTGGAGTGGCCTAGTCAAAGTCCTGACCTTAATCTATTTGAGATGTTGTGGCATGACCTTAAAAAGGCTGTTTGTGCTCGGAAACCCTCCAATGTGGCTGAATTACAACAATTTTGCAAAGATGAGTGGGCCAAAATTCCTCCAGAGCGTTGTAAAAGACTCATTGCCAGTTATCGCAAATGCTTGATTGCAGTTGTTGCTGCTAAGGGCGGCCCAACCAGTTATTAGGTCTAAGGGAATCACTTTTTTCACACAGGGCCCTGTAGGTTTGGATTTCTTTTTTCCTTAATAATAAAGATCTTCATTTATAAACTGCATGGTGTGATTACTTGTGTTATCTTTGACTAATATTTACATTTGTTTGGTGTCTGAAACATTTAAGTGTGACAAACCTGAAAAAGAATAGGAAATCAGGAAGGGGCAAACACTTTTTCACACCAATGTACATATATATGATTAACTATGCACCCCTACTTCTTAGAATTATAATTTATAGTTAAAGAAAACTGTTAAAGGGCTCCCACCTAATATGCCTCCATTTAGGTGGGGAACAAAATACAGCATATACTGTATATCTAAAGGCACATGAGTATGGTATGTGTTCACATCTGGCTTCTGGGTCGTAAAGGAGATATAATAATATCAATATTAATACTAATAATAATACCAATACTAAAATAAATAATACTATTTTAATATTAAAAAATAACAATAGTGTTCATAATAATAAAGTAATATTACAAATAATAAAATAAATAATATTATTTTAATATTAAAAAATAACAATAGTGTTCATAATAATAATAATAATAATAATAATAGTAATATTACAAATAATAAAATAAATAATACTATATTAATATTAAAAAATAACAATAGTGTTCATAATAATAATAGTAATATTACAATGTAATAATAATAATACTAACAATATAAATACAATACAAAATATAATAATACTACAAATAATAATGACAATAATAAAAAAATACTGATAATAATAATATCAATAAAAATACAGTGCTACTACTTCTAATAATGACAATAATAAAATATTTAATAATAATATTTTTATATGAAAAATAATAGTGTTAATAAGAAGAAGAATATAGAAATATAATAATAGTAATATAACAATGTAATATTAATTACTACAAATAATAATAATAATAATGACAATATAAAAATATAATAATACAAATAATAATAATAATGACAATAATAAAGAGTAATAAATACAATATTAACAAAAAATATAATACTGATATTATTGGGTCCTATGGAGAATATATGATAATAATAATAATAATAATAATAATGATAATAATAATATAATAATAATGATAATTATTATTATTATTATTATTATCATTATTATTATTATTATTATTATAATATAATAATAATAATAATGATAATAATAATTATTATTAATAATAATAATAATAAAATAATAACGTTTAAAATAAGAATATATACAATGTTATAATACTACTACAGATAATAATAATGCTAACAATATTAAAATACATAATAATACATACTAATAAAATAATAATAATAATTATAATAATACAAAAGTAACAATAAGACAAAAATATAATAATAATAATAATGTTTTTTTTTTCAGCCAACCTTTCAGGATGAATGCAAGTTTAAAGAAATTCTGCTACCCAACAACTACAATGCCTACGAGTCCAAAATGTATCAAGGTGCCTTTCTCGGATTAAGCAGACATGGAAAAATCAAAAGAGGAACCAAAATTTCTCCGTCCATGACAGTGACGCATTTCCTTCCCCGAATATGAGCTGGGTCCAGCCTGATTCGTCTTGTAATTTTGCACATGTGAATAATCTCCCAGGTAAAATATTTATTCAGTAGTGGAATATATGTATATTTGGATGGAGATATTTCTACCGGATCACCGCACCCTGCACCGATCTGCAATCTGCTCGCCAGGCTACAAACACACAAGTCGAAAGGCAGAAAAAATTAAAATGTGCTACATTTAGTACAGTAACCTAATTTATCCCTGATGGATTGAGGACACGTATTGGGAACTTTGATTTCCAGTTTTCGGTATGAAGCTTCTGCATGTATTATTATTATTATTAGAACTTTTTTTTTTTTTTTCTCATTTTTTTATTTTAAGGATGAAATTCTTAAGCTAAATTTCTATGTTTGTAAAATTAATGTTTGAGGGAAATGACAAATTACGGTATATTTTGGGATAACGATGTTTTATTTATTAGTAACGGTAAAATAGGGGCGAAGGACGTTTTGGAAAATCGTATTAGCAGCCAAATTTTGTCTTGGAATTGAGCACTGTCCATAATTGAATTTAAGAGTTACTGTTGAATAATTTATTCTTAACATTGCGCAGAAAAAAATATATTTAAAAAATGAATTTAAAAGAAAGAAGAAATAGAAAATGTAGAAAAAAAATAGAATAATTTATTTGTATTTTTTGGATGAATATTCAAGTCAAAACTTAAATGTATTATTCAGGGCAAAAGATGGTGGTGAGAAAATCCCTGTAACATGCGGTAACCCCTCCCCGGTTTTACACCAAGCAAAACATAGTGCATCAGATTCTTAAGTGTTTCTTAAAGGTTTTTTTTCCATAATCAAAACTGATAACTTGACCTTAACTGATCACAAGAAGAATGGGGAACCCCAGCCCCCAGGGGTGAATGAAGAGGTTGTGTGTATTTAGGCATGACCATCGTCTGTACAAAGATTATTGGCACCACTTTAGTTCATCATTACGGACTAAATAATGACCTTAAAGGGATTGTGTCATCAGAAGATTACCTATTGTTCAAATCGGGTTTTTATGTTAAATGTATTTTTATATAGTTTTTTTTTACAGTATATTAAAAAATCTGAAATATATTATTGATCACAAGGCCTTATGCTACACACATACTTCCTATTATGCACGAAGACTTTTAGCCTCATTATCATCGTAGATAAAATTACTGATAAGACCTCTACGTACAGGAGATAACACAGGATCCACCATTCACAATAGGTGATGTCACAGCTCACCTCCTCCTCCTGTACAATGACTGATAACACCTCTATATACAGTAGATAACACAGGAGCCACCATTCACAATAGATGATGTCACAGCTCACCTCCTCCTCCTGTACAATGACTGATAACATCTCTATATACAGTAGATAACACAGGATCCACCATTCACAATAGGTGATGTCACAGCTTACCTCCTCCTCCTGTACAATGACTGATAACACCTCTATATACAGTAGATAACACAGGAGCCACCATTCACAATAGATGATGTCACAGCTCACCTCCTCCTCCTGTACAATGACTGATAACATCTCTATATACAGGAGACAAACACAGGATCCACCATTCACAATAGGTGATGTCACAGCTCACCTCCTCCTCCTGTACAATGACTGATAACACCTCTATATACAGTAGATAACACAGGATCCACCATTCACAATAGGTGATGTCACAGTTCACCTCCTCCTCCTGTACAATGACTGATAACATCTCTATATACAGGAGACAACACAGGATCCACCATTTACAATAGGTGATGTCACAGCTCACCTCCTCCTCCTGTACAATGACTGATAACACCTCTATATACAGTAGATAACACAGGATCCACCATTCACAATAGGTGATGTCACAGCTCACCTCCTCCTCCTGTACAGTGACTGATAACACCTCTATATACAGTAGATAACACTGATGCACCACCATTCACAATAGGTGATGTCACAGCTCACCTCCTCCTCCTGTACAATGACTGATAACACCTCTATATACAGTAGATAACACAGGATCCACCATCCACAATAGGCGATGTCACAGCTCACCTCCTCCTCCTCCTGTACAATGACTGATAACTCCTAATATACAGTAGATAACACAGATCCACCATTCCAATAGGTGATATCACAGCTCACCTCCTCCTCCTGTACAATGACTGATAACACCTCTATATACAGTAGATAACACAGGATCCACCATTCACAATAGGTGATGTCACAGCTCACCTCCTCCTCCTGTACAATGACTGATAACTCCTCTATATACAGTAGATAACACAGGATCCACCATTCACAATAGGTGATGTCACAGCTCACCTCCTCCTCCTGTATAATGACTGATAAGACCTCTATGTACAGGAGATAACACAGGATCCACCATTCACAATAGATGATGTCACAGCTCACCTCCTTCTCCTGTATAATGACTGATAAGACCTCTATGTACAGGAGATAACACAGGAGCCAACATTCACAATAGTGATGTCACAGCTCACCTCCTCCTCCTGTACAATGACTGATAACATCTCTATATACAGTAGATAACACAGGATCCACCATCCACAATAGGTGATGTCACAGCTCACCTCCTCCTGTACAATGACTGATAACACCTCTATATACAGTAGATAACACAGGATCCACCATCCACAATAGGTGATGTCACAGCTCACCTCCTCCTCCTGTACAATGACTGATAACACCTCTATATACAGTAGATAACACAGGATCCACCATTCACAATAGGTGATGTCACAGCTCACCTCCTCCTCCTGTACAATGACTGATAACATCTCTATATACAGTAGATAACACAGGATCAACCATTCACAATAGGTCACAGCTCACCTCCTCCTGTACAATGACTGATAACACCTCTATATACAGTAGATAACACAGGATCCACCATTCACAATAGATGATGTCCCCAGCTCACCTCCTCCTCCTGTACAATGACTGATAACACCTCTATATACAGTAGATAACACAGGATCCACCATTCACAATAGGTCACAGCTCACCTCCTCCTCCTGTACAATGATTGATAACACCTCTATATACAGTAGATAACACAGGATCCACCATTCACAATAGGTGATGTCACAGGTCACCTCCTCCTCCTGTATAATGACTGATAAGACCTCTATGTACAGGAGATAACACAGGATCCACCATTCACAATAGGTGATGTCACAGCTCACCTCCTCCTCCTGTATAATGACTGATAAGACCTCTATGTACAGGAGATAACACAGGATCCAACATTCACAATAGTGATGTCACAGCTCACCTCCTCCTGTACAATGACTGATAAACCCTATATACAGTAGATAACACAGGATCCACCATCCACAATAGGTGATGTCACAGCTCACCTCCTCCTCCTGTACAATGACTGATAACACCTCTATATACAGTAGATAACACAGGATTCACCATTCACAATAGGTGATATCACAGCTCACCTCCTCCTCCTGTACAATGACTGATAACACCTCTATATACAGTAGATAACACAGGATCCACCATTCACAATAGGTGATGTCACAGCTCACCTCATCCTCCTGTACAATGACTGATAACACCTCTATATACAGTAGATAACACAGGATCCACCATTCACAATAGATGATGTCACAGCTCACCTCCTCCTCCTGTACAATGACTGATACACCTCTATATACAGTAGATAACACAGGATCCCTATTCACAATAGGTGATGTCACAGGTCACCTCCTCCTGTACAATGACTGATAACACCTCTATATATAGTAGATAACACAGGATCCACCATTCACAATAGGTGATGTCACAGCTCACCTCATCCTCCTGTACAATGACTGATAACACCTCTATATACAGTAGATAACACAGGATCCACCATTCACAATGATGATGTCACAGCTCACCTCCTCCTCCTGTACAATGACTGATAACACCTCTATATACAGTAGATAACACAGGATCCACCATTCACAATAGGTGATATCACAGCTCACCTCATCCTCCTGTACAATGACTGATAACACCTCTATATACAGTAGATAACACAGGATCCAGCATTCACAATAGATGATGTCACAGCTCACCTCCTCCTCCTGTACAATGACTGATAACACCTCTATATACAGGAGATAACACAGGATCCACCATTCACAATAGTTGATGTCACAGCTCACCTCCTCCTCCTGTACAATGACTGATAACACCTCTATATACAGTAGATAACACAGGATCCACCATTCACAATAGGTGATGTCACAGCTCACCTCCTCCTCCTGTACAATGACTAATAACACCTCTATATACAGTAGATAACACAAGATCCACCATTCATAATAGGTGATGTCACAGCTCACCTCCTCCTGTACAATGACTGATAACACCTCTATATACAGTAGATAACACAGGATCCACCATTCACAATAGGTGATGTCACAGCTCACCTCCTCCTCCTGTACAATGACTGATAACACCTCTATATACAGTAGATAACACAGGATCCACCATTCACAATAGGTGATGTCACAGCTCACCTCCTCCTCCTGTACAATGACTGATAACACCTCTATATACAGTAGATAACACAGGATCCACCATTCACAATAGGTGATGTCACAGCTCACCTCCTCCTCCTGTACAATGACTGATAACACCTCTATATACAGTAGATAACACAAGATCCACCATTCATAATAGGTGATGTCACAGCTCACCTCCTCCTGTACAATGACTGATAACACCTCTATATACAGTAGATAACACAGGATCCACCATTCACAATAGGTGATGTCACAGCTCACCTCCTCCTCCTGTACAATGACTGATAACACCTCTATATACAGTAGATAACACAGGATCCACCATTCATAATAGGTGATGTCACAGCTCACCTCCTCCTGTACAATGACTGATAACACCTCTATATACAGTAGATAACACAGGATCCACAATTCAAATAGGTGATGTCACAGCTCACCTCCTCCTGTACAATGACTGATAACACCTCTATATACAGTAGATAACACAGGACCACCATTCACAATAGGTGATGTCACAGCTCACCTCCTCCTCCTGTACAATGACTGATAACACCTCTATATACAGGAGATAACACAGGATCCACCATTCACAATAGGTGATGTCACAGCTCACCTCCTCCTCCTGTACAATGACTGATAACACCTCTATATACAGTAGATAACACAGGATCCACCATTCACAATAGGTGATGTCACAGCTCACCTCTTCCTCCTGTACAATGACTGATAACACCTCTATATACAGGAGATAACACAGGATCCACCATTCACAATAGGTGATGTCACAGCTCACCTTCTCCTCCTGTATAATGACTGATAACACCTCTATATACAGTAGATAACACAGGATCCACCATTCACAATAGGTGATGTCACAGCTCACCTCTCCTCCTGTACAATGACTGATAACACCTCTATATACAGTAGATAACAAGGATCCACCATTCACAATAGATGATGTCACAGCTCACCTCCTCCTCCTGTACAATGGCTGATAACACCTCTATATACAGTAGATAATACAGGATTCACTAGTCACAATAGGTGACGTCACAGCTCACCTCCTCCCCTTCAGAATGACTTTTGTTCAGATTAGATGCTCAGAAGTCTTCTATATATAAGATAGAGTTTGCGTCAGTCTTTTGCTGATAATGTCCATGTCTAGTCCTACAGGAAGTAGGAGTCTAATATTAGGCCTGGTGGACAATGTAAAAATTGCAAGATTTTTTTATGATTATTTCATCTAGTGAGTGATATAAAAGAGAGTAAAAAAATGATAGAAAAAATGTAGCATTACAAAAAACCTGAAAAAATAATGTGCCATTTTCTGATTACTCATCTCCTTTAAATAAAGACACTATACAGAGAAAACATATGGAGGCTCTGTATAGAAATTGGTAGTAATAAGATCAATGCAGTTACCCAAAGGAAGTGAAACGATTTTGAGGTTAGATACGATACATAGATGATGTTGGCTGTGACCACAATAAAAAAATAAAAACCCTTTTTTGTAGAACAATAGGTTTCCCTAAAAATCATTCACATTTGGGCTACCACTGTCTATGTTCATTTGATAGGTTTGCATGGTGCCACCATAGTATCCTCGTGGCCGTTTTTCATAAACGGGTCCACCTTCCCTGCCAGTGTGCATTATAAATCGAGAAAGAATGGGTTTATGGAGATGGAAAAGCCTTTGGTTAAGTTAAGATGAGATGATAACGAATGGTGTAAGATATGGATGACCAAGACCAGAAAGATACAGAATGTTCCTTATGAGAGGAGCATGTAGAAGAAGAGAAGGGAAATATGGAGCAAAATGTTGTTCATCCATGATCTAGATTATTATTATCAATTAAATCCATTGAGCAGTGACTTGGGATTTCCATCTGTTTTGTCTGGAGACCGGTGATTGTCTTGGTCACTACCACAATGATGGATCTACGACATTTCAAAAGATCATTGTAGGCTGGATTTCTCTTTTTCAATTGTTTGTAAGACAGCTAGAAACTTGAAGAGATCTCATGTTTTAGTTATTTATGAAATATGAATCGATCTGAAAAGTACTGAGGTCGTTGTAAGATTGTATTTCCGAAAGACTCTGGAGATAAAGGCTTCATTGTTGGGCCTTGGCCTTGGTGGATGTAGGCAAGACCAAAAATGGAGCATGGTGAAAGTGTTAAAAGGATTTCCTAATGTAAAATCGAAAGGGATTTGGTGCAAGTTTGCAAATAAGTCAACTAATTAGCCATACATGAGAAACGGAGACATGTTAGAAGCTTACGTTGGTAGAGTTTATGATTCAAGACCACCAATGATTTTCTTGATTACTGTAAACATCATCTAGATCCATTGAGCAGTGCCATATGATTTCCAACTATTTAATCTGAAGACCGGTGATGGTCTTGGACTTTAGGAATGTGATTGATCTTCAACATTTCAGAAGATAATTTTGGCCTGGATTTTTGGCTTCAAACTGTTTCTAAGATATCTAGAAAGTTGGAGGAAATCCAATGTTTAAGTTATTTATGAAATGTAGATTGATCTTAAAGCTTCTGGGGGTCATTCTAAAATTGTATTTCCAAAGTCTCTGAAGATAGAGGCTTCATCATTGGGCCATTGACTTGGTGAACCTAGGCATGATCAAAACTGGAGCAAGTCAAACTTGTTAGAAGAATTTAGTAATGTAAACTAAAATGGGATCTGCTGCAAGTTTGCAAATAAGCCACCTAATTAGCCTGAAAAAGGGAAAATGGAGACATGTTAGAAGATTACGTTGGTAGAGTCTATGATTCAATACTACCAATGGTTTCCTTGATTACTGTAAACATCATCTAAATCCACTAAGCTGTGCCTTGGGATATCCATCTATTTAGTCTGGAGACTGGTGATGGTCTTGGGCTTTACTTTACTTTAGATCATTTTAGGCAGGACTTTTCCTTTCGAACTGTTTATAAGACATCTAGAAAGTTGGAAGAGATATCATGCTTTAGTTATTTATGAAATGCGGATTGATATGAAAGCTACCGATTGTATTTCCCAAAGTCTTTGGAGATAGAGGTTTATCGTTGGGCCATGATTTTGGTGGACCTAGGCATGTCCAAAAATGGAGTTAGTCAAATTGTTAGAAGGATTTTCTAACGTAAAATGGAATGGGATCTGCAGGTTTTGGTCAAAGGCGCCCCCAGAAATTTAACTTTGGAGATGAGTGGGTGGTCTCTGTATGGCCGGCTCTTCCAGTCTCTCCAATGCCTGGCAGATTCCCAGTTTCTCCCAATCCAATTTGGGTGTCCAGTGCTAGTAGCCTTGGTCTATTCTCTTATCTAATGAGATGAGTAGGCTGATGAAACGAAATGGAGCAGCTGCAAAGGGAATCTTGAGGGGGGTCTTTTTGGACTTCTCTGAGTGTGCACTGCTGGTTTTTGCCATCAGGTCTGTCAACAGTTCAGTTGTTGTAGAGTGAATTTGGGGACATTAATTCCACAGAGTATTTTTGTATTATGCCAGTGATTAAGAGATTTGGGGAAAAAGCAGAATCTCGTTATGGAAGGAAGGACAATAAGGTCTTGCATGGCTCGAAGCTCCTTGGGGTCCATTTTTCATATCATTGAAGCCAGAGTATCACAAAAGATGGAACAAAGAATGCTCTAGGTGGGAACAATGTACTCAACACCGTTCTATGACCAGATACACTCAGGTCAAATTGCATGTGCTTTGTTGGCCTTAGTTGTCCTGTATACATGATAATAGATGGTTAACCCAAAAGTTATTGGTGACTGATGCAGAAGTGCAAGTATTTACTGTGCAATGTGGCGGGGTAATAATAACCGTACCAATTATAGTCTATTTTTTTGCCCTCTTTTCTAACTATGGCCACTAACCATCCAATCATGTCCACGACTACTTAATCCCAAACTGTTTCATTGTTTCCACTGACACATGGACAGAAGTCCCGGAATAGCTGACATACCAATACAATAGCATTACATCAGGGTCATTTTAGGCCGTTGCATTCACTCACTTTATGGAAAACAACCTGAAATATTCACAGTGGACATAAAATGTAGCATCTCCGTGTGTGGCGTGTGGTTTCCCAATGTGGAATCCTTGGAATGTTCACAACGCAGCAGGTGCAGATTCTAAACTACGGGCTGTGCACAATGCCAAGATCGGTACAGCAGAAAGAAACAATCAATTTGTTTTTTTTTTTACTAATTATGTGTCAAGTTTATATTTTTTAGAGTCAAAGGCGTTGTGCGCTTTGAGCACTTCCTTTATTCGGGGTACTAAAGTTGCCGAAAATACATTGAATCCAGGATCTCAGTAGAGGGAATAAAATAAATCAATTGCAATCTCCTCAGGATCTTGAAATCAAGTGTTCAGTTACCCTGCAGTGCCTCCGGAGGGGAAATTAAGTATTACATAATTATTATCAAAATCCATTGGCCGGGTCCTCCAATTGGAGAAACTCTTTGAAGGCACTCTACCACTGAATTTGGACTCTTTCTAAAAGGGTTTTCACACCAGACAACCTTTTACTCCAATTTTACAGCTTGAACCCAAGAATATAGACCAAGAAAATATATCACATGTGGACATTTTCTGACTTTGATCAATCTACATGTGACAGACCTCTGTCAGAGGAAATTTGATCTAGGCAACAGAGTGGTCTTCTCAAAGGCTTTTGTAGAGGATTCCCTGTACTTACTTTTGCACACAGACTGGTTGTGACTACATCTAATAAAATTCTGTCTGTGGTACTGGAATAGGTCAGTTCTGACTCACAGTTCTCTTTATATACATTATATGGCTATAACTCATTCAGTAAAAAAGAAACTATCCCTCGTACTCTTCAACTGACGTCTTTAGAGAACTTTCCAGGGATCCTGTCCCAATTTATATGGATCATTTTTAGACCGCCCAAAAATATACACCGTACTGTAAAGGTCAGCTTTGCATTAACAAGTTCACTTCTGGGAATCAAAGCCATATTTAGCCAATTCCTCTGTTGTGTTTATCAGATGCTCCTCTAAGGAAACCTTTCCTTCTACTTGAGGTACAAATACCTTCAACATAGCCACTTCTTTTTGATTTTTTTAATGCTTGCTTCTAGAGCCCTTTACTATCATCATAACTGTCCCCGTTGAGGCTCTCAATCTAAATTCCCTATCAGTATGTCTTTCCAGCGTGGGAGGAGACCGGAGAACCCGGATGAAGCCCACGAAAACACGGAGAGAACATACAGGTGTTGTCCTTGGTGGGATTTCAACCTAGGACCCAGCGATGGTGCTAACCACTGAGCCACCGTATGTGCTGCCCAGACTACACAGGGTTTGTTTGTAGTCTGTAACCATGGAGGCACATTAGTCTATATAGAACTTATACACACATAACAATAGGATATTTTCTATGACTGTTAGGAAAGTTGTTTTTTTTTAGTTGAGATTAGGGTTGAGCATTCCGATACCGAAACCCGGTTCCGATACCTGAAATCCAATGTAAGTCTATGGGAACAAAAATATCGGAATATTTTTACTTCCGATATTTTGTTCCCATAGACTTACATTGGATTTCAGGTATCGGAACCGGGTTTCGGTATCGGAATGCTCAACCCTAGTTGAGATGCATTCAAGAAATAAAAAAAAAACGTTGTGAGGGTGGACGTAGCCTTTAATTCATACTTTCCAACTCTCTTGGAATGTTTCGGAAGATCCTGGAAAAAGTGGGCATCCTGGAAGAGCTGGAAAAACTCCAGACCTTTCAAAAGATTTCTTTTGGGTGACATTGGGATTCTTTGATATGTCATAAGATGGAGGCCAAGCATCCAAAAGCTCATTCAGGGGGCTTAGAAATGTTGTAGAGTGAGAGTAACAGAGCTATAGACGGCATGTACCAATGTAAAAAGGGGTACAGCTAAGTATGATCTCTTCTCGGAAAGTGCCATTATACTATCCTAACCAAGTGTCTGCAGCTCAATGGGAGAGAGGAGGGAGAGGGTAGACAGATTTTCTCCAACTTTTTGTTTAATATTTTTCAGGTTCTTAAAATTGATAGGCTATCCATATTAGCATATTAAGGTAGATTGATGTTGGCCCAAATCTCAACAGCATCCCCACCGATCATTTGTTTGATGGATTGTGGTACTCTGACAAGGAATACGTTTTCTTCACTGCTTACTGGGTACAATGCTGTACTCAGGAGTTTATAAGGTCTCTTAAATGATAAATTGTAATATTGGGCACCGTCACATCAAACGTGAGGAATTGTTGCTTTATAATCAATATAGAGGACACTATGATCGCCGGAGCGTCATCGGCCCTTTCGAGCTGCTGTTCATTAAAGAAAGTGAAAGTAATGAACCATAGTGTACATAACCTTACCATAGGTCATAGTAGTGGATCATAGTGTCCATAACCAGACCAAACCTCACAGTAGTAGGACCATAATGTCCATAACCTTACAATAGGTCATAGTAGTGGACCATAGTGTCCATAACCATATCATAGGTCATAGGAGTAGACCATAGTATCCTAACCTTACCATAGGTCATAGTAGTAGACCATAGTATCCATAACCTTACCATAGGTCATAGTAGTAGACCATAGTATCCATAACCTTACTATAGGTCATAGTAGTGGACCATTGTGTCCATAACCTTACCATAGGTCATAGTAGTGGACCATTGTGTCCATAACCTTACCATAGGGTCATAGTAGTGGACTATAGCATCCATAACCATATCATAGGTCATAGGAGTGGACCATTGTGTCCATAACTATACCATAGGTCATAGTAGGGGACCATAGTGTTCATAACCAAACCATATGTCATAAAAGTGGACCATAGTGTCCATAACCATACCATAGTCATAGTAGTGAAGCATAGTGACCATAACAAAACATAGCTCATAGTAGTGAACCATAGTGTCCATAACCATACCATAGGTCTTAGTAGTGGAGCATAGTGACTATAACAATACCATAGCTTACAGTAGTGGACCACATTGTCCATAACAATATCATATCTTATAGTAGTGGATCATATTGTCCATAACAATACCATAGCTTTATAGTAGTGGACCATAGTGTCCCATAACCATATCATAGATGATAGTAGTGGACTACAGTGTTCATAGCTCCCATTCAAGAGAATTGAGATCTATGGGGGCTAAACATAAAATCATGAGTTGGTGTTGGTGTAAATGAATTCAAAGGGACCGGGTCCATTGGCCATGTCAGCAATCTCTGGCCACTGGACAGGAGTCCTGAGAACTACTTCCTGGTTAATATTACTAAAAAAACTTAAAGATAATACTACTGTAGAGCAACAATGGCTGAATAAGTATAATGGCGATCTACCGGTAGATTTCCTCGATTTTTCTGTTTGTTCACCAGACTGTTTCCCTGCTGCCTTCAACATGGAATTAACTGCCCCTACGATCACCATTATGAGGCATCTACAAAAGGGTCCTTCTCACACTATGTGACTGTCGATGATCCCACTTGTACAAATCCTAAACTCAAACACTACAAAAGTAGATCTCATAGTGGAAAAACTTGGCCAAATCTACTTGTGAAACCTAGGTCATGAACACAGTTGTGGGTACAAAGAGGCTCGTGGTGCAGAGTGGCTGGTGATGCAGAATGGTTCATGGCGCAGCGTGGCTGGTGATGTAGGATTATTCATGGCGCAGAGTGGCTCGTGATGTAGGATTATTCATGGCGCAGCGTGGCTGGTGATGTAGGATTATTCATGGCGCAGAGTGGCTCGTGATGTAGGATTTCTCATGGTGTAGAGTGGCTCATGATGTAGGATTCCTCATGGCGCAGAGTGACTCGTGATGTATGATTTCTCATGGCGCAGAGTGGCCGTGATGTAGGATTTCCTCATGGCGCAGAGTGGCTCGTGAAGTAGATGGCTCATGGCACAGAGTGGCTCGTGATGTAGGATTTCTCATGGCGCAGAGTGGCTTGTGATGTAGAATTTCTCATGGCGTAGAGTGGCTCATGATGTAGGATGGCTCATAGCACAGAGTGGCTCGTGAAGTAGGATGGCTCATGGCACAGAGTGGCTCGTGATGTAGGATTTCTCATGGTGTAGAGTGGCTCATGATGTTAGGTGGTCTCATGACGCAGAGTGGCTCGTGATGTAGGATGGCTCATGGCGCCAGAGTGGCTCGTCATGTGGGATTACTCATGGCGGCAGAGTGGCTGGTGATGTAGGATGGCTCATGACGCAGAGTGCTGGTGATGTAGGATTACTCATAGCGCAGAGTGGCTCATGATGTAGGATTATCCATGGTGCAGAGTGGCCGGTGATGTAGGATTACTCATAGTGCAGAGTGGCTCATGATGTAGGATGGCTTGTGGCGCAGAGTGACTGGTTGATGAATGAGGGATTTACTTATGGCGCAGGGGAGTGGCTTCGGAGTGTGAGATTACTCAATAAGGCAGGGCCGAGGGGCTCGTGGATGATGTAGGATTACATCCAGATGACAGCAGAGTGGCTTGGTGATATAGGATTACTCATGGCGCAGAGTGGCTCGTGATGTAGGATTACTCATGGCACAGAGTGGCTGGTGATGTAGGTATTACTCATGGCACAGAGTGGCTGGTGATGTAGGATTACTCATGGCGCAGAGTGGCTCGTGATGTAGGATTACTCATGGCACAGAGTGGCTGGTGATGTAGGATTACTCATAGGCGCAGAGTGGCTCGTGATGTAGGATTACTCATGGCACAGAGTGGCTGGTGATGTAGGGTTACTCATGGCGCAGAGTGGCTCGTGATGGTAGGATTACTCATGGCGCAGAGTGGCTGGTGATGTAGGATTACTCATGGTGCAGAGTGGCTCGTGATGTAGGATTACTCATGGCACAGAGTGGCTCGTGATGTAGGATTACTCATGGCACAGAGTGGCTGGTGATGTAGGATTACTCATGGCGCAGAGTGGCTCATGATGTAGGATTACTCATGGCGCAGAGTGGCTGGTGATGTAGGATTACTCATGGTGCAGAGTGGCTCGTGATGTAGGATGGTTCATGGTAAAGTGTGGCTCGAGAAGAAATAAACTCAGTTTAAGTTGGTTTCATCATTTCTCTCCATAAGTGGTGTGAATCTGTACATTTTTCCCTTTATCCATGGGACTTCTACTTTAGGATGAGATTGGAGGGTAAAACTATAGCTGGGTCCACTTACTTTAGTATGGAAGTCTATGTTGATACGGCCCAACATTGGAAAGGAGTAAGATTGAGTATTCCCAAAGGCTTCCCTAAGCTGTCCCCCAGAAGAGGAATTATCCTAAATACTGTCTTAGACCAACAATATGGGTCAAACATTTTGTATATTTTGTAATCACCCCCTTGAAACGCTCCGGTGGTTTACCTCTTAATTTATTGTTTCCGAATTCCACATTTCTTGCACACACAAAACTGATCATGTTCTTATCAATGAAATATACCTCATTTTGGAGTAGTGCTGATTTCTGGCAAAGATTGTAAATTTCTTGGTAAGCAGAAGTATCCAGTCATGTATTTCTAAAAGGTTATGCTTCTATTTTTTTATACAAATTTGCTGTGCACAAACATTTCATGTAATCCTGAAATAAAAATTTTATGTATTGTGTTGCATTTTGGTGTTTTATTTGATGTTTGAGTTTTTCTGAAAGGGACACCAAGCCTGAAATCCATTGTTTAATAAAGTAAATCCGCTACTATTCTTCATTGTTATCTCCGTGCATGTATTTTCCAGTGACTCTATCAGGACCTGCAGGTTTCTATATCCTGCTTCTGTAAGCATTGTATGAGTAAAATGACTTCATCAGGACCTGCAGGTTCTATATCCTGCTTCTGTAAGCATTGTATGAGTAAAATGACTTTAATCAGGACCTGCAGGTTCTATATCCTGCTTCTGTAAGCATTGTATGAGTAAAATGACTTTATCAGGCCTGCAGGTTCTATATCCTGCTACTGTAAGCATTGTGACTACTGTGAATCTCTACCTAGGGCTTAACTAGGGAAAAAATAAAGAAAAAAAATAAAAAATAAAAATGCTTTGGGCTCAATTCAAACAGTAGCATTTTTTTAAGTCACTTTTTCTTTTTTGCTAAAAAGAATGCTTTGACATTTTTTGTGGCAAATTCTTGAAAATCGGGGCGGGGTGAATTCATCAAAAACAATAATGCTCTTTTTTTTCTGTCTTTACCCCCTTTTGTGGTATGTTGGAGCAAAAAGTCGGGAGTTTTTCCCTTAAAATTATGCAAAAATTGTTTCCAAATTTTTAGCCTACATGAAATTTTCCCCTGGGGGGAGGAGGTCGAAACTGGAGAAAAATTTTTTCCCAAATTTAGCAATTTTCTAAAGTCTTAGTCTAATGTTTGGTCCCATATGGGGGGTCAGCTGACAGTCCAATGGGGTAGGGGGGCCCAACAGTGATGGGCCCTAGAGATAAAATTTTGGCCCTTTTCCAATTTTTCGACTGCTGATCCTTTTGTTCCCGGCAAGATAAGAAGCTAATTAGTTTCCCTGGCAATGGCTCTCTCTTTGAGAAACTGATAAAGAGCCCCCCCCATGTATGGGAAAATTTCCTGCTGGTCAAGCGACTTTTGTCCGAAAAGATTTTTTTGTGTACGGTGTCCCTTAGGGGTTTTTCCATGTTTCAGAGGACCTGTACGCAAAAAAAATGATCGTTTGTGAGGTGGTTCAAAAAACCTTTTCCTTGAAAGGTATCCTTCTGTGGTTTTGTCGGAACAGAAAATCTTGGAAAAAATGAAATTTTCCCCCATTATCATAAAGGTTTGGCAACATGGTTGTTCTTGTTCTGTTAGAAGCCTAATGTTAGGCCCCTGAGTGCCTCCATGATAAGACCTGTTGCTGGTTAAAAGAATTTTTGAAATCTTTAAGCAACTGTATCTCTCCGAATTAGCAAATTGGACCTAAAAGCGTCATGGTTCTGCATCTTCTGAGCTTTTAAACATTCCTCAACAGGCTTCCAAGCCCAAAATTCTTCAAACTCACCCACAACCTTTTCTATACTCCCTTGTTCATTTATGGTTATTTTATTAATCAAACGCAGCATGAGTGAAATGCCATTACAGGACCTTTCAGGTTCTGTTATCCTGCTTCTTCCCGGTATTGTTTATGAAAACAATTGCGACATAATAAATCTTTTTTTTTTCAAACCTTCTACCAAAAAAAAAAAAAAAAATAAAAAAAATAAAAACCTCCCCGGGGAGATATCCTATTTAAGCTGTTCTTTTCCCTTGAAAAAAAGTTGACGCAAGATTGGAAAAGCAGTGATGGAAATGAAAAAATTCATTCTTTTTTATTATTTTTTTTTATGACATCCCTTTCCCAAAAACCCAAAACAAAAGCAAAATTTTTTCCTAAAATATTGTATTAGTTGTAAGAAAATAAACACACAGACGAAATAGATACACAACTGGGGAACCGGGGAAAAAAAAGGGGGAAAAGAATCGTCCCGGGGTCAGATTTTTGGAAAAAAAAAGGGGGGCCGACATTGAGGTTTAAAAAAAGATAATCCCCCTTTTAATGACATGCATTGAAAAAATACAATGGGGGTTTTAGGGGCCCCCAGGTTCTGTATCTGCTGTCCATGGGGTTGTATGAGTAAAAAGGGCCCCTTTTCAGGAAAACCGGGGGGTTCGTTATCATGCGGGGCCCTGGGGTTTTTTTGAGTAAAAATATTTAAAAAGAACCTGGGGGTTTTTTATCCTGCTTTTTTAAGATTGTATGAGTAAAATGACTTTATCAGGGGGCAGGGGTTTAAAAACCGGGGTTTTGTAAAAATTTTTTGAGTAAAATGACTTTTTTTAGGGGCCCGCAGGTTTTTTTTCCCCCCTTCTGTAAAAAATTTTTTTTAGTAAAATTTTAATTTTTTAAACCTCAGGGGTTTTTTTTTTTCCCCCTTTTTAAGCATTTTTTGAGTAAAAAGGGTTTATCCCCGGGCCTGCGGGGTTTATACCTGCTTCTGTAAGCATTTTTTTTAGGGGAAAAAACTTTTTTAGGAACCCCCACTTCTATATCTTTTGTAAAAATTTTATGAGTAAAAGGGGTGGGCAGGAAAACCGCAGGTTCTATATCCTGCTTCCCCCCCCCATTTTAATTTTAATAAAATGCCATATCAGGCTTTTGGTTCTGTATCCTGCTTTCCCCGCAAAATTTATAAGTTAAAAATTTCTATGTTTTGGACCCCCAGGTTCTATATCCTGCTTCTGTAAGCATTTTATGGAGTTTTAAAAAAATGTTTTTAGGACCTGCAGGTTCTATACCGGGTTTTTTAAGCATTTAAAAAGGGAAAATTAAAATTTTTCAGGACCTGCAGGTTCTAATCCTGCCCCTTTTTTTTTAAACATTGTAAGTAAAATAACTTTCAGGGGCCTTTTAGGTTTCCCCTATCCTGCTTCTGTAAACATTTTATGAGTAACATGACTGTTACAGGACCCCCAGGGGTTTATATCCTGCTTCCCCCCCCCAAAATTTATAAGTAAAAAAAATATATCAGGGGCCCGCAGGGTTTTTTTAACCTGCTTTTTCCCATGCATTGTATAAGTAAATTTTTTAGTCCCCGGGCCTGCAGGGTTTTTTTTTCCTGCTTCGTAAGCATTTTTTTTAGGGGAAAATTAAAAGTTAAGGACCCCCCAGGTTCTATTTTTCCGCTTCTGTAAGCATTTTATGAGGAAAAAAAAATTTATCAGGGGCCCCCAGGTTTTTTTATCCGGTTCTGTAAGCATTGTTGGGGTTAAAAAAAATTTATCAGGACCCCCAGGTTCTATATCCTGCTTCTGTAACATTTTTTAGTAAATTGGGGTGTTACAGGACCTGCGGTTTATATCCTGCTTTTTCCCCCGCTCTTTTTAATAAAAAAGGGGTATATCAGGACTGCAGGTTTTTTATCCTGCTTTCCCTGCATTGTATAAGTAAATTTTTTATGTCAGGCCTGCCGGTTCTATATCCTGCTTCTGTAAGCTTTTTTTAAAAAAAAAAAAGGGTGTTTTTAGGGCCCCCAGGGCTAATTTTCCCGGGTTTCCCCCCTTTTTGTAAAAAGTTTTAAAATGGGGTATATCAGGACCTTTTAGGTTTTCCAATCCGCTTCCCCAAGCATTTTTTAGTTTTAAAGACTGATTTTCCGGGGTGCAGGTTTTTTCATCCTGCTTCCCTTGTATTAAAATTTTTTCTCTTTTTAGAAAAATAATGGTCCTCTTTTCCTCCCCTTTAAAATTTATATCTAAATGAGAATTTTGGGAAAAAATTTTGATCGAAAAATGGTGTTCAATCCAGCCAGTCAAAATTTTTTACAAAAGAACTGAACCTCTTCCCCAGGATTGGGGCTTCAAAAATTTTAGTAAAAGGGAAAAAAAACGCATTTTTTAAAAAAATTAGTATTTTTTTGCCTAATGGTTTAAAACATTTCAATGGAGCATGGGGAAAAAACCCTAGAAAACCCCAAAAAACCCCAAAATTTTTAGTCAAAAATTTCATTAAATTTAAAACTTTAAAAAAAAAAAGGGGGGGTCAGTAACAAGGGGGCAAAATAACCTAAAAGGGGGCCCCAACCCCACAAGCCCCCCATGGGGGAAAAAAGACAACACCTTTTGGAATTGACTATAAAACAACTACGGTACTTAGAGCTGGGGGTTTTCTTTTCCCTTTCCAAAAGGAAATACCAGCTGAAAAACTGACTTTTCCCTGAAGACCCCTTTTATAAATTGAAATTACTGTAAAAAACATGTTGGTGAGCCCCAAAACCCGGTGTAAAATGGTGCCCCCATAGCCCCTCGCTTTTGGGGGAAAAGTTTCAGACCTAAATTTTTTCCTTTTTCAAGGCTTGAAAAAGGGAAAAATTTAAGTCTGAAACATTTTTTCCGGGGGAAAACGCGCAATTTTATTTTCTCCCTTTTTTTAATTTTTTGCTTTTGTTTTTAACCAAAATTTATGTCTTTTATACTACTGGTTTTAAAAAAAAAAAATTGGGGTTTAAAAGATGGGGGAACCCGGGCTCCCCCTTTGGCTGCCGATAAAAATTTTAGCATGGTTTCCCCTTTCGGGGTTTTTTTTTGGGAATTTTGCGGTTTTTACGCGAAAAGGAAAACCGTTGAAACCCCCGCATGAAAATCCAAACAAAAGAATTTTTTTAAAAAATTAATTTTGGGAAAAAAAAATTTTTTTTCGGGGTTGCGTATTTTTTTTTTTAAATTTATTTTGCAGTTTTTTAAACAAAAAAACGGGACAAAAAACCCCCGGAAAAACCTAATGAGTGTTGAACCCAAAAAATAAAACCCAAAATTCTTTTTAAATTTTTAAAAACATCTAAATTTTTATTATTTTCTTTTCCCCACTTTTTTTTCATTTTTGAATTTTTTTTTTCCCTTAAAAAAATTTAATTTTTTAAAAAAAAAATTAAAACCTGTTCAAGGTCAAACCCCTAAACTGAAATCTTGAGGAAAACTTTTTAAAAAGGGCCCCCCAAAGGGGGCGCCCATCAGGGGAAAAGATTACGGAATATTTTTTTTTTAAAGCCACTGATGTTGCAATTCCTGTCCCCCCTCCCTATGAGAGCTTCAAAACCGCATTTTAATTGGTTTTTTTGGGGCCCGGGGCTCTTTCCAACGTCCCCCCTTTTTGGAGAAATAAAAAAAAAAACGATGTTTGTTTTTTGCAAGCACTTTTCGGTGTATTTTGGGGACCCCGTTAACCCCTGAAACCCCTTCCATCCCCCAAAATTTAAACCCCCCCCTTTTAGTAGTCGGGGGAAAAAAAAACCTTAAAATTGGTCCAAAAAATGAAGAAAAAAGGTTTTTAAAATTTTTTCTTTTTAAAAAAACTTTTTTTTGTAACTTTTTTTTAAACCCCACTAAAAATACGATTCGTGAAAAACCTTAGAACTGGGGGTAAAAAAAAAAAAGCTGGAAAGTGGGGAAGTTTCAAAAAAAAGAAGTGTTCCTGTTTTTTTTTAAAATTAATTTTTCAAATAAAAACGAATAAACCCCAAAAAGAAATCTTTTCTGGGGGACCACTTTTTCCCCCTTATCAGTTCTTTTTGACACATTGTCACTTGTAAAAAGGGAAGAACTCGGCAAAAAGGTTTTTCCCCAAAATTTTGGAGGACCAACCACAGTTTTTTTGGTTTTGGGGGGCCCCCTTCGTAAAACCCTTTTTTCTCTTTTTTGATTCATAGAATGATGATTTTTTTAAAACAAGGCTCTTGGGGCCAATCATCACTTTTCCCCGGGTACTTTTTCAAAAACTTTTTTGGACTCCCCTTTTTCCTTCCCCTTTCATTGATTTATTTTCTTAGTGACATTGGCTGTACAGTCATGGCCAAAAGTTTTTTGAAAAACACAAATATTATATTTTCACATGATCTGCTGCCCCCCCGGGTTTTTTGTGTGTGTTTGAAAAAATGTTTTTTTTTACAGAAGAAAAAAAAAGCAAAAAAATGAGGGGAAAAAAAGTTATATTGAAAAATTTTGGAAAAGCCACAAAAAAGCCCCTCCCGCTAGCGATCTCGTTAGCGTTGCATTAAAAAATGAGATCGCTTTTCGGGGGTTTTTTTTTATATCGCTAAATGCGGCCACATTTTAGCGATATAGTTTAAAAAAAGTATCGCCGTTAGCATCTTCTTTCGACTTTAGCGGTACCCCAAAATACCGCTTTTAAACGCAAGAAAAAGGGCCCCCCAGCGAAAGATACTTTTCCCCGGGGGGAAGCGCCAGCGATTTAAAAAAAGGGGCCGGGGGATTCCCCCCGACAGGGGGGTTTTCAGCAGGAAAATCGTCGCTGGCAGCTGCCGCCTGAACAACATCGGGGAAGGATCGCTAAAAAATGACGTTTTTAGCGATCCCGTTAGCGATAAAATTTTTAGTTTTTGGGATTTTCCCTTTTTAATGAGTTAAAACAGCAATCAATATTTTTAGGTTGACCCTTTTTTTAGGCCTCTGCAATTCTCCCCTTTGGCCCCACCCCCCAATCAAAAATTTGGGGGCCAAAAACCCCACGGCTTTTCAAAACCATTTTTTTCACAATTTTAAACTTTATTTTGTCAGGGGAATTTTTGGGGTTTTTTTTTGTCCCCCTTTTTTTTATGATTGACCACAAGTTCTAATGGGGTTTTTAAATCTGGAGTTTCCAAGGGGCCTGGACCCCCAAAACTCTATGTTTTTTCCTGATTCCCCTTTTGTTTTTTCCCTTTGCTTTAGGCAAGGTGCCCATCATGCTGGAAAAGGCTTTGGGGTTGGGGTCCCCAAAAACCCCGCTCTTGGGGGTTTGGGGGAAGTTGTCTTGGAGGACATTTTGGTCCCAAAATTTTTTTTTTATGGTGTGTTTTTGGGGGAAGACGTGAGGGCCACCCCCGGTGGGAAGCAAGCCACACGGGGAAGGTTTTTGGGGTGCAAAAATTTTGGGTTTTTCCCCAAATTTTGGTTTTGGAGCGTCCCCCTTGTCTTCCCCCAAAGAGGCTTTTCCCCGATGCCCCCCAAACCCCAACAAAAAGGGGGGTTCTCAGAGAAAAATAACTTTCCCCCCCGTCCCCAGCAGTCCAGGGGCCTTCCCCTTTTCAGAAAAATCAGTTTTTCCCCTGATGTTTTTTTTGGAGGGGGAAGTGGTTTTTTCTGCCCTCCTTGAGACCGGGGCCTTTTTTTCCAAAAAGTCTCCCTTTTACGTGCGGGGTTTTTCACTTACACCCCCCCGGGTTTCCTTTCCCCGAAAAAACTCTGCACTGCGGGGAGCCCAACCGCAGCTGAAACATTTTAAGAGAGGGGCCGGGGGTTTTCGGTCTTTCTTGGGCCCCGGGGGGCCCCTTTTTGGAACAAGGGAAAACCCTCTTTTTAATTTCCCCTTAAGATGGGGAAAAATTTTTACTGGGGTTTTCAATTTTCTAGCTGCGTTTTCTCTTCCCTTTTTAGGCCATTTTTGGGGCATTGCAATGATAAAACCCCGCACGGGGTTTTTTAGAGAAAAAACCTGGTTTAAAGAAAAAAAAAATTTTTATGCCAAGCACCCCCCCCTTTTTAAAAGTGTCCGTGGGGCATTTTTTACTTAATCATGACTTTTTTACCCTTTCCGCCATGTCCTCAAACCCCCAAAACCTTTTTTAAAAGGAGCAATCACGGGGAAAAAGGTTAGCTGGCCTTTTTTTAAGGGGGGGGCCCCGCAATAAATTTAAAAAAGTGTTTTGGGGGAAAAAAATTCTTTTAAAAACCAAATTTACTTTGCAAGAAATTTCTTTTTAAGCGAAAACTTTTTTTAAAAATTCTGGGGGTATAAAAAAATTCCATTAAAAAAGTGAAGCAGTAGACTTTGTAAAAATTAAATTTGTGTCATTCTCAAACTTTTGGCCTGAGTATGTTTGGGGTCTTTGTTCTGCTGCAGTTTTAAAAATTTGGACCCCAGACCCTCCCGATGGTATTACAGGAGATAAGTAACTCTCTGTATTTCCAGAATTGACACACCGTTAATCTTGGTCATATTTCCAAAAACCTTTGCTGAAAAAAGGGCCCCAAATTGTAGAACCAGCACTGTTCAGCAGATACTCATTATTGTGGACAAACTGCTTTCCGTTACAGCCAAATATTTCACATTTAAATCGTCTGAAACACCTGCTGCCATTTTTTCTACACCCAGTTTTAAATTTTCATGCTTCGGTTGAACCTTGTTTTCCATGATGAAGGTATGGCTTTGGCCAAAATTCTTCCATGAAGACCATTTCTGGCCAAACTTCTCCAAAGAGTTGATGGATGTAATTGAGTTCTTCCGATTGCTACCATTTCTGAGTTGATGGCACTGCTGGACATCTGCTGATATTGAAGTGAAGTAAGCATGATGTGTCGTTCATCTGCTGCACTAAGTTTCCTTGGCAGAACACTGCGTCTACGGTCCTCAATGTTGGCCATTTCTTGATGTCCTCAATGCCGAAAAATACAAGCAGATACTTATCTATCATGTTGTACCATCATGTGGGCTTCTGATTGGCTCCAAATTCATTCTGCAGTAGGAACAATGACCCAAATAACAAATGACAGCCAATGTCATTGAGAACTTTCTTCAACAGAAAGAAGAACAAGGAGTCCTTGAAATGATGATATGACCCCACAGAGCTCTGATCTCAGCATCATCCAGTCTGTCTTGGATTACAGGAAGAGACAGGAGGATTTGACCAAGCGACAACTATATCTGCGGTTGGTTCTCCAAGATGTTTGGAACAACCTCCCTGCCGAGTTCCTTCAAAAACTGTGTTCAAGTACAGTATGTCTAGACGAATTATTGCAAAGGGGCAAATTTTAAAGGGACTTTTCATCAGTGTAGGACAAGGCAGGATATGTCATCCTCTAACAAGGGCTCAGTAGTCAGCGCGAAGACTGCAAAATAGGACCTGTTTTCAAAACTCCAAGAAAGAAAACCTAAAATTTGCAAATATTATACACATAAAATTTGACTAAAACAATAGTCGATTTTCTGACAATTCATTCCACTTAAAATGATAAAAATTAAAAATGTAAAAAATAATAAAACAAATACAGAATTATATTACTTTTCATTATTCATTTAGAATCTAATTACTTTTCTCACTGTCCGTGCACTTTTAGCCTAGAGGTGAATATTGAATTTTTTTTTTTTACAGCTGAAGAATTTTTATTTTTTTTTGCAGAGTCAGAATCATTGCTGGGAGATCGGCTCCATCATCATATCTAGCAGTGAACTATGATGGTATGCAGATACAGTGACAGTCAGCACTTTGCTACCCGCACGTTTGCCGGATTTCTGCTGTCCTTTCACCAAGTCTTATCTAGAGGTCAGTACATTGTTATCTAGATAAAGGAGTCAATGTGAAGTGGATGATGCCCCAATACATGCCCTTGTGCGCTTAATATATGTCATAAATGGGAAAGAAAAGAAAATCTTTTTATACACATACACGATTTGGATAAAAGTACATGCCCCCTCCACATTCCACCTACAGAAGCTTTACTAGTCTCTCATTCTACATCCATAGACATTAATATGGAGTTGGCCCCCCCTGCAGTTATAACAGTTTCCGCTCCTCTGGGAAAATTTTCTACAAGATTTTGGAGGCGTCTTTGGGAATTTTTGCCACCTCATCCATAAGAGAATTTGTGAGGTCAGACCGTGATATTGGGGAGAGGCCGGGCCCATAATCTCCATGATAGGTTTTGGATCAGGTTTAGGATTGGCCTCTATGTCGCCGCTCATATTCTTCCCACCAACCATGTCTATATGGACCTTGTGCACTGGAAACAGAAAAGGGCCTTCCCCAAACTGCTCCCACAAAGCTGGATTCTACAGTTGTCCACAATATCTTGTGCTGAAGTTTTAAGATTTTCCTTAACTGGAACTAAGGGCCCAATGCCGACCCCTGAAAAACAAGCCCATAGCATTATCAGTCCCCACACCACACTGTACAGTTGGCACAATGCAGTCTGGTAGATAATGTTCTCCTGGAATCACCAAACCCAGACTCAAGATAGAGAAGTGTCGTCCGTTATTCACAGAATACGTCCAGTGGGTGGCGGCTTTACACCACTCCATCCGACGCTCAGCATTGTGCTTTGTGATGTACGGCTGCATGTAGCTGCTTGGGCATGAAGCTTCCGGTGGGGGTGCAGTGTTTGTGCTGATGTTAATACCAGAAGACATCTGAACTCTGTAGTTATGGAGTCAGCAGAGCGTTGGTGACTTTTCTGCTCTCTGCTCCTCAGCACTCGGCCCCCCGCTCTGTAACGTTACCGGGTCTCCACTACATGGCTGAGTTGTTGCGGTTCCTTCCACTTCTCAATAATATCACTCACAGGTGATGGGGGAAGATTTAGGAGGGAAGAGAGGTCATGAACGGACATGTTGCACTGGTGGCTCCTATTACAGGACCACAAATGTTAGTGCAGATGGCATAGCGAGGGGCTGGATTTTATATCATTGTGTGAATGGGGCAAAATGAAATCCATGAATCCAGTGATTAAGACGAGTCTCCTGGTTCTTTCCTCCATATACTGTATATTCACTTGCTTTAACTGGCTTTTATGACCCTCAGTTCTCTCACAGACGTGTATGTAGCTCAGCGGAATATACAAGCATTACACACCCATGAAAATCAATGTCTTGTCTGTGCAATATATGGACGTGTTGTGTCCTCCAAGGAGAGAGGGAGAAATGCCCTGAGCAATCACTTTCCCAGGAGCCTCTTATTATAATCACGATACATTATTCCATTTGAACATTATTTTCTTAACCAGAAAATCCCTTTAAGGGGGGTACACATGTTGCTTATTTTTCAACCACAGATTTGACCACAGTGAATCTGCCATAAAATCCTCATTTTCTAAATGCAAATTTTATTGTACATACAGCTTTCACGTGACTTCTGGGATGTAGACTTAAAGGGGTATTCCCATCTTCAATATCCTATCTGAATACAGGTCCTTCTCAAAAAATTAGCATATAGTGCTAAATTTCATTATTTTCCATAATGTAATGATTACAATTAAACTTTCATATATTTCAGATTCATTACACACCAACTGAAATTTGTCAGTCTTTTATTGTTTTAATACTGATGATTTTGGCATACAACTCCTGATAACCCAAAAAAACTGTCCCCAAAAAATTAACATATTTCAAACCGTCCAATAAAATAAAAGTGTTTTTTAAAAACAAACAAAAAAACCATCAAATAATAAAGTTCAGTTATGCACTCAATACTTGGTCGGGAATCCTTTGGCAGAAATGACTGCTTCAATGCGGCGTGGCATGGAGGCAATCAGCCTGTGACACTGCTGAGGTGTTATGGAGGCCCAGGATGCTTCGATAGCGGCCTTAAGCTCATCCAGAGTGTTGGGTCTTGCGTCTCTCAACTTTCTCTTCACAATATCCCACAGATTCTCTATGGGGTTCAGGTCAGGAGAGTTGGCAGGCCAATTGAGCACAGTAATACCATGGTCAGTAAAGCATTTACCAGTGTTTTGGCACTGTGAGCAGGTGCCAGGTCGTGCTGAAAAATGAAATCTTCATCTCCATAAAGCATTTCAGCCGATGGAAGCATGAAGTGCTCCAAAATCTCCTGATAGCTAGCTGCATTGACCCTGCCCTTGATGAAACACAGTGGACCAACACCAGCAGCTGACATGGCACCCCACACCATCACTGACTGTGGGTACTTGACACTGGACTTCAGGCATTTTGGCATTTCCTTCTCCCCAGTCTTCCTCCAGACTCTGGCACCTTGATTTCCGAATGACATGCAAAATTTGCTTTCATCAGAAAAAAGAACTTGGGACCACTTAGCAACAGTCCAGTGCTGCTTCTCTGTACCCAGGTCAGGCGCTTTCTGCCGCTGTTTATGGTTCAAAAGTGGCTTTACCTGGGGAATGCGGCACCTGTAGCCCATTTCCTGCACACGCCTGTGCACGGTGGCTCTGGATGTTTCTACACCAGACTCAGTCCACTGCTTCCTCAGGTCCCCCAAGGGCTGGAATCGGGCCTTCCCACAATTTCCTCAGGGTCCGGTCACCTCTTCTCGTTGTACAGCGTTTTCTGCCACATTGTTTCCTTCCAACAGACTTCCATTGAGGTGCCTTGATACAGCACTCTGGGAACAGCCTATTTTTTGAGAAATTTCTTTCTGGGTCTTACCCTCTTGCTTGAGGGTGTCAATGATGGCCTTCTTGACATCAGTCAGGTCGCTAGTCTTACCCATGATGGGGTTTTGAGTAATGAACCAGGCAGGGAGTTTTTAAAAGCCTCAGGAATCTTTGCATGTGTTTAGAGTTAATTAGTTGATTCAGAAGATTAGGGTAATAGGTCGTTTAGAGAACCTTTTCTTTATATGCTAATTTTTGAGACAGGTTTTTTGGGTTATCAGGATTGTATGCCAAAATCATCAGTATTAAAACAATAAAAAACTGACAAATTTCAGTTGGTGTGTAATGAATCTAAAAAAATATGAAAGTTTAATTGTAATCATACATTATGGAAAATAATGAAATTTTAGCACTATATGCTAATTTTTTGAGAAGGACCTGTATGTAGCAGGTGTAGTATTAATAATAATATTAGCAAATTCTTCAATTAGAAATGTTAGTATAGTTTTTCCTGATTAGCTCTGTCATTACCACATGTGCAGGGCATTGCAGTAGTTAAGGTATCCATGGTTACCACCACTCATACGTTAGTTGTTAGTGGTTATAACCCTGGATACCTAATCTACTGTAACGCCTGCACATGGGGTAACAAAATCGAAAATCAAAGAACTATACTACATTTCTAATT